>PVHT020004944.1:4436480-4477670 GCA_004024745.2 Catagonus wagneri | reverse complement strand
GACAGAGGAGTGGATAGGGAAGATATGGTACATACACATAATGGAATATTACTCAGCCATTAAAAGGAACGGAATAACATTTATAGCAACATGGATGAACCTAGAAATTATCATTCGAAGTGGAACCAGTCAGACAATTAGACAGCAACACCCCATGCTACCGCTTACATGTGGAAACTAAAGAGACACAATGAACTTCTTTGAAGACCAGACAATGACTCACAGATTTTGGAAAACCTTGGTTTTTCAAATAAGACAATCTGGGGGGTGGGGGGATGCACTGTGGGTTTGGGACACAAAATCTATCGTATTGACTTATGATCTTTGTACACCTATAACTGAAATAAAATTCATTGTTAATATGAAAAAAAAAAAACCAGAGTGGTGCACCCACGTTGCAGTGATGGGTGGGAATTAACGGTGCTTCGCAGCCCGCTTCAAGGACATCCCGTTACAGAGTTGAGTTCCCTTCTCAAGGAAAAAGCAGACATGAATGTGCCTGGGGGAAGAGGGAGAGGGATTCATGGACTTGGAATGTTCCGTGCACAAGTTTTGTTCCTATACCCAGCATCTCTCCCAGACTGGGAAGCACTAATTCCGCCCTGCTTAATATAGGCAGCAGGACTGCCTTGAGTTCCTGGAGAGCGTTTCCAAAGGCTATTCTGATTTGTGAAAAGCCAGAGTGCCTGATGCAGAGGAACTGGCTCCGAGGTTCCCTTACAAAGGCCGGGAGGAGTTGCCCAGGTACGGTGCGTTCCCTAGGAGGCAACTCTGATGACTTCTAGGTCAAAGGAAAGGCAATGTGCACCACCCCCAATGACCTTCAGATCCTCCCAACCCTGTTCCTTATCGGTCCTGAGGTGGACGTGGCCTGGGAGGAGCCACGGAGCCCGGGTTCTCAGTCTGGGTGGCTGGATGAGGCTCTCTGCCCCCCCGCTGTGGTTCTGTTTATCCCAGCGAGGAGCCCCAGCTCCAGGCCTGTCTTCCAGCATCTGGCTGCTGAAACACGCATTAAGGAGCTCCCTGGCGGCTCAGCAGGTGAAGGATCCAGCATCGTCACTGCTGGGGCTCTGGTTACTGCTGTGGTGAGGGTTTGATCCCTGGCCTGCGAATTTCTGCATCTTGTGGGTAAGACCACCCCCTCTCCCCCCAAAAAAGAAAAGATCCATGTCCTTGTCTGGTGGTCTCAGGAACCAGGTCTTAGCCACAGCAGCCACTGCAATGACCGGCACAATGCCGCAACACTTGGGAGTTAGCACAAGGGTCTCAATCTGGATCCACGAACACCTGCGAGTAAGATGCACGGTCAGTGTGCGCGCACTGTAGACACGGGTTTTCTTTTCATCTATAGCAAAAAGACAGGGGACCCCCAAACAGTTGAGATGCACAGGGTATGAAGACATGCTTGCTGCACAGCTGTCGCGGTCCCCACTGGTGAGCCCGCCTCACCACCCCTGCTGCTGGAGGAGGGCTGGTTCCCATCCCGCCCTCAGAAGCACTCGACTCTCTCAAACCATGAACTACCTGGGTTCCCAAACGAGATGCGGCTCCAGAACCAGCAAGTCCCACCTGTGCTCCCTGAGCGACCCCGGAAGGCTCTGCTGACCAGGAAATAGGAGGCGGTGGCCCGATTCCGCCCAGGCTCTTTCCAGTAAAGCCCCTGGCAGGACGGAGGGGAGGAGACTGGGCCATAATGGGCACAGCTGGACCGCACAGCCCTTGGAAAAGCACCCACCTGGGCCTGGGAAAAATAAGGATCCAACTGGAGACTGGGGGCCAAAGGAAACAGCCCACTGGCTTCATCATTTCTGCCGCACAAAAAGCTCTTTTGAGTGTGTGAATGGAGGCTTTATGGAGTAAGTTCTCATCCTCAAGCTAGTAAATATGTGACAAGGCCTCTCGGACCAGGTTCCTGCGGCCTGGACACTGAGGTCATTCAAGGAACAATGAGCCACCATCTGGAGGGAGCTGGGACTCGAGGGGCCGGGCGGCACATTCTGGTTCCCAGGGCCTGACACCGCCTTACTGTCACCGACAGAGGGGACGAACGGAGTCAGCCAGCTAACCACGCCGGGAGCAGGGAACCGGCAAAAGCGAGGCAATTCATAAAAACGTGCGGATCGGCGGCGCGCCGGTGCTCAGCCTGGCCCGGGGAGATGCACCGCTTCGACTTGCTCCCGCCTCCAAGCTGGGCGTCCTTGACACAAGCCAGGCCTTGACCTCAACAAGCCCTGGGCTGTCACGGTTCTAACACAAAGCAGTTAGAGCAGAACAGCAACTGCTCGGCCCCGCTCTTGGCAGCACACAGCGCACGACAACGACCAGTCTGTGCAAGAGCTGGTATTGCCCGAGGCCTTTCGATCCGCTCACGTGGAGAGGACAGGCCAACGACCGCCAACCCGCACTGCCACGGAGCCTTAACTGGCTAACGGTCAGTATTTTAAACGCAATTGTTGAGCAAGCTGAATTTTAAAACTTAAGAGAAAAATAATACGGATTTAGACAGACAGCTATCACTTGTATTCTAAGGGTTTCTGAAGCTTTATGACAGCTCTTGAGTAGCAGGGGACCCCCTAGGACTGAGGTGGGGCTCAGGGTGGTCTGCGGACCCACGGGGGGCCTGCCAGGGAGTCTGTGAGGTCAACGCTCTTTCCGTTATAATATTGAGATCTTCTTTGTCTTTTGCACTGGGTTGATGTTTACACCGATAGGGCAAAAGCAAGGGCGGGCGAAACTGCTGGGACCATAGCAGTAAACAAGGGAGAGGCACCAAGCTGGATAAGCAGCCATTGCGTCTCTGGGCCACCATATTTTAAACATTTTTTTATCTTCTTTTATTATTATATTTTTTAGGGCCGCACCTGTGGCATATGGAAGTTCCCAGGCTAGGGGTCGAATCGGAGCTGCAGCAGCCGGCCTACCCCACAGCCACAGCAATGCAGGCTCTGAGCTATGTCTGAGACCCGCACTGCAGCTTGTGGCAATGCCAGATCGTCAACCCACTGAGCAAGGCCAGCGACTAAATCCGCCTCCTCACGGACATTATCTTGGGTTCTTAACCCACTGAGCCACAACAGGAACTCCCAAATTTCTTTTTTAAATATGAAAAAGTTAAAAATATTTCTTTTAAAAATAGCCGTTTCAACTGAAGAACTCCTTGATGAGGCAGCAAGAATTACAGGTGTCCCCCTTATCCGCAGGCCACACATTCTAAGGACACGCCCCGCCCCCCGGCAAGGATGCCAGAAACGGCAGATGACACTGAACCCTACATAGTCTATGTTTTTCCTACACATACATGCCCATGACAGAGTGAGATTTGTAAACTAGGCACAGTAACGATATCTGAATTGCCAACATCATTACTCTTGTGCTTTGGGAACCTTATTAAATAAAAGAAGGGTGACTCGAGCAAGCACTGCAATACCTTGGGAGTCAATCTGGTAACAGTTGGCTACAGGTGACTAAAGGCCGGGGTACTGGACAAAGGGATGGTTCACGGGTGAGATGGGAAGGGGTGGGAGGGCGTGAGATTTAATCATGCTATTCAGAATGGTGCATGATTTAAAACTTATGAACGGTCCAAAAAAGACAGAAACCTTAATACAGAAAGATAAACATGCCCCAATGTTCACAGCAGCATTATTTACAACAGCCAAGATACAGAAGCAACCTAAGTGTCCCTCAACACATGAATTGATAAAGAAGATGTGCTGTATATACACAATGGAATACTACTCAGCCATGAAAAGGAATGACATTTTGCCATTTGTAACAACACGGATGAACATGGAAGGTATGATGCTATGTGAAATAAGACAGAGAAAGAAATACTGTGGAATCAAAAAAATCAACAAACTAGTGACTACAAAAAAAGAAGCAGATTTAGAGATATAGAGAACAAATTAGTGGTTACCTGTGGGGAGAGGCAATATAGGGGTAATGGAAGTATAAACTATTATGTATAAAATAAGCTAGAAGGACATACTGTACAACACAGGAAATACAGCCAATATTTTATAATAACTAAGTGGAGTATAACTTTTAAAAATTGTGAATCACTAGATTTATACCTGTAAGGTGTACAATACTGCACATCAACTATACTTCAATAAAAGAATATTGTACCACCACATTAAAAAAAAAAAAACATGAGGAGTTCATGCCATGGCACAGTGGATTAGGAATCCAACTGCAGGCATGGGTTCGATTCCCGGCCTGGGAACTTCCATATGCCATGGGTGTGGCCAAAAAATTAAAAATAAACAAAAATTCCTAAACTTATGAATTGCTGATATCTGGAATTTTCCATTTCATATTTTTCAGACCACGGCTGACTTTGGGGAACTGAAGCTGCAGATCAGGAGAACTACCGCACTCACGTTACCTCCTGGCCCTTGAGTCCACGCCTTGACTAGTCTGCGCGACGAGGCAGGAAGCAGACCCGCGGCGCTTCTCCTGCACACGGGCTGCCTTGAGGGGAGGCAGCTGTGCACTGAGCTGTGGGCTGCACTAGCTGCTTCTGCACGGAACGCCATTTTTACTTCAAAGAATGTCTGAAAAACAATGGTTATTCAGACGGGGGTATTTATTTGGCAGACATTTTCTAGAAAATGAACAAAGTGTGCCTGTCACTTCCAGGAAAAACAGCCGACAGTACTCGTTGCCAACGCTAAAGCTTGAGCTTTCAACTGAAAATCAGAATGTTGGGAAACTTGTGTTTACCACCAAGAGTGGTGAATACTGTGAGTTCTTGGCATTGCGTGTGAAACGTGTTAACACTTGGAAGGTCTGCCTCACTCAGCAAAGCACCATTTTCTAAATAACCAGCGCACGATGGTACAAAATCACACAGGGGTAAGATCCATTCACAATGACAGAAAGACCAATGGATTTTAAGGGAATGGAGTTTTTTTAAAAGTTCACCGTATGTACACCTATAATTGAAATAAAATCCATTAAGAAAAAAAAAAAGTTCACCGCTACGGTTTCAGATTCCACACTGCGATGAACCTTTATGGAACTACAACTTGTCGAGTTTCAGTGTTATCTCAAGAATACCTCTAGTCATCCGAAAAGGCTACTTAAATACTCTTTCTAGGGAATGAGGGGTGGGGAAAATGGGTGAAGGGGATCAAAAGTTGCATATTTCCAGTTATAAAATGAGTAAGTCCTGGGGATGTGACGTAGAGTGTGATGACTATAGCTAATAATACCATATTCTATTTTTGCAGTTTTTCCTTGTTGTTGACTTCCAGTCGTATAGCGTTGTGGTCAGAAAAGATGCTTGATATGATTTCAATTCTCTTAAATTTACCGAGGCTTAATTTGTGGCCCAGAAAGTGATCAGTCCTAGAGAATGTTCCATGCGCACTTGAGAAGAGTGTGTATTCTGCTGCTTTTGGATGGAATGCTCTATAAATATCTATTAGGTCCACCTGGTCTAATGCTTCATTTAGGGCCTGTGTTTCCTTGTTGATTTTCTGTCTGGATGATCTGTCCATTGCTGTAAGTGGGGTGTTAAAGTCCCCTCCTATTATTGTGCTATTGTCAGTTTCTTCTTTTAAAGCTGTTAGCAGTTGCCTTATATATTGAGGTGACCCTATGTTGGGTGCATAGATATTTACAGCTGTTTTATCTTCTTCTTGGATGATCCTTTGATCATTATGTAATGTCCTTCTTAGTCTCTTATAATATTATTTTAAGGTCTATTTTCTCTGATAGGAGTATTACCACCCCAGCTTTCTTTTGATTCCTGTTTGCATGGAATATTTTCTTCCATCCTTTCACTTTTAATTTTATGTGTCCCTAGAACAGAAGTGGGTCTCTTGAAGACAGCATATATATGGGTCTTGTTTCTGTAGCCATTCAGCCAGTTTAGGTCTTTTGGTTGGGGCAATTAGTCCACTCACATTTAAGGTAATTATTGATGTGTATGTTCTTACTGCCATTGTAGTAACTGTTTTGGATTTGTTTTTGTTGCTCTTTTTTCTTCCCTTCTTCTCTTGTTTTCTCCTCTTATGGTTTGATGACTGTCTTTAGTGTTGTATTTGGATTGCTTTTTCTTATTTGTGTGCACATCTATTGCAGATTTTTGGTTTGCAGTTACCCTGAAGTTTTGATATAGGAGTCTACATATACACAAGATTGTCTTAAGTTCTTGGTCTCTTAATTGCAAGTGCATCTCCAGTGTCCTGCATTTGTACCCTCCTCTTCTCACGATTTCCAATTTTGGTAGCATATTTGTATGTGGATGACTTCCTACCTCTCCTATACATATGCCTTTACTGGTGATCCTTGTCATCTGTAATATTTTTGTTTCCAGTTGTGGCCTCTTCTTTTCCACCTGGAGAAGTTCCTTTAGTATTGGTTGTAAAGCTGGATGGCTGGTGCTGAATTCTCTTAGCTTTTGCTTGTCTGTAAAGCTTTTGATTTCTCCTTCAAATCCGAGTGAGAGCCTTACTGTGTAATCTTGGTTGGAGGTTTTTCCTTTCATCACCTTCAGTATATCATGCCACTACCTTCCAGCCTGCAAAGTTTCTGCTGAAAAATCTGCCAATAACCTTATGGTGAGTTCCACTGTATGTTGCTTCTTTTCCTTAGCTGCTTTCAGTATTTTCTCTTTAATTTTGGTCAGTTTGATTAATATGAGTCTCAGGGTGTTTCTTCTTGGGTTTATTTTATATGGTACTTGCTGTGATTCCTGGATTTGAATGAATGATTCTTTTCCCATGTTAGGGAAGTTTTCAGCTATATCTCTTCAAATATTTTTTCTGGCTCTTTCTCTCTCTACTCTTCTTTCTGGCACCCTTATAATATAGATGTTGGTGCGTTTAGTGTTGTCCTAGACTTTCTTCACTTCTTTTCAATCTTTTTTCTATTTTGTGTTCCACACCAGGGATTTCCACTAGTCTGTCCTCCACCTCACTTATTTGTTCTTCTGCCTCCCGTATTCTACAGTTGGTTGCTTTTAAAGTTTTTTTTTGTTTGTTTGTTTGTTTTTGCCTTTTAGGGCTGTTCCAACGGCATATGGAGGTTAGGGGTCCAACCGGTTAGGGGTCCCAGGCTAGGGGTCCAACCGGAGCTACAGCTGCCAGCCTACACCACAGCCACAGCAACATCCGATCTGAGCCGTGTCTGCAACCTACACCACAGCTCACAGCAACACTGGATCCACAACCCACTGAGCAAGGCTAGGGATCGAACCCGCAAACTCCTGGTTCCTAGTCAAGACTTATTTCAAATGCACCACGATGGGAACTCCATGAATTTTTAATTTCAGTTACTGTATTTTGCATCTCTGCTTGCTTAACCCTTAAATCTTGTATTTCTTTGCTCAATGTTTCTTGTAATTTATCAACCCTTGCCTCCAGTTTATTTCCAAGATCTTGAATCATCTTTACTATCAACAGTCTAAAGTCTTTTTCATGGAGGTTGATCATCTCCAGATTACTTAGCTGTTTTTCTTTTTCTTTTTTTTTTTCTTGCTCCCTTATCTGAGTCATAATTCTATGACTTTCATTTTGTACAGATTTTTGGTGTGGCCTCCTTTTTGCAGACAATGGAGTTGTAGCCTCTCTTGCTTCGGTTTTCTGCCCCCTTCTGGCTGAAGGTGGTACGGGGCTTGCTGTAGGCTTCCTCATGGGAGGGACTGGTGCCTGCCCACTCCTAGGTGGGGCTGATTCCTATCCTTCTGGTGGGCGGGGCTTTGTCTCTGGGTGAGATGGCTGTGTGCTTGGGGGGATCTTTAGGAAGCCTGTATGCTAATGGGTGGGGCTGTGATCCCACCCGGATTATTGTTTGGCTTGGGCCTTCTCAGCCCAGACGGGTGGGGCCAGATTTTCCCCAAAATGGCCACCTCCATAGGAACACAAGCAGGTGACTTCCTGAGAGCCTCACCTCCAAAGTCCTTTCCCCACGATGAGCCACAGTCACCCTGTTTTCCCAGGATATCCTCCAAGAACTGTAGTCAGGTCTGACCCAGATTCCTACGGAGTCTCTGCTTAGCCCTGGGAACCAGTGCACGTGAAAGTCTGTGTGTGCCCTTCAAGAATGGGGTCTCCGTTTCCCCCAGTCCCGTGGAGCTCCCACACACAAACCCCGCTGGCCTTCAATGCCAGATGCTCCGGGGGCTCCTTCTCCCAATGCAAGATGCCCAGGCGTGGGGACCTGACCTGAGGCTCAGAACTCTCACTCCTGTAAGGTGAGTCTCTGTGAGTCTCTGTGATACAGTTACCTTCCAGTCTGTGGGCTGCCCACCCGGCAGGTATGGGGTTGTTTATATCACGTACTTGTTTCTCCTAACGTCTTGATGTGGCCTCCTCTTTATCTTCTGGAGTAGGATATCTTTTTTGAGAGTTTTCAGGCTATTCGGTTGAAGGCTGTTCAGCAGTTGGTTGTAATTATGTCGCTTTCATGAAAGAAGGTGAGCTCCTGTCTTTCTATTATGCCATCTTAGTCCTGACTCACCATGTTGCATATTTGAAAGCAAGACATCAGAGTGGATCTTGAAAGTTGTCATCAGAAGAAAAAAGAATCTTTGTAACTATGTATGGTGATGGATCTTATTGTGATCACTTTGCAATATATACAAATGTCAAATCACTATGTTGTACACCTGAAACTAATATTGTATCTATTATATTCCAATTTTTAAAAAAACACCATTCCTCCATTTTTGAATTACATATCTGTGCAAGACCAGATTTCCTTCAGATTTCAACCAAAACAATGTAACTCAACAGACTGAGGCTGAAGCAGATATGAGATTCAAGCTTGTTCTATGAGACCAGAGACTAAAGAGATTTGCAAAAATGTAAACCAATGCCATTCTTTTCATTACATTTTGTTTTGGAAAATGATTATTTTTCATAAAAACATGTTCCTTATGTTCACATAATGGGTTTAATATTATTATTTTATTTTTGCTTTTCTTTAGGGCTGCACCTGCGGCATATGGAAGTTCCCAGGCTAGTGGTCAATTTGGAGCTACAGCTGCCGGCCTACGTCTCAGCCACAGCAACATGGGATCCCAACCACAACTGCAACCTATGCTGTAGCTTGTGACAACACTAGGTTCTTAACCCACTGAGTGGGGCCAGGGATTGAACCCAAGTCCTCATGGATATTAGTCAGGTTCGTTACCTGCTGAGCCACCATGGGAACTCCAATATTGTTATTTTAGATGATTTAGATAAACATTAAAAAATTCCAGTATTTTAATTTCTAATACAATAAACCAATAGCTAAAATACACATAACAAAAGGTCTTTGGGGTCTTCAATAATCTATAAAAATCAAGATGGGTCTTGAGACCAGAGAGTTGGAGAATTTCTGCTCTAACATGTCCAACACGTTTGTTTTACATAATTCTGATTAAACCGTACGTTTTCCGCCTCATACCTACGGAGCAGACTAAGGTATAGAAACGGGAATGTTTATCATCGAAGCAGTAATGCTTGTTACAGGAAATTTGGGAACTGAGAGAAAGGTGGAAAACAAAACCCTGTAGTCGCCAAGAAGTTAATTTTGACTTCTTACCCAGCACTCAGTCATTCCACTCGGAGGTGTTAATCTTACAGAAATTCTCGCGCGGGTGTACACTGACTCACCCCGCTCGCAGGCGGCGCCAGCCTTCCAGGATTGCCTTTCACGCCTCTGCTCCCACCCACACCCTACCCCTCAGGAAAGCCTGAGGCTCGGCTTTCACGTCCTATGTCAAGAATCCCCCTTTTTGGAGTCCCCGTGTGGCTCAGCGGGTTAAGGATCCAGCACTGTCCCTGCCGTGGCATGGGTTCGATCCCTGGCCTGGGAATTTTTGCATGCCGCGGGCACAGCCAAAAACAAAAATAAAAATAAAAAAAAAACCTCCCCTTCCTTCACCACCCCTTCCGCCCTCACAGATCCAAACCCTCACTATCGCTCACAGAACAGCCACGCCGCCTCCCGACTGACGCCCCTGCTCCTGGCCCGGCCCTGCCGTCTGCGGCAACACCAACCGCAGCGAGCCTGAGAGGCCCGCATTTCATGTCTGTGCAATTAACATCCTTGCCGGGACCTCCAGGCCCCACGCGACCTGCCTCGTCCTCCTCCGGCACTCTCTCACATCGGCTCTCCCTGCCCTCTGTCAAGGCCACCCCTCCAGCCCCACCACTGCCCCTCGATGGGAAAGGTCACCTCCAGCTCCACGGCCTTGTCCTCGCTACGTCCTGCCCCGTCAGACGTCACTCTGACTCGCCCCGCCATTCGGATGTCGTCCTCTGGGTAAGGCCTCTCCCGGCCACCCTGCTGAAAGGTAACGTCCTAACGTCCCCTTTACTCCAACGCCTCTCAGTTCCTCCCCCCCGAACAGCTGTTTCTGCCGGGCCCTTATCACCACTGAACACGGAGCCCCGGCCTTCCTTCTCTTCTCACTTTCCCACCGGGGAATATAAGCTCCTATATAGAGGCAGCGACATTATTCTGCTCGCTGCTGGATCCTCAGCCCCTAAAACAGTGACCAGCAGGGGGCAGGTACTCAATTCAATAAATATTTTTTAAATTGACTCTGACATATGGAACAAATATGACTATCTTTTTAAAACAACTGTAAAACTGTCTTTAACAAGGAAACACTGACACGAGCCCAAATGTCAGTAGGAAATTGGTTACGTATAATCATATCCCGTACCATGAACTACCTGATAACTGTTCACAGGAAGGAGGCAGACCCACATATTAAACATGGGATGACGCCCAATGAAAAAAGTGAGTTGTAAAGCAGTATGTATTTATACATAATTTTGGATGATCAATCAAGCAACTCAGCCTTCTCGCTCTCTTCATAGTTTGGGACTGCAGCATCTTTGAGCTTTCAGTCCAAGAATGTTAGACAGTTCTAACAATAAAATGCCTTGACAATTTTAACCTGTCTTATATGCAGACGATGAAAATGACTTGTCTTTTTACATCCTTTAAACACAGCCCTTAGTTCTGAGGTTGTCGAGATAATGCTATGACACTATTTCATTTAATATTAAAAGCTCAGAATATTCAGGAACTGAATAAGCAGCCAAACGTTGTGCTGTTGTGATGCTCGATGACCACTAGAGGGCAGAGTTTAACAGCGAACAATTCCAATTCCAACAATTCTGCAAGGCCTGGCTCCCATTTGGGGGTTGGAGAGTAACTGGGATCCCAGAGCTAATAACAAGATACCGGAGGAACTGATGGGTCTGAGCCCTAGAGGCTGCCAGAACTACGCTTTTTAAAAGTGAACACTTCCGCCTAAATGTGTGAGTAGTTAATGTGGACAACAGGGACCCCAAAGGTTTTATCCTACACCACGCTGGCAAGAGAAGACAGGCTGAGGTCAGCTGTGGGAGCCTCCTCGCCCTCACAAAATAAAGCCGCTGAAGAATTTCTGCCAAACGTTTAGAGATGTGAGCGTTACTTACTTTCGGCCCCTTAAAGATCTTTGCAACAACCTCACTCCCTCTTCCTTCAGCTTTACCGCCCTTCCCGTCGCGGCGCACGTGGTCCTCAGCCCGCCAGGCAGTCACTCAAGACTTATTACGAGGACAAGCAAAGGTCCTTGGCCTCAGGACTCACCTTCTCCTGAGGAGGTGTCTGCTGCTGTTGTTTTTCACCAAACAAGTAGGAAGAGGCAAGGAAGAGTCGCTCCGTTTGTTTCACCAAGCAAACGGAATGTGGGACAAGTGCTCTGAGGACAACAGTCGGAGTGACAAGAAGGGACGAGGGAGCCTGCTGGTAGCAAGGGCGTCAGGAAAGGCACCTGGGCTGGAATGCACCGGCCACGAAGAGAACCAGGGTGACAGTCACAAAACCCGCATTTCCTGAGCGCTAGCTACCTGCCAGGCACTGCGCTAACCTTTTGTGTGTCGAGCCATTTAAGCCCCACGCTCTCCCACTCACTGTTACGGAAACTGAGCTCCACAGAACTTCAGGAACTTGCCCACGGTCACGCCATTGAGAAAGAGCTACGGGGGGGCCGTGCGTCGGAACTGGTCTCCCAGGGCTGCTGCAACAAGCTAGTCATGACAGAAATGATCCTCCACAGTCGGGGAGGCTAGGAGATCAAAGGCAAGGTGTCTGTCGCGCCTTCCGAAGGCTCAGACGAGGGACTCTTCCTTGCTTCTGCCTACCTGCGGTGGCTGCAGGCAACCCTCGGCGTTCCCAGGCCGTGCACACAGCAATCCCACTCTCTGCCTCTGTGGTCCCAGGGCATTCTCCCCGAGTGTCCCGATTCCTCTCTTCTTGGGGGACACCCGTCGCTGGGTTAGGGCCACCCTGACCCAGTCTGACCTCACCTCTGCCACGATTTCATTTCCAAACACGGTCACGTCCGCAGATCCTGGCGGTTACGGCTCCCCCACTTCTCTGGGGAGAACACAATTCAAGGCGCACCGGCAGCCTCTTCAAACCACTCAGCTGTTCTACCTCGAAAGGACCTTCCAGGCTGAGGGAAAGGCGAAGACCCAGGGGCAGAAGGAAAAGCTTGTGGAGCGGTGGCAGGGGTTGAGATGAGAGGAGGACAGGCCCCAAGTAAGGGCTCTGAAGTCCCACGACGAGGCCGAGTCTGCTCGGAAGCCCGTCTCAGCTCCGGCTCACGTGCTGGTTCTCCAGTCTCTTTGCCGCCTCTCACACCGAGACCGCATTCTGAGGCTCTCAGAAGAGTCCTCTTCTCTCAGCCAGGAGCGAAGCCGACAGCACAGAACGCGCGTGGGAATCTGCCCTCAATCTACGCGCAGGCTCCTGGGAGCACCTCCAGAGGGCAGCTCCAGGGTCTGACCTTGATTCAGAACCATCAAGTTCAGGAGCCCAAGGAGAATTCCCTTCTGCCTTGGGACACGGAGAAATCGCGTCGCAGGCTGTCCTGGCTGAGCAACACCTGGCCCGTGGGTGATCCAGACAAGCCCCAGGAAGAGCTCTCAGGACTCAAGCTGTTTCCATACACCTGTTCACACAGCAGAAATGAAGATGCAAAAGGCCCCGGGAGAGAGGCTGCCAGAGCAGACAGTCGCACAGGAGATGCTGAGATGTGTCCACCGCACGCAGCACTGCAACAGCATCGTCCCTGTGACAGTCTCACAGCCTGCACGAGAACTCAGCACGTGTCATCAGGCAAGGTCAGGGCAGCGTGGATGGCCCACGGCTGCACCACACAAGTGTCAGCGTGGAAAGACCAGATTGTGTTGAAAGCCTGCCACGCCTTGTTCAGAGGCAGAACAAAGACTGTGTATGTGCCTACAGCCTAGAGCAGGGGTCCGCAGACCTTTTCTGTAAAGGGCCAGGTGGTGAATAGTTCAGGCTTTGCCACCTGTTCTGTCACGACTGCTCGACCCCACCATTACTGCCAAAAAGCAGCACCAGTCAATGAACGGGTGTGGCTGTGTTTGCGTACCCTCGATTGCAACTTTACAACTTTCGCATTCTTCCGATTTAAAGAAAACAAACAAACACACATTTGAAAACAAAATCCAGGGAGTTCCCATCATGGCGCAGCGGAAATGAATCTGACTGGTATCCATGAGGATGCAGGTTCGATCCCTGGCCTCACTCAGTGGGTCAGCGATCGGGTGTTGCCATGAGCTGTGGTGTAGGTTGCAGATGCGGTTCGGATCCCGCACTGTTGCGGCTGTGGTGTAGGCCAGCAGCCATAGCTCCCCTAGCCTGGGAAACTCCATATGCCGTGGGTGTGGCCCTAAAAAGCACAACCCCCCCCCAAAAAAAAACCACTTTCAGCTTGTGGGCGTTCAACAAGAGAGAGGAGGCCAGATTTGGTCTGTCCCCCAGCCGCCCCCCACACCCCATACCTCCCTCAGGCGGATGCTGTTCCCGGGTGTTCATGAATTAACGTCTTTGTCGTGTAACAAGGTCTCCCCTCGGCAATCCCCTTCCCTCCCCTAGAATATTCGCTGGCTTCGGGCAGGACTCCAAGCCCTGGGTGACCCCTGGAACGCCCCGGCTTCCTCTCCCTCACTGCCTCGCTTTCAGTCCCGCCAGGAATGGTCAGCTCACCTCAGAGGATGGCTCTTCCTTCTGTCCCTAAAAAGCCTCCAGCCCCACCTGCCTGGACTGTCCGTTCCCACCGCCGCCACCACCTTTGCCTAGGCTCTTGGTGACACCTTCTGCCCACCCAGCCTGACCTGACTGAACAAGGATGCGCGGAATCTGCCCCTAGTTCTCTGCTGAATGAACCAGAGCAGCCGACCAGCCACAGGCTTAGCACTTGTCCCCGTGCTCAGCCGAACTGACCGGCCCCTCTCAACACCAAACACTTCCCCTGGGGAGGCCGCAGCACTTACGGGCGAAAATAGATTAGCTTGCTTTTGAAAAGTCAGGCTCGCCAAGGTCTAAGTTGCAAAAGTAACTTTAAAAAAGTGGTAAAAGTCATCCTTTTTAGTACCGTTCTCCGAGCTATGAAATGAGCCCGATCAAAGGATTTCCATCCTTCTCCCAGAGTCTCCCCTGCTCGCTCGCTTTTGGAGGTGACCTTGCCCTCTGCCCCTTTCACCCTCCCCTCCCCCACCCATTTTCCACACTGCGAGTTTTTTCTGTATTCCTCCTCCGCGCCCTTTCATGGACGAAGATGTCACCACGCGAGTCTGCTCCGATGGCTCACCAACTGAAGGACATATGAGTTGCTTCTGGTTTTTGCCGATTACAAATAATGTCACTATAAACCCTCACGTACAGATTCATCAAAGGGCATGTTTTCATGATAAGGTTTTCCTTTTGAGAAACAGGCCACGTCCCCCCGGCCCTGCAGGAAGGAGCGCACTGAATGAGGGACTGTGCTCCGTCACCAGCCTCGGCAACCTTTCCAAATTGCAGTGACATTAAGCCTCCCAAGAATATCTGCCCAGAACGTTTTTTTTTTTTGGGGGGGGGGGGGAGCTGGATGGGAGCTCTGAATGTGAGCCCCAGGGCTGTTTTCCATTCACGGCTGGCAGCGTTTGATCTTCTGGTCCCACCGGACACGGTGCTGGCTCTGCGGATGTGCTCACTCAGGAAAAAACCTGCAGAGCCAGCCCATCGGGCCATTATTTGGTTCCTATAACTTGTTAAAAATCTCACGGAATGTACAGCGTGCCATTGTTTTTGTAAGTCCCTTTCATGACTTTGTTCGCTGGCTAATTCAGAGCAGACTGGCCTGTTTTCCCCGCTGGAAGAAAAGACTTTCCTCAAAGAGGGCTATTTAACCGTGACCGTGGCTGTGGCCATCCTGGGCACAGAGGGGGAGGGGCAGCCCCCCACCGCCCCCGCCCCCGCGAGGCTCCCACAGCCCCCGCACTTATTCTCGGCTGGAATCCGCATAATTACTCCTCTTTTAGTCTGCTGGGTGACCTAATGTAGGAAACGGGCCTTGCTGGGATCTGAGCCTGGGGCAGTCTGTCGAGAGTCAGACCCTCTTAGAAAGCGCATTTCGGAGCACTAACCCTAGACAGGAAAGGCCCGTCTCCAAGTCACTCTGGGCTGGTCAGCGCAGGATGGAGAAGCCCAAGGGCGCCGGGCCCCTCCTTGGATAACGGCTCCGCTCCCTTCCCTGCTTCTCCTAGCCCGCAAAGCAAGCTCAGAAACTGCACATCAGCCTCTAAAAGCTCACAAGTGGTTCCAGCAAGAGTCCACCAGGGCTGGCGACAAAAGAAAGGATATTCATTTGCTAGGGAGCTCGCTGGGACAAAAGGCTGCATTCCAGCCCACACTTGCTAACTGCGGAGGGAGCCGGCATGGGCTGTTTACAGCCTGGAAAACGGCCTTGCCTACACCTTGGCTAATTTGAAAACACAGCCATTCCCAGGGTGTTTTCTACTTTGCTATTGCTGTGTTTCCCAGTTTGTCTTTCTTCAGGACAGTTTATTTTAAAATGAAAGAGCGATAATAAACATTTTTTTCTAAGAGAAAAATCACCAATCTATAATAAATATTTCTTAAAAAATTCACCCAGCTCTGCTAGAGCTAACCACCTCCTCCCCTAAAAAATTATACTTTCAAACCACTCTCAGAAAAGAAATTCTATTAATATAACTGCAAGGCTTGCCTGCGAAGAAGCCAGAATTAGAATCTTTAGTCTAAAAGGAAGACAGGTATAAAGGGGAAGAAAATAGGAACTAATATAAATTTATAAAATGAATGTGTGTGTAGGGGGTGGGGGGGAGGGAGGCGCAACTCCTGAAGGTCAAAGAGGAAGCCCCAGGAAAAAATGAAAAGAATAAAAGTGTGAAAATGAAAATAGGCTTCATAAGTTCAAGTAGGGGTTGCAAAAGCGAGCGCGTAATGGATTGTAAGAGCAGCTATAGGGTGCGGGGGCACAGCTCCAGTCTTCTGAGGCAATGTGACGGATGGGCGAGTGCTATCTGTCACATCCTGGGTCTTAATGTCTGAGACACAACATCAAGTGCCACCTTCATCCCAATCAGTGTGGCAGTTTTATGATCAACAGTGATAAATTAAGAACCCCTAACCACTCACGAAACCCCTCCCCTCCAGACTGTCGCAGGCATAGAGGATCCTCAAAGTCTTAAACTAGAAGGGACACTGGCCCACCCCCTGGTTTTCTGGTTATAGGGAAGATGGAACCCACTGAGAGAAGCTAGCAAGTCCAAGGTCAGGCTACTGATGAGACCAGAGCTTGGACCAGGCTCCCCTCCCTGGAGCTTCTTAGGGGCTGTAACACGGAGTCTCCTATTGGAATGACAGCCGGGAAGGGTGACACCGTGAGCTATTAGCACAGAGTCACATTTTAGAACAACGACTTCATTACATCAAAGGTTCTAAGCAGTTACCTGACACAGGACTAAGAAACCAGACACAGAGCAAATATATTTTAAAGGTGGTAAAAAATACAGGAAAAACCAACTGGGGGCAGTAAGCAGGTAAAGCGGCCCAAAAGAAAACTCTACCACACAAATTTGCTTAGGGTAGTTCCTCTAAAAACTATTTCCTCTGCATTAAAAAAAAAAAAAAAAAAGGCAAGCTAGTTTTTTATCTAGGTTAAGTTATGCTAGGTACACAGAGGAAAATTCCAGAGCTGTGCACAGCTACCAAAGTCACTACTTTGAGCAGGAGGAAGGTGCAGCTGCATGGAATTTTCTGCTTCCCAGTCTGGAAGAAGCAGTCTCGTTCAGACACAGGGGGAGAGAATCGTCTACATTTGATTACAGCAAAGGACTTCAGGATTCTGTAAAACGGTGAAGACCAGACTTTCCAGGTCAGGCCTTCAGCTACTATGGGAGGAAAGCACGGAGGGAGGAGGGGCCAGGGACACAAGGAAAAGGCGGATTAAAAAGGAAAACCCCAAACTCCCTTCTCTAACGGTCAGAATTAAAGAGACAGAAACGGTGGAGAATAAGACGCTGAAAGCCCGGCTTCTCCGGGTTTGCTCAAGGTCCCCTCACGTTCTGCCAGGTGCTGCGGGTGGCCCCCCGAAGGAGTCCCCCGTGCGGAAGTGAAAGAACCCCTAGGCGGCCGAGGGCTCCCCGGCCTGCTCCCCTCTGGCCCTCACTCCCAGTAGCCCAGCAGCCGCCTCCGGGCCCCGCCGGGCCTGCCGATGCGGCAACGCCAACCTCGAGGGGGTGCTGGGAGCACACGGGGTGCAGGCCGGGGGTCAGCCTCGCTGGGCGCTGGGAAAACCAGGAGGAGACGACGAGGAAGTCTCCCCTAAGGGGCAGGGACCTGCCACCGGGGCTCCAACAGCACGAGAATGAACGCCGTGTGCTGCCCACAGCCCTCTGCTTCTCCCGCCCAGATGAGACTGGGTCAGAGATCCGACTGCCCCCACTCTGAGGTCAGGAGAACGATTAAAACTCTGACTTCACCGCAGAGGGCCCTACAGGGCGCGAGAGACTTTACACAGGCGCGCTGCTTTTCTCCACGCCCGACAGGCATTACGTGTACAGCTATCTTCAGCCACCCTCCGGGCTCTAGGCGCCAGCTGGCACCGAGTTACAGGCCCCCGCCGCACGGTCAGGTCAGCAGGGCTAAGTCAGCAATTCCAGGATGGGCCTGAGCTGGCCCGAGACAACGGACATGTGTCTTCAATCCATGACTCGGGCCACTCAGGCCTGGGGGCCTGAAGTCTCTATGACCGCAGTTTCAGAGTTTTACTGACCGCCCACGGGGGCAAATGAACATATCCTACATTCACTCAACAAATCCCCAAGCCACTGCTCCAAACCCAGGGCAGAGTGAGCAAGAAAAAAAAAAAAAAAAATAGGGAATGCATTTAGGAGGAAGACAGAGATCTCATCTATAAAGTTCTGACCAGATTCAGATGAGGCTGGGAGCAGAGTCACCTTCAGCACAGGGGGAGTCCTGAAAAGGAACCCCCCTCTCCCCGAGCCACCAAGAGCACCTCTGTCATTGCAAGGGAAGGCGGGGGAGCCCGGCCACTGACAACCGCACCCCTTCTTCTCAGCCAGCCTGACAGCTCGCAGTGACCGAGATTCACAAGTGAGAGGCAAGAGCTGAGATGATACGAAAACGAGTCTTTCCAAGTTCCTGCTTAGCTTTAGAATTCGTCACTGGGTCATCTTAGGAGGCTTGGACTCCAATAAAATAAAAAACTGAGTGATGGAGTCCGGGGCGGGGGCTGCCGGTTTCTGGGACGTGGCATGGAGTCAGTTCTAAAGGGCGGCTGTGATTTCTACACTGTATGCTTCCAGGGCACAGTCTTAACGTTACGGTCAAGTCAAATCGCAGTCTATGTCAACAGCAGCCCCTAGAGCCTCGCGGGGCACAACCTGCATGAAAACATTCGCGATGTACGCAGGAGGGGCGGACACACACCACTTATAAATCTCTGACCGGCTTCCGCCGTGGCGCCACGGCTGGTTTCCGATTACACACTCGCTGCAATCAGACTGCAGTTCGGACACAGCCTGGGCAGAAGAGAAGCGAAAAATAAAACCTGCCTCCATTCCCGGCAAACTTTATGATGACTGCCTCCAGAGCCCACGTGGTTCTACGAGCGTTTTCTCCTCCAGTACAAGCTTGAGACCTCTGATCTAATGGGAAGAAAGGCCGAACCCTGGGGCGGGCAGAGTCCCGGGCACACAGACAGGCAACACGCCTAAATACTCCGCAACTGAGATGCTGACCTTGGAATAATGAGGATGCACTGTGGTTGCTAGGAGACAAGCACCTTAAACCCTCACCTGTGCCATGATGTCTCCTAAAAATTAATGCTGTATTTCATCATAACCATTCAGAGTTCTCTCTGGCGCGGTAGGTACCAGACATCATTACAGTTCTCAAAAATAAATAAAATAAAGAACTCACACACCTGAAAAATGGGAGGGGGGACAGAAGGAAGCAATGGAAAGCATCGTTTCTTTCTACTTAGAAGGAAAACCTTGTTTAGAAGCGTTGAGCATTTAGACACAGAGAATATCAGCCCCACAGGTCAGGGATCCACACGCGCCACTGCAAGAGGGCGGCTGTTGACACGGGAAGGGTGACTCAGGAAGTCTCAGGGAGCCTTAGGCCCTCACTGAAGGTAAACACAAGTTCACAGCCCCTCGTGTGCCCCTCCAAAATCCAAAAGCTCTGCAAACTCAGCATCGTAACTCATTGGGCAGCAGAACAAACCTGAGCTCCTCTGGTGGTGAAACGTGACCTGAATTCCACAAACTCACCTGTAGTCTATTTATTCCACCTTGTGTGAACGTTCTTACGTTTCACCGCTGGAATACCTAACTGGAAGACGGGAGGCTGATCCTAGACCCTTTGCGGGGTGTTAGGTCTAGGCGTCACATTACCTTTCTTAAAAAGTCTGAATTTTTAAAGCACACCTGGCCCCCAGGGTTTCAGCTACGGGTACAAAGTTTGCAAACTTATGATAGGGTGACAGAGGACCCCTGCAAAGAGCACTAAAGGCCCAAGAGAATTAAATTACATCCTGGTTGTTTGACTCTAACCAGTTTCCTCCACAAGCCAGACCACAACGGTATTTGGCGATGCTGTGTTAGAAATGAGCAATCTATTACTGCAGAACCTGGCCACAGGTTACGTTCCAGTCTCCTACCTTCACGTATTCCAGAGTTGGGTCCAGAAGATGCTGGTCCCTGAAAAAAGAAAACAAATATGAGCACAACCGGGAACAATGCAGTCTTACACTAAGATGCATTCAAGATTATTTCACCCTATTCATTCATTTATTAAGAGGGACCCCCCCCCCAACAATCCCCACGGCCCACAGCACACAGATAAGGAAGTCACATCCCTAGGTGGTGCGTGTTGGGGGCGGAGGGGGAGGGCACCGCCACACGCTCAGTCTAGCGGCTCCACATGCTTTCCTGTCAAATTCAAGCTCCAACTGTTAGGCTATATGTGGTAGTTCTAAACTCGCTTGAGCATAAAAATTACCCTAAATGTCTGAAGCCAAGAGCTGTGAGGAAGACAGATGATGGGAATAAAGCAGGGCCGAATGCCCGCAGGCAGCACTTTGGACCAGGCTGCTGGGTGACGCGCACTCTGAGGTTCGGGTGGGCGGAGCCGCTGCCCAAGGTCACACAGCAGGCGGCCGAGGGGGTTTTGAACCCAGCTCCGCTTCTAAACCACCTATTTTGTTGTCAGGCTGAGGAATTCACCCTCATTTCCTTTGGTGCTGCGTGTTTCTCTCTGCATCGAAGGTCTGCTCGTGTCTCTCACGCTCGGTGTCAGGACTAAGCAGACAACGAAAAGGCAATAGTCGCGATGGCACCGAGCGGGCCGGCCTAGTGGTGGCGGAGGATCCGGGCGGAGCAAGGGGGGGGACGTGAGAGCTGTTTTCGGGGTTACAGCGAGGTGCACGCCTCCCTTCAGAGACTTAAACTTCCCCGAAAGCAACACACCCCCTGCAGAGAGAGACTAGATCATTTTTTAAAGGGCAGAATGGCTCTGAAGCCTGTAGGAGCAGGATTCTTGAGGGGGAGAGGGGGTGTCCTGTCTACAGAAAGGACAGGGCCCCCAGAAGGCGGGGCACCCCGCTCCCCTCCCCAATAAGCAGCCACCTCTGCAAGGGGGAGCTCAACCCCAGACTGGGGGCGGCCGGGGGCTTGGACGCTTCCTTCCATGGGGAGACCCGCAGAGCCCGCAGCCCTTCTGCCCTGAACGGGGCCACCGGGACCCCTGGCTAGGGTAGAAGGAATGGACCGAGCCGCTCTGGGACACGACTGCCGCGGGGTGAAACGGATCGCACCCCCAAGGAAGTTCTTGGACTGGTCTGATGGTCCACGTGGGGCTGCACAGGGCGCATGCGCGCCGAGGCCGGCTGGCCTCCCAAACCCTCTCGGATGTGCAAACAGCTCAGGTTCTGAGATGAGTCCCTTCGTAAGGCCAAAGGATCTGAGAGTTACGCTCACGGTCCCTGTGCGTTCCCATCAGAGAGCTATAAATCAATCTTTCAGAGTCGTTTAAAATGGGACATACTCTGCCTTCAAGCTGGTGTTTGTTTCCCAAAGGAATCTTTTCCCCAAGCTGTGCTGGTCACCACCTTCCTCCTACAGTCTGGCAGCGTGCTGACGCCGTCAGTCTCTCCACCATGGCACCACCTGGCTGGCGATAAAAACTTTGTCAGCGGCCTTTGGCCACGCCCCTTAAAGTTCCTCAAACCCCTGGTTTTCCACTGGATTGACATTTTAGGCTTACAGGCATCTGTTCTTTCGCTAATCATCTGACCTTGTGGTCTGGCCCCCGACGCAGAAGACTTTAGAGCCACTGAAATGCTGTTTCTCGTCTTCAAATTTCTATTCCTATGTACGTTCTAAAGTGTGTATCATATACGTTCATACACACGTCTTGATGCGTGGACAACAGTGTAAGTGTGTGCTGTTTAAATCAATGATTTGGTGTCAGAAGCTCCTTCTCCTCTAAATAATTGAGGACCCTGAGGAATTTGTCCGTGTGGGTTATAGTTCCTGATTACTGATACTAGGAATTACAACAGATTTTTTAAACAATTCATATTTTAAAAGTAAACCTGTTAAATGTTTAAACATTTTTACAAAAAAAGGTACATTTTTCACAGCACAAATTTAGTAAGGAGAGTGTCTTACATTTTGTCAAATCTTTTTACCGTCAGGCTTAGCAGAAAACAGTTGACTACTCATACCTACTTCTGCATTCAGTATGCTGTGATATGTCTTGATTGAAATAAATGAATAAAATTCATCCTTACACAGTTATGTAATTGGAAAGCGAGGGCTGTTTTAATAGACTTTTCATATAATTATGGGTGTTCTACTTTGATAACAGAGCCAGACTTGACAAGCAGTAGTTTCTTTAAGGTTACCTGGGATGGGGAATCTGAAACCATCTCTTTTACTCTTTTGCGTCTGTCTTATTCTCTGAATGGACCGTCTGTCCATGTGTGATTCCATGACTACTCTTCTGGAAAATACCGGTTCACTGAGTTACACTGATCTGCCAAATGTTGACCCATTTCATTATAATGTGAAAAAAGAATCACATTTGTTAATAGCATCACTGATCTCATCAGAAATTACAGGTATCGGGAACTGAAAAGCTCACGGTAGAGGACAGAAGTCTTCCAGAATTCTAACTCTGCGGCAACGTGGATGGACCTAGAATCTATCATGCTAAGTGAAGTTAGTCAGACAGTGAGAGACAAACATCATATGATATCTATCACCTATATGTGGAATCTTTAAAAAAAAAAATTTGCAAACGCAGAACAGAAGCAGACTCACAGACTCTGAAAAATGTATGGTTACCAAAGGGGGCAGGTGGGGTTGGGGGAGGAATGGACTGGGGTTTGGGGACTGGCATATACGTTGTGTGGGACGACTGACCAACAGGGACCCGCTGTGTAGCACAGAGAACGCTGCCCAGTGTCCTGTGACCATCTAGGTGGGACCAGAATCAGAGAGAATGGATGTGTGTATATGTACGACCGGGTTACTCTGTGGTACAGCAGAAACTATCACAGCCTCCTAAGTTATACTTCCATAAAACTTCAAAAAATAAAATCTAACGTTCCCTTGAAAGTTTGAATTTTTTCATTGGCAACTAACGTTGTATCAAATATTTTCCTGAAACTTCATTCATTTTGGAGGAAATATCTGCCAAATACCAAGACGGCATAGTCTCATGATCGACAATTTTAACTCAAATTTCCTTCTTTCGGTCCATTCTTTTTCAGAGTTTCGTCCAGGATCTCCTCTTCTCACCAGACTGAGCTGTAAAGATCCTTTCGCAATCCCCTTATGAGAGCTGGGACAGTCCACTCCCCTGTTCTCTAGACACGTGCCTGAAAGCTCTGAGAAGTTCTCTAAGGTTCGAGCCCACGCTCGGCTGGAAAGGCGGTGGGATAACCAAGCCGGATCCGGCCAGACACCGTGCCTGGGGGGGGGGGGTCCCTGAGGGGCAGGGCCTTCGCTCAGAGATGAGGTCATCTCGGGGCAGGGTGGTCTGTGTGAGACAGGCTGGGATCTGGACCCTTTGCTGCAGTGCTTGCTAGACAAACCTCTCCTCACAGAATACAAAGAAACCATACGGGACTAAAAATAACCGCACGCAGACACACCTGGGGCAAATTACTAACCAGATACAAAAAGGCCAAAACCTGGAGTTCCCGCTGTGGCCCACTGGGGTAAGGATCCGACGGCAGCAGCTCGGGTTCCTGCGGAGGCAAGGGTTCGATTCCTGACCTGAGAGCTTCCATATGCTGCAGGTGGAGCCAAAAGAAAAAACTGGGTACTTGCACATGACCCCTGCACACGGCACCACCCAGGGGGCAGGCAGACCACTGAGGGGGCCCCTCTGGCCTGACCATACCCTCACCCCTTCTAGGGACCAGCTCACCACCACTGGCGGAGCAAAAGCAAGAGCACCTGTCTGGTTTTGGTCCCTGTGCTGCAGCACCAGTCCCAATAAAGCCTTGCCTGAATTCCTCATCTAGCATCCTCTATCAATTTCTATTGATTCAAGAGTCCAAGGAGCCAGCTCTGTAGCAGCCACGCTCATCCTGCTGTCCGGCCCGGAGTGTTCTCCCAAACGTGCCCCAGCCTGGACGAACAGGCGCCCGTGTTCCTTTTTGATCCTTTGCTGGCAGAAAGAAGGAAATCAGGAGTTGCTGTTTAGGGATAAAAGTGAAGTCCCCTCTCGACGCACCCCCTCAGTGAACCCTGCTAAGGACCCTTGTTCATTTTGTCCCCACAGCAGAGGGACATCCAAGCTCTTGCTCAGTGCCCCGAGGGGTGCCCCAGGGGGTCCCTGTACCCCTCTGCACATCCATTTTAGAGACGTGAGGGAGAGAGGACAGGCAGAGTCAGACAAAACTGCGTGAGTTACAAACCCCAAACCTGTAAAAATCACTGCCTTGAACCAAATTGCATTTATATGTAAATGCAGAAGTGCTGTGTCTCTCTTCTCGGCCAGCCTCACCCTAAACCGTCTAAGCAGAAAAACGACATGAGCTAGAAAACAGCAGCTGGCCCTGGGGCCCGAGCCTCTAATTTGAGATAGAATATCCAATTATTCATACGAGACTGAGATAGAATATCCAATTATTCATACGAGACTGTGCAGCAAACACTCCTTAAACCACATCTTTATATTCTCCAACGGAGATCACTAGAAAACAAACAGAGAAACTTGGCAATATAGACGAAAAGCCTTAAAATTTTTTTTTCCTTTTTTTTTGCATAGGCCGATTATGAATCTCCACCCATTCATGGCTTCACAGCACCGTGAACCCACAGTGCTGGGTGCAACTCCCTTCACAGCGGGAAAGCCTGGCAGGCACCACGGCCCCTCTGCCGGGCACGCTGCCCTGCAGAGCCCCGTCCACAGACCGCAGGCAAGCAGCAGGGTGAAACTGGACTCTTGTTATTCTGCTCTTAAGTTTATTAAGTTTTAAATAACATCCCTGTGTTTACCCCAGTTCAATCACTCTTTGCAGCGTCCTGCTTTCTCAAGTTCACTCCGAAGGATGTCCTGCTGGCGGCCACGGGAATGACACACACGTTTACTGTTTTAGTTCGCTTCTCCTCAGTAACCAGGTTAAGCATTTCCTCCCTCTTTAAAGGACACTTGATCCGTAAGAGTCTATTTGGGGTTAAGAGGTTCTCCGTCTTGAATACACAAATAAGATTTCTCTGACACCGATCTTTCCTGAGCAGTTCTGAATACACAGGGAGACGGAAACGCCCTATGTCTGCCTGAAGTTAAGAGAACGTTTTAAGCGAACGGATGTTTACTTACTTAAATACTGTAGAATACTTTGATGGCTGACAGTGTCGCCGCACGAATGTCCTGTTGGCTCTAACATAAAAAAGGATCATTTGCACTAGCATCATTAGTTCACACAAGTATCCAGAAACTGGATCCAGCTACTCCAGACTGGGCAGGATGGAAGCTGCCGCGAAGCGCCGCGCCGCTAGCAACGTGCAGCGTGGGCACCCTTCCGCCGTGTGTGCGTGCCGGTGCACTGTACGTGTGCTTATTTCCAGGCGGCCTCTCGAGGTGTGCAACCCATGCAGTGGTGTGTCTGCTTCATGCCCAGCAGCTCCCACAGTTCCTGCATTCATCCCACAAACCTTACCAAGCAGCTACCGTGGGCTGTGCAATTTACCAGACAACGGAAATACAAGAACCTTCTAGAAAGGCTGCAGGCAAGTGGGGGAGACAGATGCCCAGACCCGGCGCCACTCGCGTTAGTGAGAGTGTCCTGGGAGGGCAACGCCATGGAGGGGCCTTCAGATAACATCCGAGCTAATGTTTGAAGGATGAATAGGGACTGGGCCCCAGGAGGAAGCTGGGGGGTAGGCTGTGCTGAGAAGTGTCCAGGCAATGAGAGAAGCACGTGACAGTCCGGCACATTTGGGGACCACAGCGTTGAGGAGTTAATTCCACGTGGGTCCAGCCACCATCCTCTCTCACCTGGACCCCTGCCATATGCTGCCCAGCCCCACGCCATCTCGACAATCTCTACACGGCAGCCAGAGGGATCCTTACTCAGATCATTCTCCTGCTCAAAATCCTCCAACAGCTCCCACCCAGTCAGAAGAAAACCCTCGGAGGCCCTGGCAGACGTGACGCCAGCCAGCTCTCCAGCCCCCACTGTGTCAGGCAGACTCTGAGGTCCCTGTCCTCTGGAGAGGCAATCAAACGCTAATCTTGGTACTGCTGTGCAGAGATTCTGCAAATGTTAGTAAAGTCCCAAGTCAGCTGATGTTAAGATATGCAAATTATCTGAGGGGACCTGACTTGAAAAGCAAGGGCAGAGTTCCCATTGTGACTCAGCGGTTAACGAACCCGACTAGGATCCATGAGGTTGCGGCTTTGATCCCCGGCCTTGCTCAGTGGGTCAAGGAGCCAGCGTTGCCGTGAGCTGTGGGGTAGGTCGCAGACAAGGCTCAGATCCCGTGTTGCTGTAGCTGTGGTGCAGGCCAGCAGTTTTAGCTCCGATTGGAACCCTAGCCCGAGAACTTCCATAAGCCCAAGGTGAGGCCCTAAAAAGCAAAAAAAAAAAAAAAAAAAAAAAAAAAAAAAAAAAAAACCGAGAAAGAGAAAAGGGGATTTGCCATGAGGGACCCTGTGGCCAGTGTGATGTTATAAGCGGGCCTGTGATGAGGCCAAAGACACGGAACCTCAAATAGCTTCTAGGAGACGGGAGCTGCCTCTGGCAGGTGCCCAGGAGCTAGAGATCGTGGTCCTGCAACCAGAAGGAACTGAATTCTGAGTGAGAGTGGAAGCGGATTCCTCCAGAGCCTCAGGGGAGAATGCAGCCGCTGACATCCTGAGTGCAACCCTGAACTGAGAGCTCAGCTGAGCCACACAGGGTTTCGGTCCTACAGAAACTGCCAGGTAACAAACGGGTGTTAAGTTACCAGGGCCCCTTGTTACTCAGCGAACACTAACCTGCTCATCGACTCGTCCATCCAAGCCCTACTGACTCTTCTTTCTGTTGCTCAAACACATCCAGCCGGCTCCTGCTTGGCATTTACTGCTCCTTTGCCCGGAAAAGTGTCCCCACGGAGGCCGGAAGATCACCTCCTCCCATCTCTCAGACATCACCTCCTTAACCATGCTCCCTACGTAAGCACCCCCACCACCCTCTATCCCCTTGTCTGGCTTCATTTCTTCCCGTCTTATCTGATATTATATGAAATGTTTCTTTGCTCATGACCTGTCTGTTCCCTGGAATGTAATCCTGCAGGAGTGGGGCTTTCTCTGCTTCATCCCCCCGCCGCCCCATGCACAAAGCAGTTGCCCAGAAGCCATTTGCTGAACTGATGAATAAAAGAGCAACTAACAGAAGTACAGGGTTTGGGGAGGCAGCAGGCACCGGGGGTGGGGTCGGGAGTTGAGGAAGACGACGAGGCAGAGCCAGGGCACAAGGGGCTTGGATGCTGTGTAAACACGCTTAGACTTTATCTTGAAAGCAGCGGGATTTGCTGAAGGATCTTGAGCTGGAGAATAACCAGAGATGTGTGTTTCAGAAAACTGCCCTGCAGCAGCTGCGTGGAAAAGTGCTCAGTGGGGGCGGGGGGAGCTGGAGTCGGCAAGACCAGAGGCGATGATGCCAGGGGTCTGGGCAAGAGAGGCGAGGGCTGGGTAGGGGACGGTGTCCGGATTTGAGAGATTTTTAGAAGTGACAAGAGACAGATCTTGGTAAGTGGGCTGGATTTGGTGGGGGAAAGAGGTAAATGTGCTCACTCACCGAATGCTTCCTAAGGGAACTGGGTGGGTGGCGCTAGCCCTGGGCAGGGGCTCAACACATTTGTTAAGAATGAACTAGCAAACCTCTTTGCCTCAAGCACTGTCTTATACTAACTTTTAAGACAACCAGGATCAGAGTTAATAAGACTTCACCTCATCACAACCCGTGTTCCACGGTTAGCAGTGCACACACGATTACAGTCATTCAGCTACTGAACGTCTCAAATAAGCTGTCCTTCCTCCTCAACAAATAAATTATGTTCAGGGATCTTTCCCATCCCTAGGATTATAAACACATAAATGGTTCCCTTAAAGCATGATGAAATAATAGCATTTATGGGATCCCTTCACACCAGCAAAAATAGTTAAACTCTTGAAGGGAAATCACAGATTCTGATGGAAAAAAATAACGGTAATGTGTCTCCCTAAGAATTTGCAGCCACGAGTCACAGCCCTCGGGATTCCAATTTATATGACCTGCTTTGACAGATTCCCAAACTGCGAAAAAAACTAAAGTGTCTGTGTCGGTGGCGCCATTAGTAAGGGAACAATGTAAATCCTTTCTGGAGGAAAAGTTTATCAACAGAGGCCACTCAGGATATCCATGCATTCGGTTAAATATAAATTTCCTTTCAGAAATATACATATACCATATACACGGGAAAACAGGCCCCCATGGCCAAAAGTAAACAGAGTAACAATAGATTAAGATTCCCCAAAGACTTCAGACATTGGAATTTCAGATATAAGCCATAAAATAATGATATATGATAGTTTTTAAAAAGATGGAATCAAAGACTACCTAAAAATAAACAGGCAGATGTAAAAATAATCTTTTCTAACTCCTAGAAATAAAAAACACATTGATCAAAATACCTAGATATAAAGATAAAAATCTAAAAATATTCTAAATGTGTTAGACATGACTACAGAAGATATTTATGAATTAAAACAAATACATTAGAAAATTATACAAAAAAGAGCAGAGAGAGAAGATAAAGGAAAATATATGAGACTCTGGAGGTAGAATGAGAAGGCTTAATTACAGTTAAGCAGAACTCTAGAAGGACAGAATTAAAAGAAAGTCAAAAAAGCAACAGTCAAAGAAATCATGATGGGGAATCGTCATTGATTCAAATACTAAGTGAAGTAGGTCAGAAAGAGAAAGACAAATACCATATGACATCACTTACCTGTGGAAGCTAAAATATGGCACAGGGAGTTCCCATTGTGGCTCAGCAGTAACGAACCCAACTAGTATCCATGAGAATGCGGGTTTGATCCCTGGCCTCGCTCAGTGGGTTAAGGATCTGGTATTGCCATGAGCTGTGGTGGAGGTCACAGATGCGGCTCGGAACTCAGGTTGCTGTGGCTATGATGTCGGCCAGCAGCTGTAGCTCCGATTGGACCCCTAGCCCAGGAACTCCCATATGCTGCAGGTGTGGCCCTAAAAAAGCAAAAAAATTAACTAGATAAAATAAAATATCGTACAAATGAATCTATCTACAAAATAGAGACAGATACACAGACTTGTGGTTGCCAAGGGAGAGGGGGGAGGGAGTGGGATGGACAGGGAGTTTGGGGTTAGTAGATGCAAACTATTACATTTAGAGTGGATAAGCAACGAGGTCCTAATGTACAGCCCAGGGAACTCTATCCAGTCTCTTAGGATAGAGCAGGATGGAAGACAGTACGAGAAAAAGAATGTATGTGTGTATGTATATATAGATATATATATGTGTGTGTGTGTGTGTGTGTGTATGTATATATAGATATATATATGTGTGTGTATGTGTGTGTGTGTGTACATATATACATATATGTATGAATGACTAGGTCACTATGCTATACAGCAGAAATTGATTCAACACTATAAATCAACTATACCCTAATAAAAAATAAATTTAATTTAAAAATTAATGAAATATACTAAGTATCATATTGAGACATCCCATGAGTCCTAAGCAGTACAAACAAAAATAAACACACTGTAATGAACAGACCACCAAAAACAAAAAGAAGGTCTAAAAGCAGCACAAGAGCAAAGGTTGCCCTGAGGCAATGACAGACTGACAGCAGATTTCATCAGCAAAAAGGGAAAGTGAGGAACACAAGATGTCTTGCCCAGAAAACTACTGAGGATGAAGGTGAATAAAGAAAATGTGGGAGATTGGATTAAGATGGCAGAATAGAAGGACTGGAGCTCAACTTCTCTCATAAAAACAACAAAATTACAACCAAATGCCGAGCAACCATCAACCAAGTGGACTGGAAACTTTCAAAAAGATATTCTACTCCAGAAGACAAAGAGGAGACCACATCAACAGGTAGGAGGGGCGATTACACAATATAAGCAACCCTATACCTCCCAGTGGGAAGCCCCACAGACTGTAAAGTAACTATACCACAGAGACTCACCTACAGGACTGAGAGTTCCAAGCCCCACATCAAATCCCCAAGCCTGGGGATCTGGCACAGGGAGAAAGAGCCCCCGGAGCATCTGGCATTGAAGCCCAGTGGGGCTTGTGTGCAGGAGCTCCACAGGACTGGGGGAAACAGAGACCCCATTCTTGAAAGACACACACAGACTTTCACATGCATTGGGTCCCAGGGCAAAGTAGTCTCCACAGGAATCCGGGGGGGAAACCTGACTGCAATTCTTGGAGGATCTCCTGGGAAGACAGGGGTGACTGTGGCTTGTGGGGGAAGGGCATTGGAGGCCAAGCTCTTGGGAACATTCACCAGTCTGCATTTCTCTGGAGGTAGCCATTTTTGGGAAAATCTGGCCCCTCCCATCAGTGCTGAGAAGCCCAGGCCAAACAATAATCCAGGTAGGATCACAGCCCCACCCAACAGTAAACAGGCTGCCTAAAGACCCCTCAGGCACACAGCCAGCCTCTAATCTCATCCAGAGACAAAGCCCCACCCACCAGAGGGATAGGAATCAGCCCCATCCACCAGTAGGCAGGCACCAGTCCCTCCCATCAGGAAGCCTACAGCAAGCCCCCCCGCATACCAACTTCAGCCACAAGGGAGGCAAACACCAGAACTAAGAAAGGCTACAACTCTATTGTCTACAAAAAGGTCACCACACCAAAAACCTGTAAAAATGAAAAGACAGAAAACTATAACTCAGATAAGGGAGGAAGAAAAAAGCCCAGAAAAACAGCTCAGTGATGAGAAGATTATCAGCTTCACAGAAAGAGACTTTAGACTGCTGATGCTGAAGATGATGTAAGAAATTGGAAATAAACTGGAGGCAAAGATTGATAATTTATAGGAAACAGTGAGCAAAGAAATACAAGATATAAAAATTAAGCAAGAAGAGATGCAAAATACAATCACTGAAATAAAAAATACATTAGAAGCAGCCAACAGTAGAATACAGGAGGCAGAAGAACGAATCGGCGAGGTGGAGGACAGATTAGTAGAAATCACCAATGCGGAACAGAAAAGAGATAAAAGACTGAAAGGAAATGAGGAGTCTCAGAGAACTCTGAGATAACATTAAGTGCACCAACATCTGTATTATAAGGGTGCCAGAGAGAGAAGAGAGAAAGAGAAGGGGACAGAAAAAATATTTCAAGAGATAACAGCCGAAAACTTCCCTAACATGTGAAAGGAACCACTCACTCAAATCCAGGAAGTGCAACTGGTACCATATAAAATAAACCCAAGGAGGAACATCCCGAGACACAAATTAATCAAAATGATAAAAATTAAAGACAAAGAGGAAATATTGAAAGAAGCCAGGGAAAAGAAACAAATTACATATAAGGGAACCCTGATAAGGTTATCAGCAGATTTTTTATCTGAAACTCTGCAGGCCAGGAGAGAGTGGCATGATATACTTAATGTGATGAAAGGAAAAAACTTCCAACCAAGATTACTTTATCCAGCAAGGTTCTCATTCAGATTTGAAGGAGAGATCAAAACCTTTACAGATAAGCAAAAGCTAAGAGATTTCTGCAACACTAAATCAGCTTTACAACAAATCCTAAAGGAACTTCTCTAGGCAGAAAAGAAAAGGCCACAACCAGAAATGAAAACACCACAATGACAAAGCTCATCAGTAAAGGCATATATAAAGATACTAAATCATCCATGCACAATTGTGCTACCAAATTCAGAAATCATGAGAAGAAAGCACAAATGCAGGACATTGGAGAGGCATGTGCAATTAAGAAACCAACAACTTAAAACAATCTCATTTATATATAGACTCCTATATCAAAACTTCAGGGTAACTGCAAACCAAAAATCTACAACTGATACACAAACAAACAGAAAAAATCAACTCAAATACAGCATTAAATACAGTCATTAAACCACAAGAGGAGACAACAAGAGAATAAGGGAAGAAAAAAGAGCAACAAAAATCCAAAACAGTTAATAAAATGGCAATAAAAACATACATATCAATAACTACCTTAAATGTTAATGGCCTGAATGCTCCAACCCAAAGGCATAGACTAGCCGAATGGATACAAAAACAAGACCCATATATATGCTGTCTTCAAGAGACCCACTTCACTTCTAGCGACACATACAAATTGAAAGTGAGAGGATGGAAAAAAAATTCCATGCAAACAGGAATCAAAAGAAAGCCGGAGTAGCAATACTCATATCAGACAAAATAGACTTTAAAATGAAGAACATTTTAAGAGACGAGGAAGGGCACTACATAATGATCACAGGATCAATCCAAGAAGATATAAAAATTTTAAATATCTATGCACCCAACATAGGATCACCACAATATATAAGGCAACTGCCAATAACCTTAAGAGGACAAATCAACAATAACACCATCATAGTGGGGGACTTTAACACCCCACTTACAGCAGTGGATAGATCATCCAGACAGAAAATCAATAAGGAAACACAAGCCCCAAATGAAGCATTAGATCAGACGGACTTAATAGATATTTATAGGACATTCCATCCAAAAGCAACAGAATACACATTCTTCTCAAGTGCACACGGAACACTCTCTAAGATTGATCACATCCTGGGCTATAAATCAAGCCTCAGTAACTTTAAGAAAATGGAAATCATATCAAGCATCTTTTCTGACCACAATGCTATAGGACTGGAATTCAACAACAAGAAAAAAAAATGGCAAAAAATACAAACACGTGGAGTATAAACAACATGCTACTAAACAACCAAAGGATCACTGGAGAAATCCAAGAGGAAATTAAAAAATACCTAGAAGCAAATGTCAACAAAGATACGACACTCCAAAACCTCTGGGATGCAGCAAAAGCAGTTCTAAGAGGAAAGTTTATAGCAATACAAGCCTACCTCAGGAAATAAGAAAAAGCTCAAATCAACAACCTAACTCTACATCTAAAGCAGCTAGAGAGGGAAGAACTGATAAGACCGAAAGTTAGTAGAAGAAAAGAAATCATAAAGATCAGAGCAGAAATCAATGAAATAGAAATGAAGAAAACCACAGAAAAGATCAATGAAACTAAAAGCTGGTTCTTGGAAAAGAGCAGCCAAATTGATAAACCTTAGCCAGGCTTATCAAGAAAAAAAGAGGACACAAATCAATAAAATTAGAAATGAAAAAGGAGAAGTAACAACAGACATCACAGAAATACAAAGGATCATAAGAGACTACTATATGCAACTCTATGGCAATAAAATGGAAAACTTAGAAGAAATGGACACATTCTTAGAAAAGAACAATCTTCCAAGACTAAACAAAGATGAAATAGAAAAGATGAATAGACCAATCACAAGGTCTGAAATTGAGACTGTGATTAAAAAACTTCCAACAAACAAGTCTAGGACCAGATGGCTTCACAGGTGAATTCTATCAAACATTTAAAGGAGAGCTAACACCTATCCTTCTGAAACTCTTCCAAAAAATTGCAGAAGAAGAGACACTCCCAAACTCATTCTATGAGGCAACCATCACCCTGACACCAAAACCAGACAAAGATACCACAAAAAAAGAAAATTACAGGCCAATCTCACTGATGAACATAGATGCAAAAATCCTCAACAAAATACTAGCCAACCAAATCCAACAATACATTAAAAGGATTGTACATCATGATCAAGTGAGATTTATCCCAGGGATGCAAGGATTCTTCAATATCTGCAAATCAATCAGTGTTACACACCACATTAACACACTGAAAAATAAAAACCGTATGATCCTCTCCAGAGATGCAGAAAAAGCCTTTGACAAAATCCAACACCCATTTCTGATAAAAAAAAAAAAAAAAAACCTTCAGAAAGTGAGCATGGGGGGAACCGATCTCAACATAATAAAGGCCATCTATGACAAACTCAGAGCTAACACCATTAGCTGAAAGAATTCCCACTGAGATCAGGAACAAGACAGGGATGTCCACTCTCGCCACTACTATTCAACATAGATTTAGAAGTCCTAGCTACAGCAGTCAGAGAAGTAAAAGAAATAAAAGGAATCCAAATTGGAAAGGAAGAAGTAAAACTATCACTATTTGCAGATGACATGATACTATACCTAGAGAATCCTAAAGACTCTACCAGAAAACTGTTAGAGCTCATCAACGTAAATCGCAAAGTCACAGGATACAAAATTAATACAGAGAAATCAACTGCATTTCTATATACTAACAATGAAAGATCAGAAAGAGAAATTTGGGAAGCAATCCCATTTACCATCGCATCAAAAAGAATCAAATACTTAGGAATAAACCTGCCTAAAGAGACAAAAGACCTATACTCTGAAAACAGTAAGACGCTGATGAAAGAAATTAAGGATGACACGAACAGATGGAAAGACACACCATGCTCTTGGATTGGAAGAGTCAATATTATCAAAATGACTATACTACCCAAAGCAATCTACAGATTCAATGCAATCCCTATCAAATTACCAAGGACGTTTTTCACAGAACTAGAACAAAATAGTTTAAAGTTTGTTTGGAGCACAAAAGACCCAGAATAGCCAAATAAAAAGAAAAATGGAGCTGCAGGAATCAGGTTCCCTGACTTCAGAGTATATTACAAAGCTACAGTCATCAAAATCATATGGTACTGGCATAAAGACAGAAATACAGATCAGTGGAACAGGACAGAAAGTCCAGAATTAAAACCATGCACCTATGGTGAACTAATCTATGACAAAGGAGCCAAGAATATACAATGGAGAAAAGACAGCTTGTTCAATAAGTGGTACTGGGAAAACTGGACAGCCACATGTAAAAAAAAATGAAACTAGAACACTTCCTAACACCATGCACAAAAATAAACTCAAAATGGATTAAAGACCTAGAAATAAGACGAGATACTATATAAAACTCTTAGAGGGGTGTGGCTCTGCCCCTTGCCCCGGAAGCACTGACTGCGGACAGGGGTTTCTGGGCCTCCTCGCAAGCCGAGCTTCCTTTCTGTCCAACATCTTAGCGAGGCGGCGGTTCTAGTGGCTGCTCTTCCGGCTTCGTTATGCCAGCCAAGGACGACAAGAAGAAGAAAGATGCCGGAAAGTCGGCCAAGAAAGACAAAGACCCAGTGAACAAATCCGGGGGCAAGGCCAAAAAGAAGAAGTGGTCCAAAGGCAAAGTTCAGGACAAGCTCAATAACCTAGTCTTGTTTGACAAAGCCACATATGACAAACTCTGCAAAGAAGTTCCCAACTATAAGCTTATAACCCCAGCTGTTGTCTCTGAGAGACTGAAAATTCGTGGTTCTCTGGCTAGGGCAGCCCTTCAGGAGCTCCTGAGCAAAGGACTTATTAAACTGGTTTCAAAGCACAGAGTTCAAGTAATTTACACCCGAAACACCAAGGGTGGAGATGCTCCGGCTGCTGGAGAAGACGCATAAACAGGTCCCACCAACTGTACACTGTACGTTTTGAAAAATAAAACTTTATTAAATAAATAAAAAAAAAACTCTTAGAGGAAAACATAGGCCAAACACTCTGACATAAACAACAGCAACATCTTCTCAGATCCACCTATTAAGAGTAATGACAACAAAAAGAAAAATAAACAATGGGACTTAATTAAACTTCAAAGTTTCTGTGCAGCAAAGGAAACTCTAAACAAAACGCAAAGACAACCCACAGAATGGGAGAAAATATTTACAAATGAATCGACTGACAAGGGATTTATCTCCAAAATTTGTAAACACTTCCTACAGCTCAATACCAAAAAAACAAACAACCCCATCGAAAAATGGGCAGAAGATCTAAACAGACAGTTCTCCAAAGAAGACATACAGATGCCAAAAAGCACAAGAAAAGATGTTCAGCATCACTCGTTATTAGGGAAATGCAAATCAAAACCACTATGAGGTACCACCTTACATCGGCCAGAATGGCCGTCATCAAAGTCTACAAACAATAAGTGCTGGAGAGGGTGTGGAGAAAAAGGAACCCTATTACACTGTTGGTGGGAATGCAAATTGGTACAACCCCTGTGGAAAACAGTATGGAGATTCCTTGGAAAACTCAAAGTAGAATTACCATTCAATCCAACAATCCCACTCCTGAGCATCTATCCAGAGAAATCCATGACTCGAAAAGACACATGTACTCCAATGTTCATTGCAGCACTCTATGCACTAGCCACAACATGGAAACAACCTAAATGCCCATCAACAGAGGAGTGGATAGGGAAGATATGGTACATACACAAAATGGAATATTACTCAGCCATTAAAAGAAACGAAATAACAGCATTTATAGCAACATGGATGGACCTAGAAATTATCATGCAAAGTGAAACCAGTCAGAGAATGAGACACCAACACCAAATGCTACCACTTACATGTAGAATCTAAAAAAGGACACAATGAACTTCTTTGCAGAACAGATACTGACTCACAGACTTTGGAAAACTTATGGTTTCCAAATGAGACAAGTTGGGGGGTGGGAGGATGCACTGAGGGTTTGGGATGGAAATGCTATAAAATTTGGTTGTGATGATTTTTGTACACCTATAACTGCAATAAAACTCATGAAGTAATTTTAAAAAAAGGAAAGAAAATGTGAGACAAATAAAGACAGAGAGTACCCTTCAGGGAGCAGGAAAAGGACGCCAGAAGGATCTAAGACTGAATGAGACACAAAGAAACTGGTAAACATGTCGCCATCTGTAAACCAGCACTGATGGTGTGAAACCAGATTAATGTCTAATCCATCAAGTTACAACAAACAGACAATCAAGTGTTGCCAAGGATGTGCAGAAGTTAGAACCCCTGTGCAGTGTTCACGAGAATATGATACGGTACGGCTGCTGCGGGCAACGGTACGGAGGTTCTTCCAAAAATTAAAAATAGAGTCATCGTCTGATCCAAGAATTCTCCTTATAAATAAATCCCCCCTAAAAGTGAAAAAGATTTTGAAAAGATGTTTGTGTACACCTGTTCACAGCAGAATTACTGACAGAACCCAAAAGGTAGAAGTAACCCAGATGTCCATGGACAGAAGAATGGATAAACTACGTGTGGTATATATATAATGTGGTATATATACCACGGAATATTATTTGGTCTTAAAAAGGGAGAGAATTCTGACACATGCTACAATGTGGAGGAATCTTGAGGACATTATGGTAAGTGAAACGATCTCAGCTCTAGGAGGTACCCAGGGTACCGAAACCATAGAGACAGAGATTAGAATGGCAGTTGCCATGGGTGGCAGAGGAAGGAATGAGGAGCTGCTGTTTAATGGGTGCGGAGTTTCACTTTTGCAAGATGAAAAGCGATCTGCAGACTGGTTGTACAACAGTGTGAATATACTTAATGTTATTGAACTGTGCCCTTAAATATGGTTAAGATGGTAAATTTTATAGTACGTGTATTTTACCACCATTAAAAAAAAAAAAAAGACAAAGTTAACACAGGACAACAATGACATACGAGCCAAGTGGAAACTGTCTAAAGCTCACGTTTAAGTCCTACATTGCTCAGGAAGAAGGAGAGGTATTGTTTTACTCTATTCTGTTGTATAAAGTCACACAAAAGTATTTTTTAAATAACCAGTAAAAGAATAGGCTATTTTTAAAAAGACAATTCAAAATAAGGCAATGAACAAAACCCACAGGTTTAAAACATGTGCAAATAATAGAGACATACAGAATCAGAGGCAGCTATAATCCCAAATGGATGACTAAGCACTGTAGCAACTGGTAACCAGATTAAACTCACAGGGCAGATTTTCACAGTGTAGGATACAGTACATGCAGGGTACAGTTAAAGCGGTATTTGGAGAAAACGAAGAGCCTTAAACATTTTTAGAAAAGAAACACTGAAATTAATTAAACATCTAGCTTAAGTTAAGAGAACAGAACAAACAAACAAAAAAAGAAGAGTTCCCGCCATGGCGTAGGGGGTTAAGAATCTGATTGCAGCAGCTCAGTTTGCCATGGAGGTGTGGGTTCGATCCCCGGCCTGGTGCAGTGGGTTAAAAAGGATCCAGCACTGCCATAGCTGCCGTGCAGGTCACAGCTGTGGCTCCGTTACAATCCCTGGCCTGGGAACATCCATATGCTATGGGTGGGGCCATAAAATTAAAAATTAATAATAAAAGAACAGAAGGTTTTTTTAATGATACAGTAAGGAAGCAACAAATGAAAACTGGTTTTTCAGAAGCCTAATAAAATAAACCTCTGACAGATATAATGGGGGGTGTGGTGAGAGAAGGCACGAAATAAGAGAAAAATGAGGAGAGGGCACACTTGTAAACACAGAGAGAAAAGTAAGAGAATTCTGTGAACATCTTTATGCCAGTGAATTTGAAAGCTTAGGAGAAAACGCATAAATTCCTGAAAAAATAACCTTAAAATAGACTCAAAATCTGAAGAGTCCAACAACAATTTTAAAGATTGAATCAGTTGTTCAGTTATCTCCCCACGGACCTAGTTGGCTTTTCAATCAAGCAGGTTCTGCCTAACTTTCGAATTTTTCACTTGAAAATTCTATAAGCACTTCAAGAGACTTGAAAAAGAGGGTATTATAACTTTAATACCAAAAGCACACACAATAAAAGAAAACAAAGTATAGGCTCATCTCACGCATGAATAGATATGAAAAAATCTTTGACAAAACAATCGACAAAACAAATCTAAGAATGTATAAAAATACATCATAACAGAATTAGGTTGACTCCAGGATCCAAGGTCAGTTTAACATGAGAAAAATCTATTAATACAATTCCCCACATTAAAGGATTAAAGGAGAGAAATCGCTTGGGGCATCTAATTGATGGGGGCGGGGATTTTTAAATATATCATCTTTTCTGAGGGATAGGAGGATGCAACGAGGGTTTGGGATGGAAATGCTCTAAAATTTGGTTGTGATGATTTTTGTACACCTATAAATGTAATAAAATTCATTAGGTAATTAAAAAAATATAAGTATAATTTTTTCATGATCTCAGCAGGGAAAAAGCTACCTCTTCATGAACTAGGAACAAAAAAGGACAAGCATAGCTACCAAAAAACCTCGTTCTTGTTGGAAAAGTAGTAGAATCACGACTAAAATCAATCAGTTAAAAAACAAGGATGCCCACTATTACTGCCTCAGTGCACCACTGACCTGGAGGCCCTTGTCAGTACAGTTAAATACACAAAAGAAAGAAAATGCATTTGAATTGGACAAGGGAGGTCAAAACTACCATGATTCATCAATGATGACTGCGGAACACCCACCAAAGAATCTGCACAGAGCTTTTAAGTACAGCAAGGTCCCCGGATGAGAAAGCACTGTGAAAAAAAAAAAAAAACCTTCACCTTAAAACTTAACTGAGGTCAGGGACTAGAAGGCTTCTGTGTCTGGGATGGAGTTCTAGCTTGTGTTTATGCTCCACAAATGAACTTGTTCCTAGAACCCTTAAGTGAAAGGCCACCCCCAGTGAGACGAGTGGGACCAGCAGGTGCCTCTCTGTTCACGTGTAGCAGTGAGGCCGAGCAGGACCAACACGGCGGCCTCGGGATCGACCGGTTTACTGTTCCTAACCAACCCGTGTACCAGGGCAAGTCAACAATCAGGAAAAGTGAACCCAACCACCGGGAGAAGGTCTGCCCTTCACCGGCAACCTCAGCCTACTTGCCTGCAGACATGGCCTTGGAGCCTAGAGCCGTCAACCACCCTTTGTTCTCCAGCACGGAGCTCCACTGACACCCCAACATCTCGGGGAGATACGGGGATGGAGGGATAGGGGGAGGAAGACCTAGCAACAGGCTTTGATTCTGCTAAGATTCTGCTTCCCCGGATGGTACTCTTGAGGAGACTGTGCGTTCTTTGGGGCCAGAATACACAGGAGAGACTAGCATTCTCAGCTTATAATTCATCAGATGACATCCATGACTCTAAAGCCTTGCCCACCTCACCAGCCTCATCGCCTCCCTTTGCTCCTTATATTCCAACACATCCAAACTGTTTGGAAATCCCTGAACCAAGAAGCCCAGAGCCCCCACCATCTTCCTACTGGTTCCCACCTTCTCTGACCGCTCTTCCCCCTCTCCCCTCCAGTCCACGAAACTTACAGAATTAATCACATCTCCTAACACTTATTCTCCATGCCTTATACAACTTTATGATAACAAATAATTATAATTCAACACAATATGTATAGTCCTGTCAGTCTCCCTACTCACTACGACCTCACTACCAGCAGGGACCATATTTCATTTTCTTCAGCTCCATATCCCCAAAGCAGAGTTGCCCAGTCAACGCTGGTTTGAAAGAATGAATGGGTGTGTGTGTGTGTGTGAGTTCTCTCCACTATACAAAAGATCTGAATTCTACCCCTTCCCCCACGACACTCCATGGGTTCACGGACGGAGGAATAGCATTGGAGAGAGAGGGACACGAGGAAATGCCGCTGGTGGCCCGATGGGCCTCCTCACGGAGGAGAGGCTGCAGCCCCAGGCCCGTGACTAAACGGTGACGGCCTTGGACAGGACTCGCTCAGCCATGGGACGTCACCGCTGCCAGGGCAGCGCCCGGCTCCTCGCCCCCACTGAGACCAGATGTTTTCAAAGTGGTCCTAGGAGGTTGGCTGCTCCAGCTGAAAATGGAAGTCTCTGGACACTCGGACACGCCAGGGAGGAAGTTCATCAGGGAGCCAGCCGAGAGGACACAGCTTGTACCCACAGCGCCCTTTCCTGCTGTTTATGAGAAAATGAAGAAATAGATGCTGAAAACAGGGCTGGCCCGGTGAGTGGAGAAAGGACATCACTTGGGAAAATATCGGCTAGTGTGAACATGGAGAATTTCTCTACTGATACTGGGAATCATCAAAGTTCCAATAACGGAGTTCCCATCTTGACTCAGCGGAACGAATCCGATTAGGAACGATGAGGTTGTGGGTTCGATCCGTGGCCTCGCTCAGTGGGTTAAGGATCTGGCGTTGCCGTGAGCTGTGATGTAGGTCACAGACGCGGCTGGGATCCCGCTTTGCTGTGGCTGTGCATAAGCCGGCGGCTATAGCTCCGATTTGACTCCTAGACTGGGAACCTCCATATGCCGTGGTTCAGCCATCAAAGGACAAAAAGACCAAAAAAAAAAAAAAAA
>PVHT020004944.1:4384592-4435480 GCA_004024745.2 Catagonus wagneri | reverse complement strand
GGCTGGGATCCCGCTTTGCTGTGGCTGTGCATAAGCCGGCGGCTATAGCTCCGATTTGACTCCTAGACTGGGAACCTCCATATGCCGTGGTTCAGCCATCAAAGGACAAAAAGACCAAAAAAAAAAAAAAAAGTCCCAATAAGGAGTTACTTTCTCACTCTAGGCAGGGGCATATTATGTGCATAGTCTTTGCTAGTTAAAAAAGGGATACATAGCTTGTCAACACTGTAAATCTTCAGTTAAAAAAAAAAAAGCCAAAGAGAAAAAGAGAAATCACCCAAAAAAACCAATTACGGTATTAACTATAAAATATAATAAAATACGCACATAGTGTGCTTTAAAAAGGATATAGCTTTAAAAACAGAGAATGCTTCCAGATGAACACATAAGAAGATACATTTTTTTCACCATCTTGCAAAAACCAAGAAATTTACTTTCCCATATCTCATGACCTATGTATCTTGACTTTATGTGTCAAAGTGGACTCCCCAGTAGTTGGCAGGATTAAGACTGGTGCTTATTTTATATTCTCCGCCCAGGGTTAAGACATGATATGACAAGTTCCTTTGCACTAACACAAAGAACCTTAGGCGTATTCTTTAATGATTAAACCAACGGATCTGCTTTAGAGCACACAAGTGGTGTGGACAGAAGCTTACCCCTCTGTAGTGGGGGAATTCCTCTTCCATTTCTGATGTCTAGACCTCAAAACAAGTCACCAGATGTGACCTGGGCAGCCAAGTGTGGTCATCAAACTTCACTGAATGCTGCTAAAATCCCATCAGCTTCATTGACAATCATAGCATGCTGCTGACTCATTCTGAGGCTGCAGTTACCTAAACCCCAGAATAGTTTTTCACACATGGCTATTAAGCCAAACCTCATACTTAGACTTTGTTTTTGGACTCTAGGGTCAGTCTTTCTCTCTCCCCACAGTTTTTTCCAGTTCACTTTGGTCTGTTGTTTCGAAATGCCACAAACCTTTTATTTTTGGATCTCACGTCTATCTTCTGACATATTAATTATTCCTCCAAGATTCCTACCATCCACCAACACGATCTATATGTCAATATTATTGTCTGAAAGAGATTTTAAAGTTAGCTAAAATGGGGCTAAAGACCCAGCCTGCGGCGTGCTTCCTGTACCATCGTCTAACCCGAATGTCTCTCTCACGCTAAGGATGTCACTGATGATGGGTATTTGCATATATACACCTTCTCAGCTTTCCTCTGACTACCAGTCAAGTAACCCCAGGAAGCTAATCCAGTGCGACTTGCTTGTGGCAAAGACCCACTAATTACTAATGGTTACTGTTTCCTTCCCCAAGTATTTAAAACTCCCTGTCCTGATAATCCTTTTTAGACTATTTCCTGGGATGGATGTCAATCTTAACTATTTTACAGATTAATCTTCATCTCCCTAGATCCGTTTTTGAAATTAAAATACTTCTCAGGAGTTCCTGCTGTGGCTCAGCGGGTTACAAACTGGACTAGACTCCATGAGGATGTGGGTCTGATCCCTGGCCTCGCTCAGTGGGTTAAGGATCTGGCGTTGCCACAAGCTGCAGTATAGGTCACAGATGAGGCTCAGATCTGGTGTGGCTGTGGCTGTGGCATAGGCCAGCAGCCGCAGCTCCAATTGGACCCCTAGCCTGGGAACTTCCGTATGACGCAGGTTCAGCACATACACAAAAAAAAGCAAAAAACTTCTCTACCTGCATCACTCCCGTAGCTCTTGGTAATGCCATCACTGCCCCAATGACATGCTGCTTTAATGGTCTCAGCTCAGGCTCCCGCTGTCCTCCTGGGCCCTCCCTTCACCTGGTGACATTAGAGCCGCTGGCCGTGGACTCGTCTACTCCCCCCGCCCTCTCCTACCCGCTCCAGCCTGAGAAGTCATTTCCTGGATGGAAAAAAAGCAAGCTCAACAGAAGCTCAGCACTTTGGCTTCTTGCACTCCCCCTACTTTGGCTTTATTATTCCAGACACAAATCCTGAAAACCGTTGGTGTTACCCGTAGCATTTTTCACAATCCTCTGCTCACCCTGCACCCGGGTTCTTTCTCAGCCCGGAGCCACCCTCTCGGATGGCACAGCTGACCTTTCCTGGGTCCGGGTCCGAGGCCACAGCAGCATGCAGGAAGTGGCGACAAAGAGGAGGCCCTGAGGGAAGGGTTACCTGGAAAGCGCAACCTGCCACCACCTGGTCCAGGAGAAAAAGTTTTAACGTGGCACCTGGAAAGATGTTAAGGTCGGAGGTCAAGAAAAGCCAAATCACTTACGGTGAACTAGTGGAGTGACGGAGGGGGCTAGACTGTGCGGGGAAGCCAGCAAAGAGGGAGCAGGCACAGGGGAGCTCAGACGGTTCACAGCCCACAGCACCTTCTCCCAGGGCCACGGCGGCTCAACCGGACAAAGGCCCCAGGCTGTCTCTGAGTCTCCAGCACAGAGCCTGGCCCACGGCTGCTCAACGTACTTAAGAATGAATTCATCAGACCGGGCCCCAGCTCATCACAGCACACCGGGGCGATGCTGCGGACATCGGTCCCGGGCCGGGGACCACCTTCCTGCACGTCCTTAACCAAGGCACCTGGAGGGTCACTTACTTGTTCCTCCAACTGTGGCCGGCCTGTCGCTGTCAGGTGTCCTGCACTGTGTGTCCCCTCCAGGGCCTCAAGCCCTGAGCTTCTCTTTATCCTCCCCCTCACCCAGGGGGCTCCATCCCCCGACAGCCCAGAGGAGACTCTAACTGAGGACACAAGCCCCTCCCTGACTCCCAGAGAGCCCGAGGCCTGGCTGCCTCTCAAACTCCCATTTCCTTTCCCGCTTCCATGAGTCAGTTTCTATCTCATCTGAAAACACAGCAATGCCCGATGAATGTGTTCATGACATGCACCGAAAGAACGGCAATTAAACCACCTCCTCGGGCAGATTCCCTGATCAAGTGAAAACCGCACCACTTACACACCCGCCTACATATTACACCGCGGGGAGGCCCCACCGAGGCCGACACCGAGCGGCACTGGCCGATAAAGACCTGCTTCGGTCTTGGGGTAACTTGTACTCAGCGCAATTCCGGGACCACGTGAAGTGACAAGCCACTGTTGAAACATTCATTCGGCAGCAGTCAGTCAAAAGCGAACAGAGTAGCAGCGAGAAAAGCCGCAGCGAGGCCAGGATGTCTCTTGGCAGGCGCGGAGGGTCTGGCCCCAGTGAATCACCAGGCTTCGGGCTGGCTCAGCCCAAACACAGCACTTTTGATAAAAGCAGATGCTTTGTTGGGCTGGTATCTATCTCGGCTTCCTCCACTCCCACGCTCCCCGTCCACCCCGCTCCCAGCCATTCCCTGCCACCCCTCTTCTTAATTTTGTAATTATAGTCGATTCACAGCGTTCTGTTGATTTCTGCTGCACAGCAAAGCGACGCGGTTATACGTATAAATATTCTTTTTCTCACAGTATCCTCCACCGTGTTCTATCAGAAGTGATTAGACACAGTTCCCTGTGCTACACAGCAGGAGCTCACGGCTTATCCACTCCAAATGCAATCGTTTGCATCGACTAACCCCAAACGCCCAGCCCAGCCCAGCCCCTTCTAAAGGAGGATGTTTGCTAAGGTTTCTTCTTAACTCAAAGGAAGAATAAAAGTGCTGTGGTTTTGAGCAAAGGTCCTCAAGGCTTCTGAAAGGGCAGATTTCACTCCACTGAACACATGCAGGATCACACGCCCTGGGCCCCTTTAGTGGGGCAGGCACCTTGGAAAAGCAGCCACCACCGCTCCACCCCAAGCCCAAAAGCCAGCCACCAACCCCTGTGCACCTTCTCTGCCCCCAGAGCCTGGGCCCTCGACAAAAGGGCTGCGGGCAAAATCACCATGCTGCTGGCGCAGGCCCACAGGGAGGGCGGCCCCAGGGACATGTCTGCTTTAATCAAATCAAAAGCGTTTTATAAGAAGAATCAAGGAATGGAAAAATGTGCTTTGTCTTACCGCATACTTAAAAGATGAGATCTTTTCCTGTTGAATTTTTGTCTCATCAAAAAAAAAAAAAAACCCACCTTCCTTTGAACACCAACCCTGTGCAGCCAACCCCGGCATCGTTTCCCTGCTGCCCATCAAACCCTCAGCCTCCTCTGCTGACTCCCAGGAATGGATGGTGCTGGGATTTCTCACCGCGAGGTCCTGGCAGCCCTTCCCTTCAGGCTTTACACAGCTCTCTCGTGCCCACGGCACCCGTGCCACCTCTCCCCAGACTCCTAACTCTCAGCCCCGACTTCTCTCCACAGCGCCAGGCTCGTAACACCTCCATCCAGCTGGTTAACACCTCCCCGTGGCCATGGATCCATCCCAGACTGAGCGCACGCCAAACACAAGTTTCCTTTCTCTGTGGCCTACCACCGCCTCTGGCTCCTGGGAAAAGGCAACACACACACACACACACACACACACACGAAGGTGCACACACGCGCGCGCACACACACACACACACACACGAAGGTGTGCTCCTCCCAACCTCCCCGTCTCTGTAAATGGCCCCACCCCACACACTCGGCTACCTGAGCCTGCGTGACTGCCTCTCTCCAGCATCCCCCTTCTAACCCTCTGCGAGTCCAGCGGACGCCACCTACAGAAGAGACCTTGACTCCACCCGCTTTCATCTCCTCCACGGTCCTAGAGTGGACCCCACCTGCTTCCTGCTCATCAGCAGCCACCGCCTGCCCTCCCTCCAGCTCCTTTTCCCCCATCAATCACTCCTTCCCCAAATCTGCTAAAAAGTGGATCAGATCATGCTATTCCTTTGCTGAAAACGCTTGGAAAACTCCCCTTTGCCTTAGTTTAGAGAAAATCTGAATCCCTTAGTGAAGTCTAGGCCAGCACCGCCCAACAGAAATACAATGTGGAAAACATTTAAAATTTTCTAGGTGTTCCCATCGCGGCTCAGTGGTAATGAACCCGACTAGTGTCCATGAGGACTCAGGTTCGACCCCTGGCCTCACTCAGTGGGTTAAGGATCCGGCGTTGCCATGAGGTATGGTGTAGATGGCAGACATGGCTCGGAGCCCGTGTTGTCATGGTGTAGGCCAGCAGCTACAGGTCCGATTCACCCTCTAGCCTGGGAACTTCCATATGCCAGGGGTGCGGCCCTAAAAAGCAAAATTAAGATAATTTCTAGTACCCAGTTGCACAGAAATAGGTGTTAATTTTCATATTTTAACCTAATATTTCAAAAACATTATTTCAATATATGGCAGCTAAAAATATTAATGAAGTATTTTACATTCTCTTTTTATAGCCAATCTTCAAATGCTGCTTCCTGCAGAGGGGCCTGCCCTCCGCCCCATCCGAGGAACGCGGGGCTCTCCACGCGACCTTCTGCGCACTTTCTAAAGGGATCGTCCTGTTGGCGCCTCGTCTGCACGCGCCCTCACCGGCCACTCCCTCAGGACAGGGCTCGCACCTGTGTTATTCCCCACTGGGGACCCGGCACCCGGCAGAATCCCCGGCACAAAGCAAGCTCGACGCATGTGCATCCAAGAGTCAACTGTGAAGACACTGACATTAAGTACAGGGACAAGCGGACGTGGGCTGGGCCAGTCCCCAAAGACGGCCCTGTTTCGCGTCTCAGCACAATGGGCACGATGATCCCTCAACGCACCGTGGGGCTGAAAGGCCTGTAAGCGAGAGCAGCGGCCACGAAGCACTGCCGTGGGGCAGCTTAGAGCAAGCCGGATGGAGGGATTGTAGCCAGACTCCGGCAACACGTGAGAAACTTTCTCCCACAGAAGCTGCAGGCGTTGGACGTGACCTCAGGTTACTCGCAAAGATCAGGGAGCCTCCCAGGAGGAAGGAAGGGCGGAAACCAACATCCGAGCCCCTGCTCCACGCCAGGTCCCGGGCCAGGTGCCCTCACATGCTATTACATTGGCGCCCCAAGCCAGGTTCAGAAAGGCCAAGGAACTTAAGCAAGGTCACCAAGCGACCCGGTCTGGGGGCTGGAGCCAGTCCCAAGGTCACCAGCAGCTGTCTTTGATGATCCATGGCTACACTGACGTCCCAGCACAAGTACCAGTGGCCTTGAGGGTCGGGCACCACGTTGCGGAGTTGGCGGAAGAAGAATAAACGGCCGTCATCAGGCGGCAGCTGAGGGCAGGGACGAGACCTGCTCCACCCAGACCCCTAAGGGCGGTGCCGGCCTCAGTGAGAGCGAGAACATGACATTCAGTGCAGCCTCCACGGCACTCCTCAGAGGGGGCTATTTCCACCCCATTTTATAGTTTAGAACCTGCCCTGATGCATATACCTAGTAAATGGATAACCCAGGGCCACACTGGAGACCTCTCAGTCACGTGACCCGCTCTCGCCTCCTCTCACCTCTTACTGCATTTGCAAGTCATTCTGGGAACAGACACTCGGGGCTGCACAAAGGCTGGGTCAACATGCAAGGGTTCTCGGACTTCTATCGTTTGTAAGTAACAGCGCAATCCGGAAACAGGAGCACCCTCGGTGCCAGGCTGGCGTTTGGGCCCCAAAGGAGAGAAAGCCTGAAATCCTGCCTGCACTCCTGCTGCTAGTCTCTCAGAGCCAGACTGGGTGGTGACAGCATTACAAAGCTGTCAACAGCAGGGTGGCTGTGGCCTGAGGGCTTCTCAGCCCCTATGGCTGCAGTCCAGGCCCCGGAAGGCCTCTCCTTCCAATCAACAAGAGCAGCACAGCTTCTCCTTCCAATCAACAAGAGCAGCACAGCTTCGGGGCTCCCGTCTTCCAGCCAGGCTGGGATGGCTCCAAAGCCACACGTGATAAGAGCCTGAGCAATCTGTAACTGCACAGCCTCTCCTGCTTACACTATGCTGTACCATACACGCAGGGGCCTGAAAAACTCAAGGGTTCCTGCCCCTTAGAAGACTGAAAAACCTGACTTTTTCCCCCAACAGCATGCAGGAGGCCTGGAAAAACAGGCTTGAAAGCAGGCCTGTCCTGGGTCGGGTGGAGAAGATGTTGAACAGATCCATTCGACAAGGACCGCATTGTGCAATTCTCTAATCATCTTCTTGGTTGCGGTTTGCAATCAGTTCAAAAAAAAAAAAAAAAAAAAAAAAAGGAGTCCTTTAGTTTCCCCAGAACAGCTGAGAATTCATAGATACCAGCCTCTCGGCTGAAATCATCGCTGTGAGTGGATTTGGGACGACTGTCCGGCAGCTGATGGACCTGCAGGCGCTTCCTATTCTCTGGGCGCCCCCAACCCTGCACTGGTACCAGGTGCCCAGCGGGGGGCCAAGCTCACCTCTGACCCAGCTACTCCTGGCCTCGGCAAGGAACGAATGGGCACCGTTCCTTGTAGTTCACTAACGCGTCCGTGACAGCTGCACTCAAACACAGAGAACAAAATGGAAACAAACCTCAACTTGAAATGTTAAAAATAAAAGTTCAATGCATGGGCTATTACTTATTGGGGACATTCTTGGCTGTTAGGCCAGTGTCCTTCTGCTAAGTCCATGAGTATACCTGCTTTGAAAAATACTTAATGACACTTTCTTTTTTTTTTTTCAGTGCTCAAGCCAGCCAGCAGACACGTCCATGCATAAATAAAACTCAGATGTTCGCGTGTGTTCCTCCATGCTGCAGGTCGTTCTGATTAACTCTGAGCTAAGGGCTGATTTATCTGCAGGGCGGGGGACACACCTTGCTTTGTTAAGGAGAAATCCGTCATTACAGAACTCGGTTCCGAAGAATACACAAAACGATTTTTCAGGTGACGCCACCAACACAGCACAGAGTTAGAGCTTTAAGTCAAAGCTCAGAGAAGGGTCTGCACAGCTCGGTGCTTTTACACTTCTGCTTCAGCTGTGATGGGTGGACACTGTGACATGGCTGGTTACTTAGTGCCTGGGAAAGGACGTGGGTTTTAGCTTGGGATAATTCTGCAGACTTTCTGGCCCCCGTCAGCTAAAACACTTGTGACTAGTCAGTCAGCTCCATCCGTGCCAATGAATGAAACACGGCATTGTCCAGCCACATGCTCCCACAGCACAGGGGGCAGAAGGAATGAGGCTCCCGGCAGCTGTTCCCAGGAATGCGTGCCTCCCGGTACCCACGGGCCGGAGAAGGGCCCGAGGGGCCCCCGAGTGCCTGTCCTGCAGCTATCCAGCCACAAGGACGTCTCCACGGGAACCGATCCCCTCAGCCCAAGGAAGGTCCCCGATTCAAACAGAAAGTCATCCTCGAAGATGGATGAATCGAAGGACGCCAGCCACACGGCGCTGATGTTGAGAGGAAATCCCGACCGCTGAACAAAGGTTCCTTCTGCGGCAAGGAGCCTCAGGTGGGGCAGCGCCCGGCCGCCCGCTCTGGCTGCCTTTCAAAACCGCAAGCACACCCAAGGGCAGCCAAGAGATACGGGTCTCGGAACAAGGAGACCGGCTGCCCTTCCGGGCCTGCCCCCCGCCTGCTCTCGGCGGCCAAGGTTCTGTCCTCCTCGAGGGGGGCGCCCGGGACGCTGCAGCGGACGGCGGGGGCTGAGGCTTTCCTTCCGCGCGAGGAGGCAGCGCTGGGGACACCCAGCCCGGCCGCCGCGGGAGGCTGCCGAGCGGTGTCTGGGGCAGGCCCTGCGGGAGTTTCTGGGTCCTGACCCCAGTTCAGCCACCCACCAGGATCTGATCTTAGGTGCTCAATGTCCCCCCGCCATCTTCTGAGCCGTCATGTTGACAACACGCTGCTGCTACTTAACGATGAAATCTATGGCCCTCACACAGGCTACGATGCTCAAAACAAGATAACTTATGAACATCGTTTGTTTTAAAATTACACGATGTAAGCGGTAATAAGTCATGTGGACATGACACACGTTCTCTGGGTTTTTTTGGCCACACCCGTGGCATGCAGAAGTTCCCAGGCCGGTGATTGAACCTGCACCACAGCAGCGACTTGAGCCACAGCAGTGACAATGCCGGGTCCTGAACCCGCTGAGCCGACAGGGAACTCAGACATGACACGCGTTTAACGTGGCAGCTCAGTAGTGCACATTTTTAGGTCCAAGGTGAGACTTCCTCTGCTTTGCCTGCGGCCTCCCACAGCGTGGATATTCAATAAATAGTCTATCATATTAAGGTGACTTTTTAATGATTAATAAGGTAAACATACTTGTTGGGAAAATAGTGAACTTGCAACTTATCAGAGTATTTCACAAGACCAGGGGCGCCCCTCTGAGCGTGGTGGCGTACACGTGGAGAGTGGGTTGGGCTCAAGACGGCCCCACCATCGTCACACCAACACCAAGTGTGATGAAATGGAAGGTCTGCAGACTTGACATCTGGCCAAGTCACTGTTAACTGAAGTCAATCCCTGAATTCACTATGAAAAGGAACAAGTAAGACCAAAATAGTTTGTCTGAAACAAGACAAAAAAGAATAAAGAGTGAGAGAAAGAGGGAAAGGAAAAAAGGAGGAAAAGAAAGGAGGAAAGAGAAAGGAAGAAAGAAAGCAAGGGAGAAAGAAAGGTCTTGCTAAGGTAGACCAAACTGGTCTTATGTCCCCGGAGTCAGAAGTCCAGAATTCTTAACCTTAAAACACCCATGGCTCCCAGCGTCCGTCGGTGCGCAAGCCGGAGCGGTGGGTGGTGGGTGTTTTCACAGCTCCACTGGGCCGTCAGAGCACAGCCGGGAACACAAACACCGCTTCTCAGTCAGGGCACCCGAGTCACACTCCTGCTCCACGGCCTCAAGTTCTCCTTCATACCACCTGAATCCAGCTTTTCACAGTCACTAACGTTATCTGTTGACACTGTGGCTTATTCCAAAAGGAACTGAGACAATTCATAATCCTATTAAGAATACTTACAAGGATTTAAAAAAAAAAAAAGTATATAAGGTACTTTGAACTCCTCAGAATTGGGAACACCTCAAGATACCTTTTTATCTATTTATCATGAAAATAAAATATAATAAGTCTGCAGACTGGGAGGATGAGACCTGATGGTCCTTCGACACACAGCCGCGCATCTGCTCACTCAGCATAACTTTGAAGGATGTGCATTGTTACTTCCTGTCCTGACCTTTAACAATGAGATATTTTAAGTTGAGGGAAAAGACGTGGCTCTGGAGGAATGTAATTCTGAATCAGAAACAAACCTAAGCCAGCAGAACTTGTTAAGTCTTCCAGAGCCTGAACTTGAAACTCAGGACTTACATCCACCTCCAGTAAGATCTTTTACTGAGATCTGATCTATGTCCAAGTCAGTTTTCAAGTCAAAAAGCTTTCAACTCCTGGCAGGTTGACAGCCTGAACCCTGGGTGTTTATCAAGAACTTCCTCAAGATAGAAAGGGTGACTCTATTACCAGCTCCAGCCCCCTGGAGTTTGCCCTTGTGAGAGCTGGCACCCGGCCTGGACCTTAGACTCCAAGGAGTGAGTTGATGAACCCTCTATGCCGTACATCACAGATATCCAGGTCAATGTCAAGTTTAAGTTCATAAACAAAAAGTGGCCATAGGAAGCCAAGCCAACAGCTGGTTCTGACTCCACACACCGGGTGCAGCCTGGCATTTGTGCAGCATTTGGGCTGCCTGGAATTTATGGAGGTTCCCAAGCTAGGGGTGGAATCGGAGCTACAGCTGCCGCCCTACACCACGGCCACAGCAACGCCAGATCCGAGCCACGTCTGTGACCTACACCACAGCTCACGGCAATGCCGGATCGTTAACCCACTGAGAAAGGCCAGGGATCGAACCTGCAACCTCATGGTTCCTTAGTTGGATTCGTTAACCGCTGCGCCACGGGATCTCCAGCGCTCCTTTCAACTGGCAGCACCACAGGTTCCTGGTGTTCCTCAACAGGAAGAGGGACGCAGGTTCTAAACCAGCTCTAAGAAGCAGGGTCTCAACCGGGCCCATCGCAGACCCAGACAAGATTTTACGACCATGAGGCGTCTTTACCCAGGTCCCCAGTGGACAGGAGGAGAAATCAATTCTTGTTCTATTGCACTCGGACGCCGACCTGCCGATGCACCCACGAAATGTTACTTCGGCACGTTGACAACTAAACACAGGGACGCCTGATTTTTGGAAGGTGGCTCTGAGCCACTGGGCTTTTACAAAAGGACGGACCTCGGTAGCTGATTTTGCTGATCGAAGGAAATCTGAAGAGTGTTTTCGCTTTTGTGAGAAAAGGCGAAAAGCAAAAACAGTGTTCGGCGTTTGTTCTCCGGAAGCTGGTAGCTACAGAGCGGCCCGCCAGGCTCCTTTCCCGAACTGCCACCAGCATCCCAGCGACAAGCTACCCCAGCTTCGAACCGTCTGTGAGCATCTGTGCTTTATCTCCACTCGCGTTGGGCATCTGTTACCAAGATGTGTCCCAAGCTAACTGCTTCTTCACGTCACACCACTATGGCTTCCAGAAGGTTACCCGGGAACGCCCTGGAAAGTGGGGGGACATCTGTACAAGGGGAGGCAGGTCCTAACTGACAGACCTCCTGGCACCTCTACAGACCGGGATGGACGTAGGTCAAATCTGATGCTATGATTTAAGGAATTCTGTGCTTCCTTTTGAGGGACTTGATACAGGAAGTTGGCCTCGAAATTGCTCTCAAATACTGGATGCTATTGAGAAACGATTCTTTTCCAGATGTTCTAGTTTCTTATATTGTGGCTATATCTTTGTCTTTTGAGAGACACACACCAAAATATTTACAGCCCAAATGAGGTCTGAGATGTGCTTCAAAACAATACCAGAGGGAGGAAAGCGGGTGGGAGTAGAGACAGAACAGGCCAGGCCGCGAGAGGACAACGCCTGACGCCCGGTGGTGAGTCCATGGAAGTTAATGGAACACTCTGCTCTACCTGGTGCATGTTTGACAATTTTCCTAAAAAAAGGACATTTTCAAAAAAAAAAAAGCCCTTTAAAACAAGTCAATTTCAACTGAGAAATGAAAGAAGCTACCTGAAGGTGAAGGCCTCGTCTTTCCAGGCTGGCCGTGGGTGTTCCTGAATGATGTCCTGGCCCAGAGGTGACAGCTGCCGCGGGGACTTGGGGCGGGGGAGGGTCCCCACGTGACTGAAGTTATCGCAGGACCTCACCGGAGGGGCGCCCTTCTTCTTGCGCGGAAGGGTGCCGTGTATAGACACGTCCGGGTGGGCATCTGTGCGACACTCGGGGAGAGGCGACTCGCTGCTCAGCAGGTCCATGGACGAGGCCAGCGGGAACTGGCGACCGGCCGGCATGTTTCTGGGAAGGCTGGCGAACTTCCCCGCGGCCATGATTCTCGCCTCTGCGGGGGAGAGCGGAGGGTAAAGCCGTGAGCGAAAGGAAACGTTCGTTCGCCGGGACCTAAAGGACAAACACGCAACGGTGTCGTCGTGAAATGTAACACATGGCGCTCGCTCGTCTCTTCCTACAGAGGCGCGCTCCCGGTCGGCGGCAGACCCCCCCAACAGAAAAGGGCAAACCAGCGGCTTCAGGGGCCCAGGAGCCGTCTTACGATTTCAGATGGCTGAAGCTGACGAAAAAGCAGGACCGGAAAAAAAAAAGAGAGAGAGATTGAGGACAGACTGGAGTTTCAGTAATAAATGCACTAAAGAAAAACATTATAAATACGCTAGATAATTAGCTCCCGTATTCCCACCACCCCGTAAACGATAAGAACAGGCGGAGATTTTTGGAATTCCTTAGCTGCTAGAACGCCTTCCCTGCCGGCCCAGCCCCTCCGTTGTGCTGCCCAGAAAGCTGGGACAGACTTTTTTGGGCGAAGACCTGGTGCTTATCAATAAATCAATGTGCACTAATGAACGAAGACAGCCAGGGTCAGGGGCCAGCAGGTGGGCTGCTCCTCCATATATCAGTGGGCTCCGCTGGAGAGGAAAGCCACTGGGGGCGGGGGGGCCGCGTACACTGTCCCGCACAGGGGTCAGGGACCTGCCTGCCACCAACAGGGCTAAGCAATGTGCATGGGTTTCTGCCTAGTCAGGGAAGAGTGAGAAGGACGGAGAAGAAAGAAGAGGAAGGTGGGGGGGCGGGCGTGGGAAGAAAAGGAAAATGCCGTGTGTAAAAGTAGCCCCGGAGTTCCCGTGTGGCTTAGCACGTTAAGAACCCAACTAGTATGCGGGTTCGATCCCTGGCCTTGCTCAGTGAGTTAAGGATCCAGCGTTGCCGTGAGCTGTGGTGTAGGTCACAGACGCAGCTCAGGTCTGGCGTGGCTGTGGGGTAGGCCAGCAGCTGTAGCTCTGATTTGACCCCTAGCCTGGGAACTTCCATATGCCATGGGTGCGGCCCTAAAAAGCAAAAAAAAAAAAAAAAAAAGTAGCCCCGACAATTGTTCCCAGCTGTGACCGCCAGAAGAAACGTTCACCCGGAGCAAGGTCAGCACCTCCACCCCCTGAAATACAAACTACTATGATGCTGATCTAAGCCAAACTGCACGACATTTTCAAGGCCAATATATAGAGACAAAGAAGCACAAGCCTGAATAAAATTAGGGCTAGTCCCTGGAGACCTAAGGGTCCAGAATCCATGCCATTAGTCAGTGTCTCAGACTGGAACTCACAGCTGCAGAGCTGAGCCCAAAGCACTGGGTGTTCCCAGGCCAGTGAGATGAACGTCTCTTTGCTCTGTGGTCTGTTCTCAAGCCTTGCAGCCCCAGCCCTCACAGCCCACCCTTCCCGCTGCACAGGGAACAGCTCTGGGTGACTGTCACCACTTGTGGGCACCCCGGCAGGGAGGCAAATTGCACAAAGGAGCTAGGGACTTGGGAGGTGGCTTGGAGACAACCGAGAAGAACCCAGCCTTCCAGAAGCTCCACGTGAATGAGGTGGACCCAGGATAAAGACAGCAGAGTGTGCCAAGGAACAAAAGACAATAATCACACACCCCGTTTACACAGGTGACAAGCGCCTGAGCGCTGGGGACTGAGCAGAGGGAGATCGCTCACTCAAGGCATATAATCCGAGTTCTGCCCTCAGTTCTTGGTCAACCCTGGTAACTCCGGGGCCCATGTGCTCTGTGCTAACTGGGACCGCACAGAAGGCCTGGCTCCCGGTGAATGCAAAACAATGACTGTGTCCCTGCGTGGGCCCTCCTGGGCCTGGCCAGTACCTGGCACACCATCAGCACTTGCTCAATGTTAATTAGAAAAGAAAGCACACTCCCCGCCCTCCCGGGCTGGCCACAGGTGACGTGAGCCGGATTCCCTCACCTGCACGCACACCGCCCACAGCACTGACCTGCCACCTGCTCAAGCTCTCAGCACCTTCCGTCTCCAGAGACAGGCCTGGATCGTTGCCAAGAACCCGGCGGCGAGGCCCAAAGCCCACACAGAACCTCTGTGTACAAGGGCCCATCCTGTTGCTCACGCCTATTCCCAGGCTAGGAGGATGGGAGAGACTAGGTTGGCTCGGTGTCTCCAGCAGCCCGTTTCCTCTCCACTTAGCCAAGATCTATTTCAAGGCTGAGCCAAAGTGCTTTCGCATGCCCTTCAGCAAGTTCTCCACACCTCAGTCTCTGGGGATGTTAACACCCGCCCTTCCCCTCTGAATTCAACTAACATTGAAGTGCCTACTCCAGATAAGATACTCAGAGACACAAAGATGCGTAAACCCCAGTCCCCCAGTCCCCCGACTATGAACTCAGAGAACACAGTTGACCCCTGAATAATGTGGGGTCAATCCACAAATAATTTATAGTCAGCCCTCTGTATCCAGTTCCCTCCATCCAGAGTCAGCCAACCACAGACTGTGCAGTATTTGCTACTGAAAACTCTCTGCGTATAATAAGGTAGTTCAAACCAAGCGGTTCAAGGGCCAACCGTGACACAGCTCGCCAGCAGGACCCTCAATGTGCCGGGCGCGAGAACAAGCGATTTTGACAACAGGGCTGAAGGAGGCCCCCGGAGAGGGCATCACTGGAGGTGGGGGAGTTTGAAAGGCAGAAAGCTGCAGCGAAAAGCCCTCCTCCAAGAGGGCGCAATAGCAGAGGGCCGGCGAGGGCTGGGAAGTGCCCGGCAAACCGGGTCGGCGCAGTGCGGCTCAAGTGAAGTCCACAAGCGTTTCCTGGAAACACACGGCTTAGGGCCAGACCATGAAGTCCTGAAGGCTGTGCAGGTGTCTGAACTTGACCGCTAGCGCTAGGGGACCTCTGCAAGGGACGGAGGGAATTTAGTCTGTGCCTGGAGGGGACAGAAGGGCGGGAGGTCAGTTAGGCTGCCAGCAACTGGCAGGCGGGCGAGGAGGGAGGGAGCGCTCTGCCCTGGGCCGGGGCAGGGCTGGAGGCAGAAAGGGCAGAGCCAGGGCCCAGGTAATCGAGGCCTCTGGCTGGAAGGAGGAGCCACAGCCACGGGGGGACTGTCACAGGCCGAGCAGCCCAAGAGGGGACCCTGCAGGTGGGACAGTAACAAGCTCACGGCTGGGGCTGCTGGGTGGGAGGGACCGGCAGCACCGGGGCTCTAACAGGCGAGACAGTGGCACGTGCAGCTTGGAGCCAGGACAGGGTGTAGATTTTTGGGAGTCATCAACATCAAGGGAATAGTTAAACCAGAGAGCAGGTCCCTCAGCTTGTTATTATCAGACGTGATAGCAGACGGGAAAGCACCTCCGAAGCTGTCGGGAACCACGCAATATTCCGGAATTATAACCTTGCCCGCTCTCCCCGGGCTGCTTCAAGTGTGTAAAAATCCAGGCGGATGAGTTCCGAAAACTTAGAGCGGCGGTTCTCCACCTGGCTGCACGTGCGTCCTCGGGAGATGCTTTCAAAATCCTGACGCTCACGCCGCGAGTCAGACCAATGAAATTACAATCTCGGTGGGCAGGACCCTGGCACCCGTCTTACCATTCAACGTGGAGCCAGCTTTGGGCACCACGGGGTAAATGGGCCTCTTTGGTACAGAGCACCTGATGCTTAGATTAGCTCCTGGGGGACAGCAGAGAACGACAGAAAGTACCACTCATGCAGGAGAAGCGTCCACTCATTCTTTTATTCGACACACGCTTAAGGAGGGCCTGCTGCGCGGCGGGCACAGTGCTGGGTGTTGGGGACAGTGTCAAACAGCAGCAACAAGAGAGTTACCTCCTGACTATAACTCTTGGTAATTCCCAGGGCTAAGAAGTGTGCAGGGTGGGGACTGGGTCTGGACTCAATCTAGCAGCCACGAAAGGCTTCCCTGAGGAAGACATGCTGACTGGAGGATCTAAGAAGCAGAGTTTAATAACTGGAGGGCGATCAAGCAAGCTGAGGTTTCCTGAGAGTTCTTAACTGCAGTTAAATTGGAAATCCACAGGCCAGGCTCTCCTCCACAGCCCGCCGCCTCTAACTTGGGGCTCTTCCCCATTCAAATACAGCCCTGCCCTGTGTCTAGTCACTTGGAAAGACTGGCTCTGGCCTGGGCCCGGCCTCAAGCCTGAATCAATCCAACAGCGGGGGAGGTGGCCCTGACCAGAAACCTAAGCTTTAAAAAAAGACAAACCAAGAAAAACCTAACATGGGGCAGGGGATGGAAGCGTGAACCACAGGTGGAAGAATCTCATTTGCAGTCTGTTGGTGGCTCAGTTTCCTACTCGAGTTTTATTTACTGTTAGTTTTTTCCAGATTCCAGGAACCCCGGGGAAATCCAGGGGCGGAAGGGCACAGAATCCAGGTTCAAGGTTCGTACGTTCCCTTTCGATAGAGAAGCCACTCCATACTTTTGCCTACGAGGCAACATGTGGTATGTAGGTGAGATCTCAGATAATCAAGCCCCTTCCTTTTTCTAGATAAGGAAAATAAAGGTCCATTCACACAATATATATTCTCTGGGGATGTGCAAGGTGCTAGAACTGAGGATGTAAGAGCTCAGAGAAGGTCCCGCTCTCACACAGACAACACTGCGATGGCAGAATCCAGTGCAGACGAGAAAACAAACTCGCTAACCACTCGCTAACCACCGGCTCAAAAGTGCCCTGAAAACATGAAACGGGCTGAAATGACAGGATACCCCTGTCGGGGATGCGGGGCTATTTGAGGCTAAGGTGGTCCGGAGGCGTGAGACCTGGAAGAGGCGAAGGAGCCAGTCAAGAGAGGCTCGAAAGGGGCTCCAGGCGGGGGGTTGGCGGCCGGGAAGGTCTTGAGGTGGGAACACAGGCTGGGTGGGCACCACGGAGACCCAGCGCCGGTCTCCAGCTTCCGGCTCCCACGTGTTCTTTACTCGCTTTACTTCAACGCTCCTAGTCATTATGTACTTCTGACGTACTATTTTATTTCTTAAAATCAAATATGGTGCGACTCAGAACACAGGCTTTGAACTGAGACACTCACAGGTTCAAATCCCTACCCCCACCCTGCCACTGACTTACTGTGTAGCCTGAGACAGGTGACTAGACCTGACAGTTCATTTAAAAAAAAAAAAAAAAAATGGGTTAACAATACCCATTTCACGGGGTTGTTGGGAAAAGAAAATGCGATTTTGTGTATGGAAAGCCCTCAAGATACAGCAAGCATTCAAAACATAGCAGGTCTCCTCTAAGCAGGGCTGGGACCATGTCCGTCTAGCTTGTCATTGTCTTCCTACCACAGTAAGAGTTCACCAGTGAAGTCACTGCTTCCGCAGAAGACTGTAGCCAGGCAGCATGAGGAGGGACTTGTTTTTAACCTGGAGCAATAGATGCAACGACACTAAAGCAAACAGGAAGTGAGCCCACATGCAGCCCCCCCCCCTTTTTTTTAATGCTTTTTAGGGCTGCACCCACAGCATATGGAAGTTCCCAGGCTCTGGGTCAAATCAGAGCTGCAGCTGCTGGCCTACACCACAGCAACGCAGGATCTGAACTGCGTCTGCAACCTCCACTACAGCTCAGGGCAACACTGGATCCTTACTGAGCGAGGCCAGGAGTCAAACCCGCAACCTTGTGGTTACTAGTCAGATTCATTTCCGCTGGACCACAGTGGGAACTCCACCACATGCAGTCTTTAAAAGAAAAGCCCAAATGAGGCTTTGGCCATCTGACCTCAACTCTCTCTGCTCTGCTGTCAACAGACACAGCATCCTGACTCAGTCTAATGCCAGACCTTGAAACATACACACGGGTCAAAGACTCTACGTATTAATATGAAAATATGAGGCCCACGTGAGCATTCGAAGAGCCGAAATCTCGATGCGGATGAGAGTGAGCTTGACAAACTCCCAGCCTATACGCTGCCTTCCCTACCCTGGGCAGAGGCTGTGCTCTGAAATGTCCGCTCGCTTGCTTTAGAAAGATGTCTCAGAGAAAATGATGACCACATGCATGTAGGGCAGAGATCAGTAGCCCACTTGTTTGGATTTTTTTTCTATTTTACTTCTCAAAGGAGCGGCTTTCAAGTTAATTTCACAGATGGTCCCCTGTTGTGGGCTTAGGACTATCATATTTTTAACTCTGGAAATATAAGCACCTCTGCGGCCCCACTATAACCCTGACAGAGAATTTCCAATCCAGATCTGTCTTAATATCTTCCCTGAGAAGTCAGAGAGGAAGAAGAGATGGGAAAACCACGCATATAAAATCAGCTTATCCGCTTAGAATGGAGTTTTGCTTGGGTTGAGGAATTAAGAGTATCCCCTGGTTGTGAAGTAAATGATGAAGTCTAGCCAAACGACTGAAGTATGAATAATTCTTCCACGGATTGTATTTCAAGCAACACAGCACAGGATCTACATGATAAGGTTCTTAAGATTAGCATCTATATGATAAGCGGTCCTTACTGGAGGAGAAGGAGATTGAGATCTTGGTTAGCCCGTCTGGAAAGGTCAGGCTTCTCAGAGGCGGTTTAGGGAAAGCTGGAGTCAGGGCGGCAGGGAGCCCATGGCCCTGGAAAGCGGTTTGCCTTAAATTCCGTATCTCCCCTTGCAGGCTCACGTGCAACCGCTTGGCCTGTGGCTTCCCATTATTAACCCCGCGGCCCCTTCCCACTCAGATTCTGGCTCTGCCGAGCCTGCACCGCCCCGCCGCCCCCGCACCGAGGCCTCCCCCGCCCCCGCCCCGTCCTTGCCTGGCTCCTCGGCAACACCCACGGAGATAATCCGCTCTCAGAATAACGTTCCCTCTCTTTTTCCTCGGAGAGATCTATGTAGCCTTGGTAGATAAGAGTCAAGGTTTAAGAGAATCTGGACGCACGGCTCTATTTTCTATCCCTGCTAACGGTTTCAGGTGAAAGCTGACACAATTAGGCAAAGGGTCTTTCACCTTCGCGCCTTGCTAAGCAAACTAATACCCAAACCAGAGTTTTCTACGCCCTCGAACGCTGTTTTCCCACGAAACACACCGCCTCGTCAGCCGCTCTGGCGCCCACTCGCTCTCTCCCCGACAAGGGTCTACACCTGATCAAACTTTTAAAGTGATGGCAGCCTCCGCGGGTCAGGAAAGACTGGCGGAGCTCGGAACCTCGTTCCTGCCGCGCCCGCCTCCCTCCTCCCCGGCCTTCGCCCCCCCCCCCCCGACGCCGGGGGAGCGACACAACCAACTATTCATTCTTTCCCAACAAAGGCAGAGAGGGAGGGAGATGTCAACAGTTACCCGGCGGGCTCCTTGGCTTTCTTTGCAAACTTTCCAAGAGATTAGCGGAGAGACGCGTCTCCTCCGAGCCCCCGGGGCCCTCGCATCCCCCGACCTCCGGAGCAGCGAGCGACGGGACGGGAGGCGCGGCTGGACCCGCAGCGGGTCGGGAGAGGCCAGCGCCCGGGAAGATGCCGCTCAAGAGCGAAGAGCAGGGATGCTCGCTGCAACGCGCCTCCCGCCGCGGCCCGAGGCCGGGAAACCCCAGCCGGTTCACAGGCCCCCCAAGGGCGCAGCCGCGTCCCCGTTTCAGCCACTTGGGTCCCCTCGCCAACTCGGCGGGCGGTGGGGGTGGGGGCCGCCGGCTCTACTCTCCCCGCGAGCCTAATGACCGCGCACAAACTTCCCAGTCGGTCCTCCCAGGGGAGCGGGAGGCCGAGGCGGCCCGGGAGGAGCCGCACCCCCGCGGGACCAGGCGGAGACTCACCTCCCGCGCAGCGCCCGGGCTCTCCGGCTGGGCTCAGAGGCGCCGCGCGGTCGGCCCGGCGCCGCGGCGGCTCCCGGTCCAGGAGCCGCTCATGCTCGGTGAGGAGCGCCCGCCGAGAAGCCTGTGCGCCCGGCCGCTCCGGCTCCGGCGACCGCCCGGCCCGGGTCCCGGCGGCTGCAGGCGCGGCTCCGAGCGGGCGGCGCGCACTCCGGATCGCAACTGGTGATTTGCGGCTGGGCGGCCCCACCCCGGCGAGCCTATTCGCGCAGCCCGCGGGCCCCCCCGCGACATTTACATGCGCTAACCTCGCCCTGCCCTCCGCGGCCCGAACCGCGGAGCTGGGCTCTCCTCGTACCTCCCGGAGAAGCCAGTCTTCGAGTGCAGGGCGACCACTTCCTCGCTGTGCCGCACGCCAGAGACAACCCACCTCATCTACTCCTCTCCCCGCCCCGGGTGGTTTTAATTGCCCCGCCGATCGGCTTCGCTTGCCTGCCGACACCTGGCTGACTTTCCGTTTAAAGGGGCTTAATGGGACAAAGACCCAGGTAACCACAAATGATCAAGCCGTGGGAACAAGCAAATCAATCACACCTGGACCTATCGAAAGCCAAGTGGGAGGTGGACGTGGCACTTCAGTAAAGGTGGCTCGGTGGGGTTAAAAGAAAAGGGGGGGGAGCCTAGTTAGGACTTAGGGTATCAGATATCAAGACCTATTATAAAGCTGTAGAAATAGTCATTGACAACAAGGACAGACAAACGGACAGACAGAACAGAGCCCAGAAGCAGATCTCTATCACACGGTCACCTGATTTACATCAAAGATGCTGATGTGATGCGCTGGAAAAAGGGTAGTCTGTCTTCTCCATAAATGATGCTGATCAACTGAACGCCTGCGTGGAGAAGACCCCTACCTCCTCCCATAACAAAAAACTGATTCCAAAAGATAAAGCATGCCAAGTAAATATCCAAAAAGATCCTCATGACTTTAGAGTAGGCAAAGATTTCTTAAACATATACAACACTAACCATAAAGAAAAAAAAACTGATCGTGGGCTGAAGTTAAAATTAAGAACTCCTGGAAGTTCTCTTCTGGCTCTGGGGATTAAGGATCCCGAGTTGGTGCAGCTGTGGCACAGGTTACAGCTACCCAGGGGTTTTTCATCCCTGGCCTAGAAACTTCCGCAGGCCTACTGCACCCCCCCAAAAAGCCCCCAAATTAAGACCTCCTGTTCATCCCAAGATATCATTAGTGGAAAAGCTAAATAATTGCAATACACATATCCAAAATAGGACTCTTATACAGAATCTACAAAGAACACTCACAAATCAACAAGAAAACGGGCAGAAAAAAATAATTGAAAGTAGGCAGAGTGTTTCAAGAGGCATCCCTCAAGAGGGGACAAGCAGATGTTTCTCAAAAAACATATGAAAAGGTTCTCAACTTATTAATCATCCCAGAAATTGAAATTGCAACGTGATCTCGCCTCACAGCCACCAGAATAGCTACATTAGAGACTGTTTATAATACTTGAGAAACCTGTTTGGCTTTATCTGCTATATTAACATAGAATCTGCGACTTAGCTATACCATCCTTGGGTACATACCCAATGGAGTTACAGAGTCGCCAAAAGACCTCTTACAAAATGTGGGCTGTGTGGAAGACTGTGAGGATGAGTGCACCGTATCTGCACACAAGATGCAAGACTCATAAGTATGGTGTGGAGTGAAACGATGCAAATGGGTATATACTACAGAATTCCACTGATGTAAAATTCACAAAGTCAAAACATATGTATGACATTAAAGGTGAAGACAGTGGCTACCTTGAGGGGTGGGTGGTGATGGAAAGGGACCCCAGAGGAAGCTCTAGGTGTTGGTTACATAGATGTATCCTATTAATTTATTTATTTTTACTTTTTGGGCTGCACCTGTGGCATCTGGAGGTTCCCAGGCTAGGGGTAGAATCAGAGCTACAGCAGCTGGCTGACACTACAGCCACAGCAACGCGGGATCCCAGCCAAGTCTGTGACCTACACCACAGCTCATGGCAACACCAGATCCCAGACCCATTGAGTGAAGCCAGGAATTGAACCTGCATCCTCTTGGATCCTAGTCAGTTTCATTGCTGCTGCGCCACAACGGGAACTCCTAGATGTCTGCTATTTAATAAAAAGTAACTATCCCTCATTTTATAAAAAATTGATTGGTCATGCACTGCTCTGTACATATGTTTTACTCCAATAAAGATGTTTTCTAAATTGTGCCATTTGATATATTTCATATACTTTTCATTCCCCTAAGAAAGTGTCGTTGGCAAGTCTGCAAGATTCTAAGTGCAGCTTCCTCAAGAATCAGTTCCTACCTTTTCCTTTTGGGTGTTTTTGTGGCTTAGTCTTTATCGTCCCTACCTCATTAGGAGCATCAAGTTTTCATTTTTGTTAGATTTTCCCAAAATATTTAGTGCAATGACTGTCAAACAGACCACCTAGTATATTTCTCACCTGAATTATTGGAAACTAGTTTACTAACTTTCTGCTGCTCTGAAGTGTCACTGAGAACAGTGGTAAACATTGGTTTTTCTAGATTTTCAAAATTCCCCGAGCACCTGCTGAGTGAAGCATCATATCAGGGTAGCAATGAAGACGAGAAGACAACTCACATCCACAGAGGCTCTGGGCAAGTCACTGCTCCCCCAGTGCCAGCACTTCCGTCTCCGTGAGTGAGTAAATAAATATTAAGAGTCAAGGACATAATATAATAGATATGAAAGTGCCTAGCATGTAACAGTTCTCCTTAACTATTACTAGAACTGAAACCACATTCTGTCATTGTCTCCACAACACCCCTGTGCGGTAGGAGGCGTCTCTCTCCCTATTATTATGGGAGGAAACAGACTCAGAAAGGTTAAGGAATTTCCACCATAAATTCATTCAACGAACTGTGTGCCAAGATCCACAGCAAATGAGAAGCAGTGTGAGAATTTGAATCAGCTATTTGCACGGCAAGTTCAGGGGTCTTCCCACCACACCCCAACAATTTTCACATGTGTCTCCAGTGCCTGGCACGTGGCAGGTGCTCAGGACATTAGTAGATGAATAATAGGATTATTTTTAATATAACCTTTTGATTAGGTAATATGGTTTATGTATTACACATGGTTCACAAAATGTATGTATTGTATCTAATATAGATATATATATATACAAACATACACACCATTTTATGTATATGAAATGGGATATAGTGAAAAGTCTTAACTCTCTCTCACCTGCCAGTCCCCTTCCCACCATTGGTGGCAACTGCTCTTAATACGCATGCCTGCCGGAGTTTCTCTAAGTGTGTGTGTGTTATTCTCCACCTGCCCCCTACAAGAAGTAATATACGATACCCGTAGTTCTGCACTTTGCTTTATTTCACTGAATACATCTTGGCGATTTCCCCCATTTTAATGCACCATATTCCTTTGAAGAGATGCACCATACTTTATTCCTTCGGTGAGTTATTGAAGGACATTTAGGTTGTTTCCAACTCTTTCCTATTACAAACTATTATGAACAATACTGCAAAGAATACTCCCGCATATCGGTATGCGTACGTCTACCTGTAAGAAAAGTTTCTAGAGGTAAAACTGCTGAGTGAAAAGGTATATGCTTTTGTAATTTTGATAAAATAATGCCAACTTGTCTTCCGTAGAGATTGTACCAATTTATACACCCCCAGTAACATAAGGAAATGTCTGTTTCCCCACATCCTTTTCAGAAAGCATTAAACTTTTGAATTTTTCCAACCTAATCAGTAAAAAATGAATTTCAGTGCAATTTTAATTTGCAGTTCTCGTATAATAAGTGAAGCTGCTCTTCTCATGTTTAGTAGCTACTTGTTTTTCCTTTTTGGAATTTTCACTTCCTCTTTTCTATCCACTTGTAAGTCTTTTTTATGATCTTTTTTAAGGACCTCTTTCTGCATTAGGAAGCTCAGCTCTTTGTGCTATGAACTGCAACTATTTTTTTTCAACGATAACATTAAAGAAATGATATATGGAAAGCCCTGTTATTTTAGGAAGCTCATTCGGACGCCCTGTAGAATCAACGAGAGAAGTGAGAGCCAGGGTAGGACACTGATTAGAAGGCTATGGCAATGGCCTTACTGTCACCTAACAAGGGTGGTGCCAGTGGAAATGGAAGTGAAGGACCACAGCTATTACCAAGAAATAATTGGCAAGAGTTAATAATTAGCAAAGGGAACAAGGATGAGAACAGTAGCTACAACTGGTTTAGGAGTAACTACAACCCAAGTACTATGCTAAGTGCTTTACAAGCTTTAAGCCGCGAGCTGGTACTATAACTGCCCCCATCTCACAAATGACAAAAGGGAGTTTCAGCAGCTAAGTGATTTCCCCAAATCCAGAGTAGATGTGAGTGGCAGAACCAAGGCTAACCCGGGCCTTCTGACCCAGCTGCCTGGCAGAGTGGAGGAAAATGATCAAAGGTCTGAAGGCTGAGTGCCTGAGTGATGCCTGGCTTGCTGACGGATGCAGAAGACAGCGAACAGCTGCCTCTGGCTAGAGTGCAGCGCTCTCGCTCTTGGGTACACCAAGCCTTTTTTAAAGCCTTTCATGTATGTGATCACCCTTCCCGCAGTCTCTGTGAGCCAAAGGGGTGGGCTTATCCCCATCTTATGGGTAAGAAGACTGAGGCACCGTGAAATTAAATAACCGATCCCAGCTCAGGTGTCCTATTCTCTGGGAAAACCTCCCCTGAAACCCAGAACCGGGCAGATTCCTCGGTTACATGTTCTTACGGTCCCCTTTCCTTCCCAGAACTGGTCGCAGTTCACAATTACACATGTATTTGTTTTTTTTAATCTGTTGCTCTATATTCTCTAAAATCAATGTCTGGTTTTGCTTTTGCTTTGTTCCTAGCTTGGAGTATATCATTGGCAGACAGCACATATTTATTGAATGAAAAAACCCCAGGCTTCTAGACCCTTCGTCTTTTCATCTTCCTACTACACCATAAAGCTCCCTATAAGCTACATAATTTAGTGCCATGGATGTGGACTGTGCTATAAACAATTTTAGGATTCAAATTTCTTTAAGTCTACAGCCAGCTTCCACACGCGTGTTCAGACAGCAAATTCCAGGCCACTTCGACCAAGACACAGATGAAAGGACAGCATAACCAGTGAGATGAAGCTGATGACTTCTGGGCAGCGCCTGAGCCTTTGTCAGGGAACACCCCCCTGGAGTTGACCCTCTCCTGCTGCAAAGTAATTTGCTGGGACTCACCCCACAGCATTATTCGTGAACAGGCAGCTGGGGCACGCGTTAGACAAAACGCCCTTTCAGGGAGAAGAACTCCTAAACCCCAGCTTTGCTCAGCTCTACATGGTAACAAGCGAGGAGCAATGGATGCTGAATCTCTCATGGATGGAGACCAAACAGAAAACCTGAACTGGAACAACTGCAGACAGAGAATTCCCTGAAGGAAACCACCGACCCGAAGAAGGGGCAGCTCTGACATGGGACGGGGCAGCGAGGGTTGCGGAATTGTCTGAAGCCTTAATTTCCAGGCTCCTGGCTCCTAAGAGGCTCTCCGTGGACCTAGTGTCATGGGATTCCGAGTCTATCAAGCAGGAGAGTCAACTCAGCTTCCAAAAGGCCTCTATGATGGCTGCCAACTCCCTGTCGTGTCGGCTAGAGAAGTCGTTTAGGAGGGCTACAGCTGGGCAGATCCTCAATCAATAAATAATGAGTGAATGAATGAGTGAGTCAATGAAAAAGAGATGGAGTGCTTGACCACACCAGCCCACCTTCTATACAAGGTGTACATTTTAAGCACCTATTCACCAAACCCTGAGCCCTTGTCTTCACTTACCACAGTAACTCCAGTTACTTCAATAACTTCCTTAATCTGATGACCAGTTGTGCATGAATTGGCTTCTCAAGTTACTCAGAAATGGGCAGGAAAAGCTCTAAAAGGCCTCTGGGTAATTATGGAATTCCAAATGATTTTACTTATTTACACAGCCCCCCCCTTTTTTCTCTCTCTCCAGTAAGCATGTATTACTTTTATTATTAAAGATGTCACTTAGAAAGCCAATTCATTGAACCTACCATAAGGAAATCATCATCAGCCTGGAGAGATATGAAGGTGACTATATCTACAGGAGCTTCTGCCCTTGTCAGGAAAACAGCTCAGGTATGGAGGGAAGGACTGACTGCAACAGAGGTTCCCCGTGCTGAGGGAAGGCAGAGAAGGGACAGAAGAAAAGTACTGGGGGACAGACTCTTGATGTCGGTGAAAACAAAGGAAAGCAGTTTTGGGGGAAAAATGCTTTACTATGGAAATGAAGAGAGAAGAGATAAATGCATGCAAAAGCTAGTGCATGCAGAAGAGGGAACTGGTTAGAGAAAAGGAAGGGAACATGAAGCCAACCAGCTTCTCTATACAGGAGGAGCCAGGCTGACAGAAAAACCTGACTTGCCTGGATGCTGGCATTCAATCTCTGAGAGCAAAGCTGGCCTTCCAGATGAACGGGCTTTAGCCTAAGAGAACGGTCTGTGAGACGTGGCTATGACTCTTCCACCTACCGTTTAAGGAAGGAAGGAAGGAAGGAAGGAAGGAAGGAAGGAAGGAAGGAAGGAAGAAAGAATTCTGTCAGGTGGTACTATTTTTATCCTTTTTTTATAGATAGGGACGTGGTCCTTGCCCAGGTCACACGGCGACACATAAAAGCTCTGAGCTTTGAACCCATGCCATCTGGCTCAGACTTCGTGCTCTTAATCAGTAGATTACAGTGCCTCAAAGAGATGAAAAAATAAACAAACAAATAGCACAGCTTTCAGAGTTAGACACATCTGCATTTGAATCCCAGTTTTTGCTGAGTAGCTGTGCAATTCTTAGCTCGTACCTGACTTCCAGGTCAGTGTCCCCGCCCGTATGAAGAGGATGATAGTTAACTCATGAGACTGTGTTTTAACAGAACGACACCAAAGATGTTCAGTGCCAGGCACTTAGCACTGATAAATACAGACTATTTCCTCTATTAAGATTAAATTACTAGCCCTTTAATATATGCTAATTTAATTGGCTGTTTTCTTGATTGGCTGCCCTGCAGCATCTGGTGCTTCAAATGAACGAACGTGGAAAAGAGGAATTTGGGAATGAGCAGGAACTGGCTGAGGCTGAGAACACAAAAGTGCTGAATCAACTCTTTGCTCCTTTTACAGTTTTGCCTGCAGTCAGTCCAGTTAAGAAAACCAAAATTAATAATATTTACATGAGTTTTTAAATCGTCCTGGGGTCAACATCACCATTCCGTTTTCAGAATGAAGGTACTCGGTTTAGCAATCTGTCCAAAGTCACTGAGCCAATATAGATAACGGAGCCAGGAATGAAATTGAGATTTTCTCCGGGGGCGGGGCCGGAGCGAAGACTTGAGATTTTCTCCCACCTCCGCCTCATCTGCCCTTGTTTTCGATCTCATCCCAAAGGTCAGGCAGGAGCTGGGAGGGGCTGTTCTCGCCTTCTGTGAGGCTCCGGCCCTGCCACCCATTTTTCAGGCTCAACCAGTCCCGGCCTGGTCGGGGGTCATTACCTTCTCCAGAGAGAAGCGAGGGCGGCCAGAAATGGATCCGGAAGACGCAGAGTTCTCTGTCTTTCTTCCAGCCAGACCTGAACGGTACACAACTCACTGCCCCGTGAGTGCCCCGGGTGTGCGAGCCCAGGGCGTGAGGTGTGACCCCACAACTTTCGCTTAAGACATACTTTCATTGCTAAAACAGGGAAACTTATTAAAGCTGGGATTTGCTAAGCTATTCTCCCTACTTTTATTTATTTATTTTTTCTTTTCACGGCGGCACCTGAGGCATGTGAAGCTCCCAGGCTAGGGGTCAAATTTGGAGCTACAGCTGCCAGCCTATGTCACAGTCACAGCAACATGGCATCCAGCTGCATCTGCGATCTACACCGCACCTCAGGGCGATGCCAGATCCTTAATCCACTGAGTGAGGCCAGGGATCGAACCCCAGTCCTCATGGATACTAGCCGGCTTTGTTCCCACTGAGCCATGATGGGGACTCCTCCACACACCCCTGAATTTCCCCAGCGGCAGGAAACCATGCAGACAGTCGCAGGTGTGCACCAAGAAGCTCCAGCCTCTGTCCTCGGGCCCGTCCCACCCCGAGAGCTCTGGGCGCGGCAGCCTTGCCACCCCGGGGGCTTGTCAGAAACTCCGAATCTCGGCTCCACCCCAGATCCACGGACCCAGAACCTGCATTTTCACCGGCCTCCAGGGCGACACGTGCACAGGCCCCGCCCTGGCTCGGGAACCCTCCAGAGGCCAGGAGACTGCCAGCCCTCATGCCGTCTTCCCTGGGCAGCCTAGAGAAAATTCCTTTTCTCTGTTTGAGGCTTGCGGGGCTAAGACCGTGCCCTGCCCTAACCTCCTCCCGCTGGAAGGAGCCCTCCAGACGGGAGTGGGAGGCAGGCCCCCAGCTGTCAGCGTTTCCAGGAAGTTCTAGCCCCTGAGTGCGCCCATGTGACCTGGTCCGGCTCAGGGCTCACGAACTCGGAGGGTGTGCCAGGAGCGCTTCCTCACAGCGTGACCAGGCGGTGACAAACGCACCGCACGGAAGGAAATCAGTGAATAATCCTGGCGTATTCGGCCCTGAGTCACGCTGGCCTTTCCTCGGGGAGTGTGCCCCATAGGATTCGACCTGGGGTTTCTGCTTCCTAGTCGAGAGTGTACTGTCAGCAAACCCCTGGAGTGTGTCCCCCAGAATACAAGGTGCCGGGGACAGCAGTTCAGGCGGTTCCTGACCTTGAGGCACTCCACACAGAGGCAGTATCGTAGTGCTACCACCTTCGGTAACAGAGGTAAAACAAAGGACAGGGGACATGCTTCTGTCAACACAGACTGCCATGATCCGATAACCACTGGGGACAGAAGCTAGTCAGCAGGAACTCCAGGGGTCCCCCCGCACTGCCCGGTCCCTCTCCCACCTGCTCTGGGCTCTCAGTCTGATCTACGGTGCCCGATGGTGACCGGCCCTGCCCGCCGCTGGAACGCCTGTTACTGGCATCTCTGCCTGGGCTGCCCGTCCAGTCCTCACGGCAGCGCCCCGAGTCGGCGTTATTATCGCTACTTTACAAAAGAGGACACTGAGGTGAAGTTGCCCACGGTCACAGGGCTAGCAAGTGTCGGAGGAACACGGACCCAGCAGGGTTTCTGAAGCCCAGCTCTCTCCCTCACCCGGCTCCTCGGGGAGTTTCAGGTGAGGAATGTGCACAGGGTGGCATCGCACTGGTGGCTGTCGCCTCCACCCACGTGTCTGCCTCGTGCCACATCCAGGATTCCAGGTAGCTGGCGTGAGTCACCGACGGTGGGAAAAGGACCTCCCCCCACCCCACCCGCCCCCAGTTCTGGGAGGATTATCTGAGCCCATAAAGTTCGGGGAATGGTGTAAACTTCTTAGCATGGGCTCTTGACCGGCTCTGGAAACAGAAATGAGGGAACTTAATACAACTTTTGCATTTGAAACTCAGGTGACAAGGACTTGGCCATTTGCTCTTGGCACTGGAGAGCCGGACAGTCAGGGCACAGAGAGATGGGCAGGAAGGCCAGTCAAAGGAAGAGAGGCAGGAGTTCCCGCTGTGGCCCAGTGGGTGAAGGATCCGGTGTTGCTGCAGCTGTGGCGTGGGTCACATCTGCGGCTCGGATGCAAGCCCTGGCCTGGGAACTCCCATGTGCTTCGGCAGAGGAAGAGAGGCAAACAAGTTGGTCCCAGTTTCAACCGCCCTATTTGTAGCTGAGACAGCTCCTCAGAGGAGAGATGATCCAAACCCGGACCCACAAATGTTTCGGCTCTTTGGCTTCCAGAGCGCGCTATTCCGCCCCTTCAACCAGGACGCCAGAGGTCGAGTCTGCTACGGAGCCTGGGCGGCAGAGCTCTCTGGGGGTCCCTGATCACCACCCACAGGTGAGGCCCCCGGGCATGAATTCTCTCCTTCACCCTCTCAACGACCCCTCTTACCCAGACTGTCCCTCCGGCTCTCTTCCCACGGGGTCTTCCAAACCGCCTGTCCGTCCACTCTCCTCGAAAGCCCTCTCTCCACCTTGAGGTCAAGGCTCTCAGGTTTGCCTGACCGTAAGAACCATGCAGATTCCCAGGCCCCTCTCCGAGGGGTCCGAATTGGAAAGATCCGGCTGGAGACCAGGAGACCCTGCGTTTAACAGGATCCCATGTGTCCTCGTGATCAGACACGTTGGGGAAACCTGGACTGCCCCCCGTTTATGCTGGAGCTGGCTACAGTCCTTGAAGCCACTCACCCCTGACCTGTGAACTTGTGACAAGGCCTCCAAAGTCCCAGCCTCAAACGCACCGGCTCCAGCAACCTGCACCCTCCTCCATCCGCCACGTTATCGCTCTTCCTTCTTTCACCAAAGGCTCGTGGCAATGCTGGGTCCTTAACCCACTGAGTGAGGCCGGGAATAGAACCCGTATCCTCACAGAGACTATGTCAGGTTGTCAACCTGCTGAGCCACAATGGGAGTTCCTCACTTGCATAGCTGTAATGCAGCTTGCTTCTTGGGCTTCAGTTTTGTTTCCAAAGGGTCTGCTAAATGTTGATTATGGCACGGACAGTTCAAAATTAGCACACCCTAAACTTAAGTAACCAAAAAGCCAGGCCCTTCTCTTCTGTATTTTCGTATGTCAAGATGGTCCTTCTATCCAACTGGATGACCAAGCTGGAACTCAGGAAGCCACCCTGGACCCCTGTCCCTCTCCGTCAGCACCACATACAAATAGCCACACAGCCAACCGTTCACCACGTCCTGAGGACTTTACGCCTAAAGAGTCCTCCAGTTCATGTCCTCCTCCCCTCTCCCCACCACCTTGCCAGCCAGGCGCTCCATCCTCTCTCCCCAGGACGCAGCCTCCCTGCTGGTGTCTCCCTCCCATCCTGCCCTCCTCCGGTCAGTACCCCACTCGGTCACCCGAGCGGTGCTCCTGAAACGCACCCCGTCTCTCCATCTTGCTTAAAGCCCCTCCAGAGCTTCTTTCCACCTACAAGTTGAAGTTCATACTGTTCCGGATGGCTCCCCCAAACTCATCGCTTTATTCCACACCTCCACGTGGATTCTCCCTCCTTCATCTCATCAGCTTCCACCCCTCCTTCCTCCCTCGGCCCAGACATCACGTCCCTGACAGCTTCTTTCCTGGCTCTGTGCGGGGCGGGGCGGGGCGGGGGGGTTAGTGACCTTCACAAGTGTTCCTGTAACACTCTCCTAGACCGCACTGGCAAATTCAGCTGTGAACTGTAGAAAGAGAGAGAGCTGGAGGATTGTTTTGCAGGTATACAGCCTCCCTCCAGCCACGTGGTTACCATGGTAACTGGGAGCTGGCTCTCCCTTGCACCTAAGAATGTGTCTGAAGCCAAGCCCTCCCTCCCACCACCTCTCAGAGTGAAGCAGGAGGACCACCCAGCCGTCGGCTCACCTCCCTCTCTGCTCCTCAGAGGGAGTGGCCTCTCCTGGCTATTGGCAAGGCTTCCAGAAACTTGGCTTTGAACCATTCACGTCTAATAGGTGGTCCAGACATCTGGCAGAGACCGTGCATTTAAAGAGAGGGAAGATGGAGTCACAAAATACCACCTTAAACCCTAAGGGCCAGGTCGCTGGCGAGGGAATACTGTACTGTGGATGTCCAGGGGGGAGGGAGGGAGTAAAATCCACGCCCCTGCGTCTCTCAGGAATCCGGAGACGTCGGAGCCGGCCTTTCCGGGGGCTGTTTACAAGCCACCTGCCTGCCCTTCTGGGAGAGAAAGTGGAGAGGCTGTGATGCTGGAACCCCCAGAACTCCAGGGGTCTTTCTTGAACACTTGGAAGCAGATGCTGCCCTTGGCCTCTGTAGACGCGCCCTGGATAAGCAAGGGAGTCACGCTACTATAGGAGATGGACTAGACCTTCACCTGGGCCTGGAGCGCCAAATAGTGTCAGACTAGAGTCTGAGGAGCCCTTCAGATGTCCTCTGACCTGACCCTAGTGGGACAGGTCCTCTGACCCGACCCTAGTGGGAATGGATCGCAAGCTCCTTCTGAGAAAAGGCTAGAAAACCTGACACTGCCAGGCTCTCTTTTGCAGTGTCTCTATCGAAAGCTGGCCATGCTGCAGGAAGGGCTACCGTGAAGTCAGAAGCAATGAGTTCGGAGGAGGCGACAGAAGCAGCATGGCCAATCCGGATCATGAAAGCAGAAAATGGAAAACAGGGCTGCCACGTACAGTTGTGCAGGTTGTTCACCGCGCAAGGTTGCTCGGTTGAAGCAGCAACTGAAGGCTGAAATCCAGGCCTGGGCACCCATTGGCCAAGCTGCGTGTCCTGGTGCAGAACTGCATTTTCTAGGGAAAGGAGGTGATATTTTTAACTCGCAAAAAGATGTCCTTTGGGATTGTCACGGCCTTCGTGGAGAAGACACTGACAGAGTAGTGAGAAAGCTTAGGTGACGGCGAGAGAAATCCAGAATCTAGCAGAAGATGACGAGGGTTTGGGGAGGCCCAGGGACCCTACTAGGTGGGGGCTCCGAACTTCAGCTTATCAAGATGCTGCCCAGGCCTCAGGATTGTGCCCTCCTCCTCCCTGTCACCCTTTCACCACCTTCCTGCTCCCTCCTGCCCACCCCCAGCCATCCAAGGCCACCAATGCCTGGGCAAATGAAGGTCCATATTATTTACGACTGGGGCCCCAGCCACCTAAAGACTAATGACCCTTCCTGAACAGGCTGGAGGACACCCAGTAGGGAGAGGTGTCTCCCCAGCTCCACTGCTGTCAGCTGTCTGCAGAGGCCTCGGTTGGAGAACGAGGCCACCAGCTCGCAGCTGAACGCCAAGCGAGAATGGGCTGTTGACTTTTCCCCACTTTGTTCCTTTCCTATAAATATACAGCTTCACCGTAACAGCGTCCAATCCTGGTTCTGGCCCCACAGGTTCTACCCTGCGGGGGGACTTCTAGGAGGCTTATAGCCTGGCTCTGACAGTTAGCAGCACACAACGTAAGGGAACTGGGGACTGCTTCCTGCCTTGTTTCCTTGGGGCAGAGGGTGGACCAGGAACGGGAGGAGCCTCTCAGGCCAGATGTGGAGAGGAGGCAGCCCAAGGAGGAGAACTAGCCTTTCTGAGCCCGCATCTGGGCTGCACGTACACGGCTGTATTTAATTCTCCAACAACCTTGTAAAGTAAATATCACTATCACCATTTTACAGAGGAAGAAACTGAACTTCAGAGAGAAAAATCATCCTGGCCAGCTAGTAAGCTCTAGGGTTTGAATTTGAATTTCTTGATCAGTCTGGCTCTAACACATGGGTTTTTTTTTTTTTTTTTAAACCCACAGTGTGTCACCCGCAAATATTTTCCCTTGAAGAGAAACTCAGAATAGTGAAAAGGAACTGAAAACACCTGAAGAGTTTTGCTTTGGCAACCGAAGCCAAGCTCCCTACAAGTTCCCTTCCTGTTCATACTTCCAGAACATTCTCGGGGGGGGGGGATTTCGCTCCTTGCCCCTCCCACCATGCCCCCAAGGATTTTTATACAGATGACATTGTTGCATTAAAGCTGCACCTTGTGAAGGAAGGAGTGGCTAGAAGAACCCTTGAGCTGATGACACACGAGCCAGCAAGGAAAGCGTCCTTTCCCTCCAGCCAGCTTCTCAGCCCTCTGCCCGGCCTGAGCCTCATCTCTCAGGGGCCAAGACCCACAGTTTAGTTAACAGAATGTGACAGCAGGAAGGGGTCGTAAACAGTCACAGCGATGTGTCCTGAGAGCTTGTTAGGTCACAGCCAAGCGCTGTTCCAGGCACACGAGACCCGTTTAGTCCACACTTGTGCCCGCACACAAAGTACAGAGGAGGGAACGGAGACCCAGAGAAGGGACTGCACTTCTCCAAAGTCTCGAAGCTCTCTGGACGGGGTCTTAGACTCAAGGTCACACAGCCCGGCTCCTAGAGGCCGCCCCCCTCCCAAGATCTCCCCTCCTCACCCCCGACCCCATTGTAGGGGTGAGGAAGCCAGCCCGAGACGCCAGGAGCGTATTAACCTCACTCGGCTCCGACTACACACCCCACCTAACGCTCCGAACCAGAAAATTCTTAAATGGCCATTATCTGTCGGACATCGGCAGGGTCCTGGAGCAACCGGATGGGCTCGGGGACGGCTAATTATAGTCCACCCCCCGCCCCCGCCACGGCCGGATGCAAACACAAGCCGGGAGGGCCGCTGGCACCGATCTGAGTACCTCCTGCAAGGCCAGCAAATATTCTGACATCCCCCCCCCCCCGCCCCCAGGAGCCTCCCGTGAGAACAAACGGACACAGTCGGGAGGGACCTTTCAGCAGCCTCCACAGGAAGCCACGGCGGCGGCGGTGGGGCTTCGGATTCCCCAGACTCTGGGGAAGGGAAGCGGGTTCGGAGGCGGGGGTGCGGGGCGCCCTGGGCAGCGCTGAGGGGAGGCAGGCGGCGCGGCCTTCAGAGTCAGCCTGGCTGGGCGACCGCTCTGCTGCCGCAGCTGTGACCGCCCCACCTGCCGCACCTCAGTCGCTCTCCAGCGGCCCCGCCACCGGGCGTTCCTGCTGAGCGGAGAGCAGGAGCCTGCTCGCCTCCGCCTCCGGGGCTGACCCTTGAGAATGAGACACAGTAACACCGGGCAGCCTGCCGCACAGGCCTGGCGCTCGCAGGGGCCGCACGCCCGTGAGTGCGGCTGTCCCCACAGGAGCCCTCCCTTGCCGTGGGAGAGGCTCGGGGTGGGCTCTGCCCTGTCACTGGTGCCCTTGATGGGGGGGGCACTGACCAATATGTGCCATCCGGAGAGGGGAAGCCCCCCCAGTGACGGGGCGCCCTGGCTGCACATTCCTGCCACAGGCACAGAAGTGGCCTGCGGGCCAGTCCCCGCTGGCCGCCATCTCCCCACAGGCGCCGGGTCAGCTGGGCGCTGAGAAAAGCCCCACAGGTTCCGGCCATGGGACATTTCTTCACAGAGGCACAGTATCTTGCTTGTTTGTTTTTTGTTTTTCTAAGGCCGCACCCGTGGCACGTGGAGGTTCCCAGACTAGGGGTCGAATTGGAGCTGCAGCTGCCGGCCCACACCACAGCCACAGCCATGCCAGATCTGAACCGCATCTGTGACCCACACCGCAGCTCACTGGATCCTTAACCCACTGAGCAGGGCCAGGGATCGAACCTCCATCCTCACGGATACTAGTCGGGCTTGTAACCCACTGAGCCGCAACAGGAACTCCGAGGCACGGTACTTTGAATAAGATAAAACAAAATTAACAAACCTTTATAAAAAGCAAAATAATATAAAGCCATGGAGACAAAAAAAAAAAAAAAGACAGTGTGGACTGAGCAGCACGGCGTGGAGTGTGGGCTGGACAGGACCACGGGGACCTGTGTGACACTGGTGGCCTTTTCTGCCCCGCTCAAGCCCAATCCCTGACCCTGCCCCCAGGGCCTCTTTCCACAGATGAGTTTGCCTGTGTTTTCTGTGTCCGTGGGCCCGTAGGACAGGGAAACTGAGGCTGCGGTGGGGCTCCAGCTTCTCCCCGTGACTCACCGACCGGGCGGGGGGTGCCCGAGGCAGAGGAGCCACCGCCTGTGTCCTGAGCCCCCAGTCTTCCAGCCCATACGTGCCGCAGAGCCGCCTCCTCTCCCGGGCAGGGCGGGACCTGGCCCAGGGGAGGGATGGGAGGACCCCGGGCCAGGCATGAGCCCGGGGCCGGGGCCGAACCGTGGACCCACTGCTTCATCCGCAAAAGCAGCCCCGCTCTCCACCAGCTACTGGCCCATCGCACCTGAACCCGAGGAGAGACGTGGTCGCCGTGGGAAATCCTGGGGCCGACACGCGTGCCCCTGTACACGTCCCAGCCGGGGCACACCCGGGAGCCACAGCCCCAGTCGTGCTCCCTTCACACGGTCCGAGGATCCCCGTTGGTGTTATGGGACGAAAATCTGTGTCTATGGCGCAGTGGTGTGCGGGGCAGGTAGGCCTGGCGCAGGTCTGATGGAGGCAGGGAGGATACTGACAGGGACTTCCCGGCCCCAGCCCACGGGCCAGGAAAAATTCCGAAAAGCAAGCACGACCCAAGTGTCTTCTCTCCGTGCCCTCGGCTTATCGGCTCAGGCCCAGGGTCGGGGGAGGTCCGTGACCCTGGTTCTTGGATCCAGCACCTGGCTTTGCACAATGGAAGTGGGTCCCGGGGCCACCGAGTCCTGCACGAGTCTGTGGCGTCCCTGGGCTCAGATGCAGAGCCTGGGGAGACCGTGAGGCCTGTCCCCGCTTTGACTCTGCGGCGCCAGCCACCGCGCTCCCTCGGCGGCCGCGAGCCACAACGCTTATGAACACGGAGGTCAGGTAACAATGCTGATGCTCCTTGGAACCTGCACACGGGCTGGGGCGGAACTGCCAGGTCCCAGCCTCCCCCCCCCCCCCCCCCCCCCCCCCCCCCCGCCCGCAGCAGCCTCGGGCGTCGCTTCTCACAGCGCACCTGCCTCAGCTCCTCCCGTGGGAAGGAGAGGGTCTGCTTCCACCTGGGTAGGTTTTTTTTCAGACCTGCACCCGCAGCATGTGGAGGTTCCCAGGCCAGGGGTCGAATCGGAACTGCAGCTGCCAGCCTACACCACAGTCACAGCAATGCCAGATGTAAGCGAGGCCAGGGATTGAACTCACATCCTCATAGATACTAGCTGGGTTCTCAACCGACTGAACCACGATGGGAACTCCTCCCGCCTTGTTTTGAATTTCAAGAACAGGGCGGGTTAAGGATCAGGTGTTGCCACAGCTGCGGTGTGGGTGACAGATGCAGCTCACATCTGGCGTTGCTGGGGCACACAGTCTCGCGGTGGGGGATCTTACTTGGAGAGAGAAGAATACATTCATAAAATAAGAAGACTATTTTTCTGTTGTGGCTTTTCTTTTTTGGCTGCCCTTCAGCTTATGGAGATGAGATCCAAGTCACAGTCAACCCCTAAGCTGCAGCTATGGCAACACTGGATCCTTAACCCACTCTGCCGGGCCTGGGGATCGAACCTGTATCCCAGCGCTCCCAAAATGCTGCTGATCCCATTGTGCCACAGTGAGAACTCCAGGAAAACTATTTTTTAAAATTATTTGCTTTTTAAAGATCAGCTTTGTGTTTGTGTGAGTCTGTGGGTGTGAGTCTGTGTGTGTGTGTGAGTGTGTGTGAGTGCGCGTGGAGAGCTCAGCCTCTGTGTGGGTGGCACTGCCCATCCAAAGAGACAGAGGCTGGTGGTGAATGCCCTGGGAGGATGGAGAGCCAGTGCAAGTTCTTAGGCAGGACAGTGACCCCATCTTTTGCCCTTTTAAGTGCTCGATCTTATAGCGGGGCTACCTCATTAATCCAACATCACTGAGGCTCCGGCCAGGATAGCAAGAGTTCTTTGTATTTTTTAAAGTCTAGTGAACACTGCACTTTTATTTTGGGGGGCGGGGGGTTTATCCTCAAGGACGTCACAGGAACAATAAAAAAAAAGGGGGGGGGAGTTCCCTCAGTGGGTTAAGAACTTGACTAGTATCCGTGAGGATGCGGGTTCGATCCCCAGACTTGTTCAGTGGGTTAAGGATCTGGCGTTGCCGTGAGCTGTGATGTAGTTTGCAGATGTGGCCCAGATCTGGCGTTGCTGTGACTGTGGCATAGGCCAGTGGCTACAGCTCTGATTAGACCCCTAGCCCGGGAACCTCCATAGGCCGTGGGTGTGGCCCTAAAAAGCAAACAAAACAAAAGACAACCACCACAACAAACTCCAAAATGCAATGGCCACACCCAACAATCATTTTTCAGTAGGAAAGCTAATTTTTCCCAGTCTTACCTAATCCCACTCGAAGAGTCTTTTCTATATTCTTTAGACTGTGGTCAAATGAAGCCTCAGATGACCTTTCGAAACTGGGAAGTTGGTTCGAGCTCCACCCGAGGTTGCTGCGCCAGCCGGGAGAAGCGGGCAGAGCCTGGACTCGGTGAGAGCCCAGGGGTGGGGTTCGTGTGGAGGAGACCCCGCGGACTGCCCAGTATCTAAACATCCCGATCCGGAGCCTTCAGCGGGGCGGGTACCGGGACTGCAGGGATAGTCACGGCTCCTCAGACCAGTACCTCCTGTGACACTGACCTTGGATGTGGTGTCTGTATTTTCCAGGTTCTCTTGTAACGGAAGGAAAAAAAAGGGCAGTCTGACAGGCTTCCCAGGAGAGATGCACGCAGGTTATTTCTTATAAACCTCTGAGCTCCTGCGCACAGTTGCCTGAGGTGCTCGTATAAAATGCAGCCTCTAAACCCCTCCAGCCCGAACCTTTCACCCATCAAACCCCTACTGCTTTTTGACATTGTCTTCCCACGGGGGACAGATTAAGGGGAGCCAGACGACTCAGCCAGCGTTTCCCTTTCAGCCACGGCTGCTTCCTAAAGCCCAGGGAGTGGTGGCCTGTTTGGGGTTCAGGTTCAGGTGAAGGTCACAGCCCGCACCTGACACCCTTACTTCTCTGTGGTCCCGTTTCTTCACCCCTAAAACGCGGGTCATCATGGTTAATATTAACTATTGTTCTATCTCACAGCGCCGTTGTGAGCACTAAGTTACAATTACATCAGTAGAACAAAACAGTTATCATGAGTGATGACAACAGATCATCATTCCTGGACGGGACAGGGGAGGAAAAATCCTGAAGCCCCGTCTCCAGGTGACAGCGCATAAGGACCCAGACTCACCCAGGAAACAACGGCCCTGGAGCCTCTGCAGGTCAGTCTGGGGATTCTCCCAAGCTCTCGGCGCGGCCCCAGAAGTCACTCGCTAGGCTGGGTCAGCAGCGCCCTGCAGCCCGGGCTGCAGTTTCGCTGGCTCAGCACTGCCGGCCCTCCGCCCTCCGGGGCAAAGCGCTGCCAGCCAGGCTGCTTCCTACCACGCCCGCTCCGCCCAGGCGGGCCCTGCTCAGCTCCCGGGGGCTGCTCAGTTTGGTGTGAGGAAGTTAAGGCAGCGCAGGCAAGGCTGGGGCTACTCCCTGTGGTTCTGCGGGAGGGTGGGTGACGCGGGCCCCAGGCTGGTTGGACCTGGGCCGGCAGCCTCTCCCGGGACGTGCCTACCCCGCCGCTGAGCTAACATCGCCCACACCAGCGAGATGCCTCTCTGCCTGTGGTCTCAACAGCTGACAGTACCATTCTAGGTACCAGTGACTCGCAGGATAGTGGCTCCGTTTTTTGCCAGAGCAGCCTTTTTTATTTACTTATTTATTTATTTTTGCTTTTTAGGGCCATACCCGCATATGCACGTTCCCAGGCTAGGGTCTAATTGGAGATATAGGTGCCGGCCTGCACCACAGCTCACGGCAACACCAGATCCTTAACCCACTGAGTGAGGCCAGGGATCGAACCTGCGTCCTCGTGGATGCTAGTCAGATTCGTTTCCGCTGTGCCACAATGGGAGCTCCCAACCTGAGCAGTCTTATGCAGACTTAAGCCTTCTCCCAGGTAAAGAAGGCTGTTACTTCTCAGTGGCGGCAGAGGAAGCAAGCTAGATGTTGTGATTAGGAGCAAAACTGTCCGAGTTTGAATCTGGCCCCGCCACTTTCTAAGTGGTGTGACTGGTGTGACCTCAAAGAATTGCTTAACCTCAGGCTCCTCATCTTCGAAATGGGGATAAGTAACGGTACTTACTTCACAGGATTATAATGAGTTAAATGAGTTACTATCTATACAGAGCTCAAAGCTGTGCCTGGCACATGGTAAGTGCTTACATAAGTATTTGAAAAAATAAATGTTCAGTAATGGGGGACTGGGAATAGAAAAATCGATGTAATAGAATCTACACAGCCCTTAAAATCTCTATTTTAAAAGAAGAGGAATATGGAAATATATTCATGACCTATTTCTAAGTGAAATGAGACTCTAAAACAAACCAGAGTATTCCATTATTGTTGAAAAGAAATTAAATCTATACACATTGAAAAATATACAATATGCACTGAAAGGGTTTTTTTTTTTTTTTAATCTTACAAAACATCTGTGCTCTCTGTGTTTAGTCATAAAAAAAGAAAGCAGTAAAAACTATCCGGTCATAAAATCCCATAACAATTATTCAAATGTAGTAGATGTACATAATCCAGAATAAGTGACCATGCTTTTAAAGTGACGGGGATGACGATGACAGTAGTGAGTCTGACGGTCCCAAGCCTCGATCACTCAAAGCTGAGGCTGACAGGTGACCACCACTGCATGCTTTTAGTGATTAGCCAAATGTCCCCATCCAAAAGAAAAAAGAAAAACATCGCAGGCTTACGTGGCTATAAGCTGCTATTTTCCTTCTGGGAATAGTCACAAACTGACACTCCAACACAGCCAGGTCTAGATCTTACCGAAGCCACAGGCCACCAACATTCGTAACCTGAAGAAGGAGAAGGCCGTGTGCAGAGACAGCGACACCCTGCGCTTCGCAGGGCGGGGAGCGAAGGAGGAGCCAGAGCTGCAGGAAGAGACAGCATGGGGTGGCGGTGGGGCGCTCCTCCAGCCACTGAGTCAGAGGTTTCGAGAAGGAAACGGAAGGAACTTCGGGGGGCTGCTAAAATAAAGGAAGGAGATAAGCATCTCCCCCGACTGCTCACCTGGGTAGAACTCGAGTGGAGGAAAGAAAAAGAACTACCTCCCGAACCGTGACCTTCGGTAGCGAGCAGACTGCTCAATGGCGTCCACCCGCGCCCAGGGGCTGACGCAGCAACCACAACCCCGGACACGCTGCATCTGGGCTCCGACGGATGGGACAAAGGTTAACACAAATGCTCTGTGTGTCAAAGAGCAGGACGAACCCCCCGAACCAAAGTACCCTCCCAGGTTCCAAGAACCGGTCCCAGTAATCCCCCAGTTTCACATGCTTCTTTCCCCAGTCCAACCAGCAGTACGCCCGGGACAAGCTGTCATGATCTGTTTCACCTCTAAGTTTTTAGCTCAGGCATTTTCTCCCCGGCGTCCACTTACCCTCAGAAGATGTGAAGAGCTTTGGACAAAAAAAAAAAAAAAAAACTAAATGCTAATTGCAAACTTTGAAGTTGTGTTGGCTGAGTGGAACTTCTGTCTGACCGAGAGCAGTTTCGGTTCCCCCTGCTATCTTTGCAATGTTACAACCATAAACTCCCTCATATGACACAAACCACACGAAACGGATCATTGCAATAACCCCCATACATCCGAACTGGCTGGAACTGCCTCTCTCTACTGGCAGAATCGCGGGGTCTGGGGCTGCCCGGGCCCCTCCCGGGGCTGTGCCCGGCGCACAGGCAGCAGGAGGCTGGCAGGCCCTTCCGCTTCTCAGCAGGTGCCGGCATGACGGGAACACCCAGAGGCTCCCGGTCGATGCTGGTGGGGGATCAGCTTCCACGCTTATTAAGACAGGGGCCACACGGCTCGTCTCGGGAGAACTGGTTGCACATTTGAAGACGGCGATGCCAAGGAGCGCGGGAGAGGAGCCACAATCACCTGGCAGAAGTCCTCCTTGTGTTTAAGGGAAGGGAGGGCTGGGGGCCCCGATGAAGGCAGAGCTTTTTTTTTTTTTTCCTTCCAAGAGTATCTGGTTCCAAGCCAGGGAGGAGAAAGGGACAAGGGCTGTCGCAGGCTTCCCCGAGGTGTTTTCCTTGTTTTTCAGCAGGACCGGCTTCACCCCGGCTTACAGCCGCCTGCTTGCCTTCTTCCTTCTCTCTCTCTCTCTCTCTCTCTCTCTCTCTTTCTTTTTTGCTTTTCAGGGCCACACCCGCAGCATATGGAGGTCCCCAGGCTAGGGGCCCAATCGGAGCTACAGCTGCTGGTCTACACCACAGCCACAGCAACACTGCACCCGAGTCACATCTGCGACCTACACCACAGCTCACAGCAACACCAGATCCTTAACCCACTGGGCAAGGCCAGGGATCGAACCCTCATCCTCACAGATACTAGTTAGGTTGGTTTCTGCTGAGCCATGACGGGACCTCCTGGGCCTCGTTTCTTTTCCCTTCTTTCTGATCCTCCCGGTCTGCGGTCTGTTCAAACACACTCAAGGGAAAGAGCGGCCGGGGCCCCTGCCCAACCAGAAAGTGATTTTGAGCACGAACGCTGACACCCGCTTTGTCTTAAAAGGGTCCCCTTGCGCTTCAGTGGAGCACGGCAGAAAAAATATGCTAATCTCTTCCTAATCAAGTCACGAGATAAACAGATCTGCTCAATGCTGTCTTTGCTTTGCTTTTTCCTCTGCAAAGCTATTTCGGGGAACACTTCCATCTTTAGACTCTTTTCCATCAGACAAAAAAAGCTTAGGCAGCTTGACCAAAGCCACAAGGCGATGGCATGAGAATCTAGAAGCCCAAGGATTTTCAAAGCAGTGCAGATCCACTCCTGATGGGACAGGGCGTGGGAGAGTGAGAGGCCGGCTGGGAAGTGGCTGCGTTCCCGGCGCATCTTTGCACCTGCTGGAGGGGCCGTCCGGGAAGGCGGGGGCAGAGCTGAGCTGTGCCTGGCCCAGCCGGGGCTGCAGAGGGCTTCACCCTCATGGTTCAGGTTTTGGCCACCTCTTCCTCTGCCCCTGGAAGGGTACTTCTGAGCAGGGAGAACTAAAACCCCAAAGTCACTAATTTGGAGAGAGCTTACCCTAGCGGGGCTAATTGGAGAAACCGGCTCAGAGCCTGAGAGCCCCCCGAGCTCTGCCCCCACGCCCCAAGCTGCAAATCTTATCACTCTTCCCTAAAGGAGGGCTGGTCTGGCTGAGAACAGCTCCCAGCCCTGAGTGCTGGCTGAGAGTTCAAATCCCTGAACCGTGACCGCAGGCCAGCTCCGTGTCAGCTGCTCCCCCTAATCCCACGCCCCGCTCCTGCCCTCCGTTTACCGAAGTGACCGAAGTTACCAGAGTGACGTCCAGTCGAGACCCTAACACGCATTGTTTCATGGCTTAGTTTTCCGGGTTTCTGGACGCCAGTGTCTCTTAAGAGCCTCCTGCTCCCCGTTATGTTTATTTCTTTTTATTTTATTTATTTATTTTTGCTTTTTAGGGCCACACCTGCCGCACACGGAAGTTCCCAGGCTAGGGGTCGAATCAGAGCTACAGCTGTGGGCCTGCACCACAGCCACAGCCACACGGGATCCCCGACCAAGGAGGCCAGGAATCGAACCTGCATCCTCACGGATACTAGTCAGATTATTTCTGCTGCGCCACTACAAGAACTCCCATGTTTCTCTCTTTAAGCGACTGTTTCACCCACTCTCTGGGCTTCTCTGTGGCGTCCGCTCCCTCTTTCCTTCTCAGTCCTCGCCCCTCTCTCCAAGCCTTTGTGGATGCTAGTTGGGTTCTCAACCCCCTGAGCCATGCCGGGAACTCCTCTTGTTGCTCTTAAAGGGGACTTCTTAGTAAGACCCGCAAGGCCACCCCTGATGGCTCTGGTCTCCTCTGACTGGTCAGCCTCCTCGAGTGTCACGCTATCGACTCGCCTGAGGACTTTGGCCGTAGGCCTCCCTCTGCCTGGAACATTCCATCCCCTCCCCCCCACCTTGTCTAGTTAGCGCCTCTTGTTAGTTATCTGTAGGGTTTCAAGAATAAGAACGGAAAGACAGGGAGTTCCCACTGAGGCTCATCAGGTAAAGGACCAGACATAGTCCCCATGAGGATGTGGGTTCGATCCCTGGCCTCACTCAGTGGGTTAAGGATCTGGCATTGTGGCGAGTTGCAGTGTAGCTTGCAGATGCGGCTTGTATCCAGGGTTGCTGTGGCTGTGGTGTAGTCCTCAACTGTGGCTCTGATTTGACCCCTAGCCTGGGAACTCCCATATGCCGCAGGTGTGGCTCGAAAAAGAAAAAAGAAAAAAAACGGAAAGGCGCAAGACCTCTTAAAAGATTTGGAAAATGTATGCCATGTCTTCTACCTCTTTCCACTGGCCGCCAAGTCACCAGCCCAGCCCAGATTCAGAAGCGGAGAAAGAGACACAAACTGTGTGCCCACGTTTCGTAAACAACTTTCCAGTTTCCCCCAGAGCCTGGCACGGTGCCCGGCACGAAGCAGGCGCTCAACAAAGAGTGTTTCTTGAATGAATGAGTTTGGACCTTGCTTTGCTCTGGCTCGTCTCCCTCGCTGCCAGGCCAGCATCTCGGAGTCAGGAACCTGTCTTCTTCACGTCTGTGGCCCCACGACAGGCAAAGGACATCCGTGGTAACAAATAAACGCGTGGCCAGCTCTCTTCACACTCTCTCTGTGCATCTCTCTCTCTCTCTCTCTCTCTCTTTTTTTTTTTTTTTGCTTTTTTAGGGCCACACCCGCAGCATATGAAGATTCCCAGGCTAGGGGTCGAATCGGAGTTACAGCTGCCAACCTGCACCACAGCCACAGCAACGCTGGATCCAAGCCGCGTCTGCGACGTACACCACAGCTCACGGCAACGCCGGATCAGTAACCTGCTGAGCGAGGCCAGGGACTGAACCTACAAACTCGTGGTTCCTAGTCGGATTCGTTAACCACTGAGCCATGACGGGAACTCCTCTCTGCACATCTCTATTGCTTTGCCTTCCTCGGAGTTTAAAGGCAGATTTGCCCATGTGACCCCTGACAAGTTCCTTCACCCGAGGAAGGAGGGAGGGAAGAAAGGAAGGAAGGGAGGAAGGAAGGAAAGATCCTATCTGTGATCAGTGTTCTCAGCAAATTTCTTATCCCTTCAGACACTAGGCACCGAAAACGTAACTAGGGCAGGGAGGGATTCAGCGAGTTCGTGGGAGACGGATCTCAGCTCAAGTTACTTGAGGTTCCTTCGGGATTTTGGCGTCCACGTTGGAGACAGAGCTCTGGCTACGTGCATCACAGATCCAGCCAAAGGTCACATTTCTATGGTTTGATCTTCCTTCCTTCTTTCCTCCCTTCCATCCACCCACCCTTCCTTCCTTTTCGTGCAGATGTTCTAAAACTTCACTAAGTTCAAAGGTTGTCCTCTATCATCTTCTAGCCACATAAGATTTGGTGAAGATTTATTAAAGATTATGATAGACTCGTCCACCACTTTCAGTCTTCCATATTCGACACGGCCGTTTCTGACCTGTGCCTTTACAGACCAGAATGTGTTCCCGAGAGAAGCCTTTTTGGATCACAAAAGTCACCCATTCTGCCTATTTGTCAGCTCTGTATACTCTTTCCCGGGCACCTTTCATAACGTTCAGTGATAAAAGCTGTATACGATGCTTATTCATTTATTTGAACACTCGTTCAACAAATGTTTATTGCAAGCCTACCATGTGGCAGGTGCTGCAGTTCCTGTTGGGTTAAGACTAAACAAAATCACAAGCCAGAACTGACTTCGTGTTCTTCCCTCCTTGCTGTGGGTATTCTCTCGCTCAGCTTCCAGAGCAAACATTGAGTTGCCTGTCCTGTGCTCAACTGCGTTCCCCCAAATTCAGATGCTGAAGCCCTAACCCCCCCGTACTTCAGAATGTGCCTATATTTGGAGACAGGGCCTTTAAAGAGGCAATTAAGGTAAAGTGAGTCACGTGGGTGGAGGTCACTCTGTTGTGACTGGTGCTTTGATAAGAAGAGGGGATTAGGGTGCAGACGTGTACGGAGGGGAGACCAGGTGAAGACCGAGGGAGACGATGGCCCTCTATAAACCAGAGACGGACTTCAGAAGAAATCAGCCCTGCTGACACCTTGATCTTAAACTTCCAGCCTCCAGAACTGTGAGGAAGACACATTTCTGCTGTTGGAGCCACTCGGCCTGAGGCACTTTGTTACTGCAGCCTAGCAGACAAGTGCATTTGGCAGTTCATCGCCCCATGAATCTCTTTTCCTTTTTATTCTTTTCTCTTCATTTCTTTAATCTTCATTTCTTCCCCCATTTCCTTCTTTTCTTTGTTTTGTTTTATTTTGAACTTTATTTTTTTGCTTGTTTTTTTAGGGCTGCACCTGTGGCATATGGAGGTCCCCAGGCTAGGGGTCCAATCAGAGCTACAGCTGCCAGCCTACACCACAGCCACAGCAACGCCAGATCCGAGCCGGGTCTGCAGCCTACACCACAGCTCATGGCAACACTGGATCCTTAACCCACTGAGCAAGGCCAGGGATCGAACTCGTGTCCTCATGGATCCTAGCTGGGTTCATTAACCATTGAGCTGTGACGGGAACTCCTACTTTGAACTTTAGAGGATCTATTTTAGAGGTGTTTTCTTTACTTTCCATTTGTGTCTTCCTTCCCTGGCTAGGCTGTAAGTTCCTTTAGGGAAAAACAAGAGAAACAAAGCACTGTCTTTGGTATTTTCACCTACCCCTGTGCAATAATCAGGACCACTTTAAAGCTAAGAAAACAAAGGTCCTGGGGAGACAAATTGCCCATGACCTCTCAGCTGGCTGGTGGTGGGGCTGGGGTTCTCAGTGGATCTGCCTGTTTCTAAAAGCTGCTAGATCTGCCAGCCCCCGTCAGCGCCCCTGCCGTGTACCTGGGCCGATGAGTCACCACTTCTTAAACTCCCCAGAGAGCTGAGCTCAGGACTGGAGCACAGCAGACACTCAGAAACTATGTATGCACTTGACCTAAATCAATGCAGATGGCGTGGCTGATCCCGGGGCAATCAACCCGAGAGCACTCCTTCTCTCATTAGGGAGAGATAGCACCCCTTTGGGAGAAATTTAAAGATCCGAGGTCCTACAAATCATGACCTCTTCTTCTCCGCAGCTTATAGATAAAAGCTGCAGGCCTGACCTTCACTATGCACTTTTCAGACTGCTGTCAGAACAAGCCGCAGACCTTAATGCATTTGAGTAGCACTCAGCCAACTTGCAATTCTTTGAGGTGACAGGGAGCAAAGATGGCCTCCGCCAAGGATGTTGACACCTGCCAACACTGCCAAGTTCCCTTTAGACCAAGAACGTCCGCAGTCTCCTCCAGCAGGACGACGGCTATTTCAGCCCCAGCAGGGAGGCCCGCAGGGGGTGGACGCTGCAGGAGCCCGGCCAGGCTGCAGGAGCGGGAAAGTCAAGTTGCAGGCGGGGAGCAGCCACCGAAGAACCAAGCTGTGGCTTTAATACACTCTGGAAACAATGGCTATTTAAATGCTCCTTTGGCAGGGAAAATGCTTATAAAAATAGATCTGACTTTTCGTGCTTTTCTAATTTTGCACTATGTGTATTTATTAACTCTTCAAAAATTGAATTTTTTTGGAAAAAAGATCTGCACTTTCTTACATCCGAAGCCTGAGTCAATGCAGAGCTGACCTGAGAGCGCTGGCCTGAAAGTCAGCCGAGGCGGGTATCCATTCCTCAAGGCCACTAATTTTGTTCCCCAAACACGAATTTCACCCGCTTGAAACCCTCAGAAGCTCAGTCATTTACAGAACAAATTGCAACTCATCAGCCTGGCCCATGAGATCAGGGGTGATCCAGCTTCTGCCTGCGTAGGACTAACTTCCCCAGAAGCAGATCCTTGGATAGGATTCGGGGGCAAGCTGTGCACGATCCTTGGAGGGAGGTGATCCCCAGCGCAAGGCCGTGCGGTGGCGACAGGAGAGAACCAGAAGAGAGGAATGCAGGAAAAGGGCGCTCTAGGGGCTGGTGGCCGCGTGGGAAAGCTGGGTTCAGTCTCCCGGGGTCCCTCTGAGAGACTGCGCGGATGCACGCTGGCATTATCTGACCAAGGGCTAGGAAGCCGGAGAATTTGCCCCTCGGCTTCCCGCCTCACTGGCTGACCCGAGGGCATCAACTGCTCGGCCCTCCTGGTCCGCTTCATTCGAGGGCCGAACATGCTTCCGCGGCCAGAGAACGCACTCAGGTGGGGGGACGCAGGGGATCGAGCTAGGACACTGCGTGTGGGCTGGACGGATTGCAAAGCTGGCCACTGTCCGTCCAGAGGCAGAATCTGGGAGGGCTAGATTCGGAGGCTGGGATTACCGCGCACACACTCTCCGTACAAAACAGATAACCAGCAAGGACCTGCCGCAGAGTACAGGGAAGTCTACTCAATACTCTGTCATAACCTACAGGGGAAAAGAATCTGAGAGAGAGTGGGCATGTATAACTGAAGCACTTTGCTGTCCACCTGCAACTAAGACAACACTGTAAGTCAATGATACTCCCATATGAATTTTTTTTGTTTGTTTTTTAAGGGCTGCACCTGCGGCATATGGAGGTTCCCAGGCTAGGGGTCTAATCAGAGCTGTAGCCACCAGTCTATGCCAGAGCCACAGCAACGCCAGATCCAAGCCGCGTCTGCAACCTACACCACAGCTCACGGCAACGCTGGATCGTTAACCCACTGAGCGGGGCCAGGGATCGAACCCGCAACCTCATGGTTCCTAGTCGGATTCGTTTCTGCTGCGCCACGACGGGAACTGTTAAAATTTTTTTAAAAGAGGTGACATCTATTTCTTTACCCCTTGAATCTAGACTGGCCTTTAGGAGAAGAGAATGCAGAGGCTGCAAGGTCATAGGCCCCGACCTGGGCCTCGGGAGCCATTCTTTCCTGCGCTCTTCTTCCCCGAGAACTGCGCTGTCACTGCGTGCTAAGGCCAGGCTGCCGGAGGGTGACAGACCCCAGGGAGCAGGGGGGAGTCATCCAGCCGAGCTCCTCCAGGTCAGCCAGCCGCAGCGGCCAGCTGACCGGAGACACACGAGGGATCCCAGCCCGGCCCGGAAGCGTGACTCAGGGGAGCCCAGCCTACATTGCTGAGCTCGTAATCATAAACTAAATTAAACCGTCATTTATTCAAATCGCTGAATTCGGGGTAGCTTGTTATGCAGCCAAAGCTAATTAACATAGCATTTAAGGGGACTGTCCAAAGCTCAGGTAGGCACCGAGATGGGCGGAGGGGCACCCACTGCGTCTCCCACACCACCTCTGTTAGCTATTACCGCACAACAAATCGCCCTGAAACGCTGCCGCTCAAAACAGCCAACATTTCACGTGGTTTTGGCGGGTAGGAGTTGAGAGGGGCTGAGCTGGGTGGTTCTGGCTCAGGGTCTCTCCTTATAGTCAGGTTGCTGGCTGGGGCTGCGGTCTCGTTAAGAAGATCTGCTGCCAAGCTCCCTCGGGTGGCCGATGACACGATTAGCTCCGTGTGGCTGTTGGCTGGAGGCCTCAGTCCTTCACCGCGTGGGCCTTTCCAGAGCACTGCTCGCAGCACGACTCTGTTCCAGGGGTCAGGACAGCTCAGCTGGGGCACAGTGAGGCTGAGCGCCACACCGGGGAGGGGGAGAATACCGGGGGGAGGGGTCGCCGGGAGCCACTTGGAGGCTGTCTACACACCCCTCCTCTGCAATCCATTCATACCCTCTGCCCTTCAAACGACCCATTCAGTCCCCGAGTACATAAAAATGATAATAATGATCATTATTTTTGCAAGCCTACTAAGTGCCAGGCACTGGGACGGTCTCTGTATAAAAGCCACATCCTTGCTTGACTTGTGAGCCCTTGTCCTCCGGGAAGAGATCTCCTGGGATATTGTGATACCGTAAGAAATATACATATATTTGGTCTTTGTCCCCAAGTCCTGGCTTGGAGCTCTTAAAATGCTTAGAAGCTCCGAGTGAAGGCGCATCCTCTGTTATTCGCAATGAGCCCCTTTCAACCACACCTGCCTTCCCGGGTGGCAGTGCCCGCACACAGCCAGTCCCCTCCCGGGCGCGGCGCCTGGCGGAGAACCGGTCAGGGCAGATGCTGACGGCTGCTCCTCCGCGGGTGAGCCCGCCTGCCTCGGCTTCCCTCTAATCAAAGCCACGCGGAATCTACTCACATGAGTAACAACGACGACGAGCAGGAAGATGAGGACGTTCTGAGGAGCAGAGGGAACACGCCCCACGTCTCCCACACACCTGGTTCTGGGGGTCTGGTCCTTAGCCTCTGTCTTGCTTAAGGAGAAGAAAGAAGCCTGCTGGAACGACAGCCCTCACACAACCCCGTGCTCTGGGCTCTGCACCTGTCCTGCCGCTCCCTTGCTGGGGGCGCCGGGGGTGCCGGGGTGGTGCTGGCTGAGCTCCGCCGAGCCCCGGTAGCCAGGCACAGAGTGCGGCCACTGCAAGTGACTGGACTGGCAGGCCCGGACCACTCAGAAGTTCAGAGGCATGCAGGCGGGGCAGGAAGGGAGGGCGGGAAGCTCATCTGAAGTCAGCAGAGCAGAAGCCAGCAGCGAGGGGGAAGCGCGGTGTCCCTGGGTCCCCGCGCTTGGCTCAGAACTCTCGGAACATCCCGAATCTGGAGGGTACAGCAGCGTCTGCCTAGAAAGTCCGTCTTCACCGTGTCCGCCCAGGAGAATCTCGCCAGCTTTTGAGAGCCAACCTGGATGTCCCCTCCCCCGGGACGCCCTCCTTGACTGCACACCAGACGCCTTCCTCCACAAAAGCACACAGGGCCTTGGACAGTGGCTCTCCCTTTAACGCCATCAAACTCTCCATAGGGATGGGGCAGGGGCTGCATCTGGAGCAGCACATGCAGTCTGCAGTGTCAGCCGCTGTCATCAGGGCCCTGTCTTCCCGAAGGACAGAGGCAGACTCCAAACTCTCTCGGGACGACCCCGAATGCGTCCAGGGTCAGAGCGTGCTGGGCACTGGCCGTCACCGCTATCCCCACGGGCTCAGGCCAGGTCCAGTGAGGCAGCGGGCAGCCCCAGGTCAGGGTGAAAGGCAGGCCACCAGGGTGGGGCCGGGGGGTGGCCTGACTGATCCCACCCACCCATGAGCCTCGGCAGACTCTGCACCCTGCGTTGGGACTCCACCCGAGGGCCTGCTTGGAGCTCAGGCCCGCCTTTTTGTTTGTTTCTGGCCTCCTGGCCTTTGCTGCTGTCCCCAGGGACAGGCTATTTTAGGTGGCAGTCAAAAAAAACCTGAGATTAACCCAGAAGTCTTGGCAGGCAAACAATGCCATAATTATGTGCTCTTCAACTTCAGAAATCAGGCAGC
>PVHT020004944.1:4357606-4383592 GCA_004024745.2 Catagonus wagneri | reverse complement strand
AGAGCAGCCCCTGAGGGCAGCTAGAAAAACACCGTCTTCCCCCAGCACTGAACTGGCCCTGGGAACAAGGTGCTTCTGGAAACCTGAGGCTCCTAAGAGCGTGAGGAATTAGCCGGGGAAGCCCACCTCGCAGTGAGAGCGGAAACAGAGACGCACCTGCCGGGCCTCTCTGGCCCAGCCGCCCTGTCGGCAGAGAGGCAGGCAGACAGGGCACCCTGCGCGGCTAAGGGTGCTCAGTGGGTGGTCCCCAAGCCCCGCTCCGCGCCCCAGAAGTGCCCGCGGCTCCGCTGTCACTGTCTTGAGGGCTGTGCCCCTTCCCTGCACCGCCCGCCGCCCCCGATCCTGAGGCCCGGCCCCCCCCAGCTCTCCCCGAGGTGCCCCCGGACGCTGCGTGTCTTTAACGACGGCACCAACTTCCGGCCTGGTGTCAGTCTCTTTGATTTTTATTTTTGTCTCGAAAGCCTGACACGCCTGTCTTTCTCTGCCACACAAACCGCAAGAGCAACAAGCCCTGGGGGCCTGATCCTGGGGACGCCGGAGAGACGAAGCTCATCTCAAGGCAGGACCTCGAGTTTGGTCTGGGGGAGACAGAGGACAAAGAGGTCGGGTGACATCGGTTAAGGGGGCCGGGGGTTTGAACAGGTGGGACTAGAATGCGGGGCCTCCTGCCGCTCTTCCTGGTAAAGGCTGGCGGGTTTTCATGCTCAAAGGGCCACGCTGCTGCCTTTCCGTCCTGTGTGGTCCCTAATTAGAAAGGAAGTCACATTCCAGTGTGACAGAGAAGCCGCGGCCACTACTCTCTGCGGACCGCACGGCAGCGCCTCCGTCCTCAGATCTGGACGCACTCTCTGTCCCAGCTGGAAGGGGCTTTGGACAGGCAGGTTGGGTGGCAATAAACTGATTACCAAGGGCTGGGGGCTGATGCCACGGGGCCTGGGGCCGGTGCTGGGGGCTCAGCTGAGGTAGACACAGGCAGCCTGGGGGGAGTCGGGGCCCCGGAGGGAGACAGCCGCTACTGGTGGCAAGGCTCCTGTCTGTCCCGCCCCAGGTAGGGACAGTCACAAAGAAAGGGCCACCGTCACATGGGTCCTGTTGTAAATGCATCCTGAGGGCTGCGTCCTAGAGCCTGCGGAAGGAGAGGGCCCTGCGGACTTCTAGACCCCTAAGAGGGGATTTTCTGCTGTTTTAAGCAACCCTGTCATTTGTTACAGGAGCCCTAGGAAACCAATAAGGCGTATATCTATATTTCTCTCTCTCTCTCTCTCTTTTTATTTTTTTGGCTTTTCAGAGCCACACCCACAGCATATGGAGGTTCCCAGGTTAGGGGTCAAATCAGAGATGTAGCTGCCGGCCTACGTCACAGCCTCAGCAACGCCAGATCCGAGCCGCGTCTGTGACCTGCACCACAGCTCATGGCAACACCAGATCCCTAACCCACCAAGCGAGGCCAGGGCTCGAACCTGCGTCCTCATGGATACTAGTTGGGTTTGTTACCCCTGAGCCACAATGGGAACTCTGTATTTCTAACACAGGAAATAGACTCTAGGACAGAGTGTGTGTCAGGTATTTACCGGAAAGTGCGCTCAGAAGCGATGCCTGCAAGGCTGTGAGAAGGGGGCTGGGCGGGGGGGAGGCTGAGCTGTGACAGAGGCCTCGGCTGTCCTGGGGCAGTGAGGCTGGGCCGGCCTCCAGAGCTGCCTCAACCGGAGGCTGGGGCCAGGCCTCGGAAGCCCCATGGCACCGAACCATGGATGCGAGCAGCCCCCGGGAGGGCTACGGCCTTGGGTGGGCGGCTGTCTTCCGGGGAGAGCGGCGCCTGCGAGGTGTCAGCATCTGCGGAAATGAGAGCCTCGGACCTGAAATGGGGAAGCGGGGAAGCATCAGCGCACCCTAAAATACCCTTCTGGGTCTTTCTAGCCCCTCTAAGGCACATTTCCAGTTTTAGCATTTAATGTCTGAAACTCCTGACCTTTCGGTATGTTTGTACAGAAATTTAGCAGAATATTTAAAATGTCACTGAGTTTTCTGTGATAAAGTCTACAGAGCAAGCTCATTCTCGGGAAGGAGAACTGGTCCGTATGACTGGACTGTCACTTGATTTTTCCAGGACACAGGGTTTTCTTTCCACACACGCCTCTCTCAGTTCCAGACACACTGGCCACCTTTCGGTGCTTCCAGATGTCCTCTGACAGTAGTTTTTGGTGCACCCTGTTCTCCCTGGCTGGTGGGCTTTTCTCCCCGGGGCCCCATGCTGCCCCCTTACACCTGCCCCCTCCTCGCACCCTTCACCTCTGAGCTGGAACCCCACGCTCACAGAGAGGCCTTTGCTGACGCACCCCCACCCCGCCCCCCGCCGCCCCGAGGATGCCTTAACAGCACCTTGACCTTTCCTTTCTATCCCACATCATAGCTGCAACTGCTCCTTCATCAGCTCCTGGCACAGAGCGGACGGTGGGAGCGCAGGAGTATTTGCTGAATTGCACATAATCTCAAGGTGCCTGGGTCAAGGCTGAACCTTATTCACTGCCCTCTGCCTTGAGTGCCCGGCACAGTGCTGGGGACGCGTGCACCTGCTAAAGGTTTCTGAATGACTCGGCGCTTCTAAATAGAACTGAAAACACCCAGCGCTTGGCCCCATGAGACGCCGTCCTTGGGGTCTGTGTGACAAGCCCTGCAGAATCCATGCATCTGGCCTCACTGGCCTTCTTGTCAGCGCAAGAGGTAATTTCTGGCTTGCTTTAAAAACATATCTGGGATCTTTCCTACAGAAGAGTCCAAATAATATATGCGCTACTCCCCCCCCAGAGGGTGGAGCTTGACTCCTTCCCCACACCTCTGCGTGTGGCCTGCTTCCCAAGAGAAGAGGATGAGAAGTGGGGAATAACTTTACGACGGAGACACAGTCGCTAAGTCAGGTGATCCAGGTTAACATTAATGACAAGTCATATTGATAATGGGTTCCCTTGGTTTATTTTATTTTACTTATTTTTTTGCTTTTTAGGGCCACACCTGAAGCATAGGGAAGTTCCCAGGCTAGGGGTCGAATCCGAGCTGCAGCTGCCACCCACACAGCCATGTGGGATCCGAGCGACATCTGCAACCTACACCAGAGCTCACGGCAATGCCCGACCCTTAACCCACTGAGCGGGGCCAGGGATCGAACCTGAGTCCTCATGGCTGCTAGTCGGATTTGTTCCTGCTGCGCCACGACAGGAACACCCCCGCCCTTGCTTTACTGGGATGAGGTGCTTCACCTCGGTGGGCTTCCTCCCCAAACTCATAAGCTTAGTCGAACCGCGAGAGAAGCATTAAATTCTACAAAATAGCTGACCAGTGCTCCTCAAAGCTGCCTAGGTCATCCGGACAAGGAGACAGAAGCCGACGGAGGCCAGAGGAGAAGAAGGATACGTAAATGCAATGTGGAATTTGGAAGGGGTCCCGGAGCAGGAAAGACCACGGGGGGAAAACAAGTGAAATCTGAATAAAGCGTGATGCTTAGTTAGCAGTAATGTGCCATGTTGGTTTCTTCGTGAGACGAACGTTCCACGTAACGTAAGATGTTCGTGACGGGGGAAGCTAGGGGAGGGCACCAGGGGCCTTCAGCACAATCTCTGCAACCTTTCTGTAAATCTAAGTCAATTCCGTTTCCTAAAAAACCTGGGCGAACTCCAACACCAACTCCGGGCCAGGGGAAAGCCAGGGGGCCCGCTCAACCCTCGGATGAACTCTTTTATTGGGTGGGGAACAGGTGCAAAGTCAGGGGCTCGGCTATAAAAACACGTCCTAAAAGCGACGAAAACATGGGCAGGAGGCCGGGGTCATAAAAACAAATAACAGATATGAAAACATATCTATGTCACAGGCCACTTTAATCTAAGCAACTGTCTCTGCCTTTGACACAGTGCGCGGCTGACAGATGCCACAGCGAGGTTTGAAACTCCACACTCCACTCCCCCTCTAGCTCAGGTCAAGTGTGGACAGCTTGACAGCCGGCGGGTCCTCGCAAAGTGTCCCATCAGGAGTCAGGGGTGCCCGGCCCCAGGGTGGGGGGACCAGCGCCTTGAGGCTCTATGCGTGGACAGCCTTCTCCTCGCCGGCCCCCCCTCACCTGGGTAGAGAAGGCCGCGGGGCTCCGACGCTGGACCCCTGACCCCGTGGAAGGGGAGGCCCACGGCGAGGGCGGGCGTTCCGCGGGGGCCCAGCCGGCCCAGCTGGGAAACTGGGCCCAGAAGAGCGAGCCTCCCAGGCAGGCGACTTCTTGGCAGGAAAAGGAAACAGGGGCCCAGAACCAGCCTCAGGGTGTGGAGCCCAAATCAGCAGGCTGGTGGCACAGGTCAGGCCCCTGGGCAAAACCTGCTCCCAGACAGCACGCTGGACGCCCCAGGGGCTTTGTGAGGCCAGCGAAGCCCCGGGGACAGAGGGAGCAGCGGCCCTGGGGAGTGGGGAGGGGACGGGGATGAAAGAGGGCTGGAAAGGAAAATCTGATGGAAAGACCTGAGCTTTTGAAAAAAAAGACTTCAGCAGTTGCCATGGAGTTAGAAAGCATTTCCTAAGCCCTTGTGATGCAGCCTGGCCACTCTCGTCACCCGCCGGGATCACGGCCAATGGCTCCGCACCGCCTTCTCCTGCCCCGAGGGACCCCCGCCGGCCTTCAGTCACACCACCTGCTCCAAAACATCACAGGGAAAAAAAGACGCCTCCTTCTCCTCCCATCTGACTTCCCTCCAGGCAGCACCCCCAGAATCCGTCTCCCACCCTGACACCAACCAGCCTTTGCCTAACGCGGTCTCTCCCGTCCCAGCCTGCAGCAACGGTCATTTCTAAACAGATAGTTCCCCGTGCTACACAGTTATGCCGGAGCATGATGTGAGAAAAAGAATATACATGCATGCATGACTGGGTCACTTTGCTGTACAGTAGAAATCGGCAGAGCACTGCAAATCAACTACAACGGAAAAATAGAAACCCTAAAAAAAAAAAAACACAGATAGCAGCCTCATGCGAACATACCTGCAGAGAGAGAAGTGTTTACCCTCAACCCAAACCCTCTACCAGTCGGGTTAGTATCTGAGATCCCTGCGATGCAGCAACACAAAATACAAAATTGAGGCCGAAGCAGCCTTTTACCAGGTCTCTATGGGAAAGGGGTTTGGGAACATGGAGCCTCACTAGATTCTAGGTTGCCGGCCACTTTCAAAAACTCCCAAAGATCCAAGCCCCAGATGAGACACTCCCCCCGCCCGCACCTGCCGGGTCCACCCTGGCCCAGTTAGCCTGACTCGCAGCGTCCTGCTCGGAGGAGGGACTGAGAGGAGGTGAAGAGCACAGGCTGCCCCTAGTTTATACAGCTTCGGAAAGAGCTCTCGAGTGGAAGGGAGAAGGACACAGTTCGTCAAAGGCTTGTTTTGTCCCGGAAGCATCTCTGATTCTCTGAAGGTTAAATAACACTACTGTGTGATCCTTAGAAAACAGAATTTTTTTTTTCAGGAGAACAACCTGTGGGTCTAAAGGAGCTGGAATGGAGATGTTATAAGGGACTTGTGACATCGAAGCCCAGTACTTCAGGTTCATTCCCAAACGTAAAATACAACGTGAGGAAAAGTTTGTTTTGTCCCCTCTAGTTCATGGGTTCTGGTCATTCATCCTCAGACTCATTATCCAAAAAGAACATGTAGCTTCTTCCTAACTGGACTATACGGCTTATTGCAGGAACTTGGATGTCTTCTTTGCCTTTGAGGGCACCGATCTACACATGGAAAGTGAAGAAGCAGAGGCACACGGAACATCGGAACTGTCTGGACCACGTGCGTTAGGCCCAAAATGGAACCAAGAATACGGAGTCCACGATCCAGATTGGTCTGCCGATACAAGACCCGGTTTGGACTGGTGGACCCACCCGACCGAGGCTGAGGCGGATACGGATCATTTGGAAAGGAAGGCTGTGTGTGAAGAGGAACTCCCAGGAAAGACTAGCTGTTATTGTTTTCTAAAGCACGGGAAGAAGGGCGTTGCCATGAAAATAGGTTTAAAAAAAAAAAATCCCCAAGGTATAGTCAGAGCACAGAGGGCTTTCGGGCAGTGAAAACACCCGGTTTGACACTTTAATGGTGGATACCTGTCATTATACATTTGTCCAAATCCACAGAAAGTGTAACAGCCAGAGTGAAGCGTAAGGTGAACTACATACAGACTTTGGGTGATTATGATGTGTCCGTGCAGGTTCAGCGTTTATTTAAAAAAAAAAAAAGCTGCCATCATCATTATTCTGGTGAGTGATGCTGATAATGAGGCTTTGTGGGGGGGGGACAGGGGGCATGGGAAATCTCTGTATCTTCCTGTTTCTTTCCCCCTTTTTTTTGCTTTTTAGGGCCGCACCCGTGGCACACGGAGGTTCCCAGGTTAGGGGTCAAATCAGAGCTACAGCCACTGGCCTACACCACCGCTCAGGGCAACGCTGGATCCTTAACCCACTGAGCGAGACCAGGGATCAAACATGCAACCTCATGGTTCCTAGTCGGGTTCGTTTCCACTGCGCCACGACGAGAACTCCTTTATTTTCTTATAAGAAGAAAAATCCCTAAGGAATGAGCACACTGAAAACCCCAAATATTTCTTTTCTAATCCCTTCCCGGAAGCAGTGGTGGCCCCTCCTGGGACTGTTACAGGTGTCGCAAAACCACCTCAGGGACAGGAAAAAGAGGGCGTGCCTCTGGCGGGAGAGCAGAGCTAAGAGACCCTTCCTGCGGGTGGGGGGCAGCCTCACAACGGGGGCAGGACGGATAACCGCCCCCTTCCTTTGCAGCAGATAAGTGACTCAGATGAAGGTCGCTATGCAACTCAGGCCAGCACGCTACCTGCCACTCACCCTCCGGCACGGGTGGGAGGGGGGTGTGTGTGTGTGTGTGTGTGTATCTGTGTGCGCGCGTGTGTGTGTGCACCTTTCCAGATCCTCTCTAGAACTAGTGTAGTTTAAATATCAAACATCTCTTTTTTCTTTCAAGCATTAGGCCCCTTAGGCAGTAGATATGTTACCTGGAAGAGCAGAACCTAAAACCAAAACCCACTGTCGGCGTAGAAGCCGGTGGCCTTTCTCCTGACAATGTGGCTTGAGGTCCTGTTCACTGGGAGAAGGAGACTTGGGTCTTGGCTGGAGGAGAAAGGTCAAGGCTGAGGTGAACAGGCTGGACGTCAGCCGGCAGACAGGAGGACGACAAGTAAACACTTCACATTTGCGATTACACGGCATCTTCAGGTGCTTTCACCGTGGTCTACACACACCTAACTGATATTTAAGACATTAGGAGGCGGGCCGCGTGAGCCCATTGCTGAGATGGGAAAGCCTGAGGTCCAGAAAGAGGGGGTGTTCTCGATACGGCAAGGCCGTATGTTTCAAATGGGGTCTGCAAGGTCCAAGAAAGTATTCTAAGGCAACCATGAGCGTTCTCCATGAGAATTATTAATTTTTCATTCTAATCTAAAAAAAATAAACATTTTGTCATATGCGTGACTTCCTGATTACATTGCCATGGTTTCAGGAGTTCCCGCTATGACACAACGGGACCAGTGGCGTCTTGGGAGCGCTGGGATGCAGGCTCCACCCCCAGCCCAGCAAGTGGGTTAAGGATCCAGTGTTGCTGCAGCTGTGACTTAGGTTGCAACCACAGCTCGGATCTCATCCCTGGCCCAGGCACTCCATATGCCACGGGGCAGCCGAAAAAGAAAAAGAAAACGGAGGGAAACAAACAAAAACCCCCAGAGTATTGGCATGGTTTCAAGGCGCACATCCAAATTTGCATATATAGGCCAGTCATCTAAAAGTGCCTGCATTTATCTCTTAGTATGCTGTTCCTCAAAGTGGGGTGCATGGATGTGTCTGGGGTTCACTGGACGCCCTCCTTTGGGAAACCCTGGTCTGTGGCACCGAGCATTCCTGCGGGGTCCGCCCACTGGGGTTGAATCTTAGGCGTGAGCCAGAGGGAAGCGGTGGGGCCGCAGCAGGAGGCTCCCGTAGTCACAGAGGCCGTGATGTGGCCTGGGCTGACCTCTGGGGAGGTCCGATGGGCAGGGGGCATGGTGTTCCAGGCGGTGGTGATGCTTGTAAACAGGTGGTGGCGGCCTTAGGGCTTTGCGGGGACCACCCAGGAGCCTACCACCGTGGGCAGTGGCTGGACATCCGGGCAGGGCAGGGTCCCAGCGTAAAACGCAGAGCTAGCTTTGCTCCAGCAGAAGGCAGGGTGAGCGTGGAAACCACAGCAGAGGCCAGTGTTATTACTACTGGGCCAGCCCGGGGTGGGGCGGACGCAGAAGGTGGGCACACGGCGGACGCCATCCCTGGCCACCCAGCGCAAGGCCCGCTGCGGGAGACAGTCCCGCCCAGCGAGCGCCCGCTCACCCCGCGCTGGCACGAAGTGTCACTTCCTCCAGGACATCCTCCCTGACCCCGGCCGAGGTGACCTCTGTGCCCAGCACACTGCTCTGACGCTCAACGTCTGTTTTCTTAACTGGACTGCGAGCTCGGCGGCGGGGCTGTGGCCGTCCCTTTCACAGCTGGATTCCCCGGCACGCGGCAGGGCTCCATCAATACTGTTGATGAAATAAAAGCAACGTGAGTACCAGGTCTTTCTGGCCCGAGCTTGGTCAGAAGCCGTCTGACCACGCAGGGCCTGAGGCTGCAGAGTTGGAGGTGGAAAGCTGAGATGCAGCCTTCTGCAGAAACGTCCTTACAAGCCCGGGCCAGCTGCCCGAATTGCAGGATAAATCTGCTGTCATCCCACGTGATTCTCTTGGTCCGACGGCCCGGACCTCTGCGCCCACTGCCCTGCTGTGACCTCCGTCGCGGCAGACACCCCGGCGCCACGCTGAGACTGCCCTCAGAGGCGGGCACTGTGGCTTTTGGAGACGTCTCATATCAAAAAAAAAAAAACTCTAAAATGCTCTTTCACCTCACACAAAATACAACATATTTAACCACGTAAGAGGGAAGATCAGATGCGGCTGGAATCCTATTACCTTTTGCAGACATTGCCTTAAACGTTTAATTTTCATTTCAGTTTCTTTAGTTTCAAAAATTACGCAGGTCTCTTCAAGTCTCAAAATTGTTGACAGGCCCGCGAAAAGCTCATTTACCCAATTATTGGATGACAAAGTCCTAGGACCCAGATGGTCATGCTCCACGCCTAAACCACCAAACAAGCTCCAAGCATCTGCTGGCAGGAGCCCAGCTTCCTTAGGAGGCTGAGACAACACACCGATTCAGAGCATAGCCTTCCCGCGGATCCCGTCGCACAGCCGAGGAAGGACATCCCTGCCGTCAGAACTAAGGCCCCGTTTATGAGCGAGTGGCGAGCACTCGTTCCTAAGTCAGGCGTTTGGGATGCACAACAGTCCAGCCAGCGTCCTCACTGCACACTGACGACAGTGACAGAACGGGGAGCATCTGGGAGAGAACGGGGGTGTCCGAGCAAGGGGTGAGTAGACAGAGGAGCTCATTTAACAGTACAATTAGTCAATTAAGTTAAGAAAAAGCTCCCCAACTCACTTTTAAAATAATAGATTGAGGAGTTCCCATCGTGGCTCTGCGGTAACAAACCCCACCAGTATCCATGAGGTGGTATGTTCCATTCCTGGCCCCGCTCAGTAGGTTAAGGGTCTGGCGTTGCCGTGAGCTATGGTGTAGGTCACATAAGCGGCTCGGATCTGGCATTGCTGCAGCTGTGGTGCAGGCCGGCCGCTGCAGTTCTGATTCGACCCTTAGCCTGGGAACCTCCATATGCTGCAGGTGCGGCCCTAAAAAGAAAAAAGAAAAAAGAATAGATGGAACAGCCAGTTTGATGGAATGAGGAGTGTTGATGAGCTTAATGATAAAACATGCCAGGCGGTGTACACCAAGCCCTTAGAAAGGCAGGGGCCCACCGGCAGTGGGTGTGTGCAGACAGAGCAGATGTGATAACCGAGTCATTCCGGGGGCCCAGGAGGCGCAGGAAGGTCTCACAGGGACTATGGTTTCTTAGCTGGATGCTGAAGGATGAAAGGAATTTTTCCAGGTGGTAATGGGAGGGAAAGAGATCCCAGGAAACGGAGGCGAAATGAGTGAAGTTAGAGAAGTGAAAAAGAAGAATGGCTTGCTTTCACGGAGAGCTTTCTGAGTGCCGCGTTCCGCCCCCCGCACTTGACAGCGAGCAATTCCCACGGCGCCGGACGGCAACACCGCTGCTGCGCTTTGCGGGGCTGAGGAGCACGAAGCGCCGTCGGGCCCCGGAGCCCCTCCTCACCTTGACCCTGGCAGGTTTGGGAGACGACGCTTGGCTGGGGCTGCAGAATCGGATGATGAGACCGAAAGCAGGAATCGGACCAGATGGGGAGGATTCTTAAATGCCTGTTAGCATTTTAAATTTTACCCTATAGGCCTTTCTCAGAGCGGAGCCTTTGGGTCACCTTGGGAGAACCATCTCGAGCCTGCTGAAATGCAGAATCCCAGGCCTGGCCCCAGACTTACTGAATCCGAAGCCCTGGGGTGGGGCCTGGTAATCTGAATTTTTGAAAACCCTTCGGGCAATTCTTCTGCACACTCAAGGCTGAGAAATGCAGCTGCGGGCCCCGGGGACGGATGGCCCCTTTCAAGTTGGCGAGGAAATGAAGGTCGGGTAAGCTTTTTGGAAAGTGAGGTTTTGAGCGATGGATGAGTTGAGGGGAAAGCCTGGCCGCAGGTCAGCCAAGAGCACCCTGTGTCCCCCCCCGTTGCCATGGTGACAGCCTGGACCAGAGAAACAGCGGGATCAAGGGGGTTGCGGTGGCAGAATGACAGTGACACGGGGGTCCTGGTGGAGAGAGAGCGAGGTATGGGCCATTGTTTTAAAGCTTCTGCTTGGGTGGCCGAGGACGCGGTTGGGCGGTAATGGAGGGAGCACAGACGGATTTAGGAGGCAGCAGTTCAAATCCCAGCTCTGGCACCTGCTGATAGTAAGACAGTGGCACCTCAATTTTCTCAGCCGCAAACGGGGGCCAATATCCCCCATCTCAGAGTACTGTTGTGAGGATTCAGGCTATCCTATAAGGACCCATGGTCATTCCTGACACTTGATGCTTTCCGATGCCTATTTCCAAAAAGGAAGCTTAAAAACAAAACTCAACTGAAGAGAGCGTGTCTAACCAGAAGCCTCAAGCCACACCCACAGTCGGATCCCAGCCAAGCCTACCCTGTAGGTGGGTGACGGAGCCAGGCTTAGCCCTTCCCCGCTGCCCGTCTCGGAGCCAAGGATGAGCTGAGCTGGAGAGAAACGTGCCAAGGCCAAGCAGAGCTGGCGGCAGCTCAGAGGTGGGTCTCTGCCTGGCCCGGCCATCCTCCACGGCGGGGAACGGCTTCTCCCAGGGCAACTGTGAAGTTCATCACCAGAAGGCTGGGCGGGCCGCGGCGGACCAGCGGCCAAGTCCAGGAAAGCCTGCTGGAAGAAGCATTTACAGGCTCAGAGAAGCCTACCTGAGTCAGGTGAGGGGGCTCCAGGGCCAGGACTAGGGTTGCCGGATAACATACAGGTCGTCCAGTTCAATCTGAATTTCTGACAAACAATGAGTCATGTTAAAGCCTAAGTATGTCCTGTGCAATATTTATACTAAAACATTATTCATCGTTTACCTGAAATTAAACTTTCACTGAGCGCCCTGTATTTTTGTTGCTAAATCTAGCAACCTCGGTCAGGACTCATTTAACCTTGAAGATAGGACCAGAGACTAGGAACCAGGGGAGGGACAGGGAGATCAGGGGACTTTGCCTGAGGTCTCTGGGGAAGACACAGTCCCTGGACCCCATGCAGGAGACCGGTGGGCCTGGACCTGGCCCTGCCTCTGACCTGGAAAGCCAACCTTGACCTGCCCGTCAAATACCTGAACTTCTTCCTTCCTCCCAGATCCTGTCCTTGGGTTTCCAGCTGTACAGCTCTGAGGTCCCTGGGGACTGGTCCTTCCTGACTGGCATGGCTTTGTGGCAGCTGCTACATCTTAGAGGACCCCGCTCTGGGGAGGGGAGGTGCTTCAGGGCTGCAGAGAAGCCCGTGAGATGGGACAGGCAGTGCCACCAAAGTTGGCAGCAAATTAGGTTTATGTTAAGCGAGTGATCAAAAACAGTTAAGTGTTAATGAGTGACATACCTAGAGGTCCACAGCTCCTGAAGTTAAGGGCCTGTACGTTTTTAGAAATCCAGTAATGACTGGTTAAAACCCTTATGTTTTGATCTTTTAATTAAGTATGACACTCTTCTAAAAATAAAAAACGTCTAAAGATGAGTACTGTATTATCTTTGGCGCAGTTGACCTTACCTACAGAAATTTAGCCCCTTGGGCCCTGAGGCAGGGCCAGCTTCACGGCTGTGTGACTCGTGCGGGACCCTGAGCTCAGAAGGCTCCCACGTGTGATATAACACTCTGCTGCTGCCGCCTTGTCCTTCTTAATGTTTGAACAAGGGGCCCTGCATTGTCATTCTGTACCAAGCCGCACGAATGACGTACCTGGCCCTGCCCTTAGGGGCTGGAAATATGCCTAGAAATCGAGTTTAGTATCAGGAAGGAGAAAAGAGTTTCTGAAATTCCTGCTGGAAAACCCTGAACCGGTGACGCGGTGGCACAACATTGTCAACAGGAAGGCGAGTCAAACCAGGCAGGTGTCCCGCCACCCAGGAGGATGCTCAAGGGGACACAAGAGGCTGACAGCCTCCAGGTGTGGGAAGCCAGGCCCACGGATCCAGGCGTACACAGCCCGAACTTAAGGGACTCCCTGGATCTGGGAACCTTCCTGCCTTGACCACAAGCCGGGCCACCCGTTTAATCCCACAGAGCCCTGGCTTCAGATCCTCAGCCAGAAACCTCCGACCCCCACCAGCCGTCAGGGCTGGCAGCCGCCCTCAGCTGGTGGACTCGGTCAGGTGGACCTCAGTGGCCCGAGCCTTCCAACGAGCTGCAGGGGACGAGGGGGCCTGGCCTTGTCCCCTCTGCTCACTCAACATTCTTTTCCTTCCTCTGTCTTCCTATTCAGCCCTCCCCATTCCCAAGCCCCGATCCTCTGTCCCCTGACTGTCCCCCAAAGCCTGATGCTGATGGGTTCCCACCGGCTCAGTCATCTGTGGAGCAGGGGTCAGGGAGGCAAGGCCTGCCCACCCTCTGTTCTAGTCCAGTGGTCCAGCCTAATATCTTGGCTGTCTTAAGCGAGAGGCCTCAGGTACCGGCTGCTGAGCTCAGAAGTGGGTGGGAAATTCAGTAGAGGGGTTTTGCTTATTGCTAATAGGAAGTCAGGAATTACCCCAGAGCACCAGCTGTGTTTTCAGCTGACTGCCTTGTGTTCCGCCTCAGAGAAAAGTGCTCCTGCTGACTGCCACATCCTCGGCCACCGGCCTCGCTGGTAACAGCTGCAGATGGCCGGGGGGGAGCTCGGCTTTCCGCCTGTGTGTCTCGACTCTCGAGTCCTCGCTTGGCTGACATCAAGCGACCAGCGCCCAGATCTGCCGGATGGCGTCAGAAACTATGCTCGGCAGAGTCAGATGAAACTCAAGATGCTGGCACTGGGAGGAAGTTCAAAGCCCATTCGTTAGTGGTGCGGGTCGGTGGAGGGGCCGCAGAGCCCCCCAACATCCTAATGACAGCAACGGCAGCAAGGCCCAGAGGAAGACAGCATCTCGCACTTGGGAAGAACGTGCCAAAGAATAACAGCTGATCCAATGCTTGACACCTGACACCTCCATGGAGACCTTACAGTGTAGCAGTGAAACCATCAGCTCGGGTCAAACTGCCTGGATTTGAAGCTCCCTCGGACACTTGTTAGCTCTGCGACCAGGGGAAGGTAACTGCTCTGTGCCTCAGTTTCCTCATCGGTTAAATGGGGGATAACGAAAGCGCCTATTTCATTGCTGTCGTTGTGAGGATCAAACGCGTCAATATCCCTAAAACCCTGGGGACGAGGCCTGGCACAGAGTAAGCGCTCAAGAACCGTCTAGCATTATTATTAAACAGCTTCTCGATGACACAGCAAGGAATGTGCATGTTTCAAAGAGGTCAGATGACGTGTCCAGGTAACACAGGCTGAGCGATGGGCTCAGAGCCGTGTACCGGCCTCCCCACCGTGACGCCTCGACGCAGAGAAAGGAACGGAGAGCTGCCCGAGTCCGGCACCTCTAGCCAGCCCGGCCATCCTGAAGACGTGCTTCGGACTCCACCCAGGGCGCTGGAGAAAGGGGCACGGGGGGCGCGGGCCGTTAGAGCGAAGACCTCACTTGGAAGAAGAGCTGGCTGACGGGGCGACTGCAGGAGCAGAAAGAATGGGTGAAGGATATCAGACCTGCTCCATTCACCCTGCCCGTTATAACCCAATGACTCCTGGCCGTGAGATTTCAGGAGCAGGCTTGCTCCATGCAGCTCCCAAAACCTGGTCTCTGACAATCTAAAGGAAACGATGGAAGGCCACAGTTGAAGGCAAAAGGCGCTCTCGATTGCTGTGGCTGACAAAGTGCTAATGGTCCCTAATAATCTCCCAAATCTCTGTTAAGTGTTCTTCGCTGGCTGGGATTAAAACCCCTGCACCCGGGGACCCTGGCAAGCGTCTCTCCACCTGTCAGGTTCCATTTCCTCTCACTGGCTTGAGCACCTGCATCTGCTGCTGTGGAATTGACACCTGTTAGAAGCAGTCTTCCACACGCGACGCAGAGTCCAGCCTTGTCATCTACTTTTGGCGAAAGAAATTCCTCCCTGAACTGAATCAGACCGAGAATTTACAAGCCCGGTACTAAAAATCTCTGGTATTGAAAACAATGGACAAAATCCTTCCAGGTTCCTGCTGAAGTCTGTTGGTCTACAAATTGAAACAGGGAGCTATTTTGGTAAACCCACTGTTTAGAAGACAAACAACAACAACAACAAAATGAAACCCACATGAAACTATTTCAGAAATGCTGCCACATAGAGAAGAAATCCTCTTGCCAAAATGCCACCATAAAAAGAAGACAATCGAAGGAAAGGGCACTTGTTGAAATGCCACCGACACATTCATACTGAACAGAACTGGAAAGAAAGTGCCTACCCTGCTGGACTCCATCAAGCTTTTTTCAAACACTCCTTACTTTTAAAAACGCAACCTACGTTATTAAATCATATTTATCGAGTGTCCACTTCCTTTATGTAAGGATAATGTTATTTGATCAGTTTGGGGGTACCAGAAAAAAGTTGGGGTGCTAAATTGAAAGTAGTCCAGAGATTACCAGGTTGGGTAAGCAGAGACTTAGGTTTATAACACAGGTGCCAGGCTCATTATTTACCACTGCAGGACAAAACCACCCAGAATGCAGCAGCTTGAAGCAATAATTGTTTATCGTCTCTCACTATGTCCCTAAGTCAGGACGTTGGTTCCTGCTCAGATTTTCTCACGTGACCATGGCTGGCATTCACCAGGGCTGTGTTACTATCTGACGCCGCGACCAAGGCTGCAGGACCAGCTCCGAGGGGGCTCACTCACTTGGCCGGCGATTGCTGGTGTTGGCTGTTGGCAGGAAGCCTCTGTTCTTCTACGCGTGGGCTTTTCCATGGGCTGGCTGAGTGTCTTCAAGGCATAGGGACTGTCCCCCGCCCCGTCCCCACCAACCCAGGGATTCAAGAGACTGAGGTGAAAGCCCCAGTGCCATCTGTGACGCCACCATGCCTTCTAGCAGACTCTACCGGCCATGATTCGGTGTGGGAGGAGACGAAACCTACAGCCAAGAATCACGAAGGGCCCCACTTAGAGACTGGCCACTTCAGGTGCCCCTAACACTAACCAGTTCCAAGAAGCCTTCTGTTGGCGCCAAGAATTCCTTGCTTATTTTACCATAATGCCCACTTCCACTCATCACCCCAGCAAATGCATCTGCGTTCCGTTGTATGTAGACATTCAGAGCTGAACAGCACCGTAGCAATCGCCCATCCGATTCCAAAGGCCTCTTGGGATTAAACATAAAACAACGTGTCATGTGTTCCTCTACTACAGACTAAGCTCCTTGAGAACAGGGACTGTGTCGTGGTTTTCCGTATCCCCAGTACCGAGCACAGAGCCTGTAATGCAGAAGCGTCCCACGAATGCCTGTCCCGCTTGTCTTGGGTGAATCATTTTCATTCTCTGGACCTCAGTTTTCTCATTTGTGTTGGCGGGATGATTTCTAAGCCACCTGCCACTTTATTATGCAAAGAGCTTTTCTCCTGGTGGAGTGTGGTCACGTGGCATGACGGTTCTCCACCAGTTCCCAGAAGCATCTCCTTTGGGTCTGGGATAGAGAGAGTCCACTGGCTATGGTGCTGCGGAAGCAGAGACCCTCCGAAGACAGCAGTGCAGTAAATCATCCTCCAGGGGTTTGGTTTCTGAGCCAAGACTAGTTCAAGAACACGTCCCAGGAGTTCCCATCATGGCTCAGCAGTTGACGAACCCAAGGATTATCCATGAGGACGCGGGTTCAACCCCTGGCCTCGCTCAGTGGGTTAAGGATCCGGCGTTGCCGTGAGCTGTGGTGTAGGTCACAGATGCGGCTTGGATCACACATTGTTGCCACCGTGGTGTAGGCCGGCGGCTACAGCTCCGATTCGACCCCTAGCCTGTGAAAGGGGAAAGTGGGATGACAATTCCAAACAAAGAGACTCCCTTACTCTGTGAATTAATCTGCTTGTTATCCCCTCCTCGAAACCCCTCCGGTTCCCCACTGCCAGCCGAGCAAAACTCAAGACTCCTTAGTCTGCACTCGTGGCTGCATTTTTGGTGGAGCCTTTGCTCCGGGCGAGCTGCCTGCTGGCAGGCTGCTGTCTAGAGCTGCGGTTTCTTTATCCGTGGTGGCCATTCATCCCCTGTGGCCTCTGCCAAACACTCTCCAAAGATCTCCCAAACTGCGTGTAATTGTTCTGGAAGTTGTAGTCCCAAGAGACACCTGACATTAACACTATACTAAGACGCATTTTTTTAAAAAAAACCATGCTGTGTAGTTTTTCCTAAAGCATTTCCTCTAACAGGGAATGGAAAACAGACCATAGATTAATGAGTTGTGCCTTTTCAGGGTTTCATCTGATGTACCAAATCCTGCTAGGGAGAAATTGGGGCCCAGGAAAATGAAAGAGCTGGAGGTGACCTTCCTTAATGCGGGGGCGGAGGGGCTGGAGACCCAGGCAGAGGCCAGTGGCCCTGTAATGAGCCCCAACTACACTGCACCCCCACGCGTCGGTCTGCTCTGGGGCACACCATCTCTGCATCGTTAAGTAAATTCATAAAAACAGACTCACTCAAACTTTCCTGGTAAAGCCCTCTCACGGTTAAAGGATGGCCCATGAGCGGGAATTCGGTGACACGGCTTTCCCTCCAGGCTCTCGTCTCACGCGTCTCAAGCAGGTGCCTCTCCCAGGTCTCGTCTGGAAAGCGCTGTGAGGACCTGGCTGAGAGGAGTGGATCACCCAGGAAGTACAGACAAGCCCTTTCTTACCGAGTTCTCCTAAGTACACTGACCTCATTATTTGCTCTTAATGCGAACAGGTATTTACTCAACGTGTCTCCTTGTATAGAGATGATCCATGGTCTGTGGGCCTGTCATCTGTCTACATCATTGTCTGTTTCTTAAAAAGGGGGGTTACGGCTTAATGGTGGTGACAGGACAACGTCACATAAGAGGGCGCTGGGGAAGGGCAGGGGGACGCGGAGCGGGAGGCGACACGGGTGCAGGGAAAAGCTGGGACCAGGCCCGGCCAGGCCATAGCAGCACCCGCTCTGTGCATCCCGGCACCCGGGGCTTTCTCGGCTTCCATCTCACTGTTAGGCAGGTGGGACTATCCCCACTTTACAGACTGGAAGAGTGGGATCCAGGTCTCAGTCACATCAGAACTTAGCGGCAAAACCACTGATGCCCAGCGGTGCTCGGCTGCAGGGCCGGCGCTAAAGCACCAAGCTGGCCAGGCTGTGTGGGGCAGGCCCGTCTCCAGCCCTCAGGGAAGACGCCAACCCGGAAACATCCCCGGGGCTGGCCCACGTGCTTCTCCAACATCGGTGCTTCCCATGAGCAACGTGCGGGTGCGAGACAGACGTGGGGCCCCCTCCTCCTCAGGGACGTCTCAAATCATGGCCCCCGAGCCACCCGCCTGCAGAGAGGGCAGCCCCTCTGCCCACAAGGGAACCAGGGTTTGAAAAGAGTCCCCAAGAGAAACCAGGCAGCACGCTGGGGCTTTCCGCCAGGCTCTCTCTCGGGCATTTCCCTTGAAACTGTTTTTTCCCACGAAACCGTTGTTTCCCACCATACCATGGACGCTAAAGGGAGCTGAGCCTGGGGCTGAGGCCGCCCGCCCGGCCGGCTCTCCCAGGTCTTCCTCGCTGACTGACTCACTGCCCTCATCCAACAGGACACCGGGCCAGACTCAGTGGGTCTCTCCTGTCTTGCCCGCGTGGAAACCCCGCAGGAAACAAGCTGACATGGTGTCTGAAAGAAGAAACAAACTGCCCACGAGAGGGGTTTGCCCAGAGAGCAGCTCTGCAGGCCCTCTTTCGCCTTCCAGGCCTTCTTCAACTTGACTTTGCGCTGGGCCAAGGCCCAGGGGCCTTTCTGTTCAAATCACCTGCAGGCTAGAAACCAGGCACCCACACGTCCGCCCTGCGCAGCGGCCACACAACCCTCGTGGGACGGCTGGGCCTTTGGGAGGTCGGACGGCTCGTGGGTGACAGCGACCCTCTCAAAAAGCCAGGGTGAAAGGTCTCCCGGGTGGGGCAGAAGCAGACTCTCACGTCACCTGCTGGCTCCGTCAGGGGACCATCTGGTGCAGGAAAAGGGGAGACGGTGCCGCCGGCCCGGGGTGGCTGACAGGGGTTGGCAGTGGATCCAGCTGCTGCCCACCTGCCTGGGGTGGGCGACTGGATGACAGATCATTTCACCTGCAGCAAATAAGTAGTGCTTTTGTCAACAGCGCCTGCAGGGGCGGTGGGCGGGGGGAGCTGGCCCCCCAGCTGCTTCCAGAACCACCTTGTCACACAGGCTTTCCTTGTCATTCAGAATTGACTAGATATTCGCTTCTGGGGCGAAAATATTTCTTGACAGGTGGGTGACAAAAATGCATTTCTTTCCTCCTGCCATGCACTATTTTTTTTTTTTTTGTCTTTTTAGGGCCACATATGGAGGCTCCCAGGCTCGGGGTCCAGTAAGAGCTGTAGCTGCCGGCCTATGCCACAGCCACAGCAACGCAGGATCCGTGCCAAGTCTGCGACCTACAGCACAGCTCACGATAACACCAGATCCTTAACCCACTGAGCAAGGCCAGGGATCGAACCCATGTCCTCATGGATGCTAGTCGGGTCCGTTAGCTGCTGAGCCACGATGGGAACGCCCCCCCTTTTTTCCTGACTCTCTCCGTCTACCCCAACACAATCAAATGAACATGCAGCCATCTCTTAGGACCTGCTATGCAGAAAGAGGGTCCCGCAACCTCGTGCTTTCTCTTCCTGGCGCATAACTGCGAGTGCAGGGCGGGGGTGCCTTCTGCACTCCATCCTTGGTTTCATTAGCTAAAAAGTGAGCTATTCACGAATTTTACTCCTGGGCCTACTTCTGAGCGTATGTGATAATCCAAGGGAAAGTGCTTAGGGCTCTTTGGAAGATAAGACGCTTTTATTCACTCATGCACAGTATTTGTGTGGTTTAGAGGTTAGTTAGATGTCTTTGGAGAAATAGAAAGCTGCAACTTTTTTTTTTCTTTTAAGGGCCACACCCGCAGCATATGGAAGTTCCCAGGCTAGGGTTCGAATCGGAGCTGCAGCTGCCGCCTACACCACAGCCACAGCAACGCAGGATCCATGCCGTGTCTGCGACCTACACCACAGCTCATGGCAACACCGGATCCTTAACCCCCGAGCGTGGCCAGCGACTGAACCCGCATCCTTATGGATACTAGTAGGGTTCTTAACCTGCTGAGCCAGGAAGAGGAACTCCGAAGGCTGCAACTTTAATGAAGAAGTCAGCTGAGGTCTGACACGGTCCATGGGTTGCCTGTGGGCAGAGGCAGCTGCCTGTGGATTGTCTCTCAGATTTGGACGCATATGGGGCAGGAGGACGCTGAGAGCATCCCAGGACGGGCACAGAAGGACGTGGCAGCCGTGGCCACCAGCCCAGGTTGCAGAGGAGCTGCAGCTGGGTGTCCTGACTGCCCCAGAGCTGGAAAGGATGCTCCAGACGCTGATGCTGCGAGGCCATGCTGAGTCCCAGAGTCCCTCCCATCCCCGCCTCCGCGCAACCCAGGCACCCCCTCCACCCTCTCAAGACGCCTTCTGCAAGGCACATTCGCAAACACTAAGAACGCAGACGTTCTGTGTTCTTAATCCTGAAAGAAGGAGCGCTTCACGGGCAGTTTAGAATCTTAGAAAGAACACTAATAGCTTTTGCTGAGCAGAGCGGCTTTCCCAGGGCGGCAGAAAGGGAGAGGCTGCTACTAAACCGGTTCTCCCCACAGCCCTTGGGCACCCTTGGGGAACACGGGGCTGGCCCTGCACGCACTCCTGTAAACACGCCCCAGGCTCCAAAACCCCAAGCCGCACCCTCCCACCGAGCGCCACTCCTTAGTTTTGACTCTGTCTCTCGTTGAGCTCCCTCAGCGAGGTCCGCCGTGCGTGCTCGCCAACAGGGCTCACACCGCACATCCTTCTAGACTTTGGCTCTCACGCTCGCTTGCCCCTGACGACGCCCTCCCACGGGCGCACGGTCCACTCCTAACGACCTGCTCTGGGCCTCGCGGCTCCGGCGTCGCCGCCTCCTCTCACTGCTCTGAGTCCCCTCTTAGCTCCTGGTTCTCCCTTCTTGGTCACCCCGTATCGTCTACCCCTTAAACACTGGCTTTTCCTCCGGGTTCTGGTCTTGATCTTCTGTTTTCCTCATTCTTCTTATTTTAGTGACTTATTTTAATGGTTGACCGAATGGCCTTTTTTTTTAATCTTTCTTCTTCGGGCCGCCCTCTCGGCATATGGAAGTTTCCAGGCCTGGGGGCGAATCAGAGCTACAGCTGCCAGCCTGCACCACAGCCACAGCAACAGCGGATCTGAGCCACGTCTGCGACCTATACCACAGCTCACAGCAACGCTGGATCCTTAACCCACTGAGCAAGGCCAGGGATTGAACCCGCATCCTCATGGATACTAGTCAGGTCCTTAACCTGCTGAGCCACGACGGGAACTCCTGAACCGCCTTCCTCAGTCGGAGAATCTCTGCCTTAAGAGGTTAGGTGGGAAGCAGGGCATCCAGAGGCTCCCCGTCCCAGCTTTCTTGAGATGCCGGCAGGTAACTGGCTCTGGCAAACCCACCTCTGGGCGGGGGGGGGGATGCCGCGCTCAGAATGGCGTACACTGAGGGCTGGGGAGGAGAGATGCTGCCATGCCCAGGTTCTAGAAGTAATGCCCGGTGTGTGTAGCTCAAGCTGTCCACGCCCTGCGTGCTCGGTCAGTGCGGGGGCCACCCCTGCCTCCCGCCGGCACCTTTCCCTTGCCTAACGGCGTCGCATCATCACGTTTGCAGGACTCGCTGTCTTTACCCCATGTTGCTGACTGAACCCTCTACGTGTCTCTCGATTTTGTCTCCTCCTGTGTCCCAGCGCTGCTGCCCAGGTTTAGGATCGCACCTGCACTATTGAAACAGCCCCCCAGGGGGTTCCCCTGGCCTAAGCCTCCTGCCTTTCAGTCTGATGCTCGCGCTGCCAGACTGATCTTTCCCCAACATCAAGCTGATCTTGCTGCTCCTGCGTTTAAAACCTTCCAGGAGCTCCCCGCTGCCTTCAGGATAAAATCCGAAGCCTTTTCATGTGACACTCAGATTCCAGCTCCCTACTACGCCCCTGCCCCTATGCTCCAGCCAAAGCTAATTGCTTGTGTTTCCTGCACAGGCCACCCGTTTGCTCACTACGACCCTGGAGATCCCTGCCTGCTCCAGGCTCACCCACTCACCAGCAGGAATAATTCATCGAGCGCCTCTGATTCTGACCGAGAGCCAGGCCTGCTGGTTCATTGGAGGATTCTCACCTTAAGAAAATGGAGATGCTTACACCACTGTGTCCTGTGTCTCTGGAATAAACAGAACCCCAGAAGAACAACAGATACACAGAACCCTCATTCATTTATTCCTCTAGCAAATATTTTTCTATAGCCACAGCACACAGTGGCTTGACGTGGGATCTCAGTTCCCAGACCACAGATGGAACCTGGGCTGCAGTGGTGAAAGTGGCGAATCCTGACCATGAGACCACCAGGGAACTCCTTCCAGCACGTGTTTATTGAACGACCACTCAGTGTTAGGTCCTGAGCCAGGAGCCGGGCTTTAAGCGGCACACATTGTTCATCTTCACGGAGCCCAGAACCAGCTGAACTCCCACCATCTGAGGCTGGCCTGCTTCTCCGGGCTTCTGCACTGTCTTGTGAATTCCACTGCAGTTTTCAGCTCCCCGACGGCACCCACTGGCCAGCTCCCACCTCCTTCTCTCCTCTCCTAGAGGGCTGCATCCTAAACGCTGTGTCCTCTCCTCCAGCCAACTGGATCTCCTTGACTGCATCCCCTGGTCACCAAGAAGCGTTTGTTTCTTCCTGGAAGCCCTTGGTGCCGTGCCTGACTCTATGCCTTGAATCTGACACCGTGATTATTAACACCGATCCAGGCTGGACTTGAGTTGGCCACACTCGATAACCCTGTGAATTTAACTTTGAGCCCTTCTGTGGAGGAAAGCAGCCCCCTTGGGCATCACCCTTCTCAACTCCCCACCCACCACTCTTCACTTCTCTCCTCTCCCCCAACTGGGTCACTGCAAGTCTTTGATTGCCCCTTTCTCCGAAGACTTTCCATGTCTGGCAAATATCTATTCTTCCTTCAGGCTGTACAAAGATCATCCAGTCTGGGAAGTCCTCAGCCCAACCTACTTTTCCACACATTATCTTTGCGAGACCCTTGTATTTCTATTTGCATGTCCCCAGTTCTACAGCAGTTCTATCTTCCCCACCAAGCTGAGCTTACGTCTTAAAGCATGATTGTATTCCCTGCTCCTGACCCACTCTGGGACGGAAAGTAGACTGTAATATACACATAAGTAAATTAAATGCAAGGAGAAAATCCAAATCTCACACTGAATTCAAAGCTCTAAAATTAGATCACCTTTCCAGCATTCCCATTTCTACTAATGACACGTAGTGTTTACGTAGGGAGTGGCACGAGTAAGTAACAAAGTCAGTCTTCTAGTCTTCTAGATTCTAAACCGAATCCGTCTTTCATTTCTCCTCCTCCCTCTGCTTAGACACAGATGTTTTAACAACAGACTCTCTGGGGGAAAGCCCTGTTTTATAGTGTTTGCAGGGTGTAAATACTCTTACCACAACTAATTTCAAAATAGCAACACGATGGCTCCGCACGTGGAGTCGGGGAAGATGTGCACCGTGACTCTTGCGAGCCAGCAAGGGCCAGCTCCTCTGCGCCACTGCCTTCACCCTTCCCAGCGGATGAGCCCAAGTCCAGCTCATCCTTATTTAATTCTCAGCATCCAGCCCTTCTGCTGTGCTGCATGCTGAGCATACCCGCCCTTCCTTCCACACCCCACCTTCTTCCAGAGGAATATGCCTTTCCAACAGTATCCTTTTTCATTGCATTAGTTTCCCATGGCTGCTGTAAGAAAATGGCCATGGACTTGGGGGCTTAAAACATCGCAAATGCATTCTCTCGTGTTCCAGAGGCCAGAGGTCTGAAATCAGCTTCACTGTCCGAAATCGATGCATCGGCAGGGCCATGCTCCCGGGATCTGTTCCTCGCCTCCTCCGGCTTCTGGCGATGGCCGGCATGCCTTGGCTTGTGGCTGCTTCACTCCAGTCACTGTCCCTATGGTCACACTGCCTTCCCCTCTTCTGTCTGTGTCAAATCACCCCCTGCCTCTCATTGGGACGCTTGTGTTTGCATTTAGTGCCCTCCTAGAAAATCCAGGATCATGGCCCCATCTCAGGATCCCTAACTGAAACACATCCTCAAAGACCCTTTTTCCTGTAAGGTGGCCTTAACGGGCTCCAGAGATCTTTGGGGGCCATTATTCAGTCTACAACCTTCAGTATTCTAAAAAGAATGGCTTTGCCTCGTCAGCGTTACCACTGAGCTGAGCGCGCCCCGGGGCAGGGTAACCAGCGGCTTCTGCCCTCACCGAAGGGCTGCTGTGTCCTCCTGGGCTTTTCTCCACTTGCCCGGCCTTTTCCGGACTGCTTGGTTTACCTTCGGTGATCTCTCAGCAATTCATAATCCTAATTTCCTGCTGACAGTCTTCTGACTCAGAGCAAATATAAGGTTTGTTTTCCAAAGAAAAATACACAGGGGATTATTTTAATGGTTAAATAACCCACTAGATATTAGCCTGGGAGTGTTCTGTGCTCTAAAGTGGGGTGTGTGCATGTGCGTGTGTGTGTGTGCGTGTGTGCGTGTGTGTATGCACTGTGTCCTTTATCACAGTAGTTCTGTAGATTGAGGAGAAGACAAAGACACAGGCCGATCAACCCCAAGAGAATGCTGATAATAAACTGGTAATAAACGATGTCAGGAACACACCTCCCTGGGGACTAGTTATAAGGTTTCCTCCTGTGGGGACCATTTATTCATAAATGTTTTGTTTACGAAGCACATTCCTAACCCCAAATGTAGAAAATTTGGGGAATATGAGAGTAAAAAGATATGTAGCCTGACATAACCGTTATCGGCACGTTGGTGCCAATAAAGCTTTGATGACCATCTTTCTGCAAATTGTTTTCCCAGTTTAAGGTTTCCTTATATCCATGAATTCCCAGAATGATTGAGTCCAATTAAAATTTTTTTTTCAAAAAACAAACAAACAAAACTTCAAATCTCTGCTAGGTTGTGGCAGCTCCACCATTTTCAGCCCCGAGGTTCAGGCCTCTTGAGATCAGCCTGTCACCGCCCATCCGAGCTCCCTGCCCGGTACCCCCGCGAGGACCGCGCGCTCCAGCCAGGCTGCTCCCCTTCCCACACGCTGCACGCCTGTCCCTTGGCTCTGGTCCAGCCTCTCAGGTCCCTCGAATGCCCGGCCTTCTTAATTACCCTGCCCTTGCCTCTCCTTCAATGCTGGGTCCGGGCCTCCCTTAGGAAAACATTTTTTAAAAAGGCTCCCTCTGGGGTCGGTGTCACGCAGGGAAAAGAGCATCTGACTTGGAGTCAGAGTCTCTGGGTTCCCATCCACAAGATTCCTGAGATAAAAGTCCTTCATCTTCTGGGGTCTCACTTTTCTTCATTCATGAAACAGGAGTTCGGATCCTGGCTCGGACAGCCTCCAAAGGTGTCAGAAATACGTAAAATAACGAAGAGGAAAATGTTTTAAAAGCTTCAGAGATACAGAGCCATAACGTTATTTCTTCTTTTACCAGTTCTCCTCTGGTCCTTACTGTCCGTGCTCCGTAATTCACAGACATAATTATAATTGAGAGACGGACCTATTTATTCTCCGAAGGCATCACACACCTGCAACTGTCTGATGACTGGCATGTACGGGCGCAGGAACGGGGTCTTACGCTTCCTGTGTCCCCCTCGACGCCCTGCACAACGCTGGACGCAGCAGACGTGCTGAATAACCACCTGACTGGGTGCTCATGTGGCCTTACCATGGAGCCGCTTCAGCCAAACTTCCTTCTTAAAGAGCCCAGTTTGGCAACCATAAGTCTGTTCTCCACGTCTGAGTCTGCTTCTGCTCTGCAGACAGCTTCCTCTGTTCCATACTGTAGGTGCCACACACAAGTGACTTCACATGAGGGAGAAAGGAGTGGGATGGACTGGGAGCTTGGGGTTAGTAATGCAAACTATTACAGTTAGAATGGATAAGCAATGAGGTCCTACTGTACGGCACAGGGAACTACATCTAGTCTCTTGGGGTAGACCATGATGGAAGGGAATATGAGAAAAAGAATGCATATATATAAGTATAAATATATGTATATATATAAATATATGTATATATA
>PVHT020004944.1:4284525-4351378 GCA_004024745.2 Catagonus wagneri | reverse complement strand
TAAATTTTAAAAGTAAAAAAAAAAAAAAAAAATACTCCCAAAGCTTTGCCCCGCCCTCTCCACACACTCACACTCACACACCGTCTCTCACACCTGTGCTGTACACTAGATCAGGCACTGGTTCTGCGACTAAGACGTCCCACCCAGGGGAGAAAGTAGCTCTCAAACCATGACAAGGGCACAGCTCATCAAGTGCCATTTAAAGCCCAGGACTTCTCACTCCTCGGTCAAAGCGTTTCTCAATCAAAGCGCTTATTGAACTTCAAACTGAATGGTCATTTAAAGAGTGAGTGCAGCCTTCCCACAGTCAAAGAAATGAATCTTTTGGCTTTGTTAATGCTGAGTCTTGGCTCACGGTGTGAAGGCTGCATGGAATTCTGCTCCCTACTTGCAAACATTTGGAGAACTGCTCAGTCAGCCTTCTGGGAAAAACACGCCCGCAGCCTACTAGATTCCTTCAGCTCTGGTCTTGTCAACACACGGATACTGACAGCCTGGCTCTAAAGCTTGGGCCCCCTTTGCTCCTTGAACATGAAGGGCATGATGCAGAACAGTCAGAGAACAAATGACGAAACCGTGGCTATCTGAGGGCACCGTTCTCTTTTTATGGCACTTCGTCTTTCTGGAGGCTGCGCCTACCATTCGACCCCCATAACACATCTCAGAGGTGAAACTGAGCCAGACTTTTACCACCATTAGGTGGATGAAGCAGCAGAAATTTATAAACACATAAAGAGATACGGGGAAAAGTAAGTGTGTGTGTGTGTGTGTGTGTTGTGAGCACGCATATGTACGTATACACACTCAGAAAGGAGGACACATTTCATCACTTAAAATTACCTAAGAGGACATCCGATGATAGGGGCTTTTGTATCGTTTTCATTTCTTATTGTTCCACATCAGGGTTATCTGGAGTCACGCTGACTCCAGGGCGCAGACCAAACAGAGTGGGAAGCCCCACAGGCAGGAGCCAGCCTGCAGCTGAAGTTCACCTGCTCTGGATAAATAAGAGGGGGGAGAATAGGTCCCCTGTCACGTGCACCGCCTGCTCTCCCATCTAGAGCCTCTGACAATCTGAGTGGGTGGTGGAGAACTGCCAGCTGCACAAAACGCGTAGAACAGATAAGTGGAATTATTCCTTTTTTTTTTTTTGGTCTTTTTGCCTTATCTAGGGCCGCACCCGCGGCATATGGAGGCTCCCGCTAGGGGTCTAACAGGAGCTGTAGCCTCCGGCCTTCACCACAGCCACAGCAACGCGGGATCTGAGCCGCGTCTGCAACCTACACCACAGCTCACGGCAACGCCAGATCCTTAACCCACTGAGCCAGGCCAGGGATCCGACCCACAACCTCATGGTTCCTAGTTGGATTCGTTAACCACTGAGCCACGACAGGAACTCCCAGATAACTGGAATTTTGAGAGCTATGCGCAACCTTAAAAGGACCAAGTTCAGCTGCCTTGTGATCGCATGTAGGGTTCCAGAATTGGGTTTTTCCCCCTCATGGGTTTGCGCCCTTCACAGCATGAGCTGCTCCTATTCTAGAAAACAATGGCTGCTCCAGAGTCACCCCACGGGCTGTTCTTGGGGCGCTCAGTCTGAGCCCCCTCCCCTCCGCCCTGTCTCTGCAACGCCAGCTGCTGGTCTGCTCATCAACCCCTCCACCTCCAGCCGGTGCAGAGCCCTCCTTCCCCACAGGCTGGAAACAGCCCAAGCTGGAGCGCCCAGCGCCCACTCTCGTTACCCAAGTTCTCATACACTTTGCGTTTGACTTTTCCTTCTCCCTGGGGGCTCTTGGAGTTGGGTAAAAAAAAAAAAAAAAAAAAAAGCTGACGAAGCAAGTTAGTATCTTGTGCTTCTTTTCCCACGTCATCAGAAATTCTTCTAAAATCCATTTTAAAAAATTATTTTTAAACAAAAACATTAACAGAACCCAAAGGGGCCTCGGTCAGCTCCTAAGCGATGGACATCGGGTGGACAGAAGCGTGTCCGTGCCCAGTGCCCCCTCCACCCCGCGTGAAGCACCCCGGAGAACGCCCGGTACAGCCTCTGGAAAGGGCTGGGTGACTCTGGGCACCGGCAGCCCTCAGAGAGTGCCATGGCTTTTACGACCGCCCCCACGCATGCCCATGGCTGCTGTCCCGGGCACCGTGTAAAGTCAGCCTCCAACGTGGGGTCCCCGGCCCTACAGAACGTGCTCCCTAGGCTTCTAGAGTTACCTGGAATGGAAGAGGGGGACGCTGAGCTGCTCTGGGCTCTTGGGGTTTGGGGCAGGGGGACCTAGGCGTCTGCCAGGAGCAGCTGTGGTCCCGGCTCGGCCCCCCAGGTGGGAACGCCTTGGTGGCTGCGGTCTCTTCTGGAACCAACGGGCCGGCGAGTGTGTCTGGCCTCTGGGTTGTCAAGTAGCCGGCCTTTGTGTTCCTCACTGAGGTGCAAAGAGGAAAACCCTCACCCCTGTGTCTCATCAGTCAGGGGATTTGTGTTCAGACCGAAGCCATCTCATCATCTCCCAAAAGGAGCGCCCATCACGGAGCTGGGGGGTGAAGCCAGGCCACCAGGCAGGGCCAGGCCCTGCCTCCTTCTGCTCAGCCTCTCTCCAGGAGGGGCCTGCAGCACCCCCGCCCGCTTCTCTCCTCTCTCATCTATTCGCTCATCTTCTGCGCGTGCACTCCCTCGGGCTCGTCAACCAGTCATCCAGTTGACTTCGGATGGAGCCGAGTAAGGCCTCCGCGAGGCGACTGTGCCCAGGCGACCAGGAAGGAGGCTGTTCTGCAGCAGGTGTCCCGTCAGCTCTCGGAGAGCATCAGGACTGTCCCCTCCCTCCTTTTCCGGCAGCGGGGCCTCGTGGTCCCCTGTGGGCTCCAGAGGGCAAGGCGGGCATCCTTCAGAGTCACCTCCCTGTCCCCTGGGACATGCCTTCAGCAACCTCCCAACCTGCTGGACATGCTTCTCCCACCACCCAGCCCCCCGCAGGCGCTGATGCCTGGACCTCAGCGCCCACTGTCCTGCTGTCTGGTAGCTCCAAGGGTCACGGGCGGGCTCCCGTGGGGGACACCTGGGGACAGAGATTTACCTGCAAGTGTTTACTGGGGAGTGTGCTTGGAAAAGACACACCGCGGAGCCTGGCACACGGGGTGCCGTCGACCAGGAGCCCGCGGCCCATCGCAGGGGAGCCCGAGGCTGGGCTGGCCCCCCAGCGAGGTCCCGAATGGGGGTGAGAGGCCGGGAGCTGGCACCCCTGCGTGGCCCAGGGACGCAGCTGTCCCCGGGCGCAGAGCGAGGGAGGAGGAAGCTGGATCTCGGCTCCCATGCTCCAGATCCAGCCCTGGGCCGGGCCGTCAGAACACAGCGCTGAGAGAGGAGGCTTCCAGGGAGCCCACCAGTGGCTGGGAAAGAGCGCCTGCGCGAGATGACCTGGCTGCCATCCTGAGCACCGAGCCCAGACAAACAGCCTTAGGCCCAAGGGGGTGCAACAGCCAAATACCTTGTCTGAGAAAAGCCCTGGTTGGGAGCTAGTTCTAGGATGTCTGAAACTGTGTCACCCCCCAGATGTCCAAAGGTCACTGCAACAAGGAACCCACACTCTGCCCGTACACTTGGCGACGGTGGCTGAGGACAGGTTCCTGGGGAACAGAACGCGAGAAAATTCCTGCCCCCTCCCACTGCCAGCCCTCCTCCGGGCCGAGTAGGAGCTGGGCCGGCTGAGGCAGGGGAAGCGTGGAAGGTTCCAGGCCCGCCTGCCCGGCCCAACGGCACTCAACCGCATGATGGCTACGCACCCGCCACCCCTCGCCCCTACGCGCCCCCTCCTCCCACAACTCTGCAGAATCGGATGTGCTGCCAGCTTGTCACTCGCCCCCAACTAACCGCAGAGCGGGGCTGACGCAGCCGCAGCCTGTGACACAGTTCGCCGGACCCTGGCACCGGGTTTCAAGTGTGGCAAGGGTGAGATAGGGCGCTGATGGTGGAGAAGGGCCCCGCCACCAACAAAGAACCATTATGACAACAGGAAAGCCAGGCCTCGTGAAAACAGGAAAGATCGCCCTCCCTCCTGCCTCCAGACAAGACGGAAATTTTAACCCTCCAGTGCCGGGCCAGTCTCCATCGGGCCCACGAGGGGTGGGAGCAGCTCTAGGCCGGAAGGCACCTCCCCAGCCGGGTCACAGGGGGCCCTGGCCCCGTCACCAGGTGGCGTCTGCCGGTGCTGGGAGGTGGCAGGCGGAGCCGGGGGCACTGCAGGATGCTTAAGGGGGATATTTGTTCTTTCCAACCTACGGTTTTTCATCCCAGCTGCGTCAATCAAACACTGAAACTCTCATAGGAACCTGATTATTGGAAACTCCCACATTAACCCCAACCCCGGCTGGAAAGCCCGGGTTCTCCCCCCACTGCCTCTCCTCCACGGAGACACCCCTTCAAGGCCCAGCCCGAGGCCACCTCTCCTGGGGCCCTGTCTCTTGCCTCCGCGCCACCTTCCCAGCCAGCCTCTCCGCCCAGCTCCAGGTCCCTCAGACCCACTTCCTTCCCTCCAGCCTGGTTCGGACTCCATCAGCGCTTCCTCTTCCCTGTTTTTCCTGCCTCTTGTCTTCCCGGCCAGTCTAGTCTCCTGGCTGCAGTGTTCACCCCGGAAGGCAAATAGGATCATGTCACTGAAACGTTGAGACGCTTCTATAAAACTAACACTTACAGAGTGCTTACTGCATGCCAGGCTCTGTTCTAAGCGCTCTCATGTACAGCTCACCTAGATCTCACAAATAACCTGCGAAACAGGCATTATGTCTCCCGTTTTGCAGATGAGGACACTAAGGCTCAGAGAGGTTGGGTAACCTGGCCGAGGTCACACAGATAGGAAGCGGCAGGGACAAGGCAAACAGGCTTCGCAGACCGCCCTCCCCAGCGACATTCTGTAACGATACTGCTTCGCGATGGCTCATCACAGCTCTCAGGATCAAGTCCAGACTCCTCAGCCCTCAAGGTCCCTCATTTCAGACTCACTGGCTGACAGCACCCTTTACTCCCCCACCCCTGCGCGGTGTGCGGGTCAGGGTTTAATAGTCGGCTCCCCGGCCCACCACGGGCGACCTCCGGCTGTGCCCCGACATCACTGCAGGAGGGGCTGGGAGAGCTGGCGGAGCGGGCTCCCGCTTCAGGCGCACGGCAGACGCCACCACCACGTCCCCGCCGGCAGGGACAGCGTACCTTGGACCACACACCACCCATCCTGATCGCTGACCCGCGGCTCGCGTGTGGGTCTGGAACGCTCCAGGCAAAGTCCACATTCACCTGGTCATATTCACACCCACCTCTGGCAGCCATGAAGGCTGACGACCATCCTTCAGACAGACACCTGTCCCCTGCTGGCCAGGGCCCCCGCCCTCCACCCAAAAACCCCATGTGCAGCAGTTTCCGCCCCAAGATGTAATGCTCGCATCTCAGAGCATCACTGCTGCCCCAGCCACGCCCCGTCAGAGGCGTCCTGGCCTCGCACACCCAGCCTCAGCCTCTCCTCTTATCGGCCCATCCCCGCCTCAGGGCCCCCTTCTCCCTGTTTCCCGTGATGCTAGTCCTCGAGACCCAAGCCCCAGGCCCCGTGCACGGTCCTCCCGGCTGTGGCCCGGGTGTGAGATCTGCAGGCAGGGACTCACCTGTATGCCAAACAGCCCCAGGATGCCTGTCCCTGCCCACAGGCTGGAGAACCTTCCAGGCAGGTGTGAGCTAGAATGGACATCCTGACGGCTATTCCTAGGGAAACAGGTTACAGGTGTTTTCTCCCAGCGCCTGACTAAAGGCCAGGTAATCCACCCAAGGCAAAAACCTGCTCTCCCTCCATTTGTCCCACATGCAAAGGGCAACAGCCCACGGGACACTGGGTGTGGCTCGGGAGTGACATTTTCTTGATAATCAAATATCGAACATGGTGTCACTCCGTAAATCATAGACATGGTATGAGGACGCCAGTTTCCACGTGCTTAGAGTGACAGTGAGTGTTTCCCCCTGGGATCACAGCAAACGTCCTCACTCTCGTGGTTCTGAGTCTTGCGGCGCCCGGGGCCATCTCCATGATCACCGGTGAGCAGCTCTCAAGGCAGTGCCAGTGCCCAGAGACGTGGGCAGAGGGGCAAACACTGACAAGGTTTGTTCAGGGGCAGTGCTTGCTTGTAGCTGGGCCTTCATACGGCACTGCTGACCCCTCCAGACCAATCCAGGACCACGTGGGTCAGCGGACTGAAAGCAGCTGAAGAAGTGAGGATTTGGGACAGATGTATTAGGCGTGTGTGTAGAAGGGTGACTGTCCTGGGCGGTTTCAGAGATGGTGCTGATAATGGCCAGGCTGCCACACGCCCTTCCAGCCAGACCGGAGGTGACAGTGCCCAGGCGGCGAGCAGCCAGAACTCTCCAAAGATCCACCTGCCCAGGCGAATGTTCTGACTGTAGGAACGCCGGTACCCCTGCTGCCTGGGCCACTGAGCTCTGGGGGAGAAAGTCCTGCCTTCAGGGTGCACCCAGCCTGGGGCCGAGCACGGCTGCCTGCCCACCCCCACTCCCGACTCCTCTCCCCGCCTCAGAACCCTCTTCACGTTGTTTAGACAATCGCAGGGTCTGCTCCATCTGGATGGTATCGGCTGTAATCTTGCCGTGATAAACGGATTGGGCTGGATCCTTGCAAGTCCACCTGTTAAGAGGTTTCCACAGGATTTTTCTAGTGCTTATCTGATTAAGTGGGGCCAGTTCGCTAAGCTCGCAGGTAAAGGAATCTGCTCTAAGCTTCGAGACTTGAGACAAAGACACGTAGACAAAGATGGGTGGAGATAAAAATTCCTAGTACAACAAAGGCTACGTTGTAGAGACAGAGAAAGGCCTGAGGACAGAACTGATAGCCAGAGGGGTGGGGGAGAAGCAGGTGCCTTGATCCGAAATGGCGATGGTGTGACGCTTTTCTGTCTAACGAGCTGGCCTGTCACTGCTTTTGAAGCCATCGACCCATCTTGAGCCTGGTACAAGTATACCCAGCACCATATCAGAGCTAAGACAGACCCACCCGGTGCCTAAGCACGCAGCGTGGAGGAGGCTGAGGTGGGGAGAAAGAATTTTTGCTGTATGAGAGTTTATACGTTTTGAGTTTTGAGCCATGTCAATGCATTACTCCTTTGAAAATGAAAACTTAGGTGCCTCGTTAGCACAGTAGGTAGCATGTCAGTTTCATAAAAATTAAAATAAAAAAATTCATATGATGTTTGAGTTATTCTGCTACTTTGAAAAAATAAACATAACATCCAATGCCATGTTTAACTTACGTAGGTCTTCTGAAATTAGAGTACAATGCCAAATACATCTTTCATGGTGTGGAAAATAGCATTCGCCAAGGAGCTCCAAGCCCGGTTTTTTGTGCTCTGCCTTAGTGTAGGGACAGGGACCTTGTGTGGCTGGTGCCCTTCAGGCTTGGCTGAGGTCACACTCAGTGCCGATCGACATGACAGGCAGGACTAGGGGGCCTGCAGGTGGCTCCCTGCAAGGCTGTAGCACCAGCGTCAACACCAGGCAGCGGTTAATGAACGACCCTGCTTGCGGAGAGGACGATGACCAGAGAAGCCCAGTGCCAAGGACGGCAGCCCTGCCCAAGGTCGAGTGAGGCGGGAGGGATGTGACCAGCTGCCAAAAACCAGATGTGCAGATAGGAAGGAACTGGGAGTGGACTCCGCGCCAAAGCATGAGACAAGCAAAGAAAGAAAATTGCACCCTGGTGGATTTCAGCTGAAAAGCGTGGGGCAGAAACCTACACGGCCCACACAGAGCACAGAGCACATCGCCAAGGCGCGGCCCCGCAGACTGAGCTGGAAAACAGGCAGAGGAGAAGCCGGGGAAAACCCCATCAGCCTCCGGGGGAGGGGGCGGTGCCGGGGCTTGGCCACGTGGAGGAGTTAAAGCAGAGCCGCACGTGCGATCTGGACGCCCAGAGGGAGGATGCATAAATGAACAAGGGGCGACTGTGCAGGGCAGAAGCCTTTACACTAAAAAATCAGCAGTGGTGAGATTTGATTTCAGCTGCAGCAACTCCAGGACAACCTACAGGGAAATAGAGAGGGGGCGGCTCAGAGGAAGGAGGGCTGGGGGTGGGGGGCTCTTGGGGGTTAAGGGATCTTCATGGGGTTAAGGGATCTGGCGGCCTCCAGAACAGGTCACAGGGGGGACAAGCATCAAAGCCCTCCTCTGGGCCCCCCAAGGGCACTAACTCCGCAGGAGCTTGCCCAAGGGGACAGAGCGGTTCCAGATGAAAACCATCCCTTTTAGCCCAAAGGCCACCCTCTCTCTCCCTGCTCAGGACAGTGGGCTGCAAGACCTGAGTGTCACCACACTGGTCCCAGGGCCCTCTGAGCGCTGGCTCAGAAAGGCCCCAGAGTGTCCGCGGCTCTGCGGGTAAGGTCAGCGCACACGCTTCTGAGACAAGCAGAGAGAGTCAGCTGTCTAATTTCCTAACCCGGAGGGAGGAGACAGAACGAGCACAGACCAGACAGCTTCCCGAAAAGGCCAGCTGGCAAGCACACCCACACTGCGAGGTCGCAGCTCCCTGAGCTAATTACAAGGCAGGGCAGCGAGAATGCCCAGTCTGCTGCATAAGCATCTCTTGGGGAGAGTATGTTTACAATGTTGCACACCCAGGGCCCCCCCGTCACATCCGAGGGCCAAGTCAGACGCAGGTGATTACAGTTCAGTGACCAAGACGCTGGCCTGACTGGAGCTCTTGGCTGGAACCAGCAGTTTGGTGGCGCGTGGGACTTTTTTCCAGGTTTGGAAGCCAGAAACCCCTCAGACGGAGCCACCTGCGCCTTTGTCACCCTCCTCCTCTGAGAACTGAACTGTGCCTCCCTCCCCGATCCAGGGCGCAGCTGGAAGGAGGACAGCGAGCGTATGTGTGCAAAGGAGCGAGTGGGCTGAGCCTGGGACGTCACACCCCAGAGACAAGGCAGGAAGGCCAGGCGAAGGGAGGGACTGCCTGAGACGGACTGGGGTCCTTAAGAAGCCTCTGCCACATTTTACGTTATTCGTGTTCCAGTACTGCTTGACAATTTTAAAAGGATATTAAAAAAAACCCACCAGGATATAATTTTTTTGGTTTGCTTTTTAGGGCTGTACCCATGGCATATGTAAGTTCCCAGGCTAGAAGTTCACAGCCACAGCCATGTGGGGTCCAAGCCACATCTGCAACCTACACCAGCTTACGGGCAACGCCAGATCCTTCACCCACTGAATGGGACCAGGGATCGAACCCACATCCTCATGGATACTAGTCAGGTTCATTTCTGTGCCATGATGGGAACTCCATGGACATAAAATTTGAAATGAAACAAACTAATAAAACAATTGCTAGAACAGTATATGTATAGGGTTGTGTGTGTGTGTGTGTGTGTGTGTGTGGTGGGTGGATAAGAACTCAGGCAGAGAATTCACCGTGTGTGACGGGGCACAGCCAGGACAGGCTTCCATCTTCCCTCTAATTCCCCTGAAAGGCAGATCCTCAGGCAAAGGGCTCACGTTGTATTGCGAAGGAAATGCTGTGGCCATTGGCGGGGGAACCGTCCAACTTATAAGTGGGCGTTCTAGCATTTCGGTCTCTGCGAGGTGTTTCTCCCTCTGCTTTTTTCTTTTTCCCCTCTAAGTTTAAACACTTATTTCTTGAGTTTAACCTCGCTTGGAGCCAGAATGGGCCAAACCAATATTAAGAGTCTTTTCTGCTTTGTAAACCCATGAAAAGGAAAAGTCTTTCTTTCAGTGTAATACTGTTCTGTGAGGGTTAGAAAGCTCCCCCAGTGCTGAAGTATTTTCCTATCTGTGCACTGAGGGTCCCCGAGGGAGCGCAGCTGGCAGAGTCCCTTCAGGAGCTCCGCCCACCACGAGGGCCAACCGGAGAGTTACTTCATGAGGGTGTTGGGAATGGAACGTGGCCGAGCTGCAGGATGCCAGACTAAACTCTGACGCCAGGAAAGAGAACAGAGGCAGCGTGCCCCGTCTCTTCCCTGGGGAGGGCCCCAGTGCAGTCCGGGCTTTTTCCGGGGACACTGATGGATTGCATTCTCCAGGCTTACGAGAAAGAAAGAGGAAGGGCTTTTTGGAGCAGGATTCTGGGAGGTGTCTTAACTGTTTCCAGGCCCAGACGCCACTGGGAATCGATCCCAAGTCTTTGGCAAAGAAGATTCTGATTTGAAACAGCAAGAGAGCCCTCTGAGGTTTCTCGCAGAAGAGCTGTGACCCTGGTGGGGGAGAGCCGGTCGCATTCCCGGTGGGGACAAGGAAGCAGGTGTGGCGTCCGTCACGGCAGAGGCGGTGACTGGCGATGCAGGCCCTCCAGAGACGGAGTGTGGCTCTGATCTCCGCCTCAGGATAACTTGAATTGTTGCTAAAAACCATATGAGGCTCCCGGGACTCAGGTCGGGTGAAATCTGGGCTGTGCCTTCAGCTGGCTTGGAATTTCAGTGATTCTACTAGGAGGGGGCTCAGAATCAAAACTAATTTTGTTGCTTTCCTGAGTGTGTCCCTCTCAGGCAGGCAGGCTGGGGATAAGTTTTACGCGCAGGCTGGCACGCAGCCCCGCAAGATCCCTAGGGTCCTATCAAAGGGTGTGAATTACCTGTCCCCAGAGAAGAAGAAACTCGTGATTCAAAGATTATCAACAAGGTATCCAAACTCCCTTTTGTGGGAAGACGATCCAAAGGCAGGGAATTCTTGGGCAGGGAGTGAGGACACGGGGCTGTGGGTGCAAACCCCACGGCACCCTCGCTTTCCTAGAGAACTGACAAATTGCTTCAGGACCACAGACAGCAGCAGAGGAGCTCCCCCTGGGCGCTCACATCCCCCTCAGGCTCCTCTGTGCCAGCGGTCGTCAGCTCTGGTCCTTACACACACCCAGTCCAGACTTTCAGTGGGAGCTCTGAGGAACTTCTGAGGCTGTGCAGAGAACGGCTGAAAACCAATGCCCTGTGCCTTCAGCACGGGAATAAGAAATCAGTTGTGCTTATTCCCACGTCCCGTCCTCAACCAGTACTAATAACACCAGGTAATGTTTGTTACGTACTTATAGATCCGTGTTCTGTATTCTCAGTTCATTCTTACACCCTGTAAGGTTAATTCTGGTATCATACCCATTTTATAGATGAGGAAGCTGCGTTAGTCACAGAAAGGTTAAGTGCTTTGTCTGAGGTCAGACAGGCAGAGTTCCAGAGCCCGGCACCACAGCCACTCTGCCATGGTTATATTCTTGAACTTCAGGTATGGAATGAAGGCAAAATGGTAAGAAGCATGAGACTTCATGGCCAGCTTGGCTCCTGAAGTCATCAGGGACCTGGAAAAGCCATCTGCTTTCATGCTTTGGACTTAGGAGTTCTGTTTCCTATTCCAAGTATGCCTCCTTTTATCCTGCAAAACTAGGGCAGGTTATATAACTTCTCCACGTACTTATTTCCTTCCCCAGTGGAACGAGAGAGCGGGCCAGGCATCATGGCTGGATTTGGAATAGATAAAATATGCAGAAGCTGCTAAGGAAACGAAGTCAGGAATCGGAATGTCTGTTCAGTTTTTTTAAACAGTGTGGTGTTCTGTCCTAGATGAGAGATCACAGGCTTTTAGAACTTCCAGAGCTTGCAGCTCTTGGAATCTATAGTCCGCAGGGACTTCAATATTATTGAGGCGCGTGCTTCACCCAACCCAAGAATCCTGCTAACCATTACCAAAGGGGACAGGCTGGGGGGGCTGGCGGGGTGGGACCGGCACATGCACACTGAGGTATATGGAATGACGGGCCATCAGGGACTTGCTGGACAGCACAGAGAACTGCACCTGATACTCTGTGATAATCTATGTGGGAAAAGAGTCTGAAAGAGAAGGAGTGTGTGTATATGAGAACTGAATCACTGGGTTGTACAGCAGAAATTACAACCTTGTGTCAACTATACTTCAATAAAACTTTAAAAAAATGAAAAAAAAGAAATAAATGCAATAATTGTATATAATAATAAATGCCACGGAAAAGGTAAAATGTATTCATGTATTAATAGAAAAAAAAAGGATCCTTCTAACCACACTCTTGAGTCAGTGCCAGGGGACTCCTTAGGTCACCAGGAAGCCATCCTTTGTCTTCAAGACATCCTTTTTTTGCCAGACATAACCAAACTCAGCATGTCCATAGAGTGTTCTCCAAGGCTGCGTTTTTTATTTTTTGGGGGGGGGTATTTTTAGGGCCACACCAGCAGCATAGGGAGGTTCCCAGGCTAGGGGTCTAATCAGAGTTACAGCTGCCAGCCTGCGCCACAGCCACAGCAATGTGGGATCCGAGCTGCGTCTTCGACCTGCACCACCGCTGATAGCAACACCAGATCCTTAACCCACTGGGAGGGAGCAGGGATCGAACCCGCATCCTCATGGTTCCTAGTCAGATTCGTTTCTGCTGAGCCTCGCCGGGAACCCCCACGGCTGCTCCTTACACTGCACCGCGACTGCCTCCCTCGCACCAGACTCCAGCCCCGCCCTCTGGAGAGGCCGGCGTCAACCGCACCCGCCGCCCGCGGGGCCCTTGCTGCAGCGGGAGCTGTGGTGCCTCTCCTGACCCAGGCTAACCTGTTTCAGCTTCTTCAAGTGTCCTTCAACCTCACTTCCGCTGCCCTCAACAGCCTTGTTAGTCTCCTCTGAACGCACCTGGGCTTGCCAGTTGTTCCCAAGCCTTCCTCGGTGCTACGAATATTTACGGAGGGCCTTCCGGGAAGACAGCAGATGAGAATGCCTAGAAAAAGCATGGTCTCTGTCTGGAGGGGCTCACTGTCTTGGAGCCCCTCAAACAACTGCAAGATGCTCGGGGAAATGCTATGAGGGGGTGAGCCCGGGGGGCTCTGAAAGTACAGAGGGTGGGAGCTGGCAGGTGGAGACGGATGTGCGCGTGCGCACGCGAGCGGGCCGGAAGTGCACTCAGGAGGGGAGGGAGAGATGACCCAGTTCCGGGGGCCGCCTGTGGTTTGAACTACTAGAGCCAGGGGCGTGGGTGAATGGAGGATAAGAGACAGACTTGAGAGGCCAAGAGGGGCCAGATAGTGGAGGAGATTGTATGAGGCTCTTAGGAGAGCAGCAGGGAGCTACTGAATCCTTGTAAGCAGGAGAGAAACACAGTCTTGGATTTTAAGGACAACTCTTCTGATGTCCAAGCTGGAGAGAGCGCTGGGGGCAGCTGCGAGGCTGGAGGGGGGCGATGCCATCGCCAGATCAGAAGAGAGCACAGCGGGGCTCGAACCTCATTCTGGAGGCTGAGCGTTTACGGATGCTGCCCGCGACTGTGAGCTGGACGGGGCCACAGCTCACTCCCGATTCACATTCGGGGGCAACTAAACCTTTTCTGCAGGAATAGCAACATCAGCTCTCTCCCAGCATCTATCTCTGCAACCAGTTGTTTTAAACACAATCCCATCAGTTTCGGCCCCTCCTTTCAGGTGCAACTGAATTCAACCCCCTTTTTACTTAAGGGTCATAATGAAGGATCTGCCACAGGACACGTGGGACAATCACTGGTGGAAACAATGCTGAATCCAGGCTTCCTGACTCTTAAGCCAGGCACCCTGTTACTCTGCCTCCCTAGGAAACGCACCTGTTTAGAGGGGCCAGAATGGAGACTGACTCACAGCAGCTCACTCAGGTCTGAGCTCACAGACGCACAAGGCAGGAAGGGCGAACCCTCTGCTCCTTTCTCGTCCCCTGAAAAGATCCCTGAGTTTGATGGCATTACAGGTCTTCAGGCAGCTGAAGGTCACAGTTGTTCAGACTCAATCCGCGAGGCACTTGACAATGTCAAAAGGCTTGAAAGAATTTCACAGGGTGAAAACAGAAGTCTCACAAGCTAGGGAACGCTTAACAAAAGCTTCTCTATGGGACTGAACTAGTTCAGGGCGTAAAAGCTGTTCAGGGAGACTGGACAGGGGACGGGAAATGGGGCACCCCTGGGGTGGGGTGGGGGAGGGGGCGGAGCACAAAGCCTCCGGCTGAATGCCTGGGGAATCGGGTCCTTCTCCGTGAGGGACTTGTTCACCCGGTCTCCTATGGAATTTCTTTTCATAGCTCCGTGAAACCCACACATTGCTTTTCCCCAGCACCACATCCTTATTAGCTCTTTATCTCTTTTCTTACGTCTCCTTGATATTAATGCTTTGCTTAAAAACAAAACAAAACAAAAACAGACTCAACCTCTGCTTCTAACCAGTTCACCCTGCATCTCCTCCGGTTAAGTCACAGCACCTCTCCCTCTCCCCACCACCCATCACCTCGTTCCTCACTTAAACCCGCCCCCCCAGGTTCCATGAACGCAGTGTTTTCCACGTATCCTCTCTTCTGAAGCCCAAATGCCACGATGGAAACATCAGACTTGTCAGATGAGCAAGAACTTCTTTTTTTATGGTCGCACCCATGTTATATGGAGGTTCCCAGACTAGGGGTCGAATTGGAGCTGCAGCTGCCTACACCACAGCCACAGCAATGCGGGATCCAAGTCGTGTCTGCGACCTACACCGCATTTCATGGCTATGCCAGATCCTTAACCCACTGAGCGAGGCCAGGGATCGAACCCACATCCTCATGGATACCGGTCAGGTTCATAACCTACTGAGCCACAACGGGAGCTCCCCGGATGAGCAAGAACGTCATTGATCCCTTCACAATAAGCAGATGCTTGTCTTTGAATGACTGGGGACTGGCCAGATCTCACAGATGGAATAAGAGCAATGAAGACGAGCCCCAGAATACACTCTTCGGGGAGAGACTGCAGAGCGACCTTTATGTGCATCTCACGTCGCAGGCACCATAAGCACTGTTTTTTTTTTTTAAGAGAAGCAAATCCAGTCATTCCGTTCTGAGCCTTCCTGTCCAAGCTGGAAAGGAATCCCCAGTGCCTGGACCGCGACACTGACCACCGATCGCTGCGCCCCTTAACCCTGGTCAACAAAACCTGCGGTGAAGCCGCGGCCTGAACTTACCTGGCTAGAGATCAGGTGGCGGGAGCTGCAATAAAGCCACTAAACAGAGACTAGGTCTTTAAAGAGCACTTTCTATAGCATTCTATCTGGTTTCTCACACATCTTCAATGACACCTGAAAAGCTTTGCTGAATCGAACCGTATCTGTCTGGGTCCGGGGGTGGGGGGTCTCAAATCGCCTCTCTTCTTTGCCAGGAAATTCCCATTTCTGGCAAGAACTGCACATAGAAAGTCCCACACGGCAGAAAAGCAAAGCCTCGCTGACACAGAGGGCTTCCAAACCACAGGTTTCCTTCTTTTTTTATAAAGAGGCTAAACTGAAAGGAGCGCTTAGCTTCCCCACTCAGCAGGCCGCCTTGCAGAGAGGACCCTCAGCACTGACCGCTCCTGGTCACGTTAGCATTCCAGTGTCTTAACTTTATTTTTATTTATTTATTTTTTGCTTTTTAGGGCCACACCCGCGGCATATGGAGGTTCCCAGGCTAGGGGTCCAATCGGAGCTGCAGCTGCCAGCCTACACCACAGCTGTGGCAACACTGGATCCTTAACCCACTGAGCGAGGCCAGGGATCGAACCCGCAACCTCATGGTTCCTAGTCAGATTCGGTTCCACTGAGCCACAATGGGAACTCCTCAGTGTCTTAACTTTAAACACACCACCGGTGAACTCCAGGTGAGTCTAACACGCTTCAGTCCCAGACTGGCTCAGAGCCAGTGCACTTACCTAAATGGTGCAATGCTGATGTTTTAGCTCTCCTGGGCTGCAGCTGCAGCATCTTATACTAGGGGACTCCAGGCACGCACCACCCTCGGCCGGGACATCTGTCCCCACTTCCAGCTGCAGAGCCGGGGGGATGGGTCGGGGGGCACGGTGCTGGCCTCTCCCTCCCCAGGCAGGCGCCCCCTGACCGCCGGCCTCCAGCTGCAGGCAGCTGGGGAATCCCAAGGTGATAGGGTCAGGTCCTCAGGTCCGGGAGTCTGGCCACGTGATTGCTTCATACCGCAGGCTGCTTCCTGCCCGGAGCTAAAAGAATGAAGGAGGGGCTTTCTTAGAAATGCAGATTTTCAACAAAATTCCTTTTCTCTGTGTGTACAAGAAGGTGTATTGCAACATTATCTGTAAGAGGAAATAAGTGGGGGAAAAATGCTTGCCAACTGCGGACTAAAATAAATGATGGGATTTCCATACAGTGGGGAGAAAAAAAAAAAAAGGAGGAGGAGGGTCTATATTTGCTAAGGTCTCTAACTATATTTCGGGGTGAAAAAAAAACCAGCACGTTGCAGACCGCCCTACTCACCATAAAGTCCAAATCTCAGTTGAACTGGGTATGTGCTTAGAAAAAATGCATAGAGTGATTCACAAGAAACTTGGAATAGTGGAGATCTGAGACTCTGGGGAGTAGAACTGGGGCAGGAGGAGTGATCCTACTTTTTGGCTCATTTTAGATTTTCTTTTTTACCTTGTATATGCACATAGCACTTTTATAATAACAGGGATTTTAAAAAATTCCTTTCTTGGAGTTCCTGTTGTGGGCTCAGCAGGTTAAGGCCTTGCCATAGTCTCCGTGAGGATGTGGTTCCATGCCTGGCCCGGCTCAGTGGGCTAAGGATCCGGCATTGCTGCAAGTTGCAGCGCAGGTCACAGATGTGGCTGGGATCCAGCTGTAGCTCCGATTTGACCCTTGGCCTGGGTACCTCCATATACCACAAGTGCAGGAGTAAAAATAAGTAAATAAATAAATTCCTTTCTTGCTTAATGAAAAAAATATATATACATATTTTTTGCTTTTTAGGGCCACATCCCCTGCACATGGAGGTTCCCAGGCTGGGGGTCTAATCAGAGCTACAGCAGCAGGCCTACACCACAGCCACAGCAACGCGGGATCCGAGCTGTATCTGCAACCTACACCACAGCTCATGGCAATGCTGGATCCTTAACCCAGTGAGGGAGGCCAGGGATCGAACCCTCAACCTCATGGCTCCTAGTCGGATTCATTTCCACTGTGCCACGATGAGAACTCCCACTTTTTTTTTTAATATTTTTATCAGCTAGACAGGATGTTTTCCTGTGGTAGATGATTTGAAAAGAGAAACTCCATGTCCTGGAAAAGGATACTGAACAGTAAATCTCGGTGAGTTTGGAGAAGGGAGACGTCTTCAGAAAACAGCTTCTGATATTGTCCCAAGTCGGAAAATACTGAATTAACATACTGCATTTCATTTTTATAATTTTATATGTTAGAAAACTTTAGCATATCAAGTAAACAGCATAAGGAACTGCCATGTACCCAATACCAAGCTTCGGTAATCAATCCTGGTTCACGCCTAACCCAGGCCCCACTCCCCTGCCACCTTCCAAACATCATGTCATTTTATCTGAGGGTCTGTATTCTTATGAGAACTCTCTCTTTTTAAACATCACCACCATTGCCCACCATTACGATATGCTTCGAAAACTTGTCAGTAATCCTTCTATATTTTTAAATATCTAGCAAGTATTCAAATATCCAAATAAGAACTATACGTTGTATTTGGTTGCTCTGTCTACCATATATAGGTTTCTCTGTGTGTGTTTTCCCTGCAGTTTATTAGTTGAGGAAACCAAGTCATTTGCCCTGTAGAATTCCCTGCCCTCTGCCTTTAACGATAATATACCTACGGAGGTTTTTAGCATGCTCTCAGTCTCTTCTGCTCCCTGAAAATCGGTAGCTAGACTTGGTTTGATTGGGTCTAAATTTTTGGCAATAATCTATCATATCCTGTATCTTTCGGTGACACTAGCTGCCCTTGATGATTTCGAGGGATTGAATTGTGCCTCCCCACCCCCGACCCTGGAGATACACTGACTTGCTAAACTTCATGCCCACGGGTGTAATGAGGTTAAAGTGAGACCCACACTAACCCAGCCCTTATGAAAGCAGAAACATCTGAACACAGACACTCAGCGAGAAGATGGTCATGTGACCATGAGGCAGAAAATGGAGTGCTGTGTCTACCAGCCAAGGGGTGCCAAGGCTTGCCGCCAGACACCGGCAGCTAAAATAGGCAAGGACGGAGGCTCTCCGAGGGTTTTAGAGGGAGCATGGCCCTGCCCTCACTGTGGTCTCAGATCTGGACTCCAGGACCGTGAGATACTAAGGTTTGCATGTTATGGCAGCCCGGGGATCTAACACCGTTATCCGCACCGAGAACCATCATTTCTTTTAGGACTTGTCAAATGGCGCTGTGCCTTAATTACTGGCTGGATACTTGCGTCAAAAGAAGCAACCCCTCTCCTGCCATTCCATTATCCCAAAGTCCAATCCACACGCCGAAGGCAGAGGCTTTCTCTTGCCTGTTTTTAGGTAACTTGGTTCCCAGTATCATCCAATGGTGGCCTGGGTTTGGGGGTTTGGGTTTTTTTTTTTTTTTGAGCATCATTATGAACTTGTGAATCTTCAACCTGAATCATGTGTTTCAAGCCTTTTCAGTGATTCATGTGCATATTTCAATTGTTCCATTTGTTGGCTCTGAGTCCTTTAGCCGTGACTCCAGGAATTTCAGTTATCTTGTGATGTTTCAGACTGATTGAGGGCATTTCCTGCTTCAGACCAGAACCATCCATTTCCCAAATGAGCCCTGGCTCCATTTAGTGGGAGGCAGTATTAAGAAACTATAAACTGCCACCAGGGGCACACATTCCAACTGATCGGTCATTGCTTCTAGGCCTTTTCAGTAGACAGAACTAGGGAATCGATTTTCAAAATAAGAAAACATGTCAACAGCTCATACTAACATTTTCTATTCAAACTAAAGGTTATAAAACATTTACTACGTTGTTAAATTCTATATTTGCATCTTATGGTAAAATTCTTGGTTCATATTAACATTACTAAATAATTACTAATTTGCTTATTTTATATCTAATAATTTCAGAATAATAATAACCAGTATTATTACTAACAACATGAATATTAAAATTTTACGACTATTTTGGGATTCTTGCTTTAGGATTTTTCCCACTAGGATGGACTACAGCTCACTCTGTCAAAAATCTTTTGAAATAATTCCTCTTTGTGTGGTTGGCCACCAGTTCAATATACAGTTAAAAATATTTTGTTCTGGAGTTTCCTTCGTGGCTCAGTGGTTAACGAATCCGACTAAGAACCGTGAGGTTGCAGGTTCGATCCCTGGCCTTGCTCAGTGAGTTAAAGATCCGGCGTTGCCGTGAGCTGTGGTGTAGGTTGCAGACGTGGCTCGGATCCCGCGTTGCTGTGGCTGTGGCGAAGGCCAGCGGCTACAGCTCCTGTTAGATCCCTAGCCTGGGAACCTCCATATGCCACAGGTGCGGCTCTAGATAAAAAGGCAAAAAGCCAAAAAAAAATTTTTTTTTGTTTTATTTTGATTTTAGGGAATTACTTTTTTTCTGTTTTTAATTTAGTGTGTGTGTGTGTGTGTGTGTGTGTGTGTGTGTGTGTGTAGTTTTTTTGCTTTTCTTTTTAGGGCTGCACCCACGGCATATGGAAGTTCCCAGGCTAGGGATCGAATCAGAGCTGCAGCTGCCAGCCTACACCACAGTCACAGCAACACCAGATCCAAGCCACGTCTGCAAACTACACCACAGCTCACAGCAATGCCAGATCCTTAACCCACTGAGCAAGTCCAGGGATCGAACCCGCAACCTCATGGTTCCTGGTTGGGTTGGTTAACCACTGAGCCATGAAGGGAACTCCGAAGAGTATGTCACTGTTGAATACACCTTGCATCTGTTGGTAGCCCTCTGGATTGTTTCTAGTTTTCGTCTGTTATGAATAAACCCTCCCCACAGCAAAGAGAGCTATTTGTGGCTGTCTGCATTCGTTTCTCTTGGGAGTGAATCCAGAATGGCCTGCAGGTCTCGGGCGGAGGTGCTCTGGGGTAGCTGGTGCAGATCAGGGCCAGTTATGCGCGTTCCTTCCCAACTCTACTGCCAGCGACTTCCGTTAGTAGCTTGAAATCAGCCAAGGGCGGAAATACTTAAGTCGTGGAAACAGGCAAATGCTATAAATCAGGACTGCCTTCTCCTCTGCCCCCAAAGCCAACTCTTAAACGTTTACAAGCACACTTCTAGCTGCACGGAAGTTATGTTTTCAAGTTTATTAGAAACTATCAGTTTCCCAAACCGGTTGTACCATTTTATGTTCCCACCAGAAGTGTGTAAGGGTTCCTATTGTGCCTCAGCTTTGCCTCAGACACTCAGGTATCTGACTTGGTCTTTTTAATTTTAGCCATTCTGATGGATGATTGGTGGTTTCCAGTTGTAATTTTAATTTTCTTGATGACTAACGATGCTTGTTACCTTCTCGTGTGCTTATTGGCCTTTCGATGTTGCGGTGTGTGGCTCCTTTGTCTTCTGACTTGACTAGATTGACTTATCAGTTCTAGCAGTTCGTTTGGAGCTCCCTTTGGCCAAAGGACTAAATGTCCTTGTTCACAGTCACATCATATGTGAAGAGTTTTCTCTCTCTCCAATCTTCCTGCCTTTTCTCTTGCCTTATTGCACTTATTTATTTACTCATTTTTTACGGCCACACCCACAGCATATGGAGGTTCCCAGGTTAGGGGGTCCAGTCAGGGCTGCAGGTGCTGGCCTACGCCGCAACCACAGCAACGCGGGATCCGAGCCACATCTGCGACCTACACCACAGTTCACGGCAATGCCGGTTCCTTAGCCCACTGACTGAGGCCAGATATTGGACCCGAGTCCTCATGGATACTAGTCAGGTTCGTTAACCACTGAGCCACGACAGGAACTCACTTTTCTTTCTGTACTTACTTTTTAATAAGCACTGCTTACATTTTCTTAAACTACAGTATACTATACACGCTTTTATTCACGTCGCCCTCCCCTTACAGTGCGTCTGTGAGCATTCTACACCTGCATATGGAGAGACTGCTGCTCTTTGTAAACTTATTTTACCACTTTGAAAAGATATGGCAACACGCCGAAGAACTTACCAAAATTATATGTTATATGGGGATGAGTCTATAAGATCACAGAAATGTGTTTCTGGGGCCTTCCCTCCTTGGCTGGCTGGTTTTCTTCAAGGGCAGTACTGCTGACAACTTGGCAAGGTCTAGTGATGGGGGATTAGTAACCCCTCTGTCCTTATGTAAATTTCTGTCCTGTCCAGCAATTTACATAAGAACCTCCCCCTCCTCCATAGTCACAGCACGCCACCTGCGTCACCAGGCTCTCCTCGGCTACCCTTCCACGCACCAGCTCCATTTCATTGTTTCAGTACTTATGTTTCAAGCTTCACCCTCCAACTCTTAAAGCAATACAGACAATAGATAACTTCATCCAGTTCTTACACTCCTTCCCAAAAATGCATCTGTGAACCCAATTTGGCCTGTGAAATTTCTCAGACTCAGCATGCACACATGTGCGCGCACACACACACACTCACAATCATTTGTGGGAACAATTTTCAATCTAGACTGCTGTAATCATGCTGAAAAACACAGTGTATTACATCCAATCTTGACTGCCTGGATGTTACTCAGAAAGGATCCTACGTCTAGTGCTGCAGCCCAACTCCTCCTAAGAATCTTGAACGTGGATGGAGCCATGAAGCTGTCCAAGTTTTAAATGCCAACAGCTTTTAGCCCAGCAGCTTCACCTATATACGGTTACCATGGCACTAAGACACAGCATGTGTCTGCTCAAGGACGTTTATTACGACATTACTTGTAACAGAAAAAGGAAACCTGGAAATAACCTAAACGTCAGTCAGTAAAAGACTGGAGAAATTATGGGATATCCATAACATGCAAAACCATACAGATTAAAGAAAAAACTACCTGGATGTATTGTTGTGGCACATCCTTTACGATAAATTAAAAAGCAAGGTGAAAAATAACTGCTATAACACAATCACCTGGGTATAAGATTTAAAAGGAGCTTGATTATGGAAAAACAGGTCTATCTATAGCTATACATGCAGGTAAAGGCATTTATTTTCAGGAAGCACGCATGGTTAACTGCTACCAATATGCAATATGCACTTTTAGGGCAACGGCCTGGTGGGCAGAAGGAAAGGGAGAATTTTATATCTCTTGAAAGTCCTAAAATTGTTTCACTCTGCACATATTACCATCATTTTTTAAGGAAATAATTAAAAAAAAATAACGGTTGGCTGGAATCTACTTATGAGAACACAACCAGATCTTAACAGTGGGACATTCTATGAAACAAACAAACAAAAAAATCAATGTCATGAAAAACAAAGGTAAGAGATTGTATTAGGTCAAAATAGACTACGGAGACACAGCCAAATGCAGTGTAGGTACCTCAATTATATTTGGGGTTGAAAACAATAGCTGTAAAAGACATTATGAGGACAAGTCAAAAAGTTAAATATGAACTGAATTTTAAATGATATGACTGAATTATGAATTTCCCACAGTGTAAGGGCAAGGTTGTGGTTATGTCACAGAACATTTTCATTCTTAGGTAATACCTGCTGAAGATTTCAGGGTAAAGTGCCATCATGTCTGCAACTTGCTGTCAACGAAAGAAATTACCCAGCAACAGAGTTCCCCTCATGGCTGAGCAGAAATGAATCTGACTAGCATTCACAAGGACGCAGGATCAATCCCTGGCCTCACTCAGTGGGTTAAGGATTCGGTGTTGCCGTGAGCTGTGGTGTAGGTCGCAGACTCGGCTAAGATCTGGCGTTGCCATGGCTGTGGTGTAGGCCAGCAGCGACAGCTCTGATTCGACCGCTTGCCTGGGAACCTCCATATGCCACAGGTACTGCCCTGAAAAAAAAAAAGAAAAGAAAAGAAATTACCTAGCAAAATAAATTGGAAAAAGTGCAAATACAGCAGAATGTTAACAATAAATGGATCTAAGTGAAGGATTACCTACGTTCATTATATTACCAACCTAAAGAAAACCTTCATCTTTGCTGTAGTTTGAATTTTCTTTCCTTGGAAAAGGTTCAAGGAAAAAGTAACGGTTACCATGGGACATATAAATCACTATACTCATTATTATGAGCTTATCTTAGCCTGAAATAAGCCACAAAGTAAAACTGTGGAGCCACCAGAACTCTGGAGAGAGCCTGGACTTGCCTCGCGGTCCCGGAACGGCTCTCGCCTCCAGAAGCCGCGTCCCCTCGCATCCGCCACCCTTCCTACCCGCCCCGATCCACACTCAGCCTGTGCAGTTTGGTCGGAAATGACCTGGCCTGTCCATTTCACAGCCACGTGCAGGGCTTCTGCCGCTTTCCTAAAGCAACAGGTCAGCCTGCCCGGTAGGAAGCAAGTCTTCTCCCGTTTGGGGACCTGGGAAAGGACCAAGCCTCTAGCAAGAGGAGTGGGCTCCCTGGCGAAGGTGGCTGGAGAGAGAGCTGCTCCCTCCGGGAGGCGGCGGTGCGCTCACACGTCTGTGCCGGGCACGGCCCTGCTAGTGCCGTCCTGTTAGCACGAGAGCGCAGCAGAGCGAGGACTGTGCCACGCATTTTCCCCGCACTGCCTCAGCCTCCAAGCTACCCAGAGACTCTTTTTCATAACCAGGAAACCGACCATCACGTGGGATCGCTGGAGCTCCCGCTGCGGCTCAGCAGTGACAAACCCCACCAATACCTGTAAGGCTGTGGGCTCCATCCCCGGCCCCGCTCAGTGGGTTAGGGATCTGGCTTTGCTGTGAGCAGCGCTGTGAGTCACAGATGCGGCTCGGATCCTGTGTTGCTGTGGCTGTTTTGTAGGCTGGCAGCTGCAGCTCCGATTCGACCCTTGGTCTGGGGACTTCCCTATGCTGCGGGTGCGGCCCTAAAAAGAAGAAAAAAGGCAGGGAATCATTAACTTGCCCGGGGCCACACAGCTAGTGCTATGCGAGCTGGGGCTCCAACCTGCTTGTCTGGTCGCAGCTTTGGTGTTACCGCGACGCACACCTCCTGCTCGGCTTCCAGGCCCCTGGCCCTTCCGTTCCTCCAGCGGGCCGGCTCTAGTCCCTGCAACTCGTCTGAGACACACTTTTACCCAGCCCTCCCCACTCGGTCAGACCCCGCCCTTCAGCTCACTACTCACACGTGATGCCCCAAGGGACGCCTCCCTGAAAGTGGCACCGCCCTGCTGGCCTTTACAGGCTGTCGTAGCATCGCCCGCGCCAGGCCTCCCTCCGCCTGAGCTCCTGGGAGAGAGCAGGGGTCTGTCTCGTTACTGAAAACCTTGGGCCTTGGCAGCAGGTCGTGGTAGGTCCCAGTTTTCTGACTCCCACACGTCCCTTGGCCAACAGCAGAAGAAGCGGTTAAGGGGGAAGGGCGATGTGGGGAGGGAGCGGTCAAAGGCAGCAGCTGCGTTTCTAGCAGGTGGATTTCACTGCATGAAACTTGGAGAGAGGCACAGTGGGCGCTGAATTTCAGGCAGTTCCCTTTTGTGCAGAAGGGTGGTGCAGAGTGAGGACCCCACGGTTAATAGAATCATAGACTTGGCAACAACTTCTGAGAGACGAAATCCCTCAGGGCCTGTATATGGCCAGGAGGCCCCTCTGCCTATGCTCACTGTCCCATCCATCCTTCCATCCATCCATCCATCCTTCCATCCATCCTTCCATCCATCCAGCTTTCCTTCCATCCATCCATCTTTCCTTCCATCCATCCATCTTTCCTTCCATCCATCCATCCATCCATCCTTCCTTCCATCCATCCTTCCTTCCATCCATCCATCCGTCCATCCATCCATCCGTCCATCCATCCATCTGTCCATCCATCCGTCCATCCTTCCATCCATCCATCCTTCCTTCTATCCATCCTTCCTTCCATCCATCCTTCTTTCCTTCCATCCATCCAACCTTCCATCTATCCATCCATCCATCCTTCCTTCTATCCATCTTTCCATTCTTCTTTCCTTTCCTCCATCCATCCTTCCACCCATCCATTCTTCTTTCCTTCCATCCATCCATCCATCCTTTCTTCCCTTCATCCATCCATCCATCCTTCCACCCATCCGTTCAGATATTTACTGAGCTCTGCTCTAAGCACTAGGCCAGAGGGCAGAGAACAACAGAAAGCCCTTGACTTCATGGGGCTTACAATCTACTCTAGGCCACAGTTAACAACTCTTAAGCAGATACAGAAGGTGTCGGGCAGACCTAAGGGAATGAAGAAAATAAAACCGGGCAAGATGATTAGCGAGCGATGTGAAGGGTGGTTTTGGGCACCAGGGTCAGAGAAGGTCCCTCTTCTGGAGAAATCTGGGTGAAGAAGAAAGTGAGCCGCACACAAAGCGAGGAGAAAGGCGGTCCAGACAGCACCAGTCATGTGGACAGAACATCAGCAGAAACCCAAGCCTCTTCCCTGCCTTTAAGTAGCTGCTTAGTATTGAAGTTGCCCAGGAAGTGACTTCTGGGTAAAGGCACGTTGCTAGAGCATTTGCGGCTGGGGAATGGCCTGTGGCAGCTCCAGCATCTGCCCCTTGCAGCCCCCACCACTGCAGGGACTTCCTGCCCGCCCCTCCCCCTCCACTCCTGCCTCGGGGAAGGGAACAGCCTCACCCAGCACTGGCCCTTGAGTTTGGGGCCAGCTAATCCTGGGGTGACTGACTTTGGCCTCCACCTGAAAGGCAACCCCCTGAGCACGTGTCTCCTTACCCTCGACCCCGCCCTGTCTCACAGTCCGTCCCGCTGACCCGGCCCCGCTGCTCTCCCCACCCTCCCCCAGTAGGTGCTCTGGGGCCCAACAGGTGGACATCGCCCCAGACCCCAACCTTTCCTCCCGCAGGGCTCCTCCGCCTTCCTTGAGCCCCTTCTCCAGGAAAAGCCACTCACTCTTGGACATCTGTCCTCGTTCCCCTGGCCGTTGCCTGTCCCCTCCTTCAGAGAAACGTTCTTTGATTCTCATGCCACCCCCGCTTCTCCCTCTGCTTTTCTTCATCGGAGCCCCTACCGGGGTCTCCAGTTGTAGCTCCCGAGGGCTTGGCTCAGAATTCCTTCCACTCCCGCACCCACCCCCACCCGGGCAAATGTCAAAGCCCAGCTGATCACGCTCTTAAAACCTGGTCTCACAACTCCTTGGCTTTTTCCATTGCCGTGACTTTTACCTACTCTCTGCTCAGTCACTCAGAGCCATCGAGTGGTCCAAACACAAGCACAGGGACAGGTGAGCTGGAAGCAAAACCACGATGGTGGGACCCAGGCTTTTCTTTAGAGACAGGGCTGGGAAGTGCAACTTGCCCCTTGGGTTGATTTCATTTGGTTTAAAAACTTCCTTGGTTTGGTCAGAAATGAGAGCATTCTGGTTAATCAAGCATGTTTGTTTAAAGACACATATTACTCACCGTACAAAGAATAAACTACATTGAAACCTCACTGAAAAGCACTCAACCATTGTTTGCTGAATGATAACCTCCATCGAATTTTTCGGAGCACATCTGCACATTTCATTTCATTGTCATCTCAGAACAGTCCTGTCCTGGCTCGCTGGTGTGATCCATCCGGCAGTGAATCAGGCGCCCTGCTCAGAAATCTAGACACCAGCGCACCGGCTCAACTGAGGCTGGATTCACCAAGAGCTACTCTGGGGCTGCGGGGGAGGGCCGGTGGGAAAAGCAGCCAAGCACGAGCAAGCCGGGGAGTAGAAAAGACTTCCCAGTTTTGCAAGATCTAGCTGACTAGATAATTTTCCTCTAGCCGGGCGGGTCTACACCAGGGCTCAACAAATTTTCTGTAAAGAGGTAGGAAGTAAGATAATACAAAAGAAACAGCATGGCTGTGCTCCAGTAAAACTACTGATGGGCACAAATTTGAATATCATTTGATTTTTTTACACATCACAAAATATTACCTTCTTTTTTTCAATCATCGACAAGTGAAAATTCATTCTTAGCTCCAGGACCATTCAGAAACATCCAGAGAGCGGGACCCACGCACGGGCCCCAGTCTGCTGAGCCCCTGCCGTGCGCAGCACACCCCCCAAGGAGACCGGAAGCCGCTGTTCTGTCCCTGGGCTGCCGGTGGCGACAACGGCTGCCATTTTGAACACCGCCTCTGTGCCAAATACCATGGAAAGGGTGTATGTATTTATTATCATTTAGTCTTCATAAAGCCATGCAAGGTATGCCCTCCCCACTTTAGAGATGATGAAAACAGGGCTCTGTGAAGATAATCTGCCCGGGGTCACACAAAGATGAAGGCTGGGAGATCCCGCATCTGTGCGCAAGGACCGTGCTCAGAACTCAGATTCGAGAAGGCCCAGGCCAGCTCTCCGCCACACACGCCTGGCTCGCAAGCCCTCTCCCTCGACGCAGCCATGCTCGTACGTCTTCCCGCTGTTTGGCTGTTTTGACTCTTGCTTTTTAACCTTCTCTCTGTGCCCCACCTTAAGAACTACCTTCTCCCTGACCTGGTAATGGATCAGGCTGGACGCCAGGAAACGTGTCCTTTTAGCGTCATCCAAACCCTTGGGTTTGAGTCAGGGAAGCGCGAGCCAGGGTAAGGTGCTTTTCCTGGGGCAGATGGGAGCTGCTGGAGCCAAAACGTGAGTTTCAGGAGTTCCCTTCGTGGCTCGGTGGTTAACGAATCCGACTAGGAACCATGAGGTTGTGGGTTCGATCCATGGCCTCGCTCAGTGGGTTAAGGATCCGGCGTTGCCGTGAGCTGTGGTGTAGGTTGCAGACGCGGCTCAGATCCCCCGTTGCTGTGGTTGTGGCGAAGGCCGGCAGCTACAGCTCCTGTTAGACCCCTAGCCTGGGAAACTCCATATGCCGCGGGTGTGGCTCCACATAAAGGCAAAAAGACAAAAAAAAAAACAAACATGAGTTTTACCCAAAGCCTTTTCAAGGTACCAAGGGTCAAAGCCAGAAAAACCCAGGCCAATGTGACAGCAAAGGTGGGAGGACCTGAAAAGTCTAGGTCATGAGTGGAGCTGGAAGGCAAAGGAGGGAAAGTTGGGCCCAAAAGGGACAGGTGAGTGGACGGAGCAGAGAGCTCCAAGGCCAGCCTTCAACTGCAGTCACCTTGGAGGGGCACGGGGCGGGCAGGCCCGCTGGGAGGTGTGTGGTCAGAGCGGATGGGCTCATCTTGGAACTCCCCTCGTGGGCCCCACCCTGCTTCTTCAGCTCCACCCTTATCGGTCCAGGCCCTATAGGACCGTGTCCCAGAGGGGTCCGGATGAATCAATCCATGCACTGTAGAAAACTGGGGCTCCACCCTGACTCTAAGGGGCACTGTGATTCCAGACAGGTCAGTGCAGTCGGAGGCTAACCCTCAGACAGCCTAGCCCAGCGCTGGAGGGACGGGCGTGGAAGGGATGGAAAGCGTCCGGTCCCAGCAGAGGAGTGCCGTCTGTCAGGAGCCGTGCTGAGGGCCAGAACTCACAAGCAACCGGCAATCCCCCCAGAAGATGAGGAGGGACAGCCCCTCTGCGGACAGCAAGGGGAACGCCAGTGTCACCAACTCCAAGGGTGAGACCCTAATGGGCTCTGAGGCTTGGAAACCAGTGGGAATCTCAGAGCAGGGCAGCCTTTCTTTGTTTTGTTTTTACAGCCGCACTAGCGGCACATGGAAGTTCCCAGGCTAGGGGTCTAATTAGGGCTGCAGCCACTGGTCTACACCACAGCCACAGCAATGCCAGATCCAAGCCACATCCGTGACCTACCCTGGAGCTTGCAGCAACGCCAGATCCTTAACCCACTGAGCGAGGTCAGGGATCAAACCCACATCCTCGTGGATACTAGTCAGGTTCTGAACCCGTTAAGCCACAATGGGAGGTCTAGGACAGGCTTTCTTAAATGTAATCCCCCCCAAATCACAAACCTAAAGATTAGTACAATATTGGCTAATTTAACTATAAGTTTTAAGCCCTTCTGTTCATCCAGAAAACCACGGAAAATGCAAGAAGACAAACCACAACCTGGGAGAACCGGCCACACAAAACCAACCGAGGGCTGGTGTCCAGAACATATAAAGAATTCCTACAAATCAATTCTATTGAAAAAGGGCAAAACGCACAAATCAGCAGAAATTAAGACGACTTCCAGGAACAAAGGATGTGGAACGCTCCAGGCTGACAGCGTCAGCTGGCTCACCACTCAGGAAACCCACATAATATCCCACAGGAAAGCTGAAACCATCAATACCCGAGCGCCTAGGAATCCCACTCCTCGCCAAGGTGCAGCGTCTCAGCCTCGGCGTGACTGCCGTCTTGGACCGCACGGGTCTTCATTGCCGGGCTGGCCTGCGCATCGCAGGATGTTTAGCCGCGTCCCTGGCCCCCGTCCCCATGGGAACCAAGAATGTCTGCGACATTCCCAAGTGTTCCTGACGTTGCTAAAAACTACCCCTGGTTGAAAAGCACTGCCCTTGGCTCCGGCGCACTAACGGGGTTCTACAAGGACGTTCGCAGCGGTGCCACACAAAGTAGCCAAAAGCATAAATACGCAAGAAAAAAAAAAACAGACAGGGGAAAACATTAATATCCAACAAAAGAATGGACAGGCAAATTGAGGTAAATAAATACAATGAAAGAGTACACAGTTCTAAAAATGAATAACCTTCTCCCAACAATAGACGACTCTCATAATTACTGGGCCAAGTTATAGAATATATTTAGTATGGATATTTCTACAAAGTTTGAAACCTGCAAAAATGACTAGTGTAGCATCTAGGGGTGCCCATTCAGGTGGTGTGGCAGCCTGCATCTCCCCTAAGCGGCTGCAACGGTATTTCTGGTCCCACCTGTTCTTCCAGAACCTGGGCGCTCCCCCGCCAAGAGGGGAAACTGGCGACCCCTCTCCTTGAACCAGTCACCAGTCGGGACTTTGTGACCCGACCACCTCAAATGACGTTATGTGACTCCTGAGGCCAGATCGCCAGAGATCACACAGCCTCCGTGCGGTGCTCCCTCTCGGGGCGCTCATCCTGGGAACTCAGCCACCGTGCGGGGAGGAAGCCCGGGCCACCGGGAGAGGTGACCCCGAGAAGATCCCCAGCTCCAGCAGCCGGCCGGTGAGCGGGTCACCTCGGAAGCACGTGGATCCAGAAGCCCCAGGTCGCCTGCCCCCCGCTGACGCCGTAGGAGGCGGAATCCTGCCCAAACTGCAGACACAGGAGGATTAAAACGACTGTCACTGTTTTACGCTACTAGCTGGTGAGGTGATTGTTAAGCCAGCAATAGATTTCTGAAATGGATGGTAAGAAATTAGAATGAAAAACGAGCGAATGCTGCACTTCGGATCGCGGTTCCTGATGAGGAGGGGGCGGGGAGAGTGATGGATTCGGGGCTGCGGGGAGTGGTCCAGCCAGGAGGCCGAGCCCACGCCGATGGATGGTGAGACCACAGGCCTTTCTGCGCTCAGGCGTCTGCGATGCTGAGGATGAGCGGTTCTTTCCAGCATCAAGGGGGGAAGGTGTCGGATCACACAGCGAGGGCACAGCAAAGGCCCCCGCCCGCTGCCCTTCCCGGGGCCGGCCCGGCTCCTCGGAATGGAAAGCTGGGCAGCGTCCACCCTCCTTGTGCCACGCTCTTCTGGTTGCTCAGTCAACACTTCCAGGCGTCTATTGACATTCTGGAAGCAAAACCAAGTGCCCCTGACAAGACAAAGTGAGAACTGTGCCTCTAAGCCCTTCGGAATACTCAGAGCTGGTTCTGAACAGGGCTGGGGACACGGGACACTCATCCTCAGAGAGAAGGCCTCTGTGCGCAGACTCGGCTCTCGGCGAGGCTGTGGGGCTGGAAGACTCGGAGCTGAGGCTCCCTGGATGAGCTTCATTTTCCTCTGTTGAGAAGGTTACGTGGATCCAGCACTCACCGGGCAGCGCGGACGGCGAACTCAGAGAGAATTCTGCTCCCTGGTGGGCATTCCCAGAGGGCCAGGCTGGGAGGGCTGGGGTCCGATCTGAGCGGCGGGCTGTTCTGGGAACCAGGTGGGGTCCCTCAGTTCTGTCCGTCAAACGAGCAGAGCTGCAGACGCCCTTCAAATAAGAGACAGGGACCTGCTGGCTCCTCCCAAAGAGTGAGCAGATTTAAAAAGAAAGAACCTCCCCCACACCAGGAGCTTTCTATAGAAAGTGCTTTGAAAACTCAAAAAAAAAAAAAAACCCCACAAAACTATTACTATTTGCTATTTCTCTCTGGTACAATCTGAGTCTATTTTTTCTTTTTCTTTTTTTGTCTTTTTGTCCTTTTATGGCCGCACCCACGGCATATGGAGGTTCCCAGGCTAGGGGTCTAATCGGAGCTATAGCCGCCAGCCTACACCACAGCCACAGTAACGCGGGATCCGAGCCGCGTCTGCGACCTACACCATAGCTCATGGCAACACCAGATCCTTAACCCACTGAGCAAGGCCAGGGATCGAACCCGCAACCTCATGGCTCCTAGTCGTTTTCGTTAACTGCTGAGCCACGACGGGAACTCCTCTGAGGATATTTTTTCTAAAGCAGAACACCTCAGAGTTAGATGCTTGTGAGACACACAATGTAATGGGTGAGAGGTAACAGGGAGTGGTGGGGACTGTGGCAAACAGACAGAGGACAAGCCTTTTCTAAGGGGGCCAGCACGTCTTAGCTCCAGCCCTTTGCTGAGAGGCGGAAAGCCTGGTCTGAATGTATTCCATCTTCTGATTGTGAAGAAAATCTAGACATTCAGAAACTTATATAGATTTTTTCTGACATAAGTGATCAGTTAAACCAAATATATATCTGAGTAGTATTTGGATGTGCAAAAAGGGGTATAACTGCCTTGCAGGGTTGTGAAGATGATAAAATGAGAAAAAATAGATATAGCAATGACTGAATATGCATCAGAAAAACCTACATAAATAATCAGAAGAGGCCACAGTCAACTGACAGACTGTATTTTCCAAAGATGATTGCAACAATATCTCCTACCTGCTAGTTTTATTATGCAACACTGACACACCTTTTATCAAGTGATAGGGGCTTTTTTCCTCCTCTTGAAACTGAGAAGAACTTTACAATTCCCTGAAGTGCTGTGGAAGTGACACTGTGTGACTTGCAATGGCAATTCTGCCTTGCCGTCTGGGGTGCCGACTCCCGTAGCCCAGCCGCCATGCTATGAGGGGGCTCAAGCAGCCCGTGGAGAGATCCACGGTGAGAAGCGCCAGCCCACACAGCCAGCTGGGCTCCCACCAGAGCCGCCCCAGGGGAGACCACATCCAGCAGAGACAAACCATCCCTGGTCGGGCCTGCCTGAGTTGCAGATTCACATGCAAAGTAAATTAATGTTGTTTTAAGTCACTAAGCTTTGGGTGATCTTTTACATAGCAACTGATAACTGGAACAGGACCAAAACTTAACTTTTGGGAGTTCTCTGGTTGCCTAGCAGTTTAAGGATCAAGTGTTGTCACTGCTGTGGCTCTGATTACTGCTGTGGCGCAGGTTTGATCCCCGGCCTGGGAGCTTCTGCCTGCCACAGACACAGCAAATAATAATAATAATAATAACAACTTTAAAGCCAGAGACACTCCCGGAAGGGTGAGGAAAGTGACCCAAGGCCAACTCAGGACATCCTAAAGCACAGGGATGCAAATTTTTTAGGTGAAAAGGAAAAGGTATTTTTCGTTCAGATCTCCAAGGCTGGGACAGAACCCACCGCGACAAATAATGGAGGCGAATGGATCATCTGAGCTTTGATTCGGCCCTGAGTTACGCGGACTTCCTGTAACTTTTCCACCTCTGAGTGTGGAATTAGTCCAAAACCTTTTTGGGTTTGAAGATTGAGCATTTTGTCCTCTAGGCCAGTGCTCCTCAAAGCAGGATTTTCACAGTACCTCCCACACCCAGCTTTTGTGGAAGGGGGTCCGGGAAGCCACGATTTTCTACCACTTACTAGATGATTCTTGTACCAATTTAGAAGCCTGTCCTCCACTCACCTCCCACGTAACCCTTACAGGCATGTTCTTCGGGGTTATTTCTTGCTCAGGACTGAACATTTAAGCAGCCTGTGGCTTCATCAGGCGAGGAGGCAGGTGTTTCAGGCAGAGGGTCTGCAACCCTCAGCGACTGGACATAGTGGCTTTGGCCTTGAGCTTGAAGAGATGGGAGGTGGTCGAAAACTTAAAATGAAATAAAGTCACAGATGGCCGTGTGGCCCAGAGCCCCTTCCGGCTGGCAGAGCCTCTACCGCGCTCCCACCGGCCCCTCCACCCCCACTCCTGGGGCTTTCACCTTCCTTAAGCCGCAAGGCTCAGTCCCCACCACCACCCAGGACCCCACCTGGAAGTGCCTTTCCTTCCGTGTAGAAAGTTAGGCTGCAATCACTTCAGCTAAAAGGTAGAGACTGCGATGTTGGTAACAAAGACAGCTGAAAGTGTTGTTAAAATGTTTTCTCTTGAAGCAAGAGGAAATGCTCCCCCGCAGATGAAGATGCAAAGTCTAAAAGCCTGTTACATGCGGGGAGCTTTCTAGTCGCTACAGGGGAAGCAGCTGGGCCCTTTGCATCAGATGAAAGCTGGAAAACGTTACCCGCAAGCGTCAAGGACATGCACATGGAGTCATCCACTTCTGTACAAAGTGTCCGCGTAGCTCTCTGGGTAGATGTGCTAGGTAACCCGGAAGAAAGAAGACAGAACCGAGCGTTGTGGCTGTAACTCCGGAGCAGGAGTCAAAGCGATGTGAGATGACATCAAATTTCACGTTCTAAAATGAATATCTCACACACCTGCGGCCAAAAGCACATCCCTAAGTATGAGAGAGACGTGAGTCAGAACCGCCACGAGGTGTCACCTCGCCAGGTTAGAATGACCATCATCCAAAACTTTTCTAACAATAAATGCTGGAGAGGGTGTGGAGAAAAAGGAACCTATCCCACACGGCTGGTAGGAATGTAAATTGGTAAGGCCGCTATGGGGAACAGTACGCAGCTTCCTTAAAACTATAGAACTACCATATGGGAATTCCCACCAGGGCTCAACAGTAACGGACCTGACTAGTGTCCGGGAGGACGCAGGTTTGATCCCTAGCCTCGCTCAGTGGGTTAAGGGTCCAGCATTGCCGTGAGCTGTGGTGTAGGCTGCAGATACGGCTTGGATCTGCTGTTGCTGTGGCTGTTGTGTAGGCCGGCAGCTACAGCTCCAATTCAACCCCAGCCTGGGAACTTTCACATGCCATGGGTGTGGCCCTAAAAAGATTTTAAAAAAAGATAAAAAAAAACAACACTACTAAATGATCCAGCAATCCCACTCCTAGGTGTACATCTGGAGAAAACAATAATTCAAAGAGATACCTGCACCCCAGTGTTCACTGCAGCACTATTAACAATCGCCAAGACATGGAAGCAGCCTGAAGGTCCACCAACAGAGGACTGAATAAAGAAGATGCGATACATATATACAAAGGAATATTACTCAGCCATGAAAAAGAACAGCATAATGCCATTTTCAGCAACATAGATGGTGCCAGAGATTATCATACTAAGTGAAGTCAGACAGAGAAAGACAATCATCAGATGATATCACTTATATATGGAACCTAATTTTTGAAACGATACAAATGAACTCATTTACAAAACAGAGACAGACCCACAGATTTCAAAAACAAATGTATGGCTACCAAAGGGGAAATGTGGGGAGAAGGATAAATTAGGAGTTTGGGATTAATATACACACACTATAAAATATAAAATAAAAACAAAAATATAAATATATAAATAATATAAAATACATGTATAATAAGTATAAATAAAATATAAAATAGATATAAGGTATAAAATAGATACTCGACAAGGATCTATTGTACCGCACAGGAGAGTCTACTCAATATTGTATAATAACCTAAATGGGAAAAGAATCTGAAAAAGAATATTTATACACATACGTATAACTGAATCGCTTTGCTGTACATCTGAAACTAATACAACAATGTAAAACAACTATACTCTAATAAAATAATAAAATAAATACCTCTAAAAAGTTTCTTTTTACTTTTAATTTTTTGTAATGGCAATATATTAAGAACATATATTAAGACATATTAAGAAATGTAAGGAGAGGAGTTCCCACTGTGGCAAAAAGGGATAGGCGGCAATCTTGGGAGCACTGGCATGCAGGTTCGAGCCCCAGCCCAGCACAGTGGGTTGGGGATCTGACACCACTGCAGCTGCGGCATGGGTCACAGCTGGGGTTCGGATCTGATCCCTGGCCCGAGAGCTCCATAGGCTGTGGGGCGGCCAAAAAAAAAACATGGAGCAAAGCAGCTTAAACAAACAGAAACTTTTATTTTTTTCCCATTACTTAATGAATTTTATTACAATTATAGGTGTACAAAAATCATCACAACTCAGTTTTACAGCATTTCCATCCCAAACCCTCAGTGCATCCCCCCACTCCCCAGCTTGTCTCATTTTGAAAACCATAGGTTTTCCAAAGTCTGTGAAAAGCAGAAACTTTTAAAAACCTCAGAGACAACTGCAAAAATATATCATCGTGGTAAAACAAGAAAAGGGTGTTCTAAGAAAGGAACAGAACAAGAAAGCACTCTTTAAAATTAAAAATATACTTGTCAAAATAATCATAGTAAGGTTAGAAGATGAGGTTGAAGACATTGAGTACAGATTTTAAGATTTTAAAACAAATGCAAAATATGATGGAAAAGATGAAAGACAGAAAGGGATGACCTGGAGGTCTGAGATCTAAATATCAGGAATTCCCCAAAGAGAAAACGTTAAGACAAAAGGAAGTCATAAGAGAAAGGTGGTAAATAATTTTCCAAAATGAAAAATGGCATGTGCTTTGATCACTAAGGTGCAATGGAGGCCCAGCACACGAATAAGAAAAGAATCACACCTAGATTCTAGAACCAGAACGCCTGGCTTCAATTCCTGGTTCTCGCACCTACTAGCTGTGTGGCCACGAGGAAAGTACTTTACCTCTCTGTGCCTCAGCTACTTCTGTGAAATGAGGGTAACAGAACCCGTCTCATAAGTAAGAATTAAAGGAGATAATATGTATAATATAATGAAGTTAGAACAGTGCCAGTTCAGTGTTAGCTGTTACTATCGTAATATCCAAATCTGTAGGCTTCTTGAAGAGGTGGTCTTGATGTGACGGACAGGAACGGCACTGAACTCGGAGTGAGAAGACCTGGGTTTGAAGCCCGAGTTTGCTACTAAGTTCATATACCTAGCAGATTTTCAGTAAACACTTCTTTCTTCTTCTTTTTTTTTCCTTTTTTGCTTTTTAGGGCTGCACCCATGGCATATGGAAGCTCATGGCAACACCAGATCTTTAACCCACTGAAAAAAAAGAAAATGTTGCCTGTCGCCTGATATATACAGGGCAGCCCATTCTCCAGGCTCTGACCTTTAACATGCTAAGGGATAACATGTTTCTATTCATAGAGAAATTTAAAAAAAGTAATGAAAGGAACTATAAGGAGTATTTAAAAATACATATATGTTTTTACTTTGAAAACTATATTTATGAAAGTATAATTTGCAATAAAAATGCACTTGTTTTAAGCATATACTTTTGGATCCTATATCTGGGCTGGATTGGAGCTATAGCTGCCGGCCTACACCACAGCCACAGCAACTCGGATTCCAGGCCGCGCCTGCGACCTACACCACAGCTCACGGCAACGCCGGATCCTTAACCTAGTGACCAAGGACAGGGATCGAACCCGTGTCCACACAGATCCTAGTCGGGTGCATTACTGTTGAAACAATATGGGAACCCCAATAAATACTTAAGTAAATGAATGAATGAATGAACGAATGAATGAATGAAAAGTCGAGAGATCTTCACCCCCACTCCAAGGTTAACTAGTTTGGAAGAGTACAGGATGCTTCCAAGGTTCATGGCTGCAAAACTACGACTTTCTGATTCAGTTCCCTAAACCAGATGTCCAGAGCACAACATGAAGATCTAAAAAACTAAAATTAAGGTAAATAAAATACTAAAGAAACAAAAGAGTCACACTGAAAAACGCTCAATCCAAGGACAAAGAGCTACAAGATTCTAGGGAGAAGAAAAAACAGATTCTATCTTGAGGGGTGTGATATTTGACCTAGAATTTTATACACAGCTGACTTAAGAATCAAGTGAAAAGCAGCATAAAGGCACTTGCAGGATAAAAGTAAATTAAATTTTCCCTTCTGTATAGCTTATCTTCGAGAGTGACCCAAGGACAGATTCCAGCAAAACGAGAGTGTAAACTAAGAAAGAAGAAGCTAACACGGTCTTGAAAAGAGTGATTGATCGGTGAAAGCAGTGAAGGGAAACTGCACTGATGGCAACACTGCTGCAGATGCAGGGCAGCAAGACAGCTGCAGGGAGAGGCTTCTTGTTTCGTTTTGTTTTGTTTTTAGCGAGGAGGTGAAAGGAGACAAACAGAATAGAAAAAATGGCATAATGGTGGGAAACTTGGAAAACATAATGTGAAGCTAAGATAAAGGAGACTGGTGGAATTAAAATAAAGAAATTTGTCCCAGAAATACTGAGTAGGGACATTGGTTCTATAAAGACAGACATCGGTCCTAGTTCAGAGCTCTGCTTTGCTCTGCTGTGCACTGTGTTTGCTGCCAAAACAAAATAAACACTATTTTCTGGCCTTCAACTCTTAGAATCAACCTTAGACGAACATAAACAAGAAGAAGGATGTCAGAGCAACACATGAAAGTACTGAACGGCCTGGGGGAGGGGGAGGAAGCAGCGAGGTCTGTCCTCCAAGAGCCTGGAGGAATAAAGAGATACCATCTACAGTTGATGGAGCAGGAAATGGGGGCTTAATTGGGGTCTTTGAAGTTGAAGAAGAGACTCCATTAAGCTCTGAAAATAGTCATTCAACTATATTTAGCAGAGTGGGGAGTGGGTGGGGGGACGCGACAGAAATGAACGGAGGCCTCATCTGTTACAGAAGGGAGTCAAGAGAAAGCATGGAAGTGGCTCAATTAATAAATAGCATCTTATTTAGAAACATGGAGGTAACCCCCCAACGACCTCTAAGCAAAAATTTGTCTCCAGGGAGCAGGACTGTGAGTGGGAAGGGTGGGCCAGGTGCCTTGTTTCCCATTATAAGGTCTCTGGTATTATTTGATCTTAAATAATTTGCATATATTACTAATTAAAATCTTCAATGAGGAATTTCTGAGATAAGGAGTTTTCTAGCACTAGGCGGAACATAACGGCATGAAAAGGTTAGAGGGCTGTGAGTCAAACAGGTGTTAGAAGTCATCTCTGGGCCCATGGGACAACAGATTGTTCCATTTTCCTCTTTATGATCGAGACGTATCTACAGCTTCCCTACTAATTAGATTTTTACTCATAATTTGAAAAATAACTTTAAAAATACCCCCTCAAGTTTCTCCTAGGGCACAGGGCACCCTGTCTCCAAGTAGGAAGATTCAAGGTGGCTGTGTCCAATTTGTAAATACACTTACAACGGCCTCCCCTACCTACAGCAGCAAGCTTCTGCATGCCAGTGCCACTGTCAGTGGCGCCCCACAGGCCCCCACAAGGTCAAGGACCCTCTGCAACCACGCGTCTGAGCCCGCTTAGCTGGCTCTCCTGGTCTCTTGTGTCTAGGTTGTGTTAGCTAGGAAGTCACTCGGCTCCATGCAAACCGGAAGGTCTCTGCTCTTCAAACTCATTTGTGAAGAACGAACTTGAGTAGGAATTTCACTGTAACACATCTCATATTCGGATAAAGACACGTACAATAGAGCTGCACTGAGGGCTGGATTCACCCCATTCATTCCCTTCCTCTGGTCCTTTTACAGATGAGAACCCCAGACCCGGGAGGTTGGGTCCTTTGCCAGAGGTCAAAATCCCATCAGATTCCCAGTCTTTTGTCCTGACCAGATTTTTTTTTTTTTTTTTGTCTTTTTGCTTTTTCTAAGGGCCGCACCCGTGGCATATGGAGGTTCCCAGGCTAGGGGTCTAATCAGAGCTGCAGCTGCCGGCCTTCACCACAGCCACAGCAATGCCAGATCTGAGCCGCATCTGCAGCCTACACCACAGCTCATGGCAACGCCAGATCCTTAACCCATTGAGTGAAGCCAGGGATCGAACCCGCAACCTCACGGTTCCTAATAGGATTCCTTAACTACTGAGCCCTACACCAGATTCTGAAACGAAAGATAGGGTGTCTCAGGGCTCTGGGTCACAGGTAGCAGCATCTCAGTTTTAAGCCAAAGGAAAAAAATATCAGAAAAATACTGGAATCCAAGGGTGGGCGGGGCAGTCAGGGATCAAGGCAGGGAGAGAACGCCCGCGGGATCACAGGCGGCTCCCTCCTTCTCTCAGTGACCGATTGACAACAAACGTGGCTCCCAGGCTCCGCCCAGCGTGTGTGGGACGGTCGTGAGACACAGAAGGACGGTCCTGCGGCAGGTGCGGGTCTGGGCCCAGCCCGAGCCCACAGCGAGGATGGGGGACGTCGCTGATGCTTCAGCGTAAGACGGCGCGGAGGGGAGGGTGAAGCTCTGCCGAGCGCGGACTGCTTCTGGGCTCTGCGGCTCTCTGGGGACATGACTAATATTTTGAAAGCAAGGGACTGAGGCTTGGGCAGGTAAGCACAGGGCTGATAAGCAGCCGAGACTCAGAACGGTCCTTCCTCTTGGTATGAGGCTCCTTCCTTCAAGCTTCTCCTCCGTCTCGCGCGACGATAATCCTGGCACTGGGAGCCCTGGAACAAGCCCACCTCTCCCACTTGCCCCTCTTTGGAAGAGCTGTGCTTCCGCGCCAGCTGCTCAAAGCCATCGGAGCCTTGGGCTTCGGGCGGGGTCTGTGGACCAGTGCCGTGTAGTGACCTACTCACTTCTTGCCGTAGTGGCTCCATCCACCTCCGGGCATTCGGCCTCCTTTCAGGAGGGCGCCCGAGCCAGCTCACCCCGCGCGGCAGCCCAGAGCCAACTGGTGCGTTCTTTGGAAATGCTCAAGCTGCTTGACGTCGTGTTGGCAGCTTGAAATCAGACCTTGTGGGAGGATTTGAAAGCTTGGAGATGGACAGGCTACCGATAGGGGCTCTCCTCCACTCACAGCCTCTTGTTAAACATTCATCAGCTCATCCCTGACTCCACCTGCCCGCTTCCTGCCCGGAAGAAGATGCAAAGTGTGCACACGGAGGCTCACCCTTAATTTTCAGTTGTCTACATCTTCTCATGTATTTAGTATAGCTTTAAAAAAAAAATCTTTGCAATCGCAAATGCTTCAGATCTGTTGCAGTGCTAACTTTGGGCCAAACGCTTAAGCGAACAAATGGATTCTTTGTGTAACTCAACCCCTCAACTTAGCTAGAGCTTTTAAACTCACTTGTTTTCCACACGCCGCGTGCCCTCACCTCAGGCCCTTATCTCTCATGGAGCCTGTAGCTGAGACCTCCTCTCTGGTTTCACGGCCTCTAGATTTCCCCCAGTTCGCCCTCTGTATCTCCGTCCAATCTTTTGAAAGCATCGCTGCTGATCACGTCTCCCATCAGAGCCTCTGCACTGGCTTCTGACGCGGTTCAAATTCCTGACCCAGCTCTCAGCGCTCCTTTCTTTGGGCCCTTTATTCCCCAGGCTCCACTGATGGATGGGACCGGTCCCTGCTCATGGGCAGTTCCCTCCCCCAGGGAGGCCCCCCTCCACCCCATCTCCTCCGAAACCAATTTACATGGCATTTCACCCACACTGGTCCGACACTAGTCTCCAGCGCCCAGCCAGAGGTGACCGCGGTCACTCTGGACCACTTAGAATACGTTGCTGGAGGCCCTCCGATGTCCCTCACCGCTGCGACTCCTCTAAGGGCACAGGATGCGGGAATTCACTACCTCACTGCAACTCAGTGTGGTCCAGGCAGCACCTGGCGCCTGCTCTCCATCCCCATCCAGGCCTAAAGGAACCAGAATCCGGGGGCGGGTAGGAGGGGGAGTCCTCCAGTTGATTCCAACGCCACAAGGGGCTACCTTGCGCCCACGGGCTCTTTCTACCCGACGTCCTTCTCATGGCTGCTCCTCACTGTATTTTACTTACAGTTATTAGCAACAACCCTAGTGTGTTAGCATTAACGCTTTTCCCTGCCCACTCGGATTCTCACCCTCTGCAAGGACCCCCTCAGCAAGGCTCCAGGTGGTGGTTCCTCCACCGACATTGCGCCCCTTCTCTGCACTGCCCAGGCCCGGTGTGCCCCCCCGTGCCCGCAGCCTCTACTGAGATGCGGGCCTGCAGATTTATTCTGCACTCAGCTGGGTCCACTGTGCTTCTCTCTATAGATGCCAGTTACATTCACGCTTCTCAAAACATCAGCTGCAAAGGCCCTCTTCTACTGCGGGCAGTTCTGTTAGCAAGGAGGCTTTGTTTGGGGCCACTCTGGCCAGCCCAGGGCAAAGGTCAGGGCGTCACAGTGGCCGAAGCCACTTTCACTGAGAAAAGTCCTCCCTGCCCTTGCCCTGCTCCTCCCCAGTGAGGGATGGCTCTGCCAGGAATGGGTGTGGCTACCCTAAGGCCCACCTCCTGGAGAACTAGGACCGCCTCTTTTGTTCTTGTTGTTAACTTTTAATTTAGATATAATTTCAAAGTTGCAGAAAAATTGCAAGTATAATATAAAGAGGTTCCATATACCTCTCACCCGGATTCCCCTATCGCTTATACTTGGTTCCATTTCTTTTATTGTAATATTCTATTGGCGTGTTTTTTTCTTAACTTTTTTTCCTGATTTTTAGGGCTGCACCTGTGACATATGGAAGTTTCCAGGCTAGGGGTTGAATCAGAGCTACAGCTGCCAGCCCACACCACAGCCTCAGCAATGTGGGATCCGAGGTGCGTCTGCGACCTACACCACAGCTTTTGGCAGTGCCGGATCCTTAACCCACTGAGTGAGGCCAAGCATCGAACCCACATCCTCACAGATACTAGTCGAGCTCGTTTCTGCTGAGCCGCAACGGGAACCCCTCTTGTTTAAAAGCAAGTTAGAGACATTGTGCTCCTTTGCCCCTAAATATTTCTACGAACAAGATTCTCTTACATAAACATAGCACAATGACCAGCTCTAGGAAACTCAATATGAACAGAATACTACATCCTTCTCAGCGAATCTGAGGGGATCCATGAGGCGGGTCTGTCCCAAGCGCAGTGACGGCTCTCCGTACGGGGCCACAGCCTCTTTGCGAAGACTGCCCTCTGCTGGTCATTTTCAACATTGCAGCTGCCGTGCCTCTGCTGATATGACTGACAAGGGGCCAGAAGTCCAGACCTGGAGCATTTATTGTGAGACCTTGGAAAAGTTATCCAGCCTTACTGAATCCCCATTTCTGTAAAAAAGAGGATGACAGTCCCTGCCCTGCTTCCCTTACGGGCAGCTTAGTGTGAAACGGTCCTACAAAGGTAGTCATACGGTGTTTTAAGCTAATGCCTACAATGGGCTCCTACGATTCCTCCACGGGCCCAGCCCCCAGGTCCCCGAGCGCCAAAGCTGCCCTTCGGGACTCGCGGCGGCTCCCTGCCAAGCCTCCCGTGGGTACCCGCTCTGTGCCTCCCGTGGCAGAGCTGCCTCCTTACCTGAGGCTTCCAAGAGCAACAGGTTCCCACGAGCCATGCGGGGAAGGAATGCGGGGAGGTCTGGCCTTGAGTGTTGCTGGCCCGGGGGTCCAGCCGGGGCCGGGGGGGGTGGGGTGGGGGGTCTCCGCTAATCTTGTCCCCCGGCGGTTACGCAGCGTCCCCTGGGGCTGCCGCCGCACGCTGTTTCCGGCTACCGGTGGAAGTGACCTCTCCTCTTCCGCCCGCGCCTCCCATTCCCCCCAAACCCGGGGACAGGTGTGTTTTCAGTAATTTAGGCGTGGAGTTTTCACCTGCACCGCCCTGCGCCAGCCCCGGGACTCGTGCAAACCCTGCTCCTTATCCAGATCTTAGTTCTCTTGCCACATTTTCTTTGCGTCCTTCTCAGAAGCTTAGGTGCCCCCCACCCCAATTTCTTCCTGCCTACCTGCCATCTTTCCTACTTTCCCCTTTCTTTTTTTGCTTGGTGCGGCATGTGGAGGTTCCCAGACTAGGGATCGAATCAGATCTACAGATGCCGGCCTTCTCCACAGACACAGCAACGCCAGAGCCGAGCCGCGTCTGCAACCTACACCACAGCTCAGGGCAACGCCAGATCGTTAACCCACTGAGCAAGGCCAGGGATCGAACCTGCAACCTCATGGTTCCTAGTCGGATTCCTTTCCTATTTTCAATAAACGTTTATTGAGCACCAACTATATGCCAGGTTCCGCATCCGGGCTCCGTGGAGCGCAGAATGCCCAGTTGCCCCACATGGCTTGTCATTCATTGAGTGATAAGCAGGGCAGCGATTCATCATAAACGAGATCCCCGCGCTTTCCCAGGCAGGCTTTTCTCGTTCCACGTGACTCGCCGCCACCCCCGCCCCCCGCCCAGCGCCTCCCACGGCCGGGGGTCTGCTCTTCATGGCTTTCTGGTTACTGAGTGCTCTCCCAGGACCAGGGGGATTCCTTGTGCAGGCCCACAGGAGAAGCTCAGAGAAGGAGAATCACCAGAACTAAGCAGCTCAAGCAGAGAGAGATTTCTCAGCATGAAACCGGTTGTTTCTTTTCTTACTGGAATTTACTCCTGAGCAGAGACGTCTGTAGCATTCCAATGGCGTCACTCTCCAGAGCATCTGGGGGTTTTCTTACTTGGGGGCATCTTGGGATACTTGACAAATCAGTGATGGAGTTCTGCACGTGCTCAGAGAAAGAAGCGTCACACAGACACAGGGCTCCGTACAGGCTGATGTCCAAGGGCACAGACTCTGTAAAGCTAGTGCCAGGTTTGGTGTGGGAGGTCAGACCTGGCCTGGTAGGAATGACCAGCCTGCTAGCTTCCCTCCATCGGCAGGACTGGAGGCCACCACTTCTCACCCATGTGAGAGACACCTGCTTCACAGTTTTCTTGAGTGAAAAATGGAATAAAGCAGGCACCACTCGTGCGGTGATGCCCTATAATCAGCAGATGTATAGGAAACATGTCTGGATCAGAAACACGAATAAGGGGGCACTTTATTTTATTTTGGGGGGCAGCACCTGCGGCATGTGGAAGTTCCCAGGTTAGGGGTCTAATCAGAACCGTAGCCACCGGCCTTCGCCACAGCCACAGCAATGCCAGATCCGAGCTGCGTCTGCAGCCTACACCACAGCTCACGGCAACACTGGACCCTTAACCCACTGAGCGAGGCCGGGGATGGAACCGGCATCCTCATGGTTCCTAGTCGGGTTTGTTTCTGCTGAGCCGCGACGGGAACCCTTAAGGAGGCAATTTAGAATGTACTTTGACAGTGGTCTGTTGGGGAGCTCGTCTCCAGCTGGTTAGGAGTGGGTGAGAACAGATTAAGCAGCCATGGTCAGGACCCGTGTTGAATTTACACTGGTCTGATTCACACCTGCTCCTCTTCCTCATTCTTGTGGACAGTCCACATACCAAAGATGCCGGGGAAGAAAGTGACTACAGCGTTCACAAACATATGACTACGTCTCAAGAACAAGTGGATGAATAATTCAGTCAGCCTGTTGTGCAAAAGGTTGAATGCTATTTGGGAAAGTTTTCTAGAAAATTCCATGAGGGTAGGGACTAGGATGTCTTACTAACCACTTTATACCCAGAAACTAGTGCCACACCTGGCACTCGGTGAGCACATTAAAAAATCAGCTGTAGTGGGGACACAATCTTTAAGGCATTAGCCTGCTATGGTCCTCTTTGCCTGGCAAAGCAGTAAAGCTTTTTCTCCTTAAAAAAAATTAGTTGTAATGGAAGCCCACCATGGCCTAGTTTACTCTATCATTGTACCGTAAACGTCAGGAAAATACTTGATGTGTTCCGTGTCCCCAAGCCATACTTTGAAATGATACTGCAATTTCTAGCTTTGCTTTAATTGGTAATTCATAAAATCCTTTAGAAATTAAAACTCTATGTAAAAATCAAGCAACCGATGGTAATAGTGAAGGCATTAAACTGTTGCCCTCTGAACTCTTATTGACACGGTCAAAACAACCTTCATAGCCAAGGCTGAAACATTTGGGAATGCAACTGAAAAAATCAAGACAGAATAAAACAAAATCTCCTAAACTATCTTAGCCGTAATTATTAAAACAGGTACTAACTTGTATTTTGCTGAAGTCCTGAAGCTGCCTTCAGGGGCAGGCGAGTCAGCAGTACATTAAGAAACAAAAAGCAGCAACAGCAGCAGCTATAATAATAGAACTGGTTTGTCTGTCCCGAGCCTGGGAGAGCAATGCCTTCCTGTATTGTTCCCTAACACTGACTTCGTGGCCATCTGTTTTCCTGGTCCCTCCACATCCTGTGAAACCAACACTATCCTGGTAACAGGATCCCTGCTGACTTATCTCTTCAGCTTCCTGTCCTGTTTCTGCAAGAGTTTTATTTAGCTTTACATACGAGTGTGCGCTCGCATATGTGAGGCAAGAGTGAGCGCCAGGGCCCCAGAGCGGGGGCCGAAAGATGTCGCCCCAGAAGTGGCGCGCATGGTCTGGTCTTGCTTCCTGGGGCTTGGGGCTGAGAGCCAGGCATTCCTAGCGGATCTCTTCCATGGCTCCTGAAAGCCACCACTTACTGAGCACTGTGCTAAATGCTTTCTGTTGTTACCATATTATCTCATTAGTTTAACCTTGCAGCCACCTAATGAAATGTTTTGTTGTCGTGGTTTTCTCATGGTACAGATGAGGAAATAAGTCGAAGAAGGGTTGAGTGGCTTGGCCTTTCACATGGCTCAGAATTGGCAGAGGTGGAACTTGAACTCAGGCTGACTCTAAAGCCTGTGCCCTTAGTTTAGCCATTAGGTTCTCCCGCCTTTCCTTGGGCCCCTACCTCCTTGCTGGCAGGATGCCCAGTTTTCACTCCCCTCCTCTCTCTCTGGCTTTGCATTGCTTCCCAGTTCAACACAAACATCCACCCATAAGTTCTGTGCTACATTTTTCATCCTGGCTTTCAGAGCGCACCACAAGTTGGCTCCACCTTCCGGCTCCATCCTCCACCACCCGCAAGTCCAGGTGCTGTTCTGTAGCTAATAGCGAGCTCTGTGCACCCTCCACGTGCCGGCCCAGCACCTCTGCAGCACTTTGCTTCACAGCACTTTCTGCTTGAGCAGTTCTCCTGTCCCAGCCTCCTGGTTCACCTACCCAGCTCTCCCACTCTGCCAGGACCCATGAAGGCTTGCTCCCTCCACAAAGCTTCCCCATCCACCCCAGGCCTCAGAGACCCCTCCCTCCTTTAGGGCGATGCACTTGTTCCTTGGGCCCCTGGTTTGCCCGTTAACCATGTGCCACTTCATTATACCCTCGATAGTACTGACTTCACTGTTTACTTTTTCATGTGCTATTGCTTTGTCTCCACAATAGATTATAAGCTCCTCGTGCACCTTTCCAGGGCGCCCCCACTCTGTCACTGAGCCCACCAGCTTTTAACTAGTGTAATACTGGACATAGGTTGCTTCCTACTCTCAGCTCTTCTCTGGTCTTTTTTTTTTTTTTTTTTTAGTAGGAATAAGACGACTATTTAAGACTGGATTAAAACGCTAATCCTCAAATATAAAGTGTGCTAAATAATGGACCTTTGCGATTTATAAAGGAAATTCAGGCAGAAGCTGAGAAGTCTGCCTTTTAAACTACTTCCTGCTGCAGGACGCAAGTATCTTTTCACCCACCACAGATGCTGTGACTTCACTAGGTCTTTCGAGAGTCAACCCCAAACCCAGAACAGACACACACATACACAGAAAACTGAAGATGACACTCAAGTTCCCAGAATTCAACAGGGCCTCAATCTCTGCAGAAACCAGTAAGAAGACTGAGGGCCTCACTGAAGCTTCATTTGCCCCTTGGAGAGTTTGCTCCAGTGCTGAGGGGTCTGGATGGGGCGTGGCGGGGGGGATATTCTGCCACACACACACACCCAGATCTTGCTGCATCAGAATCCCTTGACATCAGAGATAAGACGTGGGGTCCCCTGCAGCCTCCTCCCACCTCACCTAGGTGATGAGCAGCAAGGCGCAGTGCCCCCCGCTTCACAACCTGGTTTCATATCCCAGAGATGCAGACCCGAGTGGGGACCTGATTCTTCCCTCCTCACTCACTGTGCATGCGTAAGGGCTGAGTGTTGATTGGTCTCTGTGTGGGGCACATTTTATCTTCTGATTGGTTGCAGGCAGGATGCCTCATTTGCATGGGGAACCCGTTATATAGAGGCGGGGTGAGGAGTGGGCCGCATCCTTCCCCTAGTAGGGAGGAGGAAGAAGCAGGCCAGGCTGCTCAGGGGGCAGGGGCGTTACAGTGAGAGGTGGGGCGGTGATAAGGGTCTGGTAATTCTTGTCTCGCCAGAGGCCTTGGGTTTAATCTCCTTGGAGGGGACCTGAAGCCTAACAGCAGGAGAAAGGTGGGGGTGGGGCTTGTTGACAAAGAGGAGTCCAGAGGAGCCAGCCGGGACCCACTCATGAAGGCCTTTGATGCCCGGCTATCCAGCTTTCTCCTGAAAGTGGGAGGAAGTCTTCTGTGACAGACACCCAGTCAGTCCCACCCACCAGTCAGCCACCACTGGCCGGGCCTCCCTGTCAAACAGGGCCCCGCGCTGATCCGGACACCTAACTCCCCTGGGCTTCTCATGGGCAACCGTGAGGACGCCACCCCGTTGCCAGCCACAGGGCTCAGTCGTGGCCCCGAGTCCTGGGTCATCTGCTGGCCCCCCGCCCCCCGGCAGGACCCCACCACCACGCAGACGCGGCAGGAGGGCTCAGGGCCATGCCCTCTGGCGGGGGTGACGATCAATCAGGGTCCGTGTTCGAGGACCACTGACCCGGGCCTGGGCCTTCTGCTCAGCCCGGGCGCTTAGAGCCAGCACCTCTCTCCCCGTGGTTCTCCGCCTCCCGCTGGCCCTCTCCTTTCACGTGGCCTCTCTCCCTCCTGCTCCCTCTCCCGGCTTTACCCCTCCCACGCTTCCTGTCACACTAACCTCTTTGTCCCCCTCTCCCCGCTCCTCAGATGACATTTTTTCGTGCCCCGTCAGCGTCAGCGCCCAGAGCTGCCTGCCAGGGCCTCTCCCCCTCCTCCTTTCTTCTGTCCCATCAAAAAAGGCACTTCATCTGTTTTAACGTTCCCTCCAGGGCACTTGTTTCTGCGGCCTGGGGCTCTCCCGCTCCATGGGGGCCTCTGCCGGCCTGAGGAAGGGTCTCTGGGAAAAGCAGCTTTCTAGGCTTGGCTGCCAGCCACAGGCCTGGGTTTTGTTCCAAGCCATCGAAATGCAAAACCACTGACTGAGATCCCTGGGCGGGCTCAGTAACTCTGGGACGGCGTCTCTGGGTGACACTAGTGGGCGACATTATCTCAACACCCAAGGTCAAGTTAAGGGAGCCGGTACACGTGAAAGCCCGCTCAGTAATACAAGATGAAATATTCTGAGTGGCACACCTACGACCCCAAGTCAACCTCAGAGCCACAGGCTCACTTCCAGGACTGTCACCTCTGCGCCTCCACCGTAGCTGGCAGTGGCCCGGGCACACGTCCGCCTGCGGTGCACCCACCCCGGGCAGCCCGCCCCGGTCCGCTTTGCTCTTAGGAGCCACACAGCAGGACCTCCGCAGTCTCCCTCCTGCCCACAGGGAGGTGGCGCATTTTGCAAGTTTAAGCGCCTTTCCCGTGGAGAAAAGCAACCAAGGCATTTAAAAATTAAGGTCTCTTCAGAGAGAAACCAGAGGTCACCCTGGCAGGCATCAGTAATAGTTCTTTTGTGAAAAGCAGACAAGGCCACACTCCCTGCCTTCTGCAGGCTCTGCGTGCCCCCCAGCGCTGAGGCTAGATGCCTCCTTGCTCTCGCCCGGGCTCAGGGCCACAGCCGTGGAGCCTGCTCCCCTCCTCTGCCCCACTTCCGCCCCGGCAGCTCCGCTCGCCTGGCCCAGGCCTGTGCCTGCCGGGCGATGGAGTGCCGTTTTGGCCCTGGGTGCCCGCAGGCCCGGACCACAGTTCCAGCCCAGTGCGACTGTCACTGGTTTCTGGCTGGATGCGGTTTTCCAAAGCTCTCAAAGAGAACGAGAAGAAAAATCCCTCTCCAGCTTTTGACACATAAAAGGAGCTCGGTAAACATGAGTTGAATTTGGTGAAGGAAGAAGGGAGGGGGGATCCTGCTCTCTGGAAGGCCCTGCCTTGCTGAGGGCTCCAGAACTGGAGATTCTGGGGGGGGTTTTTTGTTGTTGTTGTTTTGTCTTTATCTAGAGCCACACCCGCGGCATATGAAGGTTCCCAGGCTAGGGGTCTAGCATATGGAGGTTCCCAGGCTAGGGATCTAACAGGAGCTGTAGCTGCCGGCCTTCGCCACAGCCACAGCAACGCGGGATCCGAGCCGCGTCTGCGACCTACACCACAGCTCACGGCAACGCCGGATCCTTAACCCACTGAGCAGGGTCAGGGATCGGACCCGCAACCTCACGGTTCTTAGTCGGATTCGTTAACCACTGAGCCACGAAGGGAACTCCCAGAACTGGATATTCTGGAAGCTCCTAAGCGAGCTGTCCGGTGGCGGAGGCGGGGAGAGGCAGAGCGGGGGAGGCGCCCGCGGCTCCGGGAGGAGGCAGGTCCCGGGCTGGGCGCCCACGGCCTCCCCGTGTCCCGCGGCCGCGCGCGCTGCGGTCAGAGGCCCCGGCCCTGCTTCACCGCCGCCGTTGCTTCCGCCTGGGCTGCTCTTTCCTCGCCTCCGCCCCGGCTCCTCCTGCCCCTTGGAGACCAGGCAGAATTCCCGCGAGCCCCCGCCCGTCCCGTCCCACCCCGGCGGTCAGGGCGCCCCCCAGCCCCCCGGCCCCGTCGCGCTCCTGGGGCGGCACCTGACGGAGCGCAGTTGTCTGTGCGCCTCTCCTCCTCACGGCCTCACTCGCGCGTATTCACGCGCGCTTCATCACGGGGCCCCCGGGCCAGCAGGGACCAAGAGCCACCAGCTCCCCAGTGCCCCCGGGTGGGTCACGGTCCAGTGACGGAGGAGACTTCAGGAGGAGTCACCAAAGGGTGAGTGTTTGCACAGGAAAGTCAGGGCGCCTGGGGCTGGTTTAGAGGGGGTGTGGACGGCTCCCTAGAGACGGACGTTTGAGCCGAAGACTACAGAAGGCGTAAGGCCTGGCCGGGGAGAGAGGTGGGGGGGTGTGCGTGCGTGAGTGTATGTGACTGTGTGTGTGTGTGTGTGAGTGTATGTCAATGTGTGTGATTGAGTGTATGGGGTATGTGAGTGTGTACATGTGTGTGAGTGTGAATGGGTGTGACTGTGTGTGTGAGTGTGTCAATGTGTGTGACTGAGTGTATGGGGTATGTGAGTGTGTATGTGTGTGTGTGTATGTGAATGGGTGTGACTGAGTGTATATGAGTGTATGAGTGTGCGTGACTGAGTGTGAATGTGTTGATGAGCGTGTGTGTGTGTGTGTGTGAGAGAGAGTATGTGGATGTGTGTGATGAGTGTATATGAGTGTACGAGTTTGGGGGGCCCAGTTCAGGCCGAGCACGTGCACGTGCAAACCCCCCACAGGGAAAGAGACGCGTCTCAGGTCAGAGGAACCCAAGCAGAGCCCTGTACCTGCTGGAGAGAAGCAGGCTGGAGAGTCAGGCGGGACGAGGTGGCAGAAAACCAGGAAGGCCGCGTTCAAGGCCGGCTCCACAAAGGGAGGGTTTGTGACTTATTTGTTGATGTCCTGAGGTGGGGGAGGGGGGTGCGAAGAATCACAGCCGCTCAGGAAGTGTTTCTCGAACACATAAAGAAATGAAAACGCTTTGACTGGAGGAACAGAATCTAACCGGGACATGGGGATCTGACAAATGAAACCAAACCACGTCTCAAGGCCAGCTATGCCACCGCCAGGGCCATTTCAGCCTTCCGCTGGGAGCCGGGAAGCACCACACCCACCTGACCGGCACAAGGACGGGTTTGCAGTGAGCACCTGTGGCACGACTTGAGCTGGTCACATTCAGCAAGACAAGGGTGTCCTTCATTCAAAGCAGACCTATCCGGAGCCCGCGGAGGGAGCGGAAGTGCCATCCGCCGGGCTGGGGCTTCACCCACTGGGGATCTGGCAGGCAGAGACCCAGCCAGGCTGTCTCCATGCCACTGTGAGAGAAGGGCTTTCTCTGCTTTCTTCTGCCTGCGGGCTTGCGGACTCCGGAGGGGCCACCGGTTTGGAGGGAGGGAGGCCTCAGGGTCGTCCGGTCGGCTTCGGTTCGGAAGACACGGAAGCCAGAGAGGCCGAGCGACGCGACCTGAGTTAGTGGCAGGAGGAAGCTAGGTCTCAGCTCACCTGATGCTACACCCAGTTCTTCAGTGAAGAAAGCAGGAAGAGAGAGAAGGGAAGCAGAAGAGGAGGCAGGGAGGGACCTACATCAGCGCTGTCCCACGGGAACCAAAACAAAGAGCCGATCCCACAGTCAAGGGCAGCTAGGAGTTCTACGCCTTGTAACACACTCAGAACCTGAGTTCACTGAAAGGCAATGAGTGGGAACCGAACATCCAGCTTTCTCTGCCAAGGCTCAGCCTCTGGGAGGAGAGTTTCCACCTCGTGGATGTAAGATGCCCGGGGGCACTTGGGACCACACATGCTCCTACTTGAGGCTGTTTTATCTGTAGCCAGCAGCTGGAAGCTGGGATCCAGGTTGAAACAGCCAGAGTTCAGCTGAATCCCTGCACTTGCACAATCTCCCAATACCTCTTCTCACTTTCTTTCTCGCAATAAAGCCCCTGGGTTTTAGCTGGCACAGGGCTGCCTAGAATAAAGATTGAATTTCCCAGATCCTTGTGGCTAAGGGTTGCGTCTGCAACCAGAGGACACTGGGCAATGTCAGGGGATGTTTTGTTTGTCAAACTTGGGAAGGAGGAAGTTACACTAACATCTGGGGGGTAGAGGCCAGGGATGCTGCCTAACACCCTCAAGGCACAGGACAGCCCCCTCCAACAAAAAACTGTCTCACCCCAAAAGCAGTAGTACAAAGAATGAGATGAGAAATCCCTGCCTTCCAGGGAGGGGGTACGCTTGTCTTCCTCCTCCCTCTAAACCACTGACTGGAGCGTGGACGTAAAGGCTGGAATCCATGCTGCCATCTTTGTCCACGAGGTAGAAGCCACGTGTCAAGGACAGTGAAGTAATAAGATAGAACAAGTCCAGACCCCTGCTCATCCTGAAACTATCGTTTCAGATACGGATGGTTCACTTGCAAACTTGTTACCTAAACAGAATGAAGTTCTAGTTCACTGAAGTCTCTGCTGTTTTAGCCTCTCTGTCACTTCCAGCTGAGCTTCCTTGAGAACACTTCCCTCCTCTTGCCCCTTTTCCATCCTCCTCAACTTCGGTGAGCCTCTGCCCACCCAGCTCTTGCTCCTGGTCTCTCCTCTCTCTGTATCCCTTTGTTGCTCCCACCCGGGTTTCACCAAATTTACTCGAGAACTGTATTTATCCATATTCTCAGTTTGATCTACTTTGAATTCCGGTAACTGCTCCATCCATCTTCTTGCAGCTCTGAAACTATCAATCAGGTCCCACTCCTTTCAGATTCCCAGCCAGGCAGGCTGTGACCAGTCCTATGAGTAAGCCATATCCATTGGGTTTTAAACATTTGTTTGTCACCGAGTTTGCAAGGTGACAGCACACTCTCCCAGACTAGATGCTATCTGTAATGACCCGTACGGTGTGGGTGCTAGTTCTGCAGAGTGGGGGGTGTGACCAATGGGAGTGGACCTCGGCCCTCAACTGAGGCCCTACAAGCCGGGTTTATTGGTTTATACCCATGGCCATGTTGTATCTGAAGAATCCATCCATCCATCCATCCATCCATCCATCCATCCATCCATCTATCCACTCAACTCCTCCGTGAGTCATGTTCAAGGCCTTAGCATAGAATCTGCTGAGACAATACCCTGGAGGCCTTTCCATTTATATTATTATTTACCACTGGCTGAAAAATGGCAAATCCTTGGCCATCAAGTAGGATCTCCCAGAGAAACAGACTGCAAGGGCTGGCCTTCTCTTGATTTCTTCATGCCTCCCCGTTGCTAGTGCTGGATAACTTGACATTAACTAGCCCTTTCCTTTCTGGGGTTTTCAGTCTGCTACTGGAGAGCTCAGAAAAAAGTCAGGGTGACCCCACTATTAGACAAACAGACTCACAGATATACAATCGTACCGCCAGGGATCCCAAAGCAAACCCTTTGAATTCAAGGGCAGATATTCCTGAACAAGGAGGGCAATTTCAGCATATTTGATAGTGCTTGAGCCTGTCTGCCTGACATCTTGAGGCTATAACAAAACGCACAGAATGGATGCTTTCAAGGGGAGCGTGGACGAGGATCAAAGAACAGTAACACAAGGAGCATCCCAGTGTCCTTCAGCCGGACTGGATCCTTCTGAGCCTGGTCCCCAATTTCCCAGTCACGACTATAAGCGTAACGGGAGGATGGAGGCTTCCAACTCAGTCACGGCAATTTAGTGTAAGAAGAACAAAACTGAATCACTTCAGCTGGCTTCCTTTTCAGAATTTTTGTGGACTGGCACGGAGGAGGGAGACCACGGCTGCCGTGTTAAGACAGGGCCCAAACCAACGGAGCAGACGGCGTGGAAGCCAGCTCCCAGATGCACCTCAAGGGTCCCGCCTCTGTTACTCTCACCCGTGCAGCCCCTCCCACAATGTATTAGAGTCGATCCGTGTGACCAATAGAACACAGAAGTCATGCTGCGTGACTTCTGAGGCAGGTCATAAAGACACATGGCTTCTGCCTCCTTTTCTTCTCTCTCTCTCATCGCTCACTCTGCAGTTTGTGGCCCTGCGGAGAGGTCCGTGGCAAGGACCTAAGCCCCACAGCTGACAGCCACGTGAGTCATCGTGGAAGCCGACCCTCCAGTCCCGGCCCTCCCTCGGGCAGTCACAGCCCCAGAGAGCCTTGAGACAGGGCGTGAGTGAGCCACTCAGCACAGCAGCTCCCTGACCCACAGAACTCTGGGCTCATGCGCTTTCCCTGTAAGCGGCTGAGGTCTGGGATGATTTAACGCAGGCTAGACGGAATAACCACCACACCCTGTCAGTCAGCATACAGCAACCATTCAGCAATCTTCACGACAATCCTGGGAGCCGGAAATGATTTTCTCCATCTCAGAGGTGTGAAAATAGGTTCAGAAATTTCCCAGGGTCATACAATTGCCCCCAAGATCCCTGAAACCCCGCCGCCGCCCCAGACCGTCTCCCTGAGACTTTCCTCCCACAGACCCACAGAGATGACGGTGCGGTGGCCTCAGGTTCAATGGTGAGATTATCTGATCAGAGGATGGGGAGGAGATGAGGCTTTGCAAATTTCCGTTACCTGCAAAAATCTCATTCTTACCTTATGAAGCAGCTTCAAGCACTTGGCAGAGCCCAGCGAGACAATGGCACTCTAAAATGACGGCAAAAACCCAAAGAACCAAAAACTGGACGGTGTTTGTGGTTAAAGTCAGAAAGCTGCTGACAAATAACAAGACCTCTGCTTGGACAAAGGGTGGTCCTTGTCATCTGCAGGATGTGACACAGACTCGCCACGGGGAAACAGAGGAAGCCCTGGAGGCCTGGACCCCTCTGGCTGGAGGGTTTTCTTTTCAGTCACCTTGGGAGCCCAGGGATGACGGTCACCTCGCTGTGGCCCTGAGTCTATCGCCCAGAAGGAGGAAGACGGCCTGCAGAGATTCCTCTGCCTGCTCTGGAATGGTCTCCCCTGAGGTTCTGCTGGGTATCACCAGCAAAGAACTTTTCTTCCCCAGCTCCCCACATAGTGGAAAATAAGAGGGCACAGCTTCCTCTGAGGTCATTTTTTGGGGGCCAACAAATCAAATTGAGCCTTTTCTGTTGTTGTTGTTTGCTTTTTTAAGGGGCTGTACCTGCGGCATGTGGAAATTCCCAGGCTAGGGGTCAAATTGGAGCTGCAGCAGCCGGCCTATACCACAGCCAGAGCAATGCGGGATCCTTAACCCACCAAGCGAGGCCAGGAATGGAACCCACATCCTCATGGATACTAGTCAGGTTCTCAACCCACTGAGTCATTACAGGAACTCTGTGAGATTTTTGATGGAATTGAGATCTGCTTATCAAGGACTTGAACTTATGCTAATAACAGAAGCCAAGTGGATTAATGAGTGTTTGAATACAAAGCCCTAAACTTCTCAAACTTTTAATGCAAAAGTTAAAAGGGGATCTTATTAAAATGCAGATTCATATCTGGGGGGCGAATGGGGGGTCTGAGATCATGCATTTCTCTAACAGGGTGGGAGCACGGGGCGGGAGGGGGGGTAATGCTGAGGCTCCTAGGCCACTGTCAGCATTTTAGTAGGAAGGGCCAAAAGCACTTGTTCTCCAACTTAGCTGTTTATGCAAGTCACCTGGGGAGGGAGTTAAAAAAACACTGATTCCAGGACCGCAACCCCTGAAAGTCTGCTTTAACTGGTCTCAGGTACTCCCTGGGCATAGGAATCTAGGGTGTGAGGTCATCAGCAGATTTTTCAGCAGAAACTCTGCAGGCCGGAAGGTGGTGAAACAATTTACTTAAAAGTGATGAAAGGAAAAAACCTCCAACCAAGATTACTTTACCCAGCAAGGCTCTCATTTAGATTTGAAGGAGAAATCAAAAGCTTTACAGACAAGCAAAAGCTAAGAGAATCCAGCACCACCCATCCAGCTTTACAACAAATACTAAAGGAACTTCTCCAGACAGAAAAGAAGAGGCCACAGCTAGAAACGAAAATACTACAAATGACAAGGATCACCAGTAAAGGCCTATATACAGTAAATGTAGGAAATCATCCATGCACAAATATGCTACCAAAATCAGAAATCATGAGAAGAGGAGGGTACAAATGCAGGACACTGGAGATGCCTTTGCAATTAAGAGACCAACAACTTAAGACAATCTTATATATATGTAGACTCCTATATCAAAACTTCAGGGTAACTGCAAGCCAAAATTCTACAATAGTACACACAAATAAGAAAATTCAACTCAAATACAACACTAAATTTAGTCCTCAAATCTCAAGAGGAGAGAACAAGAGAAGGGAAGAAAAAAGAGCAACAAAAACAAATCAAAAACAGTTAATAAAATGGCAATAAGACTATACATATCAATAATTACCTTAAATGTAAATGGACTAAATGCCCCAACCAAAAGACAGACTAGCTGCACGGATACAAAAACAAGACTCATATATATGCTGTCTTCAAGAGACCCACTTCACTTCTATGGACACATAAAATTGAAAGTGAGAGGATGGAGGAAAATATTCCATGCAAACTGGAATCAAAAGAAAGCTGGAGTAGCAATACTCAATCAGACAAAACAGACCTTAAAATAAAGAATATTTTAAGAGACTAAGAAGGACATTACATAATGATCAAAGGATCAAAGACGATATAACAACGGTAAATATCTATGCACCCCACATAGGGTCACCTCAATATATAAGGCAACTGCTAACAGCTTAAGAAGAAACTGACAATAGCACAATAATAGGAGGGGACTTTAACACCCCACTTACAGCAATGAACAGATCATCCAGACAGAAAATCAACAAGGAAACACAGGCCCTAAATGAAGCATTAGACCAGATGGACTTAATAGATATTTATAGGACATTCCATCCAAAAGCAGCAGAATACACATTCTTCTCAAGTGCACATGGAACATTCTCTAGGACTGATCACATTCTGGGCCACAAATCAAGCCTTGGTAACTTTAAGAAAATTGAAATCACGTCAAGCACCTTTTCTAACAACAATGCTATACAACTGGAAATCAACAAGAAAAAAATTGCAAAAAAACCCCACAAACACGTGGAGACTAAACAACATGCTACTAAACAACCAACGGATCCCTGAAGGAATCTAGGGTGTGGCAGAGCTGGAGGACACTGGTCTGAGAACCAGTTGCTTGCAGGATCCCTCTTGACCCCTTTCCTGGGAGAAGAGCTGCAGTGCAGGGTAACTGGGAACCTGGGGACAGGCGCCTGGACGCATCCTACTGCTCCCTCTGTGGTCTGCCACTCCACCTGGGGACGGGGCAACAACTCTGCTCCCTTAAAGGGTGGACAGACAAAGAACAAGCACATGTAGGTGGAGAATTCAGATGAGGGTCTGGCGGGCTGCGTTATCACTTCATGATCACTTTCAACTGCTAAGACTTTCAAGACCCACGCCCACAAGCAGGGTCACTGAAAGCAGAACTAGGACACTGAAGATGAACTTCTGCTACCACAAGGTCATCTGGGCGATGTTTCTGAGTGCCCACTGTGTACAGGGCACTGTGATAAGCCTTGCAGAGAATTCTCTACAATTAGAAAGCAAGGGTGTTTAGCTTTTATGAGCTTCCAGTTTAAAAAGAAGACAAGCTAGGAACATGGGCCACTAGCTTCCTGACTGACTATAGGACTCATCCATTTGCTCAACCAGATCTTTTTTTTTTTTTGGCCATGTCCATGGCACCTAAAAGTTCCCGGGCCAGGGATTGAACCCACGCCACAGAAGATACCTGAGTCACAGTAGTGACAATGCCAGATCCTTAACCTGCTGAGCCATGAAGGAATTCTTCCTCAACCACTATTTAAAGGAGCTTGCTACGAGCTGGCCACAAAAAGCCATGGTTCCTCCCCTGCCCAAGATGCTTACAGTTTCAGAGAGAGGACAGAAAACCAAAAAGAAAATTCTGTGGCCCCCAAGGTGCTTTGGGAACCCAGCAGTGAAGCCCCTCCTCGCCAGCAGACCAGGCTGAAGAATGTCTGGGAAAGTTCGTGGAGGAGGTAACACGGCTGATCAATGTCAGGTCCCAGAGCCTTCTAGTCAAAGTGCTTCGGGGAGTTCTCTGGTGGCTCAGCGGGTTAAGGATCCAGTGTTGTCACTGCTGTGGCTCAGATCTGATCCCTGGCCCAGAAACTTTGTATCCTATGGGTGCAGCACCCCCCCCCCCAATAAATAAATAAATAATTGCTTCCGGATCTTTGTCGCACGGACTTTCTCAGCTGTGTCTCCTGACAAGTCACGCTCACTTGCTGCACCCGCTCACGCTCTCCTGTCTGACTCAGCTCCATGTCGCAAGGGACACGGAAACAAGGGAAGCATTTGTCTTCTTCATCATGGTGTCCCCAGAGCCCAGCGGAAAGCCCAGCATTTAGCTGTGCTCTATGCTTACATGAATAAATGTGCTTGTTGTCTGTTCAAAGCCCGTCTAGCTTTGAAGATCCCAGTCTGGCTTGGCCTTTGTCTAACCATCTCCACCACAGACAGTGACCGCCACCTACAGGACAGACCTCCATCCTTCCTGAGCTCTTACAGGCTTGGAAGCCTGGTCAGCGGCCCGAGTGAACCAGCCATGAGGTCCGGAACCACCGGTGCTGCCTGCCTCAGAAGCGGTGCCCCTGCTCCTGCCTCGCCTTCCCTTTGAGGCTGGACCCCCCTCGCTGAACACCAGCCCGCTGGGTCCACACTCTCAGATCCTTCCCTGGGGGGGCTGGATCGTGTTCCATTTCTCCCCTCTTGTGAACGGGCTGATGGCACAGAACCAGGGAACTGATCCAAGCCAGACGTTGTCACCAGTGTCCTGAACTGCAGAGATCTTCTCCACCAGCACCTGCTGCAGTCAAGGCCAAGAGAGCTTGACCCACTCAGACACCACGCACTGCTCGGCCTCTACCACTTCCCCAGCTTCGTCCGAGCTTCTTCCGCCATCCCCGGTCTGTTTGCTAACCTCTGCCCGGAATTCCTTGCACACAGTTGGCTGTAGGTTAGGTAACCCTTTCCCAGGGCAGCCTTCCTCCCCCCTTCAGCCTCTCAGGACGTAATCGCCGTCTGTTTCCCTGAAGTCCCAAACCACGGCACCTGCCTCACGTGGAGGCCTTTTTACCTTGCATCGCAGTTGTTTGCGTAGCTGTCATCATTTCTACTCGGCAGTAAGGCAGGCGCGTGTCTCTTTCTTTGTATGTCAACCAGACCCTCAACCACTACTTGTTGAAGAGCTGAAGTCATAAGACAACACTGAGCACAAATCAAATGGGATGTATGGTCTCCCCAACCCGTGAGCCCCATTCCGTTCAGCCTGGTATCACCCCCCAGATGAATCATTCTCACGCACAGCCGTTCTCATGCCAAAAGGAACCGCAGCTCCGCACTGCCTACTACATGAAATCCACATCCCCCATCCGGAATCAGGCTTGTCTCCCGTCCCTTTGCCACATCTGGCCTCGATCCTACTTGCCTGACCTCCTGACCCTGCAGCCCCTGACCCCAGCTGTCCTCTACGAGGACCCATTTGCCCTCTTTTCTAGGTTAACATCTACATGTCTTCATCCTGGCACTTTTTCTTTTCCTTTGCCTATTCCCATCTCACTCCCTGATGTGGTTTGGTTATTAGCCTGGCTGAAACTCAGTGTTAAGATCTTTGGGATGAAAAAAGCCAGGGTTTAAATGTGGTGAGCAGATTTCTTCTGGCAAAAGAAGAGTCTTTGTAATTCCTTTAGGAATGGATTGTTTTCCCCTGTTCTGGGAAACCCATGTGGCTGGACACATAAAACAAGAATTTTCCCAAGATTCTCGGGGGAGAAGTGTGAGGAAACCAGGACGCTTAAGGCAGGTGTTTTCAACCTGAGAAGCCGAGGGCCGAGTTTGGTACATCACGCAGGCATGTCTACAGCTGCCTAGGAGTCAGAGGGGAGATGAGAATGTTTCTTGGGTTCTAACAAATTTAGCTGATGCTGCATCTGAACTTTGGTTTGTTCCTGCAGGGTGTGAGCTTTCTTTATTGAGAGCTGCTTGCTAATAACAGCAAACGCGTCGCTACACACTTAACATGTGCCAGGACTGAGATAAACCCCTGCAAAGAAAGACTCCTATAATTCTCACAACAACTTCAGGGTTTTTCAGATGAGGAAGAGAATGCTCAGAAAAGTTAAAGATCATGTTTTACAAATTAGAGGCAGAACCAAGATGTGAACACAGGAGGAGTCTGACTCCACAGCCTGTGCTCCAAACCTCTACTCTCAAAGTCTTTTTTAAAAATCTCACCCTTACATTTTTTTTTTTAATAATTAGTACAATACATGCTTGTTACTTCGGAGTGCCAACTCAAAACATTTCACTGGTATGGATGCCCAACTGCATTTTGCCACTTTTTTATAGGCCATCATGCATTATTTTGCTTATTGTTTCATATTCACAGGTTGTATTTCTCCCAAGAAAATTTGAAGTGTCCTTGAAGGAAGGGATTTTTTTTTTTGGTCTTTTTTTGTCTATTTAGGGCCACACCCACAGCATATGAGATTCTCAGGCTAAGGTTTGAAACAGAGCTGTAGCTGCCGGCCTACACCACAGCCACAGCAACCAGGATCAGAGCCGTGTAGGATCCTTAACCCACTGAGCAAGGCCAGGGATTGAACCTGCACCCTCACAGATACTAGTCGGGTTTGTTAACTGCTGAGCCACAACGGGAGCTCCGAGATTGTGTCTGAAACGTCTACTTTATCTCCCACAGTAGAGGCTCAGCTGCATCCTCTCTAAATACTCATCAAACTGAATTAAACTGGTACCCAAATGACCTTCTCTCTCTGGAGCAAAGCTAGTGAAAGCATGCACACAAATAGAGTAGATTTCTAGGGCTTCTGGGGAAGGCTGAAGCTGCTTTCAAGCACTTCTATGCAAATAGAACAACACGGTAACTTAAAAATAATCCTTCTGTACAAACACGAAGCGTTACTGAAGACTCCCGGAGCATGTATAAATCACACATCGGGTATAACAGATCTGAACTTTAAAACAGCAAAATGAGGTAGTGCTAAATTTAGAACATTGCTGTCCTGGGAACCGAAATTGTACCTGGGCAGGACCAGCCCACTCCAGGTGTTATCGTCGGTGCTTTGGCTCCCTCTGTCGGCAGAAAGGAAGAGGGTTTTTTTGTTTGCTTGCTTTTGGTGGTTTTTACTCACAGGAATTCTTGGTTCAGGTTGTATGACTGCCGCTGTTCACTGCATGTACTGCCTGAGAAAATTCAGCTCCTAGATTTAGGAAAAAGGGGAAGACAAAAACTACTGGAGCTTTCTCCTTGGGTGCCAGCTAAATACACACTTTCATTCCTTTTACAGGCTAACAGTGCTGCCTCTAAAGCCAGACTCGCTACAAACCACTTATTGTCAGAGAACACAGCGTTTGTTTCGCCACAGCTTTCCCAGGCCTTAATTGTAGGGCGTGAAAAGTACACCTCTCTTGCTCACAGAGTTGGTCCCACAAGCCGGGTTTTCCCACACTGCCTGCTAACCCCCTATCTTGATAATGACTCAGACAAAGGCTTTTGGTCTCAATTAGTGAAAGGAATCAAATATCTAAAAATTCTTTATGATTCATTAGGCGGAGCTAAGGATACACGCATCTTAGCGCGTGGCTTCTCGATCCCCTCTTCCAGGGACTTTTATATACAAATTTAAATTGCCATTTAATCACGTCTGTGACACATCATTTGACACGTGGCTCCAACGGCCCGGGAGAATTCCTCTGCCGGGTATTGCCATGGGGCACTGAGCAGCTCCCTTCCCTGCTCAGCCCCGTGCAATTCCGAGGGCCAGTGAAGACTCTCAGATGCCACCAGTGCCTGGCACATTTCAGAGTTCAGTAAGGATTTGTTTAAACAAATACAATCTGAGGTCATTCTTCTACCTTAAGGGCTATTTTTAGACATGTCGGAATTCCTCTTTCCTGCACGCGAGGACATTTGTATTACAGTAGAATGAAACGGATATGTGTGGCATCAATCGTGGCTCTGCCACTTACTGTTTGGAGAGGACTACGAACAGAGGCCCTAAACTTCCTCGCACGTTCTTGCTGAATGTGCTAAGAACGAGAGTCTGCTCACCGGCGCCATCTCTCGGGCGGTGTTTGCAGTGGGCGACCTTGGCGGATGCGGGAATGACTACAGGACAAAGCAGGCTTGCTTACTGCTGGCTCTAAAATGGAAGCTTCCCCAAGCTCGGTACTCCTCTCCTATAACGCAACCCGTTTTGTGGGCAAGAATCCATCTGGGCCATTTGCTTCTTTCCTGTGAGAACTGGGATTCAGGGAACTGACACAATCATGTTGACTGCGGCTACTGCTTTTGCTTTTGACCCAGGGGTCCTGTGTGTTGTGTCAAACATCCACGCAACTGTGATGAGCTGCTATGTTGGCCTCCAAGCAGGGTAAAAATCTCAGATCCTTCACAGTTCTTGGCACTCACCAGTGGGGTGTTCCTACAAAAGCTATTTAACCTCTTTTAGCTGCAGTTTCCCTTCTTTAGAAAGGGGACGACAGTACCTGGCTCGTGGCGTTGCTGTGAGGTAAAGTTCATTTAGAATGCACAGATTCCCCCTCCGCCGGTCCCTCCCTGGGAATGCCCTTCCTCTCTTTAGAACACGGACAGGGGCCACTTAGCTTATGCCCCCCGCGGTGCGCGGACCGCAGAGCCGACCGCAGACCAGCGCTGAGCTCCACGTGGGCGAGGCTCTGAAACCCGCAAGCTGATTGGAGCCCTGGCGGAGGGTTTTGTCTGGCAGGGCTGCAGTTGCCTGGCAACCACGCGGTTTTTATGGAGACAGTCTATTTCAACAGGGTTAGGGGCCACGCGGCGCGGAATTATCTGTGCACTGAGGGACCCCCTTCGGTCCAACCCTCAGATGCGTGGCGACCGCGCCCTTTTGAGCAGCCGGCGATCGGTGGGACCCCTGCCGCTCCATCTCCCTCCGCCGCCAGGCAACCCTGCGGCCGCGCTTGGGCACGCACCCCGGCCGCCCGCGCCCGCACACGCACGCTTCCGGTGCTCCCACGCGCGCGGGCCCCCAGCCGCCGCCGCCCACGCAGCCGCGTGCTCCGGGCGCGCAGGCCTGGCGGCTGCGGGCACTGGGACTAGCCCTCGGAGGATGCCGCGGCGCGGGGCGCGTCGCCCCCCTCAGTCCACCAGAGCCCGGATGCCTCAGAAATTCGGCTCTGGGTCTGTGGGGAGCGAAATGCAACCCAAATTCCATTTTACCGAACCCCGCGCAAGTAAACACGCACAAGCACTCACACAGACGTGGCCGCGGCCCGCGCTCGCGGCGGCGGATCCTGGCCGCCCGCCCCGGACCCGGGAGGGGCCCCTGCCGACGCCTCGCTGCCCGAGGGGCCGCTGCTCGGGACCCGCCGCCAAAAGGTGCGACGTAAGTGCCTAGCGTTCCCGGCCCAGGCTAACGGCGCCACGGCCGGCCTGGGGCCTTTATCGGCGGGGCGGGGCCGGGCGGGACCGGCCGCGGGAGAGGGCGAGTAGGCGGGGGCGCTCGGGCGGGAAGGGAGCCTCGGAGAAAGAGCACGCGCGTGATTTGCCCCGCACGGCCAGGTACGGCGGCGGCCGGGGCCTGCGGGAGGCCGGGCTGCGGCGCCCTTCAGACGCATCAGCCGGCACCCGGAGGACTCGCGGCCGCCTTTCGCTTGCAGGGCTCGCCGACCTCGTTGAGAAGCGGTCTCCGGGTGAGGACGGGCGCCTGCGGCCCGTGTCTGGCAGTGCCCTGGCCCCGCTCCCGGCGACACAAACCGACGGTAAACCGGGTGGTGGGAAGGGCGCGGGGCCGTCGCCTCTAGCTTAACAGAGCAGATGCGCGGAGACTCCAACAGGTGGCTCCGTGGCGCAATGGATAGCGCATTGGACTTCTAGAGGCTGAAGGCATTCAAAGGTTCCGGGTTCGAGTCCCGGCGGAGTCGCAGCTTTTTCTCCTCTTAGACTTGATATTTTCTACACCTGTCGTTACTTTTCTTTTCCTAAAGGGTTTCACTTGCTTCCCATTCTCCTCGCACTGTCCCCGCTGCCTTGGATTCTTCGGCTCTTTCATCTCCCGCCGTTCGCACGTGTCCCTCCCTCCGCCTGCTTCCCGGGTTCTGTGGCTCGGAGCCCGGGCCCAGGAATCCGATCCGGGACCTGGGAAGGGCGGCCGCGGCAGTGGTAGAACGAGGCCACGCGGTTTCAGCCACGCGGGGCCGGGAGTGCGAGCGTGGCTGCTCGGGAGCGCGCGCGCGTGAGGGGCGGGGGGCGAGCCAAGGACCAGAAAATGCGCCCACGCGCTGAGCGGCCTCTCCAGCCAGGCGGCTTCCAAATTGCAACTCACCGGCCAATGTTATACTGGACATTTAAGTGTCCAGTATGTTATTACAACAGTGTTTCAGTGACCGTCCTTATTCTTACCTTATTGTACGCCATGCAAGCATATCTGTAGGGCAGATTCCTGGGACAAAGTTTCGTGCTTTCCTTGATAGATCTGGCCACCCTGCTCTCTTGGAGAGTATATCCAATTCAACTCTTGCTAGCGAGGACAAAAGTGGCATTTCAAGTTAGTGTCGAAGAGGGGTAGTATTCATTATCAGTGATTCTGGGACGAAAGTCCCACTTCACTGCTTATACAAAACTAGATGGTGCATGAAGAAAAGACAGGTTTAAAAATAAAACCATGAAAAGCACTAAAATAAAACATGAGGAGGTTATTTAATAATCTGCAGTATAACCCGAAACCTAGAAGTCCTTAAAAAAATTGATAAATCCAAATATATGGATTTCTGTAAGGCAAAAAAGAAAATACCATAAACAAAATCAAAAGACAAACTGAGAAAGACTATTTCTAATACATATTGCAGACAAAGGGCTACTTTCCTTATAAGGAAGTGTGTAAAGAAATCCTACCAACAGATAAAAAAGACCAATGGTGCAGTAGAAAAATGACCAAATTCAAGAACAGATAAATTATCGAAAAGCCATACAAATAATTCTGTGTATGACCAGATGTTCAGCTGTGGTGTAGGTCACAGACATGGCTCCAACCCGGCATGGCTGTGGCTGTGGTGTAGGCCGGCAGCTCTAGCTCTGATTCAACCCCTAGCCTGGGAACCTTCATGCGCTGCGACTGCAGCCCTAAAAAACAAAAAAAAAAAAACGAAAAAAAAAAAAGAGAGAGAAAAGATTCGCAGCCTCACTCATAATAAAAGAAATGAATTGAAACTACAATTAGAAACCATTTTTCATCTGTTTGGTAACATGTGGGCTGTGCTGGAAAATTATCTGCCATAAATGCAGTATTGTTTAGAATGGCCCCAGCCTGAAATAACCTAGACATCTATCAATAATGTACTGTTTGAAGAAAGTATGGTAGAGTGATGTAAGTGAATACAATGCAGACCTTTAAAAAAGGAGGAAGACCTATATATACTGCTATGGAAAAATATCCAGGATTATATGAAAAAAGTTGATGTGCAAATGAGTATGTTTAATATTCTTTTGTTTTAAGAGTTCCCATCGTGGTGCAGTGGTTAATGAATCCCACTAGGAACCATGAGGTTGTGGGAACCATGAGGTTGTGGGTTTGATCCCTGGCATTGTTTGGTGGGCTAAGGATCCAGCACTGCTGTGAGCTGTGATGTAGGTTGCAAACGCGGCTTGGATCCCGTGTTGCTGTGGCTGCGGCGTAGGCCGGCAGCTACAGCTCTGATTAGACCCCTAGGCTGGGAACCTCCATATGGGTGCGGCCGTAGAAAAGGCCAAAAAGACAAAAAAATATTCTTTTGTGTTAAATAATGCTAATAATAATAGTAATAACGTGTATTATTATGACTACGTGCATAGAAAGTTTCTGGAAGGATAGGTGAACAGTTAGCAGTGCTGGGGCAGGAGGGGCAGTGGTATGAAGCGTGGGGGACCCCCTTTTTTACTATATGTCTCTTTGTAATGTTTGAGTCTTTTTCACAATAAGCCTATCGTATCCTTGTAATAAAGTTAATTTTTAAAACGGTAAGGCAAAAGACAAAAATTCCCAAGATAACAAGGAAGAATTTTTAGATCACTTTCACATAGTACTTATCCACGGAGATTTTCTGAACTTAACAAATCTCTGTTAACTCCTTATATGCTATGGTATGTAGCATCTCAGCCATAAATAAACGCTTTAGGCGCTCCTCCTCCTAAGAGTGGATAAATATGCAAACGAGATGTGTCTTTGCAGGGTCATTCTGGGAGGAGCCAAGTCCTGAAGATCTTGTACACCGTGTTAGAGTGTGGACTTTGCCCTAAAAGCAATGGGAAACCACTGCGTCACTTTAATTTTTAATTTTTTAATTTTAATTTTTGAATTGAAGTATAGTTGCTTTACCATGTTTCAGGTGTACAGCAAAACGACTCAGGCGAAGGACAGGCAAAGCACGACTTCCTCACAGAGGCCATGCGAGGGGAGGCAGGAAGGAAAGCAGGAGGAAGCGTTATCTCCAAGAACTGGGTGGGCAAGTTTCCTCCTAAAGAGAAAGGGAGAGGAAAGGAAGACATACATTTTCCTCAACACCTGCTTTATGCCAACAACTGTCTGTAATTAACCCTTGCCATTCAGTTATTGCCCCAGTCCTAAGGAGGATGGCATATCCCCATTTTACAGATGAGGAAATCGAGGTGTTATGGGATAAGGTGAGAGAATTAGCCTAGGAATGATGGGCAGAGATAAAAGCATGAGGATGGAGAAGGGGAAATTGTAGGTGTTCATGTCTGAGGACCTATTTCCTTTATGCCACAGCAACGCTGCCGGAGCCTTAACCCACTGCAGTGCAGTGGGAACTCCCTTTGCACCCTCTTTTAGCCCCGATTCCAGGAAGGTAGGTGTTTGTTTTTTTTTTCATATTAACAATGAATTTTATTTCAGTTATAGGTGTACAAAGATCATAAGTCAATACGATAGATTTTGTGTCCCAAACCCACAGTGCATCCCCCCACCCCCCAGATTGTCTTATTTGAAAAACTAAGGTTTTCCAAAATCTGTGAGTCATTGTCTGTTCTTCAAAGAAGTTCATTGTGTCTCTTTAGTTTCCACATGTAAGCGGTAGCATTGGGTGTTGCCGTCTAATTGTCTGACTGGTTCCAC
>PVHT020004944.1:4261405-4283525 GCA_004024745.2 Catagonus wagneri | reverse complement strand
GGGTTGCTTCTATCGCGTAATCGCCCCTCCTACCTCTTGATATGGTCTCCTCTTTGTCTTCTGGAGTAGAATATCTTTTTTGGAAGTTTACAGTCCAGTTGGTTGAAGGCTGCTCGGCATTTGTTTGTAGTTTTGCTGTTTTTCGGGAGAGAAGTTTAGCTCCAGTCCTTCTATTCCGCCATCTTAATCCAATCTCCCAGGAAGGTAGGTGTTGACAAAGTAGGAGCTGTCCCAAAGGTGGAGACAGTCCCGTCTTAGTGCCGCTTATGGGTGGTACTGACTCTAAAGACCAGGGGCTGATTCCTCCCAGCTTTCTCCTGCTCTGAGGCTTTATACGTCCATCAGTGCTTTATTTTTTCCTTAGGGCCGCACCCATGGTGCATGGAAGTTCCCAGACTAAGTAAGGGTCGAATCGGAGCTGCAGCTGCCCGCCTATACCACAGCCACGGCAACACGGGATCCTTAACCCACTGAGCAAGGCCAGGGATGGAACCTGCGTCTTCATGGATACTAGTCGTTTTCGTTACCACTGGGCCACTGTGGGACCTCCCCATTGGCATTTTTAAAATACTTTATAACTTTATTCACCTTCTATTCAGGATGTATTTTTTGAGTCCTGGCTTTGTGCGAAGAACCATGTTGGAAAGAAGTACAGAGATGAATGAGATGGAGTGCGTTTTCTCAGAGTTCACCTTAGCGAGGGGCAGGGATCGATGCGTCCGTTAGTTAGGGTTGGTTTTGGCAACAGGAAACTCAAAATAACAGTGGATTTGGCAAGAGAGCGGTTTGTGTCTCTCTCCTGTAAAAGTCCAAGGAATGTAGCTGCTTGCTCATGAGACGCAGGCTTTCTTCTTCTTCCATCTTCGGTATGCAGCCTCTGAAGTTCCCTCGTGGCCTAGCAGGTTGAGGACCCGGCACCGTCACTGCTGTGGATTTGATCCCTGGCCCTGGGAACTTCTGCATGCTGTGGCTGTGGCCCCCAAAACGCATCTTGCAGCGCGTGGTGCAATGTGACTGCTCATGCCCCCGCCAGATCAGGTCAGCGTGCTGGTTAATGGGGAGAAGGTAAAGGGACAGAGCCCCATTCCAAGCTCAGCCTCCTCTAAAGGACACCTCCCAGAAGCTGCCAATAGACGTTCACTCACATCCCATTAAAAGGTGGGAATCTTAGCTTTTTTTCCTCAGGTAGATACATGTCCAGCTAAAAATGATGTTAAAGGGGGAAAAAAAACAGCAGTTTCTGCTGGTAACGCTGAAATAAGTATTTAGATGGCTATAGTGCAAGGCATGTTGCTGAAAGCACTCATTTACTTACTTCAGTTTCCTTTTTTTTCTTTCTTTTAGCTTCCCATGCCATGTGGAAGCTCCCCAGGCCAGGGATGGAACCCAGGCTGCTTCAGTGACACTGGATTCTTAACCCGCTGTGCCACAAAGGAATTCCTAAGCACTGATTTCTTCATCGCAGAATGACGATGTGGCCTGGTTTTGGGTATGCTGAGTACAAACTGACTCCATGACACCGGGACGGGCACATCACACAGTTCCTAGGAAAGTGCATCTGGAGCAGGGGTGTGGGGACGTCAGGGCGGAAACCTTGGAGTCTGCTGCAGAGGTGAGAGCAGAGTGAAAGGCTGGGGCAGGTAAGACACTCACGTCAGACAGTGTAGAGGAAGAAGATACGAGGGCAGGCGTCCCGGGAGACCAGTGAGCTGTGGGCAGAGTAAGAAAATCAGTGGAGGGAAAAGAGTAGAGAGGAAAGTGGGAGTTTACCTTCCCGCAGGAGCCAAGGGAAGCTGGTGCTTCAGGAAGGAAAGGTCAATAGTGTCGAACAGTATTTCCCGGCCAGAAGTGATGAAGACAGAGGAGAAAGCTAATGGGTACAGCACCTGCAGGCAGGTGCAGTCACCAGGGGCAGCCTTAGTCAGGTGGCCTTGGCTGGCTGGCTGAATTAGGAAGTGGGGTAATATGCGAGGACAGGAGTGGGGCCTTGGGGGCAAATGGAAGTGCTGTTTCTCCTGTGAGCTCCTGGGGTCTGGGGGCTGTGTCTTCTTCACTGGTATACTGTGGTGCTTAAATAATACATAGGACTCAATTTTGTGAAGGCTGGGTGAATGACCTGCAGAATGAGTAAGTGAATTTGGTGGGAAGCAATCAGAATTGAATTGAAAAATGGCAGAGCAGCAGCAAAAGCCCAGCCAGGAGTCCGCGGCTTCATGGTACTTCCCCAGATCAGTAATCTGAACAGAGAAGGAAAAGTGGCTGTTTCCTTGGCTGAGATTGGCAGGTGAGAGTAACGGGGCGTGTGTGTCGGGGGCGGGGGTGAGAATAAAGAACAAGGAGACTAGAGGAATATACAAAGAATTTTGGAAACATCTGGCCGATGAATCCAGATTGACAAGGGAGGAAAATGGATCCTGGCGGGGGTGGAGGACTGGGAGAATCAGAGGGACAGAAGTGCCTCAGATGATGAGTTTGCGGTCTTGGGAGGCGGGGCCCAGCCTCAGTACTTTAGGCGTCATTTCAAAGAGCAGTCAAGGTTGGGTTGGCGGAGGCTGGAGGGAAGGCTAACGGTAACAGGCCGGGGCTGTCAGAGTTCAGAATCTTGACCGTTGAGCAGTTCCAGGTGATGAGGCTGATTCCATGATAGTGACTGAGGTGGAGTGGAAATAAGAGTCACTGGAATCGATGAGGCTGATTCCATGATAGTGACTGAGGTGGAGCGGAAATAAGAGTCACTGGAATCGATGAGGCTGATTCCACGATACTGACTGAGGTGGAGCGGAAGTAAGAGTCACTGGAATCGATGAGGCTGATTCCACAATATCGACTGAGGTGGAGCGGAAGTAAGTCACTGGAATCGATGAGGCTGAGCTTGAGGAACTGTAGGCTCATCTCCATTCAGACGCCTTTGGCTAAGTCGGGGTAGCTCGTTCACTGAAGGAAAAACCAAGAGTCAACCGGAAAGGACGCTAGTCAGGTAAAACACAGAAGGGCTTAAGCTGCGATCCGCCCCGCAGGCACGAGGCACAAGGACAGGCGCTGGGCCAGCTGTTAGCATCTTTCGCCTCACTGTGACATCCACTCTCCTGGCAGGTGAGGACAGCGGACAGCTGAAGTCGTAGAGGGGCGGATCTGGCCGGAAGGGCAGATGTTCAGGTAAATCAGTCTGCGTTTTGATGGGCTTCCCATTCCAGAACGAAGCCGTGACTTGTTCTTCTACTAACTCACTGTCCCACAGGCAGCCACTCTGGCGCATGCACATATGTGTATTTATAGCGTCTATAACCATAGGCGTACACTTAAGGGCAAAAGTAAGTATTCTTTTAATACCATAAGATAGAGAAAAGTTTTAGTTAACTGCAATGTGTGTCTTTTGTTCTTGTTTTACTGCGTTATTCGTCTGAACTTCCCGAAGTTACGGGGGCAGAGTAGTAGATGTAAGAGGGAGGGACTGAACAAAATTTCACATAAATTCCTTTTCACATAGATGGCTGCGTGCACATATTTCTTACCATTTGAAAAGGTCCAGGACTCGCTTGGTGGCATAGCAGGTTAAGTCATCTGCAGTACTCCTCAGTGCATATGAGAGCTAAAATGAATATGGTAACGGGACTAAATCTAACCACTGTTTTCATATCCATGTTTTTCATCTTTCTTCCCTTCATGAACAAGGCCTCAGGACTTCAGTACGGTGCGTGGGGTTTCAGGCCAGGATTTTGGTGCCTGAACCCTACCAGTTCTTGCTTTGCAGTCCTGCCCAGGAAACCACTACCATGAGGAAGATGAGCCAGTGGACAGGAGAGCAGCGCTCACGTAGCTGAGGAGCAGCCTGGCTGTGACTGCTCAGGTCAGTGGCGCTTGAACGACTTAGGTTCTGTCTTGTCATCCCCTGCCTTTCACAGGGGAAGCCTGGCCCGGGAACCGCATTTGGAAGAGAGGAGCACAGGCCTGCGCTCAGCAGGGCAGGAGTAACTAATGGCTCAGGGAAGCTCAGAGCTTGCCTTTTATCAACTGTTCGTTTTCTCGTTTCTTCTATCTTCATTTTCCTTTCCCTAATTTCCTCACTTAAGAAAAATAACACAAGGAGTTCCCTTTGTGGCACAGCAGAAAGGAATCTGACTAGGAACCATGAGGCTGCAGGTTCGATCCCTGGTCTCGCTCAGTGGGGTAAGAATCCGGCATTGACATAAGCTGTGGTGTAGGTCGCAGACACGGCTCGGATCCTGCTGTGGCGTAGCTGCTCCGATTAGACCCCTAGTCTGGGAACCTCCATGTGCCGTGGGCATGGCCCTAAAAAGCAAAAGAAAGAAAAAAGAAAAACTAGCTCTGTAGACTTTTTTTTTGTAAGCTGTCTTAAAAGCATTTTGGAAATCCTTCAAGATCTTAAGAGACTCTGAAGGCCCTTCTTTCATTAGCATACTGTGTCAGCACTTTGTTATAATGCCTTTCAGTTGAGAAGTCAAGGTACTCCTGATAGTCATTAAGCCTTAAAACAGTCCCAGTAAGTGATCTGAGTTTAGTGACAAAAGCTGAAGTCACCTAACCTGTTTCTCAACAGTTACTCTGCTTTAAAAAACCAAGACAGATAATCCATTATTCACACACGTTTTTGTGGGAGGCTGGGAGCACTTAAGAGGCTGCCTTCTGACCTTTACCTCCAGTTACACTTTGATATCACACTTAGTTTTGAAGATTTAAGATCGTTTGTGAGGATCACGTTTGAGATTTTAATTCCTTAAAATAATTTGTGTGTGTCCTTTTAGGGCTGCACCTGTGGCATATGGAAGCTCCCAGGCTAGGGGTAGAATCAGAGCTGTAGCTGCTGGCCTACACCACAGCCACAGCAACACTGGATCCTTAACCCACTGAGTTAGGACAGGGATCAAACCCACATCTTCATGGATACTAGTCAGATTCATTACCGCTGAGCCAGAATGGGAACTCTAATTCCTTACAATAAATGTTAGGAGGTGACTTTAAATGATTTTTAGTTGAAGCATTTATTTCACTGAATAAGGCAAGTGTTTTGCATTTGTTAATAACTCCGTTTGTTCCAAATTATTTAAGTGGCTTACAAAAATATATATAAAATAAAAAAATTAGTGGGTGGATATAAAGAAGAATAATGTTAAAATATAACTAATACAGTTGACTACTGAACACAGGTTTGAACTAGACAGGCCCACATATTCAGATTTTTTTTTGGATAAATCTGTACTAAAGTGCTACATGGTCCATTAGCAGCTGGTTGAATCCTCAGATGCAGGACGCGGATACACAGGGCCTACTGTACTCAAAACACATGCTGTGAGCATCTTTTAAAGGTGGGCTAGTGAGAGCTGGACTCACACCTAGGTTCAGTTCTCTGTCCTCATCACTGCTTTCCAATCCGGAAAGCTCTAATCTGTTCTTGTGGGAAAGATCAGAGGTCACTAAGCTTGTTTTCCCTGTAAAATGCACTATATCGTCCCAAATTACAGGGACCTAGGTGCAGTGCTGAAGTACCAAATAACTCAACCTACTCTAGCAGTTGTGAATCAGAAACCAGGATGAAAATTTTAACAGGTAAAAATTTGACCCACACCTTGAGTCTGAGTTCTCGACTGTCCTCACAGAGTGCCACCATATATGGAAGGACAACTGAACTGTGAGCCTTCTTGTAGCAGCGGAAGCTGAAGAAACACTCTAACAACAGCTCCTTCTGGAAGAGTGTGAAAAAGGTAAATTAACTATTATTTCTTCTTGTTCTGATATTGAATCCCCCAGAGCAGGTCCTTATCTTACCCAGAAAGCAAAGCTTAATATTCTTGGGATAAAAGCTTTTCTATAAAAGAGTACAGATATGGATGCTTCCCCAAGTCCACCTCGGAATGTCACTGTTAATTCTTACTAGACTGCTTAGGATCCCAAGCAGTAAACACAAAATAGGAGATTTCTTATTTATTAACACCCCAAGGAAGCAGTATGCTAGAAAAGAGAGGTCCTGTGACAGTGACCTAAAGGAAGCAATAGCCTACCAAGAACCAATGCTAGAAATCACCAGTGCTCCTTCGGTGCCGGAAGCAGCTTAGCCAGGATGCGGTCTCTGCCGTCGGAGACGAGGTAAACCAGGTCGGTTCTATCGATTTAATACTGTTTCACTGGAACTCAACATTGAATCTGGATAAAATCTGCCTCCCCTCCTGCTGAAGTTGCTGAGGAAGGAGAACAGCGCTTCTGCTCCTACTTTAACCCCCACTCTGTAGGCAGTCTGTCTTTTAGGTCCTTTTTATGGCTGCACTCAGCTTTGTCACATGCTAGCAGACGTCTGCTCCAAGAACACCTCTGTCGTTGCTTTGGCTTCCGCTCTGGCTTTTATACTGGCCACGAGATCTCCGTCCCCCAGCGTTACCCATTTCTGGACTCGAGTGCTCAGCTGACCAGAGGCTATTTCCTGTCTACCACCGCTCCCTAAACACGTTCCTCCATATCGCAGTTATAGTAGTCACTTATTTTTGATATTATTTAAAAGCTTTTTGAATATGTTAACATACTTTGTATTTTTGAAATGTATTTTTGAAATGTTTTAAATTTAAATAACTGTTGAAAACTTTATAGAATATTAACTGACTGAAGTTTTTCTTTTTTTTCTCCTCAAAGTGTCTAAACATGAGCAGATCTCTTGCAGACACACTTGTTTTTATTCCAAGGGGCACATGATCGATCTCTCAAGAAATGAACTTTTTCCACACGGAAATCCCTAAATACAAATGGGGCCAGTTAATGTTCATTTTTGTGATGCTGATGTTAGTTCTCAAAATACCTTTAGTAAAGAAATAAAGGAGAGATGTAATATGTGGTTTGCTTGGTGAATCTCAATTGCGGAATTTCTTCTTCTTTCGGAACCTCTTCCCTGCTGCATTGGCTGCCTTTTCAGCCATGATCTCTGAGTACTTCCTCCGGTTATATCTAAAAGGGAAAACCAAACGTTTAAGTTCTAAAGTAGACCACCAGACATCAGGAGTTACTGTGGCCTTTGGGTGGGGGAGGCAGGAGGTGCTTCTATATCTCAAATTCTGTTTTTTGCATTTTCATTACCTAGTCATCGCATCTGCACTAAGTGCCACCATGCATAAGGAGCCGTACTAGAAAGTGGGGACCGAGCAGGGAACCAGCCACAGAACCTGCCCTCGTCCAGCCTGCTGTCTAGTAAGGGGAAAAACTGCAGTGGTACGGGGAGGCCTTTGAACACTTTCAGCCACTAGTGACCCTTGCTGTGGTTTCAGAGACTGGTGTCGTGAAGGTTACGCGGTGTGGAGCAGTTTGAGCTGAGCAAAGACCCACTCACGCCGTGCCCACACCTCTGTGGGCTGGAGAGAGAGGCAGGCTGGAGAGGAGAGGACTGGGATGTGCAGGGAGGACTGGGCCGGGAGGGTTTCTAGTCCAGAGCTGACCTCTCGGAGCACCTGTTCCTGCTCCCCATCCCTCCGTGCCCTGCCCCCTTGACCTCTACGAGTCCCCGGTTCCTATCAGCCCAGGGCAGCTGGAGGCGGCCATGAGATGCTGAGGTGGCAGCTGGTCATGGGGGTCTGGACTCAGGAGCGGTCTACACTAGACATACGTATTTGGAAGCCCACAGTCTACGGATTAATAAAACTCCATGGGAATGAGACTTCCAAGGAGAGAGTAGTTAAGTGAGAAAACTGCACTGCTTATTTCCGAAGTTTTTACCATTACCCATATTCATTAAATAATTTATATAACACTTGAGTTAAACTGTTTTCCCTGCCTGTATGTTACATTATTTTTAAAATCCTTGATAAATATTTTCACTTTTGCTAGTAAACCAATCTGGAAGTTCAGCAGAGGTTTCTACAAGAGACGTGCTCTTAAATCTCTATTACGTACACACTGGCTTCAAGGACATTTAAACATACTCAAATTGCTCCCATCTCAAAACAACAACAAAACCAAAAACCAAGCTCAACTCTATCCACAACCAATAGAGCTGCTCTGTGTTCCTCACGACCAGTTTGAGTTCTATTTCTTCATTTTCAACTGACGTTCGAGTCCTCTGCGGTCTGCTTTCCTCCGCGTCACTCCCCTCAACCTGCTCCCGCTGAGGTTACTGTGACCCGACGCACTAATCCAGAGGGATTTTTAGTCCTCAAGTCGATCTCCAGGAGCACCTGTCCTGCTCGCCACTCCCTTATGCCCCCTCCCCTTGACCTTTCCGAGGCACCTGTGACCTCCTCACGCCCCCCAGCTCTTCCTCTCGTCTCCTCTGTCAGTCAGGCTCTCATGCTTCCCTCGCCAGCAGGGCCGCCGTGCAGGGAAAGCTTAGGCCCCGACGGGACACCTGCCAGTGCTTGAAGACATGTGTGACTGGCACGCGTGGGGAGGGTGCTGCCGGGACACAGTGGGGGGATGCCGCGGATGCTGCCGAGCGTCCCAGGATGCCCAGGACCTCCGCCACTGGAGTATCCACCCCAAACCGTAACAGCGCTGCTGTGGAGGACCTCTGTGCTCAAGCATTTAAAAACGCTCTGAAACTTCAAACGTATGCGTATTCTAAAGGAAAGCATATATATATTTTAAAGTGAAGCAAATTTCCATACCTTCTGAACTCAGAGTCTGCCAGCAGTTCTTCCACAATGGTCCTCTTCCTTTGTTTCTTGGGAATTCGCGAGTGGTAGAAGTCAGCTGGATTGTCAACGATGGTTCCAATCTATGAACGAGTGAGTGAAATAAGTCACACAATACCTGAAGGCCAAGTTGTTTGCATACCTCGGGGTGGCTTTAACAAAGTATATTTATAGAAAGGAGTGGAAAACACAAGCTTCCACTGTACCAATATTAAAGTGAGTGTTGCCATTTCTGAGTTAAGCAATCACTCTGCCCTGGGTCTTACTAATGACATTTCTTCATTAGTATTTATAGTTAAACCAAAATTCCTTTTATATAATTTAGTGCTAGACAGTAAATTCTTGATGAATGGTGTAACTAGAGGAGAAAAAGTGGGACAGATAAAAATAGTCTTTTATTTTAGTTTCCCAATTTAACAAAATTGACACCTAAATTCTACTACATACCCATCTGGTCTCCTAGGTTATTATAACTCCTGCCAGCCTAGAACCTTGTTACTGACCACTCTGCATTTTTTCATACATTCAACCAAGTAAAATTTAGTGTTTACTATGTGCCAGGCACTGTGCTCAGTGTTACGAAAACAATGAAAAAAAACATCTGGTCCCTGCCAATGAGAGAACCAGGGTCTTTAGATACACAACTAAAAACTGTGTATAAATTAAAGTATAACCTAATATTGTGCTTAACAAAACACTCTAGGTGCTCTGAAAACTAAGTGGCCAATTCTACCTAACGGAGGTAAAGAAGGTTTCACAAAAGATGTTTTAGCTTGGATGCATACGGGAAAAATTTCACCAGCCAAACACAGCAGAGCCAAACACTGGCACGCTGAGAAGAATGCCAAGACCAGTCCGTGCACACTGAAGAGCCTGAGTAGCCGAGTGCTGGAGCTTAAGAGGCTGTGACAAAATGGGGCTGGTGAGCTGGTTTGGGTGCAGACTGTGAAGCGATACATTAAAAGGGTCTAGACTCTACCCTGTAGGTCATAAAGACACTGAAGGGACCACTGAAGGGTAGCTTGGCATCACTGAGCAGAGGTGTATCATAAATGGTTGGATATTTTTTAAAGAAAAGGTGACCGGCCATAATGTGGCAAAAGGAGCAAAAGGGAGAGTAGACTCAGAGGCCAAGGATGTACAGTCATCCCTAAGTGACAGGAAAGGTAGTCAAAAGGAAACTGAACTTGAGACACCAGAGGGTAATCAAATGGACTTTCATCTGAACACACTTTGGAAATCAACTGTTATGTTCAGATAAAGAACCCTGGAAAAACAAAGAGTCTGGTGTTCCACCTCCATCCTGCAAGCAGTCCTGCTCTTAGGCTAATACCATCCATATAAGGCACACTCTTCTTACAGGTTCCATCATTCAAGAAAGCTGACCTGGAACCCAGTTAGTTAGCCTTGGAACACCAGCCTTCTATACGGAAAGATGGCTGGGGGCTGTCTAGACTGGGTTCTGGACATTGTTATGTGCTGAGCAGACGCTCACGGTAACCATTCACTTAAGAGTAAGCAGATCACTACAGCGCTTTCCAAACCAAAGCCCTCCGCCCCTCGCTACCATCATTCTCTTTGTTTCATACCTGGAAGTACTTGGGGAAGCCGTCTCTATCATTTTTCTTATAAAACCTTTTGGGGTCCATGCTAGCTCTCATCTTCAGGGCTTTGAGATCATTTTTCAATTCATCTGTCAACTCTGGAGCTTTCATACCAAACCAGCCATCACCTGCTGTTTTTTGTCGTTCTTGCTGAAATTCAAATTTCAGAAACAATTAGAGAATTCTAATTTTAATATACAGTGCATAAATTATACCTCATTTTCCCTAATATAAAGAAAAGTTCATGAATTAAAAACAAGGTCACTTTACAGAATGTATGAGTCATCATCTTTCATAAAATTGACCCCCAAGCTCTGATAAGCACAGCACTACCAGTTTCATAAATGAGGGCTCCTTAAAACTTATCTCAAATCTCAGAAATGCTAACACTTAGCTTCAGTTTTTGTTATCTAAAAGAGCCTTCTCAAGGTCTAAGCATAAAAACACTTTTACTCCTGGAGCTTATATCCAAACACGGACACTTTTATTCAGTCGCCCAGCTGTCTCAGAAAATTACTCACTCCAGCAATTTGTTATGATTCCTAAAATTCAAAAAACTTCCTATTCTTTTGAAAACTCCTAGCAAGTTGCATGCTTAATTTCATTTTCTGTACATTCGTACAACAAATATTATGGAGTGTCTACCACATACCATGGTGCTCTCATCATATGAGAGATGAGACATTACTGGAGCACCAGCCTCAAATTTCTTCCAAGCTCTCAGAGTAACTTCTCTATGCTTATTAGTTGAAATGGAAGTAGTCCCCTATATTTTACTACAGAAAAGAGCTTTAGGAGTTCCCGTCATGGCTCAGCAGTACTGAACCCGAGTAGTATCCAAGAGGATGCAGGTTCGATCCATGGCCTTGCTCATCAGTGGGTGAAGCATCTGGTATGGCTGTGGTGCAGGTTGCAGATGTGGCTCCAATTCAACCCCTGGCCTGGGAACTTATATATGCTGCGAACATGTGGCCCTAAAGAGCAAAAGAAAGAAAACAGTTTCTATCCTCTCATTTGGCAGAGGGAACAGGCTAGTATTTTCAGCTGCTTACACTTAGTTCCCTGCAACAGCCTGTCACAGAGCGCCGAGCCGTCAGTGAACAGCACCTATAAGCCATGGTGTGGACAGTGACCCGAAGTGCTGCTGCCACTGTTTTTATGGAAGTGGGGGCGGGGGAGCTGTATTTCTGTGCAGCACTCAGTACACTTTCACTTTGTGTGAATCTACAAGAAACACATTTAGGGAACCACATTTTATGGGCTCTTAGAGATCTGTGATAATTTTCTCTCAAAACTTGTATTTTAATTGTATGACCATGTGAGATAAGCTAAACAAATATAGTCAAGCACATTTCAGCATTCCAAATAATAAGAATCACTATACTTACTTTGCGTTTTTTCTGAAGCTTATACTTTGATTCTCTATATGGTGGGACACAGTAGTTTTTCTCAAAATCAGGAGTAATGACAGCTTTCTGCAGAAGCTACAAAAATATTAAATTGGTTTGAAAATAATGTCAGAATGTCATTTTTTCCCAACCTTTCTACCTCATAAGGGAAACATCTCCCACACAACGACTACTCCAAATACATGAACCTTCTCCACGGACAGACATTCTACTGCCAAACGGTTTCTGTCCTTAACTTTGTAGACTGTATCAAAATAAAAATACTTTAGGAGACAAACTGAAGGATTATTTTAGGGAATCTATAAAATCAATATTCATCTCAAATTTCTTTTCCTTTTTTTTCCGTCTTTTTAGGGCTGTGCCTGAGGCATATGCAGGTTCCCAGGCTAAGGGTCAAATTGGAGCTACTGCAGCCGGCCTACGCCACAGCCACAGCAATGTTAGATCTGAGCCACGTCTGCGACCTACACCACTGCTCACGGCAGTGCTGGATCCTTAACTCACTGAGTGAGGTCAGGGATCGAACCTGCAATCTCATGGTTCCTAGTCGGATTCGTTTCTGCTGAGCCACAATGCGAACTCCTCAGATTTTTTTCTAATCTCAACCTGCACACACCAGATTTACATTAATGTGTCCACCTGCATTTCACTGGCTTGCAATCAGCCACCTGCCCAAACCAGAAAATAAAGACAATAGGAACAATGCCGTAAGAGTTCCTGAATTCCCCGAAAAAATCCTGATTAGGCTTTAATAAGTTCTTCTGATGTTGGTAAAACAGCTTACTATGATCTGAGGAGACTAGCTACATAATAAATAGTCTTATCAATAGATAAGAACAGCAACAGACATTTAGACTAAACAACACTTGCTTTCCATGCTATACCAATGGGATCATTCCATCCAGCAAATCTGCTTTTTGCAATCCAACAACGTTATCAAAGTAGCTTTTTCAATGTCAACTCATACAAAGATCAACTTCATTCTTTTTAATAGCTGTTACGCAGAATTCTTTTTGACATTCAATTTGTCTCCCTTAGACATTTTTCCATTAAACACTGTAAACACCATCTCTGCATACTCGCGGTTATTTTTGCAAAACAGATTCCAAAATGCATCATTTAAATTTTGACAGGTACTGCTAAGTGGCCTTGCATCCAAGCAGCACACAATCCCAGAGTTAACCAGTGCCCGTTTCCCTACCTAGCCCACACCGCAGATTATCTTTTTGTGCTTTGTCAGTGATCCTCATGCATGTTTCCATCTGCTGTTGATCATCTTTTTGTGTATTTATTAGCCATGTATAAGTTTTCTTCTGTGGAATGTCTGCATTTGGGGGGTGGGAGGCAGTTTTCATTTTCATATGAGTTGTCTTCTTATTAATTTGTAGAAATATATTTTATAATCTTATTGGTATTAACCTATTGTCATTTACTTGTCTTTGTTAAGGTTTTTTGTTGTTGTTTTTGTTTTTAATTGTATAAATTTAAAAAATTTTATGTAGTCAAATCTGTTAATCTTTTATTAAATATCTTCTACATTTTTTGTTACTTGCCTAGAATGACTAAATACTATCTTAATACTGTGTATGGGACTAAAAGGAACCCTAAGGTAATTAGTCATTTCCCCAGTACAAGAACTAAAAACGACTGCTCCTTAGCCCTCAAAATAGCTCACAGGAATACAGCAAATATTAATTTGGTCAATAACACGTGAAATTACCAATTCAGAAACCCTCAAATCAGGTTCAGATTGCTGCTGGGTAGGACAGCATATCACTGTCATATCACTGAGAGAAGAGACTATGGCATTTATTTAACAGATTATTAAGAGTCATTTGTGTACCAAGTACTATACGAGGGTTTAGACAGTGGTTCTCAACTGAGAGCAACTGGCAATATCTGCAGACATTTTAGCGGGAAGGGGTGGGAGAGGAGGGAATGGCATTGATGGGAACGGATGCTACTGGCATCTATGGCACAGAGGCCACGGACGCTCTGAAACATCCCTCAATGCACAGGACATCTTCTCATAACAAAGAATTATCCAGCCCCAAATGTTAGTTTTGCTGAGGTTGAGAAATCCTGTTTCGGGAATACAAAGATAAAAGACAGTAAAACAACAATACCGCATGAACGATAAGCACTTAGATCTATACTGGGTGTGGCAGAAGGGGGGTTCTGGGGAAGAACTAGGGTCAGAGAACGCTTTCCAAAGGTCGTGATCTATGATCTCTGCACCAGCCTGGCAAAGAGCAGGGTGTGTCCAGGAAACCACAGTGGTTTCCAACGGTAAGAACACAGCAGGTGTACAGTCTGAGATAGAAGAACAGAGTCGCTTTTTTTTTTTTTTTTTGCTTTACTTTTTAGGGCTGCATTTGCGGCATATGGAAGTTCCCAGGCTAGTGGTCAAATGAAAGCTCGAGCTGCAGGCCTACAACACAGCCATAGCCACTTGGGATCCGAGCCACATCTGAGACCTACACCACAGTTCACGGCAATGCCAGATCCTTAACCCCACTGAACGAGGCCAGGGATCGAACCCATGCCCTCATGGATACCAGCTGGGTTTGTAACTGCAGAGCCACCCTGAAGACGCTGAGAAACCACCGAAGGACTGAAACAGGACAATACGACAGTCAGATTTGTGTTTTTAGAAAGAGAAATCTAGCAAGACCATGGAGGACAGCTTTAAGAATGAAGAGTAAGGAAGCCACTACAGCAGTCTAGATAAAAAATAAAATAGATGTCACCAGTCAGTGATAGTGGGACGGAGAGGAGGGAACAAAGTAGAAAGAGTAAGAAGTATGGTCCCAAGGCTTAGTTACTGACTGCAAAAGGGAAACAGGCCTTGGCGTCACTAAGCGGGATAAAGAACACAAGAGGAGGAGCCGGTTCTGGCAGGGAAGAGAAGGGCAGTTAGTGAGGTCCCATGCCCAAGCACATCTGAACGAACAATGGCACCCAGGTTTAAAGACCTGAGTAGGCTGCAAGCTAGAAAATACTCAATTTGGGAGGAAGCCAAGCAAGGTGACAGCTGGAGCTGACAGTCTGGGTGAGGTTACCTACCCTGTAATTTCCTTCTGAAACTGCAGGTACAATTTTATGTCTATGTGCACATGAGCTCTTTTCCCTGCCGGGGTTAGTGGGCACTCACAACTTTCGGATTCTCAACAGAATCCAATGCAGTTAAGAACTAAAAGTACAGCAAGAAAAGGAAAAACATAACCCCTGGGATCCTAACTGGTGGGTGCAAGTAGAGGAACACCAAGTCTATTATTTTAGTTTTCAAGTGTTATCGTTCATAGCTAGGACATTATAATAAAAAAAGAAATTACTGTTCTGGAAAGAGGGGGAAAAGGAGCACAGACTAATGTGGTTTCACTGCAGGAAAATGAGCCTCTTACTAAGGACCAATCATTTTAAAAAGTGACTGGTTAGCTCCATGAAAGCCAATGGGACACTTTGTACAACTTACCTCATTTTTCTTTTTCTCCTTGATCTGTGTTAGGCTTCTCTTACTCAACTGTAGCTTGTCTGCATTGAAATTAATATACAAACCACCCAACTGCTTAATACTCAGACCAGGGTCTATGCTGCTACTCGTCAACTTCAGACTGAAAGAGAAATGATCACTTAAAAATCAAGTAACTCAAAATGGAAACAACTGAGACTGTATTTTCATTTGAGAAAAAAAACAAAACAAAACAAAAACAAAACAGGAGATGAATAATGAATTTAAAAAGACTTTGGGGGGGGGTTCCCGTTGTGGTTCAATGGTAATGAACCCAACTAGTATCCATGAGGACACAGGTTCGATCCCTGGCCTCGCTCAGTGGGTTAAGGATCTGGCATTGTGGTGTAGGTCACAGACGCAGCTCAGATCTGGCATTGTTGTGGCTGTGGTGTAGGCCAGCAGCTACAGATCCAATTCAATCCTAGCCTGGGAGCTTTTATACGCCTTGAATGCAACCCTAAAAAGGATCCCCCCCCCCCCCCAGTGAAAGGCTTCGGGAGCACAACCAAATTATTTCCCAGATTTCCTTTTTTGTATTTTTAAACACCAGGGATTGAACCTGCGTCCTCATGGATACTATTTGAGTTTGTTACTGCTGAGCCACAACAGGAACTCCTCTCCAGACTTTCTTAAAAGAGGATTAAGGCCATGAAATATGCTACTAGATTTTATAAAAAAGAATTACAGACAAGAGAAGGAACTATATCTGGCAATTTAGCTCAACTTCATATATAAGTGGTGGGTCAACAAATGTACATAAACTTCTATCTCCAAAGTCAATGAGCAAGACAGGTTCTTCTACTCTGAACTTCCAAGTTATCCAAACTTGGAATGTTTTTCTGGGTAATTTTAGGGCATTCAGCAGTGCCTCTAAATCAGTGAGTTATAAACAGAATGAGCATCTGTTATCTCCCATTGACTGGAATTAAAAAAAAAATGTAAATGTCACATCCCAGATCTACCGTTTCAGAAATTTCATCAGTTGGAATGGGCTCCTGCATTTCTGTAATGAGCATTTCTACTTTTACTGCTGAGAGTCCTTTTTATAAGCAAGTACACTTACACTTTCTTCTGTCATTAGTTGTATACTGAGCAGTTGAAAGCTTGGATAATCAATCTCTGTTGGAAAGTGAATTCATTCAATTGCATTGGCAGTGATTTTCAACCCAGAGTGCACATTATAATTATCGTGGGGAGGGGTGAGGCTTCTAAAAACTAAGTACACCCGAGACTAGCCTCAGAGAGATTTCACTGGTTTAGAAAGAAGACCGGGGAGTTCCCATCCTGCCTCAAGGAGAACAAACCTGACTACCATCCATGGACGCAGGTTTGATCTCTGGCCTCACTCAGTGGGTTAAGGATCCAGCGTTGCTGTGAGCTGCAGTGTAGACTGCAGAAGAGACTTGGATCTGATGTTGCTGTGGCTGTGGTATAGGCCGGAGGCTACAGTTCCAATTAGACCCCTAGCCTGGGAGCTTCCATATGCCATGGGTGCAGTCCTAAAAAGCAAAAAAAAAAAAAAAAAAAAAAAAAAAAAAAAAAAAAAAAAAAAAAACAAGAAAGACCAGGCATCTGTTAATGCATGGTTAGTTCCTTACCAAGGATACCTGTATTTCCACTGAACACACTGCCACCAAAAGTGCCTAGGAAAAACAAATTTAAAAGACCGGAAAAAAAAAAAAAGGAAAGAAACAGTCCCAAACAGTGCTTTTCAATGGGTGGTAGATGGGATTATAGGTTATTATTTTTTTCTCAGAGTTTTTCCTCTATTTTTCAATTTCTCTAAGATCCACATGTAGAAAAAACCAAGTTATTTTCCTTCCCTTTGATGTTGCTCTAAACAATCATGCAAGGAAATCTTAACGGAGTATTTTTAATATATCATCAAACAGAGCACCTGCAGCTATCAATGGTGGGAAAACTATGCCTAACAAAGACACCCACATAAGACGCCTCTTCTATAAAGAACCCAAAAGCAGTAATTTTTTTCAATTCCTATGCTTTGTAATATTTTTATGGTAAATTAGCCACTTGAAATATGTTATCAAAAGCTTACTTTTAAAAACAAAAACTTACAGTTTAGATTTTGTGCTATTTAGTAAGTTGTCTTCATCACTCAACTCATTATCTTTATTTTTATCATGGTCTGATGGTTCTTCTTCACTTTCTTCCTCCTCCTCCTCCTCCTCTTCCTCAATGGCAACCTCACTGGCCTTGTCTTCTTCATCCAAGTAAAAATTTTTATCAGCACTCAATCCAGGAGTTGTGTCAATTACAAACAAAGCACTGCCATGTGATGTAGTTTCTGAGTCTCCATTTAATGATTCCTTTGGACCACTATTTTCAACAAAACAGACAGTGTCCTCTTCATTTTCACTGCTTTCGGACTGCTGGCTTTCATCACTGCTGAGAACTAATAAAACAGAATCATCTTTATCCTGAGATGTGTTGAGCTCAAGCTTACACACTCTGGCATCACACTCAAAATCCATATCCCTTTCTTTGCTCACGTCTTGGCTGTCACCTGTAACTGCGCACTCTTCTTCATCCCTGCCACCCTCAGTACCACCACCACCAAGTTCTGTCCAGTCACTTGTTTTTATGGTGCTCTTTCCTTCATTCCATCTGTCCACTTCCACAACTGCAAATGTGTGAGTTAACGATTTCATTACAGCCTCACAGTTCAGATTTGAGGGCTCTGATGGGGTTCTCTTATTTTGGGGGGTGGAATGACTTTGAGAAACTAACTGCTGAAGGCTGGTGTCCTGTAGTTCATAAAGATTCTTCAACTGAGAACCTTTCTCATTAATTTCTTTTTCCTCATCTATTGGTCCTTTGGCTTCTTCATCCAAACTCTCACCATTCTGCTTTGTTACGTTTTTGAGAAGTGAAACGCTGTTCTGTTTTTCCTTTCTTATATTAACACTTCGGTGTTTTTGTGCTGTTAGTTTTTTTTCTGAATCTCCAAAGAATGAACCATCATCAAGGTCATTATAAATTTCATTATTATAGAGATTCGCCTTATTTATTCGAGAAAGCGATATTGCTAGTAAACGACAAGAAGTTCGTCTGGTACCCGAATCCTTTGAATTCACAGGTGTATCTATGACTTGCTTTTCATTTCCTGGTACAATCTTAGTATCGCTCTCCTCAGTTTGCGCCTCTAATCTCCTCTGCACACTCCTTGTTGTTCTCCTAGTCGCGATTCCAGAAAAGGAAGAAATGTCAGAGCATGATGACTCAGCATCAGAAACAGCTTCCACGTGCAGTTCTTGGCTTGGATCAGTTAGGGACTTAGCCTTGCTTCCTCTGGTTCGTGTCGCTATCGCTGTGGAAGGCAAAATTCTAGAAATACCTGACACATGAGATTCTGCTTCAGAGACTTCTTCCTCAGTGTGAGACTCATTTACTGGAGTTATTTTCGGTCTTTTCCTTACACTGGAAACTGGGGTGCCTGGAACTAAGATCTGCCTTCTCCTAGTCACTCTTAAAATGGGATTCTGGACCTCAGACACAGAAGAACAAGTTGACTCTGCTTCAGAGATCTCTCCATCAGTAGGTCTGTTCATGTCTGGTAACGAGCCTGTAGTTCTGCTCTTCCTCTTCCTGGCTGTAGGAGCTGGACTTTGTTTCTTAGTGGTCTTTGATTCAGCAATACTTGGGTCATCTGATGGAGATTCCTTCCTGCTTTTTGGATGCGCCTGAATTCTTTTAGCAGAATCCTGTAAGCCAGTGAAAATACAATGTAATGTGGGTGGGGCTGGGACAAGAGCAAAGTGAGTGAGGCACTCCCCTCAGAAACAGATTTTAAGAGGACACTAAAAAACTCAGTAAACAAGATTAATGCCAAACAATAATAACAACCATCACCACTCACAATTAAAAAAAAAATATTAAATCTGACTTAGCATTTGTAGGCCCTGCCTCCCTAGCATCACCCAGGTTCTGGATCTCACTTTAAGGAACAAAACAACTGAAAAAGAGAACATTTTTTTCCACTCAAAGTCACATAATCCTAGGTGGACCTACATCCCGACACACACAGGGAAAGAGGGAAGAAGGACGGTATTAACTCTGAGTAAGATGTGTTTAGGAACACGCATCTATGGAATCGGTAGCTGCTCCTACCTGTGCATACTCAAGTGAATGTAGCCTTCCCTTCATCGCAGCATCAGAAGCTGGCAATGACTAGCGTCACTGAGTCACCAGGTGACGTCACCGCAGCCCTCCCCCCGTCTAAAGGAGGTACTGCAGGGGCACAGTCGGCTTTCTACCGTGAAAACAGTGCCTTCTCCAATCCAACTAATTAGTCTCACGCTTTGTGTCTTAAAATGAATCCTCCTTGGCACGCTGCTAGCAGTAAGGTTAAAAGGCCTAGGCTCTACACCTGCATGACTGAGCTAATCCACCCAAAGCAAGTTATCTAACCTCTCTATTCCTGGCCGTGCATTGCCTTCAAGACCATAGCGAGGTCTAAAAACGAAGCGCCAGGCTCAGCGCCCGGACTGGTTCGCAGACGCGCGCCGCCAGCTCGGGCCCTTTCTGTGGCTCCTCCCCACGCTCGGCGCACCCCCTGCGCCGTCCACCTCCCCGGGCACCGCTCTGCGAGGCAGCGAGGAGAAATGAGGGAGCCGTGCGATCTCTTACCTTCTGCCGAGAGCTTTCAGCTGATGTGGCCTGGAGCCCGGCCTGAGGCCGCGCGGACCGAGTGACCACCATCTTCCCGGCGCGCGGCCCCCGCGGCCTCCCACGGTTCCGGCGCCCCGGAAGTGCGTCAGAGGTGCGCCTCGCTTGCGTCTTCCCGCGAGAATCCAGGAACTCGGGGGAATCTCGTAGCACCTGCGACTCTCCGACATAGGCCAAGGCGAGCGGACCCGGGGATCCCCAAGGAAGCGGGAAGACGCCGTCGTGTGGGCGGTGAAACCCTCGGTGGATTAGGGCCCTCGTTCCCGTTTGACATGAACGAATTGGAAAATAGCACCTTCTGGCTCACTCCGTCCATCCTCTCGTTCAGCAAAGGCCTCCGTGTAGCCATGGGCGTGGCCGAAGGAGACGTTTGCGTTATTTATAATACTTAAAAAAAAAAAAAATCGTATACTCTTGTATTACTTGAGAAGTTAAATATAAATGAAATAAAATTTAAAGACTTGGTTGGGGTAAAAAAAAAAAATGTATATGTTAAGTACCCAGGAACTCGGAAGTTAGGAAGCTATATAATTTAAAGGTGAGATAGGGATTGAGAATAAGCAGAAGAGAAGAAAGATTAAATTGTAGAGCGGTTTAAAAAAAAAGGTTTTTGCGGTGATAGGGAAAGAATGATCAGAATCAAGAGAAGCTTTTTAATTTTTCTTTTAGGGTGAAGGATGAAGAGCTAGAATATGTTTGAGGGTAATGGAAAGGGATTGAAGGAAGTGAACAGATGTTGGAGGTGAGAAAGAATGAGTGCCTCATAAAGTCTTTTCTCCCTTACTTTAGAACAGAAAACTTTTTTTTTTTTTTAGTTACGAAGTATAGAATTTTCAGTGGGCACACTGCCATTCAGCTAAATAGCTCTTTTCATGGTTTAGCTTACCGCCAGATATGGCTAAGTTTTAGCTAACTACAGATCAGTTAAGTGTTGTTTAGTTCTTTAGGGCCATCTTAAAAGAGAGGAGGTCTTCCTTGCCTTCTTTAACATCATTTCACTCCCTAGAAAGTTATGTCTCCTGGTCTGCAAGCAGCAGTTTTGTGCCATGAAGATTAGGGCCATGCTTTTAGAATGGCAGAGCAGTGACAAAAAGATGTGGATTCTTGATAAATTGTGGAGCTGCTTATCAGTCCTAAATGGCCTAATTTTAAAGCTTAAAGAGCATGCATAGAAACAGCTCTTTTCAAACCACTATTATTTGGGGGCAGTCTGTGTCTTGCAGGCGAGCCTAATCCCAGCTAAAGAAGAATCAAAAATCGAGCTGTAGGGGTTAGCCACAGAAGAATGCTCTTTTCTTTGAGGCAAAGGGGAAGAGCTGATAAATGAAGCAGAGAGGAGAATGTAAATGCCGGAAAACCTAAGTGGAGGGAAGAGAGGATTTGAGGTAGATACCATCAGTCTCTAACTAGGTGATTCATCTGCTCAGAAGGGTGAAAAAATTTAGATTGATTTTATGGGGAATTGATAAAGAGCACAAGGAATTTTAGTACAGCCAGGCAGCAGTGAGACTATAAGAACAGAAGACAGGCTAAATTTGAAGAGCAGGTGGAATGGTGTAGAGGAAGCAAGGTGAACCAACTGGAGGTGCGTAGTGGAGATTAAAGCAGCAGAGGACAACAGTATCAATCCCAGTAACAGCACTGAGCACATACTAGATGCTGGGTACTAACTGCTCTACGTGTGTTAGCTAATATGTATGATAACTTTTTTTTTTTTGGCTGTGCTCATATCATGTGGAAGTTCCTGGGCCACAGATGCCAGGGATCAAACCCATGCTGCAGCTGTGGCCTGTGCCATAGCTGCGGTGACCCTTAACCTGCTGTACCACCTGGGAACTTCCTATATGTGATAACTTTAACATTAGCAAGTGTGTGAAATAGCATCACAGGAGAGGGTGTAGAGAATTGGGAGACTGTTAGGCAATGGGTAATATTTACCTACAAGCCCCTTTAAAAAACAAACAAAAAACCCCACTCTCAAACATTTACAGTCTAAAAAAAATCAAGAAACAAAATGCTAAGATTAAAATATCAGTACGTAGTCATATGAGAAAACTGAGCTGGCCTGCTGATCAGGGCGAAACTGCAAAGTATTCTGTTTTTGTTCTCTTTCTACCTCCTTTAATGATTCTCTTTTTTTTTTTTTTCTCTTAATGGATTTTATTTCAATTATAGGTGTGCATAAATCATCACAAGTCAGTTTTACAGATTTTGTATCCCAAACCCCCAGTGCATCCCCCCACCCCCCCCAGATTGTCTTATTTGAAAAACCAAGGTTTTCCA
>PVHT020004944.1:4226811-4260405 GCA_004024745.2 Catagonus wagneri | reverse complement strand
TTTTGATGATGGCCATTCTGGCTGGTGTAAGGTGGTACCTCATAGTGGTTTTGATTTGCATTTCTCTAATGAGGAGTGATGTTGAACATCTTTTCATGTGTTTATTTGCCATCTGCATGTCTTCTCTGGAGAACTGTCTGCCTAGATCCTCTGCCCATTTTTGGATGGGGTTGTTTGTTTCTTTGGTGTTGAGCTGTAGAAGCTGTTTGTAAATTTTGGAGATTAATCCCTTGTCAGTTGAATCATTTGCAAATATTTTCTCCCATTCGGTGTGTTGTCATTCTGCATACGACATATTAAACATTACTTTCAAATTCAGTCTGAAGGGTGAGATGGTCTCTAACGATCTCATCCTCCGGTCATCAGACCCTTGAGTCCGGGCTAGACCAACTTATAGTGAAAAGAATATAACAAAAGTGATGAACAGCACTTTTAAGGTTAGGTTAAAAAAACGGCTGGCTTCCATCTTGGGCTTTCTCAGCTGTTCATTCTGTGGGAAACTAGTTAGGAGCTGTTCTACGGCGAGGGTGGTGTGGCAGCAAAGTCAGGGAGGCCTCTGGCTTCCAGCCAGAGAGGAACTGAGTCCAGCCGACAACCACACGAGCCAGCCTGGAAGCAGACCGACCTCCATCAAGAGCACAGATGACACTGTAGTCCCAGATGAGCCCGACTGCAACTTTTTGAGAGGCCTTGAGATGCCCAGGTGCAGCAGTATATAACATAGTCACCATTGTTGCATCTGTTCTAGAATTTCATATAAAGGCAATGATTTGTGTGCTTTTTCCTCCCTAGCTTCTTTCACTCAGCATGTTTCTGAGGCTCATCCACTTTACTATGTATACCAGTAGTTCGTTATTTTCTAATGCTGGTCATAACATCTGTCCACTCAACTGTTAGACATTTGGGTTGTTTCCAGGTTTCAGCTATTATGAGCAAAGTGCTATAAGCATTCGTATACGTCTTTTTCAGATCTCTTGAATAAACACCTAGAATTGCTGGGTCACATGGTACATGCACACTTAATTTTGTAAGAAATCCCAAGTGATCTCTCGTGGTGGTTGTACCATTGTACATTCCCACCAGCACTGTATGAGAGTTCTGCTTTTCCTACATCCTTGCCAACACTTGGTGGTGTCCGTTTTTTTTTTTCCTAATTTTAGCTATTTTAGTGCTATTTCATTGGGGTTTTAATTGCTATTTCTCTCATGACTAATGGTGTTGAACATCTTGTTCTTATTGACTATACATGTCTTCTTTGGAGAAAAATCTATTTTTTTAGGTAGTAGAAAAATCTATTTTGCCTACTTTTATATTGGGTTGTCTCTGAGCTGTTAAGACTTCTTGACACAAGATCTTTATCAGATATATAATTTTCAAATATTTCCCCCTATTCTCTGGGTTGTCTTTTTACTTTTTTTTTTGAAGTGCGATTAAAAAAATTTAATCATGGTCAGTTTATTTTTCATGATAAACACATTGCAAGTATTTCATCCCACCTGTGGCTCATAACTTATTTTTTCTTTTTTGGCCACCCCGCGACATACGGAGTTTCCAGGCCAGGGATCAGATCTGAGCCGCAGTTGCAACGTAAGCTGCTGCTGTGGCAGCCAGATGCCCCTAACTCACTGGGCTGGTCGAACCTGCGTCATGGTGCTGAAGAGACACTACTGCTGCTGCTGTTGCACCACAGCAGCAACGCCTACATTTTCATTTCCCTAATGGTGTCTTCTCAAGAAGAGAAGATTTTCACTTTGATTGAGCCCAGTTATCAGTATTTTCCTTTACGATTACTTTTGTTATCAGAAAAGCCAGCTAGTTTTAATTTTTCTTGCTTTATTCTAATTGCATACATATCAGAATGAATGGAAATGTGCAACTAAGAAAAGTGACCAGAGGGAAAGATTATTCCTAGGGAAGACAGTGCAGATTTTCATTAGCAAGAGTATAAATGCCGGTAATCAACAGAATGTTATCTTCAAGATGCTGAGGGAAAGTGTTTGAAGACAAAGAATTCTAAAACATCAAATGATCACTTAAAATTGTTAACAAAATAAAGACATTTTCAGACAAACATGATCTAGGAAGTTTAGTGCCCAAAGACTTTGTGAAAGATTTACTAAGGCTATACTTAAGAAAAAAGTAAACTTAAATGGAGTAGGATGCAAGAATCAACAGTTGGCAAAGAAACAGAGAAAACAGAGTTGAGTCCCAACAAATAAATTTATCACTGGAAATAATGATTATAAAACACGAGCCTTTTAAAAAAAAATGGACCCAAACACACCCAAATCTTATATGACATTTTATACATTTATTCATTGCTGAGTGATACATATCAACATTTCTGGTAGTGAAACTACATACGGCCATATCCTAATATATTTTGGAGGTTGGGGCAGGTTTTTGTCTTTTATAAAATGTGACTTTTCAAACCTTACCTATTCTTGTCTCACTAGAAGCCATTCCTTTCTATTAAGAACAAGCTCTTGAAGAAAGTGTTTTCACTGAATTTCTGAAGTTCACCTGTAAACTGTTCATCATTCAATATAAGTGTATTTACAAACCAGACACAGCCCACACCCCATTCTCTGATCCTAATCTAAGCCTAGTTTCTTCAAGGGAGCCTTTCTTGTCCCTTTCCTGCTTCCCAGCTGTCCCCTTTCTTCCACGTGACTCCACTCCCTTTTCATCAATTCCATTATTAACAGATGCAGCTGTTTATTGCTCTTGTTCACATACAGATTTCTCTCTCTTCCCAAATATACTTATCTGCTCCTTGAAGAGAGGGCTATCTTCATCTCTGTGTCTATCTGCCAACACCTTGCACAGTGCCTGGCACATAGCAGGCATTCAATAAATCTTTGTTGGATGAATTTATGAATAACCTGGATATTTAACATTTTTTCATATTTTAAAATCATACTCAGTTTGAGTTTAAATAGTTCAAAATCAATATAATGTCCCAAGATGATTACAACTACTGAAAAACTCAAATATACAGCTCACACTTTAATTAAATAAGTAAAACTAAAAACTATTATAAACATCTAATAATGCTTTATATTTTTGCCTTTACTTTAGAGTACGCTACTAAAGACACATAAAAGTAGAATTATCTAATTGAAGCACTTCCCCCTCCAAAGTATATTTCTAACTCTGAAAACCATTAAAAAATAATACAAGTAAAAATAAAACAGACATATCCTGCCACCCACTTTATGGGAAAACAACAGTACAAGTTCTGGTATGTTAGAAACTTTGAAAAAAATACTTGGAATCCTAAGTTGGTATATTTGAGTATGAAAACAACAAAGTAACTAAATTCGCATTAAAACAACTTCAAATTCCTCTAAATGTACATTTGGCAGGAAGGTGAACTGTCGGCCAGTATCATATATATATATATGATAAATTGCTTATATTCCCAAATATTAAAAATACTGGATGGAAAAAATGTTCTAAAAAAGTCAAAATTAAATGAGCCTTAGCCTTTTATCACTGAAAATCAAGGTCTTATTTCAGTTACTATTTGGCTCTGGTAGGGGAAAGTCTGAATCATTCACTCAAAACAGAGTAACTTCATTTTCCATTTCACACATAGCTGTCTAAGTGATCTTTTCTGTGAATGGAAAAATTATTAGCTAGTATTTGTGATTCAAGTTATAGCACTGGCCATTCCTAAATGGATCCTCTATTATCATACTGGCACATACGGTCTTCAGAATTTATACCATGTTAACATTTTTGGTAAGACACTCGCTCCCTGTGTTTACTATAGTTTCTTAGATGAGAATTCAAAACAGGCTCACCACAAAGCAAGTCCCAAGTTACAGTACAGTGTGTTGAAGTAAGGCTCCAGTGTATTGTGGACATGTCATAGCAAGTGGCAGCTGCTTGTCAGGTTTTCCAGAAAAAGTTACAAATTCCTTCTACCTTAGGTCACTGGATACGCATCTCCCCAGAAAACAGATGTTATATATGCTACCGATAACTTAAGCTTTCGGTGATTATTTGGTAATATTACCACTCTATTTTATGGCTTTTAAACATTAAGTCCTTCAATATTTGAAAAGCATTCACTATATTCTGAAAGTTCACCAAAAAAAGGAGTGAATATCAGCTTAGAAATGATAAAGTCTTTAAAAAATAAGTTTTTTTTAAAAAAGGTTATTCAATAACAGAAATTAAGGTATTGAAGCAAAACAAACTTATTTTAAAAAGCCGTGCATGATCCCCTTCACAAGTGAATTTACAATTTCACTTCTTTGTCAAAAGTGGGGGAAAAAACACAAAAAAGCTCTGACGAATTCTGGATATATTAGCAATATAAGTTTTCTTCTGTTTTCAAAATAACCTTTCAAACATCCATTGTTTGGCCTTAAAAAAATTACAAATGTGATATTCAAGTTCCCTCCTAAAGTATTCTGTCCAATATACTATATAGGCTTAAATTAAAACAAGTGTTTAAAGACTTACATTAAAAAATGTTGTATGTTTCCAAATAAAAAAGTTAACTATGTACATTTCATACCATTACATACAATTAATATAAATGCTATATAAGGCTTTAGGAACCTCAAAGTCTAAACAAGTTTTCGCAGGTAAATCAGCTGATTTCACATTTCAATTCTAATGACCAAATTATCCAACTAGTAAACCAACCAGTAAACTAGTCATCCTAAGTAATTAGTAAACCTATCTTATCTAGGATAGAGAAAGAGTCTAGCATATTTATTTTGAATATGAAACCACAGCTCTTTTCCCTAAGTTGAAAACACTTGGGCAAAATTAGTTTTATATATTAGTTTATATATAATTAGCTTAGTTTTATAAGCCATGTATTAAAATACATGGTTTAAAAGTATTAATTGAGATATAAGAGATGTTTTAAAGAATTTTTCAAACTATTTAGGTTATAGATAAGAATCTATAGAAGTACAAAGACTTATAGTATATATCAAAGGTCACAGCTTATTTATCTGCTATTTTCTGGTTCTTAAACTAATGAGGAGTCATATGAAATCATCTATAATCTCTTCTAGCTCTAAAGTTTTGGTTATATTGTTTTGTTTTTAAATAATTATAGAGATTTTTTTACCCCCTTTATTGGCTTTTAGTTCTTTGTAGCTGATTACTAGCAGGGAGCAAATATTGCATATTTTACCCAACTGATTCTTTTTTTTTCTTTTCCCCTGCTCATGGCATATGGAAGTTCCTAGGCCAGGGATTGAATCTGTGCCACAGCAGCAACCTGAGCCACAGCAGTGACAATGCCAGATCCTTAACCCACTGAGCCATCTGGGAACTCCTCAACTGATTAATCCGTTTCCCCTCCTCTCTCCAGAGCCCAGAGTGTGCAGCGCTTTTGGGTGTGCGCTCAATTCTTACTGAATATTCTTGAATGAGTAGCAAATTATTAAAAATAGATCAAGAATTAAAAAGAATCTGGAGGCTGACAATAGTTGCTTTTATAAAAGCCCCAAACAATAATTTCAAAGCTTCTACTCTCCTTTACAGATTTACTTTGGTTTGTCTTTGTAATAATAGCAAGAGCAAATGTGGCACAAGAATAAGAGGTTAAATCATCATAGGTAAACTACCAAGCAAGGACACATAAGAAAATTTAAGTTGCCCTTCATGTACTGAAGAAAGGGATTTTATTTACAATACTGGTTAGTAAATCCCAGCTCCTCCAAGTTACTTGGAGATGTAATCATCTTATCAAAGACAGGAAAAAATATCTTCCACTACTTCAGTTTTAACAAATGTAATTAAACTGGTTAGTTATACTATAGAATAAGAAGCAATCAATGAGTTTTTTAGAAATAAAAATATGTATATATATTACCCTGATGCCTAGGACAAAATATATCTAACAACAGATTTTCTTGATTTCTACTGTCATAAAAATAAAGGAAAATATATTGCAAGTATTTTCTTCATAGACAATTTCAATTAGAAAACAACAGTTAAATGCAAACAATACAATGGTTCATGTGAGTGAACTGATATGGAAGCAAGAGAAGTATTCAAGGAAAATGCAAGTCAGTGGGTTGTGATGCTAGGTCCTGGTTAAGAACTCTTTCTCTTAGCTTGCAAGATGTAGCCTTTGGATTTGATAATGCCTCTGCTTTTGACGACGACCGAGTACCGCAGCAGCCACAGGGGCACCCACTCCTGCGCCTGAATGTCAGGGATGCTTTCCTGAAGAGCTTCCTGGAAACTTGCCTCAGAAAGTAGTTCTTCAAACAAACAAACCAACAGCAAATAAAAACCCAAATTGTTAAAGGTGAAAACAAAAGCACTTTACTACGTAGGTAAGCATTTAAATACAACAAAAGAAACACCTTTAAAACTGAATATAAAATACGTTTACCCTTAATGTGTGCTATAAGTCTAAACCAGAACATCAGAAAGACTCAGGCAGTTCTTTAGAAAGTATCTACACCACCAACTCTGGCAGTTTAATTCACAGCTGTGGGTGAGTGGAGTCTGGATATCTGTATTTCCTGAAGATCTCCAGGTGTCTAATATACAGATAGGGACAGTACAGGAAAGTACTAGGAAAAAAAAAAAAAAGATACCCATAATCCTATCAACCAGAGATGGACCGTTTCCATTGCCATGTGTTTCCATCACCTTTTTTCCTGTGTGTATTTATGTAAACACATATACATGTATTTATCCAGATCGTAAAAACTAGAAATCATAGTGTGATTATATCCTAATTTACTTATTTTTCACTTACATTATATTTTCCCACGTTAATTATTCTGTGAAATGACCATTTTTAATAATTCTCCCAATATTACATTTCATAGATATCGTAACATATATTTTCTTATTGTTGGCCAAAAATTAATTTTTCCTAATATTTTGCTAAAAAATAATGCTTGATGAACACTTTTTTTTTTTCCTTTGCTTTTTACAGCTGCATCCGCAGCATATGGAAGATCCCAGGCTAGGGGTTGAATCAGAGCTACTGCTCCATCTCTGGTTGATAGGATTATGGGTATCTTTTTTTTTTTTTTTTCTGGTACTTTCCTGTACTGTCCCTATCTGTATATTAGACACCTGGAGATCTTCAGAGCTACTGCTGGCCTACACCACAGCCACAGCAATGCAGGATCCGAGCTGAGTTTGCAACCTACACCACAGCCACAGCAATGTGGGATCCGGGTCCCACTGAGTGAGGGCAGGGATTGAACCTGTATCCTCACAGATCCTAGTCGGATTCATTTCCACTGTGCCACACAGGAACTCCCTTGATGAACATCTTTAAAATGCATGCCTGGCTACGGAATGACCAGGTGAAAGTACATTTTGAAGGCTTGATACACAGTATATTGCTAACTGCTTTCCAGAAAGGCTATACTTTACACTTGAAAGATAATACCTGAGTGCCAATCTTACCACACCCTCACTAGCACCACAATCACTTAAAAAAATCTTTCCCAGTGGTTATCTTTTAATCTGTACCTCTTTGCTGGAATCCTTATTTTCTTTTTTTTGTTTTTTTGTCTTTTTGCCTTTATGTAGAGCCGCACCCGCGGCATATGGAGGTTCCCAGGCTAGGGGTCTAACAGGAGCTGTGGCCGCCGGCCTTTGCCACAGCCACAGCAACGCGGGATCCGAGCCGTGTCTGCAAACTACACCACAGCTCACGGCAACGCCGGATCCTTAACCCACTGAGCAAGGCCAAGGGATCGAACCCGCAACCTCATGGTTCCTAGTCAGATTTGTTAACCACTGAGCCACGACGGGAACTCCCTGGAATCCTTATTTTCTAATTGCACACTGATTTCCAAGCCCACTGCCACTGCTCAGATTTAACAGTTCCCACTTCCTTTTTCCAGCCACACTTGCCTGGGAGCTGCATCCTGAAATCCTCAGGCAGGTTCACGCCTTGGGGCCCTTGCATCAGCTGCTCCCTCTTCCCTGAGCACTCTTCTCCCAGACACCCCCATGGCTCTCTGCCTTCCTGTAGGCCTCCCAACAATCCTATATGAAACGACAGTCCTAATCTGGGCACTCTTTTCTCCTTCAGCCATTTAAGAGTTTATGGGAGTTCCTGTTGTGGCTCAGCGATTAGCAAACCCACCTAGCAGCCATGAGGATGTGGGTTTGATTCCTGGCCTCACTCAGTGGGTTAAGGACCCGATGTTGCTGGGGCGTAGGTCTGCAGCTGCAGCTCTGATTCTCCCACTGGCCTAGGAACTTCCACATGCCACAGGTGAGGCCATAAAAAAATAAATAAATACATACATAAAAGAATAAAAAACAAATCTAATTACTTACTTGTGAAAGCTCTGCTGGAGAGGGAGGCAAAAGTCACTATCTCTTAATTTTGGTATGATTTAAATGGAAACTGATAAGAAAGTAAAGTTTCAGACTAAAATACTAACCTTTCAAATGAGAGAGAGAGAGCAGAGTACAGTGGGAAAAGGTTCCAAATTTAGCCAGGACCTAGGTCCAAGTTCAAACTTTGCCCTATGCCAGCTGGGTGACCTTGGGTAGTTTCTTAAACTCCAAGGCTCTATTTCCTCATAAACACAATGTCTAATTTTAGTTGTTGTGAGGATTACTGATAATCTCTCTGAGGCAACGTGCATGATGCCTGGTATCTGAGGAAAAAAACTATTAAAATCTCCTCCTCTACTTCCTACAGAACAGTTAAAAAAAAAATGATAATGGGGCAGACTGCCAACAAACAGTATAAAGTCTTAGGAGGTTACTGATTAGCATTCTAAAAATAAACTGCACCAAGCCACCAATATAATGCCATCTTTTTAGAAATGGAAGTAAAAGCTAAATGTTTTTTCTCCAGGAATCACCTATAAAATACAATTTCTTCCAATATTTATTCAACTAGAACTTCTATAAAAATGTCATGGAAATTTAAAACTTAACTAGATATCTCTCACTTAACTATATCAAAAATACTGTTCCATAGAGCCTGTGTATCTACTAAGTAAAACTCCACCTTTGCCCCCTATAAAATGGTGAAAAAATGAAAACGGAGTAGACCGCAAATAAATAATATAAACTGCATAATATTCTCTCCCCAGCTTTCCAAGTTATCTTGTAAAACGTTGATCATAAAGGGTTCTACAAAAGGCAGACAAACCATTCTCATTAATCCAATAGTTTCTGTAACATCAATTATATGTCTTGATAGTTATGATTAATAAAATACCTAATAATCGAAATACCCATCCCAAGATGCTTAAGTTTCAAATTAAATTTTATCTGTTTCCTTTTCTACGAAAAGGTTATCTTCTTTAATAAAGTGGCTCTTTGTGCAAACTTTGCTGTTCTAGACAGTATTATACATGACACTTTATAGAAGATCTTTTTGTTTTTTGTCTTTTTTATAGAGGATCTTAAAAGATCTTTTCTGTGTAGCTTAGTATTTATAAACCTTAGCAGACTGGATGTTCAGGAAATGACCACTTTGCTTCTTTTCCCACTGGTACAAAGACAAAACTAAAGCTTTCTGAAACTAAAATAAAGAGATACATGTTTTGAACTTTTTTTTTTTTTGGTCTTTTTACCTTTTCTAGGGCCACACTCACGGCATATGGAGGTTCCCAGGCTAAGGGTCGAATCGGAGCTGTAGCTGCCAGCCTACAGTACAGCCACAGCAACGCCAGATCCAAGCCGCGTCTGCAACCTACACCACAGCTCACAGCAACGCGGGATCCTTAAGCCACTGAGCAAGGCCAGGGATTGAACCCGCAACCTCATGGTTCCTAGTCGGATTCGTTAACCACTGAGCCACGACAGGAACTCCCATGTTTTGAACTTTTAAGAATAGTTCTAAATGACAGCATTGTACTTTTATCGCTGGACACAATTAAAAATTAAATTTTAAGAAGTAGCTTCTTATAAGATAAGAGCTCACAATCGATTTCTATAAATGAAAGTCTCAGTCTTTCTTACCTTTTGGATCATTATGAGTCAACAACTGTATGTCAAACTGTTTAGCAAAGGCAGTTAAATCGGGCGGCATCACACAGCAGGAGGCGAGGTTAACTTGGTTACTGTTTGGTTTCACCTAGAAGCGGGAACAAAGCCAAACAACCATGACGTCTCCACTATATTAAGTGCCATGGAAAAGCAGAAAGCAATAAAAGGATTCAATTTTAGAACACAGGAAATATCACATCCTCCAGTGCCTGAAGTTTGTAAAATATTTTACATGAATATACTATCGTGTGTTCCTCTGACTCACGTTAGTGGTAATAAGGAAAGGAAAACCAGCTCTAGGAGAGGGAAAAAGCCAACACGGTGTAAAAAGTCTCATGCTGGAGTTCCTGTCGTGGCGCAGCACAAATGATGCCAACTAGTATCCATGAGGATGCGGTTCGATCCCTGGCCTCGCTCAGTGAGTCAGGAATTTGGCCATGCCGTGAGCTGCGGGTGTGGGTTGCAGACACAACTCAGATCCCATGTTGCTGTGGCTGTGGTGCAGGCCAGTAGCTGCGGCTCTGATGTGACCCCTAGCCTGGGAATCTCCATATGCCACAAGTACGGCCTTAAAAAAAGGCAAAAATAAAATAAAATAAAATAACTCATGCTGGAGCCTGCCATCTAATACATCGATCTTGGAAACACGATTCTAAGTGTGATGATTCAAGCTACAGAGGAAATACGTCTTAAATCAGAGGATCAAATACAAATGATAAGCATATTTAATGTTCAAGTACAAAATATGATTATTAATCAGACACGATTGAAAAAGAGAAGTATGAGATAATTTCTAACAGATGCTCTGGTTAATTTACGGATATGTTTCAGATGATTCCGGTCTCCCCAGCAGAACCTGGACCACCTTCTGGCTATCAACCTTTCTCTAGGGTCTTCCCGTCCATCAGACACCAAAAGCTCTGAAGAGGAGGCGGGACAAAGCAGAGGAATAAAGAAAAATACAGAGAGCAGAGGTACAATACTTGCAGGCAACCTCTCTGACAATTCTGGAGGTCATCAGGCCAGAGAGCTGCACTGATCAGTCTATGATTCCTACACCACCTCACGTTGTATGAGCTGCACGTCATATTATGTATCTTTAAATAACAGTGAGCAAAGTATTTGTTGTACATGGTATTCTTTTACTTAGGAAATTATCACCGTGTACTAACAATACTTAAAAAAACCCTGTAATATTTTATCACATATTTAAAACTGAAGGAGATAGCCTTATTTCATTTGGCTATGAGTGCTTCAACATACTTTTTCTAGTGTTTTCATCAAAGCCTGCCTCAAAACTCCCATATACAGGAGAGTCAGGCCACAGCGGTGCCCACCATGGGCAGCAATGCCACCCGGGACGCAGCGAAGGCCGGAGGAGCGGGCTCCTCGTGGAATGCTCGAGCCCACACGTCCTTTACCTGCGCCCACTGGTACAGCTGCTCCAACTGGGTTTTGTCCAGGTCGGAGGTACCGATGGCAACAATCTTTTTGCTCTGAACTAAGTCTTGTAGCTCTTCCCAGTAAGGCTGTAAGTGCTCCAAGGAAAGATGAACTCCGTCTTCAATTGGAGGGGACGCAATGATCACGGAATCCAGCTGTGCGACTCCAAGGACCGAACAGGCTGATGTGAAGAATCGAGAGGACAAATGTCTGGTTATAAGAAAAACAGATTGTCTGCCATGTCCTTTAAGCACCCCCACTGAATCCCGTCCACATAGTTCACTAGTATTCCATATAAGACAGTATTTCACTGGGTTTCATAATTTACCTGTCACTACAACATTCCCATTCTTTAAAAAAGTGTAAGTGTCGACTCATCTCCTTGGTCTGTGTGGGAGACCAGTGGGTTTCTCTGACCTGCCCCACTTCCTGAGGTTCTCACAACTTCTAGCGGCTCCTCTTTCTGGGGAACCGAACTCCTTGTCTCCGAGGTGGGCCCCCAGGACTCAGGGTAGCTTCTGACCTTAGCTGCCTCTAAGTGGTAGTCACAGCAAAGAATGAGCCTGAGACTCTGGAAAACTGAGTTTATGCTCTTAATTTATATTTACAGAAGTAGATAATTTCTTAATTTCTACAAAAACAATTTTAAGAGTTTATTTTTAATGATTATTGTTCACTCCACAATTCTATTAAAGAACCATTTATTTTACTGTTCAGATATAAAAACACTGGAAGAATGTTTTAAATAGAAAAAATATCAAATAACTGATGCCGCAGTAACCCAACCAAATATATATCAAAATGCTTGTTTCTGTTGTTACTATTTTGATGTAACTTGATATAACACTGATATAATTTGTTAAGAATACAATCAAGGAGAATTTCTAACTCCAAACATGTAGTTAACATTAATTACGTTACATCTTTCACATTCCTCTCATATATCAAAATATGATCCTACATATGACGTGATTTTACCAAAGCCTTAAGAAATCAGGCTAGAACTTTAAGAGGTAAAACTGGAATGGGCTTCTTTTCTTTGTTACCTGGGCCTGAACACAAGCTACAACTAAGGCATCTGTACTAATTCAAAGTCCACTACAAAAATAAAAAGGTCAACGTTTTGCTTACCCATGTCAACTGCATTTCTAGTTGACGATGAAGAGTTTGATCCGACAATGAACAGTTTTGCTGGATAACAAAGAAAACAGAACAGATTACCACATCTGAGTAACAGTCTACTACATAGCGGTAACACTGCCAGCAGTACTAGGATGACAGATAATCCTGACTGAATTATTTTTCCTTTCCTGATTGCATTATTTTATAGTTTTCATTTTAAGACCCAGATATATATTTTCCATTGTTATTTTAAAATTACCATGGCATTGTATATTTCCATTGTGATTTTAAAATTATATGCTAGTTGTCAACAAATATGTTTGTCAAAACAGAGCAAATATTAATTACCCATTTATTAGAAGGCAGGTCATATGTAGAAACTAAAATTACTCAAACTGTGTCCTTTTATGAATTAAACACCAATGGAGCATATTATAAGCTTTCTCCAATAAACTAAAATCTATGTAAAGACAAAATTAAAATTGTTGGTAATGAGAAGAAAATTGAAACAAAACAAACAAAAAAACCCCCACAATCTCACCTTCATAATCCAATCATTTTCATTTATTAATTTATATATTAAAGTGTAGTTGATTTAGGATGTTGTGTCAGCTTCTGCTTTACAGAACAATCGTTTTCATTTTTAGACATTACATTCAAGTTCTTGATTCTATTAAGAAGGGTATATTTTTTTCTACTTCTATTTGGTTTACCTTTAGGTAATAAGTGCTTTTTTACATCTCTATGCAATATTTAGTTATCTTAAAATTTTAAAAAATCATAACAGTGATGTGTTCACTCTAGAAATCAGGAAAACCTGTAAGGGTGGAAAGATCAAAATCAAATTGGTCAAATAGTCTCATCACCAAAAGCAACTACTATTTCCACTTTTATGTGCTGTGTTTTTAATAACTTTACATGCTCATTTTTAATGGTTCACAGAGTATAACTTATTAAATGATTTCCTGCTTTTTGAACATTTACATTAGTTCCAGCTCTTTGTCATCACATATATATGCTGAAACAAACATCGATGGTAACTTTTTCTTCAAATTTATGCCTGAAGCATTTCCCAAGGACAAACTGTCAGAAATGTGATTATGAGTCAAAGGATATCATCTTTTCTATGAGTTTTATTCTATTTATTTACCTCCTATTTTATCAAAGCTTTGTACCGGTTTATCAGACCACTAAAAGCTAGAAACTACTCTCCTAACAATATGGGAGATGCTATCCTTATAGATATATAATATATACATACATTTATTTATTTTAAGACTTTGGCTTGATCTCAAATGAACTTTATTTTATGTGAACTCACTGTTCAGAAATCTGAACTTACTCAATAGACAAATAGGTGAAGTAACAGGAAAGCAAGAGAGAAAACCAGATAGAGGAATGGAGAGAAAATAGGCTTAATGAAATACCCTTATCTAAAGTGCCCGGATTCAACGTCTACCACAAATTTTCCTTGTGCAGCATTTCTTGTATTTGTCATTTCCTTTCTACCGCTAGATAACCTTCCTAACCACACTGGTTTCTTCACATTACTTCTCTATACAACTTCATTACCAGGTGAGAGTCAATCTTCACCACTTGATCCAAGCTTAGCTCCTATAGCTATACTCCATAAAAACACTCCCATCATTATTGCTTTGGCCATGAATTTGTGCATTTGAAACGGTCTTCTCCCTCTGAAAGACACACCATTTTCAGGTAGCTGGAGAGTGTGAAGCTCATCATATGTGGAAAATTTTTATTTTTTATGGCCACGCCCACGGCAATATGTGGAGAATTTTGATACTTGTCAAAAATCTCAAGCCTTCCAGGAACTGAGGACACTTGTAAGAGCTCCAAGATGGCACTACACCATGAAGAACTGCAATCAACTGCAGAGAAAAGTTGCTTTGACTCCCTTTCTAACACAAAGAGCAATGTGACCTTAACAGAAAGAAATGGGCTTTGTAGATGGATTCCTAGTTCAAGCACTTGCTTGCTGTACGACAACGTGCAAGTTACATGACATCACTCCTGCAATGGGGATGATAAATCCACAGAGCAGAATTGTTTCAAAAATTATATGAAGAAACAGAACCATCAAGTGTCAAGTACAGTGCCCGGTATGTAAAGCAAGATTCACCAAACGATAGTTAGGGTCAAAAGACAGGGCCCTGTCTCATCTTAACGTGTCCATCCCAATAATCGTAATAATAAAATAACAACCACAAGACAAGCCCACAAATAACAGCTACCTGGCACTTCCTCTGGGCCAAGCCCTGTGTTAAGTGCTTCTTCTGATAGGTCACCTAGCTTACAAAGAAGCCTGTGAAACAGATGTATCCCCGTTTTATAAATGAGGAAATTGAGCTCAAAGAGGTTAAATCATTTGTTAGCCCAAGACTGTATCATTCAGTCACCTGCACATCCAGGAATTTCAACCCAGTTACGCCAAGCATGTAATGATCGCATCATGCAGACCACAAGCTGAGGCCAGGAGCGGCGCCCCTCCACACTCCCGGAGCTCAGCACTGTCTCTAGAAGGCAGGGGTCACTCAATACCTAGGCTGAAGGCGTATAACATGCATTTTCTCTCTCTTCATGCAGCTCGTCCAGACGTCTTTCCAGACTCCCAGGCACCTCAGCCACTGCCTGGCAGTGTCACAGCAGGAAGGGAGGGCTGAGCCTGCTCCGGACAGACAGTGCTCTTACTCCCTCCTTAGCCTCTCCGCTCCCTGCACCTCGCTGTTCCGACTGCTCTGATGTCCGATACGTTAGTTAGTGAGGGTGTCACTAAGAGGCCAAGTTCCGTTCTGACTCCACTGAAGTGGCCAACAGTGAGCTCCTGTAACAGCCTCTTTTATAAAATGCTGTAGGAAGTTCCCCTCATGGCTCAGCGATTAACATCCTGACTAGGATCCATGAGGACGCAGGTTCGATCCCTGGCCTTGCTCAGTGGGTTAAGGATCCGGCGTTGCCGTGAGCTGTGGTGTAGGTTGCAGACGCGGCTCAGATCCTGCGTGGCTGTGGCTGTGGCGAAGGCCGGAGCTGTCGCTCTGATTGGACCCCTAGCCTGGGAACTTCCATAGCCTGAGAGTTTGGCCCTAAAAAGCAAAAAAATTAAAAAATAAAAAAATGCTATAAAGAATCTTTATATTTTCCACACTTAGTGACTGAGTTGTCCATTACCAGAAGCGAAGAAAGGCTTACTGCCATGCCTGAAAAACCCACTATTATCCACTGTGTAACAAAAAGAACTATAAATGCTGGACTTTACCAGAAACTTTCATTTCTTCTCTTTCGTCGGGATTTATTTTTTCTACTGCATGAGATACGGTACATTCCAAGACGTCTGGAAACTCCTGTAATAAACAGATAATATTTAATAAATATAAAATTATTGTTTCTAATTAGCTATAACTGTTTTCTATTGTCCATAACACTCTTTAGAAGCTGAGAACCCATAAGACAATAGGGTTTTTTACCTGAGGACTAGATGGGTTTCAAAAAGTTTGTAAAGCCCTGAAGAAAAGGTAAAGTGGTGTGTGTGTGTGTGTGTGTGTGTGTGTGTGTGTCCATTTTCTGGTAAAAAGGATCTCATTTGGATGAGACAGTCAGAGGGATGTATGACCAAAAACAAGCAAATAAGTAAACAGGATGGTGTGTGAGGCATTGGCACTACTAGCACGGTAAATAATTTTACTCAGAAAAGAAACTAATGAAAAATAATATTTTCCTTCTGGAGACTGACATGTCAAAAACTTTCTATACATCAATCACAAACATCTTAAGCCAAAATACCTATTTTTTCTGAGTGGATGAAAAAAGTAAAGGTTGTTACAAAGCAAAATAATGAGTAATGAATGAATGAGACGGCAACACGTCAGCGCCCATAAATCACAGACATACTAACTCATATTTACAAGATTGACAGAAAGTAAACAGTGAGGACTGGCCATGATCCCAGAGCACATTTTACTGCCTGGCACAGATCAAGAATTCACAGGTCAGGCACTGAGTGAACAGTCACTTCAGATACACAGAGACTCTGAGAGAAGACATTAATTAAGGTCTGCCTGGCAGCCTCAGAGCTACACATGTGCACTAGGCTCAGGGGAACAGTCATTTTCTTTTCTTTTTTTTAACTACTCAATGAATTTTATTACATTTATAGGTGTACAACAATCATCACAACCAAATCTTATAGCATTTCCAACCCAAAGCCCCAGTGCATCCCCCCCCACCCCGACCTGTCTCATTTGGAAACCGTTTTTCAAAGTCTGTGAGTCAGTATCTGTTCTGCGAAGAAGTTGTGTCCTTTTTTAGATTCCACATGTAAGTGGTAGCATTTGATGTTGGCGTCTCGCTGTCTGACTGACTTCACTTAGCATGATAATTTCTAGGTGCATCCATGTTGCTGCAAACGGGGAACAGTTATTTTCAACACAGGTCCTCTTCATACCGTCAAAGCAATCTATCTAATTTGTTACAAGTCCCTGGCTGAGCTGAATTTTAAAGAGTGGTTTACAGCCGAGTGCTCTGTATGTTAATATTTATGGTAATAGCCATGCACCAACATTGAATGAAACGCAGTTCCTTACTCTTTCTTTAGAAACGGACATTTAAAAACTATTTCTGGAGCTCACGTTTTGGGTTATAGTCTACCAAAGCACTCTGCTAACCCAAACCGCTTTAAGGTTGTTCTTCTACGAGATCAAATATAAACTGGGACAAAATACACGGTGAGCAAACTGTGGTGGGAAGCTTGGCATCCTGTCCAGCTGAAGAGCTGATGACAGAATCCAGATTTTCTCTTATGCCTACGCCTACTGGGTCAGACGCCCTCTCGGCAAATCAACCGCAGTGAGTTTCATGCTGACGGCCAATTCGGCGTCCCTGTCAAAACTGAGGAAATCCATTCCCTGCTTATTTCACTTTCTTTTTGACCGACACGGTTTCTTCACTCCCTGAGCACTCACCCTGACCATGTCTGGGCTGATCTGGGAACTCCACTCATTCAAGGTCTTTTGGATACAATCTCGAAGCTGTAAAAGAAATGCATTTGGAAACTATTAATCAACCGCTATACATTTTCCTGTACTTCTACACTAGGACTGTATAGGTCTGATAAACAGGAAAAACAGATCAATAGGAAATGCCAAACCAAAAATTTTAGTTCTACAAAGGTTTTGTTTGCTTTAAAGATCGATTTAGACATGTTTTTATCCTCCTCTCAATTCTCAAATGTTCTTGACCTAAAGCAGTAATCTAATCATTTAAAAGTATTTTTGTACTCATGAAAATGTAAACAAACTTTTGAAATTTAAAAGCATTCATAAAGAAACAAAGGTTTTTTTCAAGAATAAGGTCCTTCAACATTGGAACTTGGATTCAAGCCCAGGCAGCCTGACTGGCATTTAATATTAAACACTATGCTACATTCCTCAGAGAAACACACGAGTCTCCATGTGTGGCCAGGGAAACTTCCACAGTAGATTTACCAGTGACATTTATTAAAAATTTAAATTCCTGCAGTTCCCACCGTGGCTCAGCAGGATAAGAACCTGACATTACCTCTGTGAGGAGGTGGGTTCAGTCCCTGGCCTCGCTCAGTGGGTGAAGGATCTGGAGTTGCCACAGGCTGCAGTGCAGGTCACAGATGCAGCTCCGATCCTGTGTTGCTGCGGTGGCTGTGGTGCAGGCCTGCAGCTGCAGCTCTGATTTCACCCCTAGCCTGGGAACTTCCATATGCTGCAGGTGTGGCTGTAAAAAGAAAAAATTTTTTTTAAATTCCTGAGCCCCATCCTAGACCTGCTGAATCACTTCCTTACGGGCAGGAGGACTTTCATTAACAGGCATCCGAGCAATCAAAACGGACTGCAGAGACTATGAACCACTACAGTCATAGCCCGTGGAAGTCGCCTTGTAAAAAGCCAGTCCATCAGTCATTTCCTAACAGCTAGGGAGACCGGCCATCCATCTTCAATGTTTTCTTATGTAAATAAATAATTTTTTAACAGTATTAGTATTTTGTAAATTCATTAGTGTCTTACTTATCTTTTATCTTTCATGACAGTATATTTCAAACGTACTTAATAGTGGTCCACAGTAAGACATACACTCACATAGTGAGTAAGGACCTGCATACATACAAGAGAACAAGAATTCACAAAATGGTATTCATGCTTCCTACATGCCAGACACTGATGGCTTCTATTCATTAGAAAAACAATACACTGCTCCGTGACTCACTAAACAGATTTGTAACTATGAATATCCAACACCAGCAGTTTGAAATCATTGCCTTATAAATACCCAGGGCATGGGGCTTTGCATTCTGTTGGCAATAGATGAAAAAAATAAATCAGTAACGAGAAGCACATTCCTGAATTGCAAAAGCACTTTCCTAATACCAACAACAGAGACCAAACTTATGAACCCACTATCTGACCTTTGACTACTTATGATAAAAACTGATACTAGCACTTTGATGTTTATATTTTAGTACAGATAATGACTCGTTTATCAATTCAAGAGATCAAAGTAATCTATTTAAGATTTATAATCGACAACAACAATCGATGTGCTTTCCACAATAACCAACATGAATTCAATTCACAGGGTCTATATCTTTGTGGAAAGTCCATTTATAAAAAAAAGTTAAGCCAGTATCTAATAATTAGCTGATAACTGCTCTAGACAGAATTATAAGCCAATAGTCTTTGAAAAAGTAACAAAAGTTGAGGCAGGAGGACTGACTAGAAGTTAACAATTCCATCAGGAATGCTACTGCTCAAACTCTCAAAGCATTTTAAAAAATTTTCCTCTGGAAGGATGGTTGATATGCATACTTAAGCCTTTCCTGATGAATTTCTCAATTCATGAAGATGGGCATGTTTTCAAAGTGTTCGTGCTTCTGTCAGAACAAATTATAGAAGAGTCCCATGTTACAATCATATGAGAAATTCCTTGACTATATCACAAACCTGGTGATTTTTAACCTTTTATGTTATCTATATTGACTAAACATTAGCCATGCAATCTTTTGTTCTCTGCTTGCTTCATTCTATTTGTATCATATATACAAATTATTATGGAAGATAAGTATTACAACTTAGTGTATCATTGGATCTGATGTTGTATAAGAATTTAAAAAAATGCCACATGGTTAACCCTTACAAAAAATAACTGTTTGAAACAGTCCTATAAGGGCCCATTAAAAAAAAATTTGATTTCATAAAATTCTAGTGAAATGAAAAAAAAATCTCGGCAGAGATCACAGAATATTTTTTTTTTTTCTTTTTTACAACCGCACCTGTGGTGTATGGAAGTTCCAGGGCTAGGGGTGGAACTGGAGCTGCAGCTACGGCCTACGCCACAGCCACAGCCACAGCAACACTAGATCTCAGCAGTGTCTGTGACCTAAGCATCTTACTCTAAGGATACTGGATCCTTTACCCACTAAGCGAGGCCAGGGATTGAACCCACATCCTCACAGAGTCAACAAGGATCCTTAACCTAATGAGCCACAATGGGAACTCCCAGAATAACTTCTTAAAAAAACCAAACAGAGACTCTTTAGGAAATGTAACAATCTCTCTATCCAATATGCAAATTTTCTCAATATTGAGTGATCTACTCAGTTTCTTTTTTCAATGAAGCTAAACTGTTTCAAGTAGCATATCTCAATTTAGAGCTCTGGTTGCCACGAAGTTCTTTACATAAAAACAAAACATGCCTCTGCTATTCTAACTAAGCTGTCATGTTTTCTCTACATATACCAGCATATCACCTGTTCATCAAATGTTTTAAAGTTTCTCCAGTTTTTGTCCATCTTAGGCAGCATCAGAAATAACACATGAACCACAATTACTCCTTTGAACAATGTTTTTCAAACTATGGGTTATTTGAAAACTATGGGTTGATTTATTACTACCTTAAGAAGTCAAGTTTTTAAAAAATTAAAAATAAGGAAAAGTCAGAACACATAGTATACGGTAAAATATTTTTATGAAAACTGTGTGTGTGTGTGTGTGTGTGTGTGTGTGTGTATACCACGAACTGGACTGTAAGGCAAAATGCATTTTTTACTGGGTTTGCAGTCAAATTGAAAATGGCTACTTTAACATGTGTTAAGTGAGATAAGAGAGAGAAAATTTCCCCCAATATGATCAGTATACATTCAAATTACTGCACTGAACCATAAGCCCTAGAGAAAGAAAAGATCTAGTATTAAACACAGTTTTTAACCGTTGGGAGAAATGGTACAAGTAGAGGTGGTTAAAAAATATATATATACACACACACACACAAACTGAGCTGCATCCTGGACACAGAATATGCTATGGATTCTGATTCCTATTACTCACTCCCAACACCAGGCCTTAGGTCCAGCTCATACTCAAGAGATATGCCTTGTTCTAGTTCTTGGTGTATCACCAACATCTTATAAAAAAGCTGAAACTGGCTAGGAAAACAGCTGATAACATCGTAATAGGGCATTGTCTGTAAATTTTTTCTTTTAATCCAGATTTGTTTCTTTACCTTGACACCCTGGGGGTAAGGGAGCGAGGTAGGGAGAGGGCCGATGCCCTAGTCCGAGAGAGAGATCCAGTAGGTTGGAGAGCTTGGTTATCAGCCACGAACACTGATGAGGCGTCACTCGGTATGAAGTCGCACTTGCCCAGTTTTCTAAGACGCTCTGCCCCAACAGGTTCGGATGCGACATCGCGCCAACAGCGGCCCCTGCCTCCTCCCGCCAGCGGAGCCCAGGTGCGCGCCTCGCCCGCGCGCCCCGAGGCCGATCACCTGCCACCGCCTCCCGGCGCTTCCCCACCTCTGGGAGCCGCCTGGGCCGGTCCGCGGCCTGCCCCGGGAACCCCGCGTCTCCGCGGGCACGCTCGCCGCCCTCACCTCCTCACTGTGCGTAGACGGGCACTTCTTCCGCAGGCGGCCCCAGTTGAGCAGGTTCCCCGTCTGCAGGTGCAGGGTGCTGGCCCGCGCCAGGAGCGCCCCGGCCGCGCGGCTGTCGGTGCCCATGGCAGCAGCTGACTGAGCGGGCCGGGCGGCCACGGGGCCGCAGGCGAAGAAGGAGGCCGCCCCGAGGCCGAAGAGCAGGGCGCGAGGCTGCTCGCTCCGCGCGGCGGGACCTCGATCTGCGCTCGGGTCGGAGGGAGGCCGGGCGACGGCCGGGGAAGGACGCGCGAGTGGATGCGGCTCCAGCTACTGCGGCCGCCTCGGGGAGAGCTGACTCCCGACTGAGCAGCCGTTTCCAGGAAGACAATGACTAAGCAGAAATCGCGGCGGAGAAAGTGCTTCGTAACCGTTACCCGTCCCGCCGCGGGGCCGGGCCGGGCCCGGCGGGGAGGGGCAGGGCGACGAGCGGGCTGCAGCGCCGGCCCGCGGGGCACCGGCCCTCTGCCTGCGGCGGGCGTGGCGCTGGGCGGCGGGCGGGCGGGCGCGCGGCGCAGGGAGCGCGGGGCGGAGCGGGGCGCGCGGGGCGGGACCCGGCGCTCGGCAGGGCGCCCCCTGCAGGGCGCCCCCTGCAGGTCAGAGGGCGGGGCGCCGGCCCGCACTGCCTCCACCTACGGCCGTGGATGGCTCCCAGCCAATGGCCGGGCGCGCTGCTGATGGCCTCCCACACCTGTTTAAAACGACAGTGAAGGTGTCCACCGAGGCTTCGAAATACCAGCGCGTTTCGGATCTCAGAAGCGGGCGTTAGGGCACGGGACCCCGTTCTCCTTACGATTTGCTTTGCTACCCGCTTCCTTAGTTCATTTCCTTTCTCCAGCGCTTTTCCCCAAACCGCTCATTCCTCTTCCTGTCCATGGGTTGAAGGTGTGTTGATTGACACTATTTGCTGGCCAGTGCGTGAAGTCAAAGAATAAGACTTAATCTCTGCCCTTGAGAAGTTTAAACTCTAGTTCCAGATAAAAGGCCTAAGCATATGAAACAATGAGTAATAATATAAGAATATTATATGATGAGTTCAGATTCAAGGGAACTCTAAAACCCGTTAGCTCAGGGAAGATATGACTTGTGGTTATTCCCATTAAATTTCAGATACGGTAGACTTGGAATGAACCTCAAGTTTAACATTTATTGAGCTTCCCTCAAGAAACTTCTACTTATGTTGAGAGTAATCACATATAGTAAAAAGCAAAATGCTGTTAAAAAGAGATGAATTCCAGTTAGTAAGTATTAGGAGAGAGGTGGAAAACAAGCTCCTTCTAGGAAGAGGTTAGAAACTGCGTGATCTTAAGTAAATATTTGTGGGCTGAATGAAGGTAAGAATTCACTGCAGAGGAGTTCCCCTTGTGGCTCAGCGTTATGAACTTACTGGCATCCATGAGGATTCCTGGCCCATTGATTCCTGGCTTTAATAGACAGTGCCGAATTTCAAATTGAAATTGCATTAAGACCACTCCTTTCCTCCCATAATCCCCAACACTGAATGTTGTCAGTCCTTTCGGTTTTTGCCAGTCTGATGGGTAGCACATGGTATGTCAATATTCCTTGATTACCAGTCAGATTTTAATTGTTTTATGATATATTGTGATCATACTCTATATAATTTGTATCATTTTAAAGTTAATATTGTATCATAACCATTTTCCCCATGTTATTATACTGAATTATTTTCTAGTCTCTGTTAACAGACAGACAAGAGCTTGCTAATTCTTAGGGGGTGTGGTTGGTTTTCGTTTTTGTTTTTTTGGCCTTAGAACATATTTAATCAAGGCAGCTCTCACATATCTATTGATAGTATGTAACCTCTTGAGACAAACAAGCTTTTAGCAAGAGGTGATGTAGACAGTTGAAAAAAATCCACAAGGGAGGTTTCTTTTCTCTTGGTACCTGCTTCTGTAGCAATTCTGTGGAGCATGTTAGATACCATTTGCATACCTGCCTTTTCATAAAGCACTGGAGGCTGCTATAAAGTTCCTGAGTTAGTGGTTTGCCAGTGGAACACATACCAGAGTGCCTCACAGCTCTAGGAATTCAGTGCCATGTTATTTGATAACATGGCTCTTATTAAATTGCCACTCAACTGCCAAATTCCTACGAGGATGCCTTCCTGTATGACTTAGCCTGGAAGCTCAACCCTGGAATTAATTTTCAAAATCCCCTGCAAGCTCTTGTTCTAGGTACAAATTAGATCATGTAAATTCCATGTACCTGTTTTGGGTTTCAAAGGTAGGAGTGCCGTTGAACTTCGCTGCAGCCATGGCCGGATGTCCCGTCCCCAGCTTTGCAGATGTCAGGGGCAGTTATAGCCACACTGTGATCCTTGGATCACAGCGATGGCGATTCCATGGCAACCTCAGGTTACTCATCCTTCTTATTGTGGCACAGGATTAGCAATCCTGGAAAGACAGTTGAGCAATGTCATCGTGGGAGTTATTCCTGGAGGTTCAGTCCAGAGCTTGTTTGTCCAGCCTTCAATTTTGTAAGGACCTAACTTCCTGTATGAAATACCTTCTGCTTAAACAGAGTGGTTTCTGTTTACTGCCACTGAACCCTGACTGATAACATTTCTGTTCTCATAATAACACTTAAAATGTACCACTACTACAAGAAAGATACCTCTGCATTGAAAATGTAACACAACTTTTCCCTCATCTCTGGTAAACAAATATCACTTTATAATTTTCAAGTATACATGGATACAAGTGTTTAAACATTTGGGCAAAGTGCTAACTTAACTTTGCAGTTCTACCTACAAAATCACACCTGTAAGTATGATACACATATTTTAAAATTGCTATATGAAAATATAATAGCAGAGTTCTAGGAAGATTAAAAATAGGGAAAAACAATTCTGATGTGCATTTTTGAGGATTATATTCATTGATAGATAGACAATGACAGATGATCGCTAGCCAGAGGAGATGTAATAGAATGAAGCAGGGACATTAGACAACCTTAGTTCAAACCTTGGCTCCAACACCTGCCAGGAGCATGTGTTTGGGGAAATTTTTTTTTTTTTTTTTGTCTTTTTGTGTTTTTAGGGCCGCATTTGCGGCATATGGAGGTTCCCAGGCTAGGGGTCTAATCGGAGCTGTTGCCGCTGGCCTACGCCACAGCCACAGCAACGCCAGATCCGAGCCACATCTGCAACCTACACCACAGCTCATGGCAATGCCGGATCCTTAACCCACTGAGCGATGCCAGGGATCGAACCCACAACCTCATAATTCCTAGTCAGATTCGTTTCCGCTGCACCACGACGGGAACTCCTGGGGAAGTTCTTTATTCTCTTGAAGCCCCGGTTTTCTCCTCTATAAAATGGGAGTAATACTAGTACCCAACTCATATAGTCATTATATAAATGAGAAGATGTGTATACAGTTCTTAGCACAATGTCTGGCATATATAACTCAATAAATATTAGCTGTTGTAAAAGTAGATAAATTACCTTTTTATTTTGCATGATTTACTCGGAAAAAATAAGACTATTAGCACAAGGATTCTAAAAGTTTCTGGCAAGGAAATTGTACTTAAGTTTTTAGTTCTAGTTATTTGTATATGTCATTTCGTGTACTCTATGGTATGTTGGCTGCTTTCTTCAAGGTTTCATCCAAAATCCCTGAGGAAATACTAGATGATGAAAGAGATTACCTTTAAATGTATTTGAAACTTGCTGATACTTGCTGATTCTGTACAGGTTACATTTAAAATCTGAACTGAGCAGACCTCGGGCTTTCATGAAACCGTGGCTTGTTGCTTTGGGGACTGGTGACATTAGCAGCAAGTCTGAGCATCAGTGTGCAGTGGAATGTGGAAACCTAGACCCTGTCTTCACTGTTCCCGACGAAGCCTCCATCTCAAGACAGGCAGGGACTAAAGTCAGAACAACATGCCTGCCATTAAGGGACAAACTGCCCTTGAGAAAACTGAAGGAGTTGGAGAAACCCCTGCTGCTGGGGGATCAGGGGTCCGGGGAGCAGGGGAACAGGGGCAGGGCTCAGACTGTCAGCAGCGAAGGGGCCTTAGGCAACCCGTGAACTTTCTCTGGAGTCCGAACCTCATTTGTGAAGTGAAGGGACTGAGCTGGACGATGCTCTTTTGCTGGCTCAGTGGCCAAAAAAGATCTTTTCTGAATGGCAACTGAGAAAGCAAAGTTTTCAATGTTTATCATCATAAGGGTTGAAATTCAGAGCTGCAATAGTGATATAATGAGATACATAATCTCAGAGATATAATGAGAAACTTGTCCATGTCTGAAGATACTGAGTTGAGATATCCGTAATACACTGTAATACTTGGGGCTGTCAAATACAGCTGTGTAGGAGGAATCAAAGACTGGCAGCTGTGAACAGCCAGGCAGATTGTCTTGGTTTGGGAGTTGGGAACTGGAAATCTACCTTTTAAACAAGGCTTCCAAGGGCATTCTAGAGTCACTCTAGCTTGAGAACCACTGGCCTTGTATATGTATTTTCTTTGACATTTGACCACAGAGACAAGTCACTTCACTAAGAGGTCCTAAATTATGTTTCCCGGCATTTCTCTTTTAAGAAGTATTTTTTAATTATTAAAAGAATGTAATTTTATCACAGAACATTTGTAACATGCAGAAAAGTAGAAAGAAGAAAAGTCATTTATACTACTCAAAGATACCCGCTTTGTTTTTTTAAATTCATATTTTTTACATGACTCATTCATACTCAACAACTGTCCTCCTTTTTTTCAACTTATTATAGCACACATTCCCCCATGTTATTAAAACTATTTTAAAGCATCATTAACATTTTTAAACGTGCATTTTTCTTATGACAAAATTAACATCTATTCTAGAAAGAGATAAAAAAAGTGTACAAAGTCCATAATCCTACCATCCAAATGTCACCATCGTAAATATGCTGTGTCACGGTCTAGAATTTTTTTGCATTTAAATTATGTATATTTACTTTTAAAACAAAACATGAGCATATCGTTTGAGGAGTTTTATCATCTATTTCTATTTACTAGGTTGTGAATATTTTTATCTTAACAAGTATGCAAAACATAAAATTTACTATGTATTCCTGACAATGCTGGTCACACCCAGCGTCCCCCACGCCCCTCGTCTCAGCGCCCACACCCCGGCCAAGGCGGCCCTGCGCTGCGCCTGGCTCCCTCCACCCCCGCCTGGCCTCAGTGGTCATGATCACGCTGACGACCAGCTGAAATGCCAGCCACTGAGCGGTGAAGCCGTCACACCCCGTGTTCCTCACACACAGCGGCTGATCCCACAAGTCCCCTTATCAGCCACTCCCAGGGGCTCTCACCGCCCCTGCGGGCAAAGTCCAGTTCTCTAGAGGCCAACACTTCTGGCTCCAGCCTGCCTTTGGCTTCCTAGTCACACCCTACACTGAAGGCGGCTGGACTTTGTGCTTTTCCTCATCTGGGCCACATATTCCAGCCTCCAGGACTTGGCTCTCCTTCTCAGCATCCCAAATAGCCCAGTCTTCAAGGCCGACCTCACAGTCTCTTTACAAAACCACCCTTGCCCCTGTTCTGCTCCGCCCTCACGCTCTCCTCCCCGGGGCATGAATCCTATCCTCTCACTCCTCCGATGCCCCATGTCCTTCTCTGCTCAGAGTCCCTTCCGGGATGGCCTGTGACCTCCATGATAAAATCTAACCAGGGTTAGGGCCCTGAGACCCCCTCTGGTCCTGCTGAGCTCAATCCCACGTGTGGACCCACTGCTTCAACCAGAATCACCTCTTTTCTAGTCTTGAAACACTTGGTGGTACCCATGCCACACCTCAGTCCATTCTCTCCCTCCATCCAGCTGTCCTGTCCTTTATCTGCTTGTCCCAACCTGGCTCATCCTTTTCCACTAGGTTTAGATGGCACCTCTCCTCCAAGAAATGTGTCCTCATTACTCTGGTTAAACCTTCTATTTTCCTTCTCCGAACTTTCGTGACATTTAATTTCTATTGACGTTTGTCACATCTGTTCTTACAGTCTCATTTTGTAAGAACTGGCTTATCTAGCCAATTAATTATCAGCTCCTAGAGCTGATATTCTACTTCTTAGGCTTTTTCCATTTTTACTGTCTCCCATGGTTTTGAGTGCTGTGTCTCAGGGCAGTAAGTTACTTGGTGAAGGCATATTGATTGAATGAGAACCATGTACCTAATTCATTCCTGAGTAACTGCAGGGTTCTCTGGCCTGGGAATTGTGCATCTACCTGGGAACTGTATATATATATATATAATATATATGTATATAAAATATATATATACAGGTTAATAAATATATATAGGGTTTTTTTTTTTTGCTTGCAAAATGGTGATAATTTTATTCCAGAAAAGAATGGATGGGACAAAGCTAAATTGGACATGTGCTCTATATTTTTCAGTGTTGTGTACTTTTATTATTACTTAAAATAAATTTGCTCACTAATTCAGATGTAATTGAGGAAGCCAGTTTCTATGGGGTGTGGCTGGATTTTACTAGATAGCTTAGGGAAAAAGGAAACAACCAACACACAATTTCAGTAGACTCATTCTACTTATTAGAAACCTTAGAAGGCTACAAGCTTGGTTGTGTAACCAAGGCGATGCCTCTTCCCTGAGAAGTTAAAGCTGAGGCACACGCCCAACCCGAGCCGTGGGCGCCTTCAGACCCTACACCCACCTCCCCGCTGAACATCTCCACTGGGAGGACCAGCCAGCACTGGAACTCTTGGCAGCTGAGGCTGGCTCCTCACTTCTGTTCTGAAATTCTTCATCTCATGGGGTGGCGCCACCTTCCAGAGTTCCCGGGGGCCGTGGGAGCCAGGGGAGCCCTCCTGTTCTCTTCATCGCTCCCACTCCTTATGCTGAATTTCCTTCTGAAAACCACCACTGTCGTCCATTCCTACTTAGTCTCCTTAGTTCGACCAGTGCAGAAGCCTCTTCATGGCGTGAATTTCCACAGTGCCACCTGGGTGATCTTTCTCAGTGGCAGATGAGCACCTTTGCCACTGCTGGAAACCTGTTTCTGTTCTTTCTGAACCAGAAGGCCCTCCTCTCCTGTCCACCTGTAGGCAGGCTCACCCTTGGACAGCCTGCACGGTGTCTTCTGCTGGACCATCTTTGATTCTCCCCTTGAATGAAGCTGTCCCCTCCCCTGTATGTGTAAGTACCTCGCAGGTCCATGACTGTAGTCTCACACTTGCTCCACTTAGGGTTTCCAGGCTGTTTTCTGTTCTAGACCGTGAGTGCCTGGGATGATGGAGTGACTTCCTTGATTTCATATTGCTGTACCCAGCACGCTGCCCAGCACCTGAGAGCAGATGCACAGTAAATGTCTGTTGACTTCATTATGCACGTAAATCGTCACAGGCTGGTGATCCAGCAGAAGATGGCATATGCTGTCCTATTTAAATGAGGCATCTTGGAGCCCCCCCCCGCCCCCCCCCACAACTTTGCCTGCTCTGCTCTGCCTGCATTTGACAGAGCAGCCCTCCTCCCTTCCCCTCCATCTCCTTCTCGTCAGTCACCGCCCGCATCAGTGAGGATACTTTCCCCACCACCTGCACGGAGCAGTGGAAGAGTCCCTGGATTTGGAGTAAGTAGACCTGGGGACTCATCCTGGCTCTTCTATGTGACTTTGGACAAGTCAAGTATTTTTTCTCAGCCTCATTTTCCTTTTGCACGATGGCAGGGCCAGTGCAGTTAGACTACAGCGAGGGAGCTTAGAAGTGCTCAGGGGTAGGGGCAATAGCTGCGGTAGGGGCTGGATCCTGCCCCTCCACGCACAGTGGCTCCAGCTTGGTGTGTTTTTTTCATTTATACATCTTGGTGATATTTCGTTTGAATGAAGTATTCCTCAGTCAAAACCTGTTTGAAAAATCCCCAGCTCGAATGAATTTTGAAATCCCTTTTCTTCTTCTATTATCTTAGGAACCACATTTGCTAAGAAGAAAAAGCCTGTGATGGGCTTCTGAACAGGATTATTATAAGCTAGGAAGAATCCTCCTCCTTTAGTTTTCTTAAAATTGAAAACTAATTGTAGGTGCCGCTGGTTGTCTGAACTGACTTGACTTGTCCAGTCCTGGCTTGTTTGTATTTTTACATCTTTCCAGCCTTCGTTCTCAGCCATGCTGGGATTTGCTAGTCGACTATAAAACATGGCTCTGCAGTGAGGTCATCTTGGAGCTGAGCTCTCTGCTCAGGAGATCAGAGGCAGGCCCAAACCTGACCTCCTGTGAGTCGGGCGGAGAGAGAGTCACCGGGCACCGGCAGGATTAACTCAGTACCCACCATTTAAAAAGCATTTATGGGAGTTCCCATCATGGCTCAGCGGTAGTGAACCCAATTAGTATCCATGAGGATGCGGGTTCGATCCCTGGCCTTGTTCGGTGGGTTAAGGGTCCTGCATTGCTGTGGCTGTGGCTGTGGCCAGCAGCTGCAGCTCTGATTCGACCCCTAGCCTGGGAACTTCCATATGCCGCACCTGCGATCCACCCCCCCAAAAAACTGAGATGCAAACTTTAAAAAATTCAGTACATTCAAGTATAAGAGATAGAAGGCATTTGCCAAATACCTACCACATAGAAAGCGTGCCAGGGCGAGGTGGGAAGTTGAAACGAAGACCGCAATATGTCTTCTCTCAGTGGGCCTGTAGACCAGGAAGCATTCAAGAAATGATTCCATTAACCTAAGAATTTGAGGTTCACAAACACTTTTTTCTCACTGAAAATAAAAAGAGAACTTATGAGCCACCGTGACCTTGTTGGTATAATCTCCAAAGATGCCCTGAGTTCAGACTTGCTCTTCGTGATCTGAACCTGAATTCTCTGTGGTTTTTACCTTAATGGTTCAACAAGTAGAGAGCACATTACAAACTCTGTAATAACTGTTACTCAGTGACTGACTTACTGTTTTTTGTTTTTTTTAATGATGCAAACTCACCAGAGAAAGCATGGACTTTGGCCTCCATGTGCTATTCCCGCAATCTAGAACATTCTTCCCCATGTCCTCACATCTCCTCACCACAGTTGACTGATTCTTTAAGTCTCTGTTTAGAGAGTGGCAGCCCTTGGGAAGCCGTCCTCAGTCCGGGTTTATGCACCCCTCTTGTGTCCTCTGAAAACCTCTTGAACTTGGCCTTGTTGTGGAGGGCACTGTAGTTTATGGCTGCCTCCCGCTCCATTATCACTCAGTCTGCACTACTCACTTGTACGTAGCACTTACTGGGTACTAACCGGAAACACGCTCACAACACGTGAATTCACTTAATCCTCTCATTGCTATGAGGTGGGGACAGCTACCATCACCACGGCAAACATGGGCCTAAGTGACCTGCCCACGGGCCCAGAGCCAGCACGTGGCAGAGCTGGGATTCTAATCCGGGCAGTTAGCTCCAGAGTCTGTACTCTTCAGCGTGATGCCAGGACAGGCGTGCCTGCACGCGTATCCCAGGGCCCGGCAATCTGCTGGGCACGCAGAAGGCGTGAAGGTAGCCTTGATGGAAGAGCCGGTGAAGCATGAGCCTCACCTCCAGGCACGGCCTGCGTGGTGGCCTGGTCGCAGGGCGCTCTAACACGAGGTCAGGAGCAGCGATTTCAGGAAAGGTATAGGCCCGCGGCTGAGGGGTGAGGCGGGAGAGACTCCTGCCTGTGGGAGCTGGGGCCTGAGCGTGTGGGCCCAACGCTCTCCCATGGGGGCCGGGGGCCGCCAGGCAGTGACGGCCCTTTCTGGCTGAGTCGGGACAACCTGGTATGTTGTTCTGAATCCGTACCTAGTCACCCCAGATGACTGCAACTTTAAGAGAAATATTATGTATTTGATTTGCGGAAATCTATTGAAGACAAACCCAAACATTTTCTCTCAATGGTAAGCCGCAGAAAAATTAAACTTGCAGGAACCATCTGTGCAGTGGGATTTGAAAGCACAAAGAGAAAGCAACTTTCTTCCTAAAAGAATTTTGAGCTTGAAGAGCTCGTGTGGAGGGAGGTGCTGTGCCTCCACCGTCTGCGAAGCCCCAGGTGCGGAGGGAACCGAGGTGAGCAGAGGCTGGCGGGGGAGGCGGTGCGGGCGGACGCATCCCTGCCCGCCCTCAGCTCTCTCATCCTGAGCGCTAGCTGCTAAAATTGACAGGAGTTTTAACAGCACTCATTTATACTTTTTTTTTGTTGTTTTTTTCAGGGCCGCACCGGCAGCATAAGGAAGTTTCCAGGCTAGGGGTTGAATTGGAGCTTTAGCTGCTGGCCTACACCACAGCATCAGAGACTGATGCCGGATCCTTAACCTATTGAGTGAGGTCAGGGATTGAACCCACATCCTCACAGACATTACTTCAGGTTCTTAACCCACTGAGCCGTAATGGGAACTCCAGGTTCAAACAGGTTTTAATTTATAGATTAGACATGCTACAGTGGGGATGTGAAAAAGTTTGCTGTAACAAAGTCTGTGCTTGGTCCTGCCCCTGCTTTCAGAACATGTTGCACTGAAATCCGGCACAGGGGTTCCTGGCTCCTCCCCCTTCCCCTGAGCCTTCCTGAGTAGCTCCATCGCCCACTAATCTCTCAATCGGTGCTAATACTCCACTTGTCACTGGTAGTCAAATGGTAAACACAGTGTGACATGAGGTCCTTCCACAGCAGGTTATGGGCCTTAGGACCCGTCTGCCAGCTTCTTGAGCAGCCACTTATCAGCTCCATTCCTAAAGGATGGGTTTAGGATGAGGATTAACTGAAAAGACGTGGCGCCAGGCACGCGCAGCTGCCTCACAGAGGGCCCTTCCTCTGCACCAGGATCCCCGAAGCCTCCTTTGCCTCTGGTCCTCTCTGGTGTCTCAGAGGACACCCACCACATGCAGCAGACACAGGCACAGGGACTGAAGCCACCAATCTGCTGTCTGTGTCCCTCCTGATGGGAGGGACCCCTTCTGGGCTGCAGGACAGAATGTGCTTCTTTGTTAACTGACCCAGGGAGAGCTTGGCTGAGGAATCTGACATGTTTGGGGCACTGGTCTTTATTAATCCTGTTGCCTGTATCGTCTTGATCCTTTGTTTGTTTTTTTTGTTTGTTTGTTTTTTTTTAAAAGGAACCTGAAGCCAACCCAAACAGAACAAAAAGGTTTATTGCCCCAGAGCTGGCAGAGTCCCCTGGGCGCCCTCTCAGTTCCAGGTGCCACTCCTTATCGCGTATCCGAGCCACGTCTGCCACCTACACCACAGCTCACGGCAATGCCGGATCTTTAACCCACTGAGCGAGGCCAGGGATCGAACCCGAGTCCTCATGCTGGTCAGGTTCTTAACTCACTGAGCCACAATGGGAACTCCTGGAGTTCTACTTCTGACTCTACCCCCAAACCCCGAGCCTGTGGGCAAATCTCCTCGCCTCTCAGGCCCGTCCCACGAGCGACGACGCTGCGTTGCCCCAGCTCAGCCTGAGAGCCAAGGCGGGAAAGAGCGGACCAGTCTGAAAAGCACTTCCACTGGGCTCCACTCAGACTTGACCTCAGCCCTGGATACAGCCCAACCCAAACCCTCCGGCCGAATCCAACAAACTCCTCACATCAGACATTCAGTCTGGGTCACAGGGCAAGAATCTCACCAACGCCCTTGCAGTGGGTGCTTCCTACAAACAAGCCAATCTGGACTGGACTGCCTGCTTCCTTCAAGAGGGAGGACACGGGCCTCCTCTCACCCCATTTCCCCAGGTGCAAGTTTTACTTGGACCTGATTTCTCGCAAGCCCAGGCAGTCACCAGCCCCGGGTACTGGGTTCCGTCACCAGCCTGGGCCTCCCTCCTGAGGGAACGCTGGAGGCAAATCCCCGGCCCCCTTGCAAGGAGCTGGAGTTGGGGGCTACTGTCTTACAAGGAAGAGGCGAACACACCTGGTCCCACTGCCCTCACTGAGCTGGGGGAAAGGAGAGAGTTTCTTTTTTTTTTTTTTGCCTTTTGTCATTTTATGGCCGCACCCGCGGCATGTGGAGGTTCCCAGGCTAGGGGTCTAATCGGAGCTGTGGCCACTGGCCTGCGCCGCAGCCACAGCAACGCAGGATCCGAGCCGCGTCTGCAACCTACACCACAGCTCACGGCAACGCCGGATCGTTAACCCACTGAGCAAGGGCAGGGA
>PVHT020004944.1:4141764-4217339 GCA_004024745.2 Catagonus wagneri | reverse complement strand
TAAATAATTTTTAAATAAGCTTTTGTTTTGCACTGAGCCCTCCAAAATCCTGTAGCCAGTTCGGCCTGCCATTTCCCAAAGTAGCATTTTTCATTCTACCCAGTTCAGTATTTACCAAATATCCACTTTATAGTAAGACAGTCATGAACCAGCACAGCAGGGATGAGAAGGCGAGTGAAATTCAATGTCTGGCAACTTACAGTCAATCTAGCCGGGGTGAGAGAAGCTGTCATTCAGAAGAGTCCTCTGCAGGCTGCTGTGAGCATTCAGGGTGCAGGGTGGCCTCTGACGGTTGGGTGTGGGGGGGGTGCTGTCAGGGGTCGTGGGTGGTGGTGTAAAATACTGGCTTGGTAGGTAGTTCTGAGATGAACTAGTTCAAGCCTACAAAAAATACAGAGAAATCAAGCACATATCTCCCTGTCCACCACCTGGTTTCTTCAAGTCTTAATATGTTGCCATGTTACTTGAATTTTGTTTGTTTGTTGATAAGAAATGTAAGAGCAGAATGTTGAATTTTAATTTAATTCTATAACGTCAAGAATTTATAAATTTTAAAATGGATTGGTTAACAGCAACCAAAAAAAGTAAGGAAAATAAACAAAAATTCCTGCCCTCATGGAGTTTGTACTCTAGATGGACAGAGACAATACACAATAAGCGTAAGTGAAGACAGACACTATGCTAGGTAACGGTAACTGCTGAGGGTAGAAGAGGAAGCAGAGAAGAGGGATGGGGTCAGGATGGGGCAGCTGATATTTTAGGTTGAGTAGCCAGGGAAGGTCTTGTTGTCCCTGTCCTGCTGCCATTAGATATTTTTGCTAACTGTGAAGTTCCAAGATTTATCTATTTTGAAATACATAATTTTAATTCATTCACTTCCACTGCTCTATGACAGCCATTGCAGGAATTGGACACCATTCATTTATTGACTCTCTGGCTGATCAATGTTCAGACTGTTTCTTGATATTCTGCTATTAGAAATCAGGCTATAGGCGTTCCCGTCATGGCTCAGCAGTTAGCAAACCTGACTAGCATCCATGAGGACACGGGTTCGATCCCTGGCCTGGCTCAGTGGGTTAAGGATCTGGCGTTGCTATGTGCTGTGGGGTACATCACAGACACGGCTTGTATCCCGCACTGCTGTGGCTGTGGTGTAGGCCGGCGGCTACAGTTCCAATTAGACCCCTAGCCTAGGAACCTCCACATGCCGCAGGTGTGGCCTAAAAAGATGAAAAGATAAAAAAAAAGAAAAAAAGCCAGGCTACAAAGGGCACCTGACCGTGTGTCCGTGGGCACATGTGCAGTTTCTCTGCTACGGAGTAGACCTGGGAGGAGACTGCTGGGCCAGTGGACGGGCACATGGTCCGCTTCATTAGATGTCGCCAAACTGCCCTTTAAACTGATCAGAGCCAAGCACACTCAGCAGAAACGGGTGAACACAGCAGGCGTGCAGCTGCTGCCTTGAAGAATGGCTTGCTGCCGGGTGGGCCTTTGGCTGGCATCGGGGAACTCGGATTTCTGGAGTGTTCCCACTGTCCTCTAACTGATAAGGGTGGTTTCCTGTGCCTCAACCGTGCAACCATAAACTGTGGTTTACGCAAAGCACTTGCTTTCCCTCTGGGAGTCTGGAATTTTGCAGCCTGCTGGTTAGAATGTGCTTATGTGACACAATAGACACCTTGTGTGCCAAGTCTCTAATGGGCTTCCTGGGGCAGAAACCTCACAATTGTGTCGCTGCATTTTCGCTTCTGCGAAATGACTTTTCAGTCTGGATTTTTATCCTTGATCGAGCATCTTTTCATGTTTAATGACTATTTGAGTTTCCTATCCTGTGACGTGCTTACATATTCTTTGCTCACTTTTCTTCTGTTTTTTTTGTCTTACTTACTGAATCATAATTCTTTACATTTGGATATTAACTTTTTGTTCATTTATGCACATTTAAAATAATTTCTACCTTTCTGGGGTCCATCCTCATTTTTTAGAGTGTGTTTTATTTTACGGAAGTTTTTATTTTAATATATTCAAATTAATTAATCTTTCTCCCTATGGTAGTGTTCACATGTGTGTGTGTGTGTGCACGTGTGTGCATACGTGTTTGTCTTAACAGCTTTTTGAAAGGCTGTACAGGGTAGTGATTAAGAATATGGGCAGTGGAGCTGGACTCTGCAGGTTTGAATCCCAGTGCCTCCACTTACTGCTCTGTTTAGGTTAAGTTAACCTCTCTGGGCCTCTGTTCATTCATCTGTAAAACCGAGATAATCGCAGTTCTTGATTATTAGGTAATTGTAAGGATTTTATGATTAAACATGCCAAATGCTTAAAACTGCCTGGCACAGAGCTGGTGCTCAGGAAGTGTTAACAACCAAAACTATTGCTCAAGAAAACTTTTCTCATTCCAATGTGATGAAGACAAGTGTCTTACATTTTCTTCCTAAAATCTTCAGCTTTGGCTTTTCGACAACAAGTATTCAGTTACTCTGCATTTTCCTTTTCTGTTTCCTTCCTTTCCTGAACAAATAATTCCCCCCCCCACAACGGCCACATTTGCGGCAGGCTAGGGGTTGAATCAGAGCTGTTGCTGCCAGCCTACACCACAGCTATAGCAACTCCAGATCCCTAACCCACTGAGCAAGGCCAGGGATTGAAACTGTGTCCTCATGGACACTATGTTGGGTTCTTAATCTGCTGAGCCACAACAGGAACTCTGCACCCAAATTTAAAAACTCATCTGCCCTCTTGACCGTGCTATTATGTTTCCATAGACCTTGTAGGTCAGCTGAGGAAAACAACATGGATGTTCAGAACTGAGCCCTCAAGCACCACTGGTTTAGGTCAGAACTGAGTCTAAGCCTGAAGTCGTCTTGTTGCATGAGGCTTGGTGGGCGTGAGGCAGGTAGAAACTCAGGCTCAGTTATACAGCAGCTGCTGCGGCTGTAATCGCGAAGGATTACCGCGTATGCTGGGGCGTCTGTCAAGACTGGGGATCTGAAATGATCGTTTCTGAGGTTGAAAATTATGTCCCTTCTCTGTCCGTTGAACATCTGCTCTCCCAGCTAAACTGCAGTTACTTGGAGTCCCTACCGTAAAGCAGAGGAAAGGAAACGAGTGGTACCGGGCGCTCTAAAAAGCATTCCAAGTGCTTTTGCTAGTCCTCTAACTCTGCTTCCTCACTCGAAGAGAGCAGGGCACAGGCTGGTGGGCCAAAGCCATCCTGGCCTCGTCCATTAAGTATTGTCTACAGCTGCTTTCAGGCTACAACAACCGAACTGAGTAGTTGCTCCCGGAGACATCATGATGGGCAAAGTTAAAACATATGCACTATCAGCCCCTTCAGAGAGTTTGGTGACCCCCTCAACCTCTGCTGCCGCAGGAGAATGTTAACACGACGGAAACATGGGCTTTGTCTGGTGTGCAGCTTCCCCCTGGCAGGTGGAGCTCCGAACGCTCTCCTCGCCCTCAGTGTCCTCTCCCTCTTCTCTTACCCCTTTGCTTCTCTAGTAGCCACAGGAGGATCCTCTCAGCTGCCAGCATCGTTCAAGACCACAGAGGCTGCCAAGTTCTGGTGGAAAACAAGAGTAGCATTATCGCAAAGCAGGCCGCCTGGGATGCTGGGGACCACGTGCTGCGAGCGCCGTGCTCTGCAGGTGACGCCTGCCCCCCGACTATGGGATTCAGCCGCGAGAAGCTGTGGTCCCTTGGGAAAGTTGCTAATGCACAAAACCAAGAGGACGACCGGCTTGGCCAGAGCCTGACTCATGAGACACACATGTCCCAGCCTGGCTGCCCTCCTGCCAACACCTGCTGCTCAGAGACCCTGCCTTTCGGGCTCAGAGCTCTGCTGACCGCTTTCCTGGCCCGCTTTCCTGGTCGCCTTCCTTTAGGAGAGTTATGGTTGCAGGAACACTCCAGGCTCTCTCTGAGCTCTTGACTCATGTAAAAGAGCTCCTCTTTTAATCCCAGCCCTTCCAAAACCTCAAGTTCCCCGAGGAGAAAGAAAGGCTGGAAAATCTGGCAGCAAGTCACACTCCCGGAACGCCTCCTGAGGGTCTTGCTTTCTGAAGTCTCTCGATTTTTCGCCTCCTCTTCTTTGTAAACTCCCCTTATTAAACCAGATTGGGATGTTGTTCAATTGATTAACATGTTCTCAGGGGATGTGGGCTGAGTTTCCAACTTGAGGATCCCTCAAACCCAAGTAAAGCATGGACCTGCTGCCTCCTTCTCGAGTTTCCTCTGCTTATGTTTCGTCGCTTGCATTATTTTTTTTAAAGCACAGCATCGCTGCTGTTCTGCCTGCCCTTGGCTGCTGCCTTCACCTCTTTGGAGGCTTCTTTCTCTCTTTGTTGAGATTTTTTTTTTTTTTTTTGGTCTTTTTAGTGCGGCACCTGCAGCATAGGGGGTCCGCAGGCTAGGGGTCAAAATGGAGCTACAGCTGCCGGCCTACACCACAGCCACAGCAACTCCAGATCTGAGCCGCATCTGCAACCTACACCACAGCTCACGGCAACACCGGATCCTTAACCCACTGAGTGAGGCCAGGAATCAAAGCAACATGGATACTAGTCGGGTTCCTAACCTGCTGAACCACAATGGGAACTCCATGCTGAGTTTTTAGTGTTCAGTTCAGCAAGTCTTTGTTGAGTGTTTTCTGTGTGTCAGGAGTTGGGAAAAATGATGAAAAAGACAGCCTTGCCATGGAAGAGCTCAGGTGCAGTAGAGACAGACAACTATACTGAGCTTTCCTCCGTGACCCACAGCTGGGCTTCCTGGACAAAGAGACGTGAAACCTAATAATACGCAGCGGACAAAGGATAGGGTTTATTTACATGCGTTGCTAGCTGGGTGTTTTCTTCAAACCCTATTAAAACTGACAGCACTAACTCCCTGAACCAAGTCAGAACACAGACCGGGACTTGAACCCATGTGCCAGGACTCGAACCCAGCCTGAAGCCAGACTGGGACTTAAACCCACGGTTTTAAATTCGGGTTACTCACCCTGTGTCTGGACTCACCAAGGCTCAGGTTCTTTATGCGTCTGCACAGAAGGAATTCAGCAAGAGACAAATAGGCGAGACACGGATTTATCAGGATAGGACGCTCATAAGAGACGCACGCAGGCAGGCAAGGATGCTCGGGCCGAGGAGCCACTGGGCTACAGTTTTATCCTCCAAGGGGCGCGGGGATGGGAACGCCCGCCTCTTCCTTCCGGGAGCAGTGGCTCCTCCTTAGTATCCGGTAAGGCCTGTATTCGGATCAGCTGAAGGGCGGTCCTCAAACTCCGGCCCCTGGTCTGAACCTGAATGCAGGCCTCATCCCGGACCCGGGACCCCGAGGCAATTCTGGCCCCTCCCCCAGTCCAGCCAGCCTGCCCTGCGCTGACGTCGTTCTTGAACTTGCAGGGGTCTCCCAGCCTCGCCCAGGTCTCCCTCTTTATCTGCGATCCCCTGTTGGGACGTCCACAACCAGCTGTGCCTCCTCCATCCCCACAGGTGAAGCAGAGCTGACAGGAAACATCAAGACAAGCCCTTGCATTTCCACCATAGCGTTGCAGAATCCTGCCGACTGGCACTCCTGTGGCAAAACCTCTCATGGGAGCTCTCGCCACGACAAGAAGCCATACAGGCACAAAGAAGGTCTGAAAAGACCCCAGGCGTGCACACACGGAGATCACCGAAGCCGGACAGTTAGGATAGTTTGCATTTTATTTACTCATTAAAAATAAAACACACACATACACATGAAAAAAAAGCAGATCCACTTGAAATGAGGGCGGTACGGAGGCCACAGCCCCCGGGAGATGAACGACTTCTGTGGATGAAAAGGGTTTTGTGCTTAGTTGGCTGGGTCGGTTTCTCCCCCAGATGTTCCAGGCAAGCGAGTCAGTTCTGGTTTCCTTCCGAAAGAGCCCGTCTGGAGTTCGCAGTATACCCCGCCTGTGTTTGTTTCTGCTGCCGAGGGGTTACTGATGCTGGCCCATCCCATCAGACGGCCACACGGCAAAGGCGCGGCGGTGCCAGCTGCCCAGAGCTCCTTTCCGCCGCAGCGGGCAAGCACTGCGGAAGGCAAGCAGATGAACGGTCCTCACCTCGGTTTTCTGAAGAGATGTTGCGATGGCTTTGAGTCTTTCAGTGAAACGACTGTCAATCAAGCTCTGAAGGAAGCTCAGCGGAGGCCGCTGGGATTCTGTCAGGTCACCCAAGCTTACAGGCCACGCTTGTTTCCTTGTCTGTGACGAGGCTGGGCCGGGTAACCCCCCGGGCGCTCTGACTCTCCAGCCCCGAGGTCTGAAAGAGGGCACGGGCCCTGCGTGCACGCCTGCTGGCGTCCTGGAGGGAACCTACACCCTCGGTGCCGTGTCCAGTGGCTGTGACCGTGCCTAAGAAAGTTTTCGTGCTCTGCCTTAAAGCCGAAAAGTCATCGTTTAGGTCATCCTTGAGGCGCAGAATTCCCTTTGTCCACTTCCTACAGAGGAACATTATTTAAAGTGGGATAAATGGGAATAAGAATGTAATTACTATTTTTCATAGCACTTATTAATGTACAATGTTATGCAGAAGGATTTTTGCAGACCTTTACGAAGGTGGTATGTCATAGAGTCACTGAATCACAAACCGATTGTAGGGACCAGTTTGGTTCTAGCAAGCATTTTTGCTACCTGATTACATATTCTGAGTTACAGAAGGGATTCATAACTGCAAGTGGCACTCAAAGAATAATTAATCTTCTACTGGTGTAAACCACAACTGCAAGATTTACAGATGAGAAAGAGTGGCTGGAAAATCACGGCAAAACTCTTTCCGCGGACAGGTGCTTCACTTAGGCATTTCTGGGCAAAGTCAGCCTTACCGAGTAGCGTTTAGGCCTCCACCGCTCAAGAGAAAGGGGGAAAAATCCATCACAAGTAGCGCCTTGGAAAGAAGTATCTCAGTCACTACCTGTACCTGTTTTTTTCTGAGGACTTTACGGGAAGTCAGACTTTATGCATCTTTTCTTATTGGGACAATGCTTGGGTTTCGATGTACTCTCCAGGTAGGTCCGGAGGGAATGGGTGAGTTGATTTGAGCGTTTAACATCCCAGGTTTAAGCTGAGGCCCCCGGCCCCCGCTTCAGGTACTTTCTCTAGCTCTTTCTCTTGTCCTCTTTCTGGGGAGCTGGGACAAATGTGCTCCGTACATAGGGCACGGTGTCTGGGCACGAGCCTGGAGGCACCTATCCGAAGAGTTATCACAGGCCGTGATAAATACCTTCTATTGTTTCTCCATCATCTTAATAGTTTTATAAAGAACAGAGCCCGCTTCCTAAAACAGACAATAATTCTTGATCCCAGTAAGTCCATCATCAAAATGAGTGCCAGTTAATTTCCTTCCTTTGAAACTCAAACACAGGACCAGACATCTACGTCCCTAACTCAACAACCAAAACATTGTAATATTCTCTCCTGTCTTCCCTGCTGATTTCCAAAATCCAAGTGTGTGTGTATTTTTTGTTTCTGGGTTTTTTTTTTTTTTTTTTTTTTTGCTATAAGCAAGAACATGCGGGAAAGTTCTGTTCAAAAACTCTTCCACGCCATCCCAAGGTTTCCTGATTATAAGAGGAACTCGCACAACTACGGACTGAAGAGTGTGGGAAGAGGAGGGGCCGGAAGGGGGGCTCTCTGCAGGAGGCATGTCTGGGCCCGGGGACCAGCTGGGTCCCGGAGCCTGCGATCTGCCACGAGCAGTGGCGGGCCCGAGCAGCAGGGCTACCTTGGCCGGTCGGCTGGCTCCAGCAGCTCGGGGGTGCAGAGGGAGGTCGTGCGTCATCTCAGTCTGCTGTTTGGCAAAGTTCACAAACACCTGGATGCAAGAGAAGCACAAGAGTAGGCAGACGTTTCCAGGGACAGCGCCTTCCACCCACCCGCCCGCTTTGCTCTCTCTCTTTTGCACAGCTGACATCCAGCCCTGCTGGAGCAGCCGCTGTCGCCCAGGGCACGGGGCTTTTTCTTAGACCTGTGAGCTAATAAGCTCGAGGACCACCCGTGGCAGGGTAAAAGGTCAACGAGGCAAGGCAGCTTCTCAGGTAGCGGCCTCCTTGGAAAGCTCTACAGGAGAAACAAAAGCCTCCAAACCAAAAGCAGGAGAGAGTCCCTCTTCTGTTCTCCAGTCCACGTGTAGCATGACCGCCTCTTGTCTCGGCCCCCACCGGCTTCGCTGCCACAAAGGTGCTGGGGAGCCAGCCTCAGAGCGCAAAGGGAGGCTTGCCTCTTTCCATCGCTTTCCTTTAAGGAAGTTTATTTTAAAAACAAACAAACGAAAAAATAATAGGGAGTTCTCTGATGGCTCAGTGGGTTAAGGACCTATCGTCACTGCAGTGGATCAGGTCACCTATTTAGATTTTTTTTTTGTCTTTTGTCATTTTAGGGCCGCACCCGAGGCATGTGGGTCTAATCGGAGCTACAGCTGCCGGCCTACGCCACAGCAACGCAGGATCTGAGCCGCGTCTGCAAACTACACCACAGCTCATGGCAACACCGGATCGTTAACCCACTGAGTGATGGCAGGGATCGAACCTGCAACCTCATGGTTCCTAGTAGCGTTCGTTTCGGCTGAGCCACGACGGGAACTCCAGATCACTTATTTAAAAAACAAAACAGGAGTTCCCTTCGTGGCTCAGTGGTTAACAAATCCGACTAAGAACCATGAGGTTGTGGGTTCGATCCCTGGCCTTGCTCAGTGGGTTAAGGATCTGGCGTTGCCATGAGCTGTGGTGTAGATTGCAGACGTGGCTCGGATCCCGCATTGCTGTGGCTGTGGCGAAGGCCGGCAGCTACAGCTCCTGTTAGATACCTAGCCTGGGAACCTCCATATGCCGCGGGTGCGGCTCTAGATAAAGGCAAAAAGACAAACAAAAACAAAAACAAAACAAAACAAAACAGGAGTTCCTGCTGTGGCCCATTGGGATTGGTGGTATCTTGGAAATGCTGGGACATAGGTTTGATCCCCAGCCCGGCATAGTGGGTTTAAGGATCCAGCATTGCCACAGTGTGGCTTAGGTTGAAACTACGGCTTAGATCTGATCCTTGGCCCAGGAACTCCACAGGCTGCAGGGGCAGCCAAAAAACAAACAAAAACAACCAATGAAACCCAGAAATAACTTAAATCTTCCTACAGATGAAGAGATAAACAAAAGATGGTATACACATACAAGTGAATCTTATTCGACCTTAAAAAGGAAGGCTAGTCTGACACATGCTGACAGCCGAGCAAACCTTAGGGCGTTATGCTAACTAAAATAAGTTAAACACAAAAGGACAAACACTCTATGATTCCACTTACATGAGGTGCATGGAGCAGTCAACAGAAAGGAGAGCAGAGGCTACCAGAGGCTGGGGGAGTGGTTATTGGGGAGTACTGCTGGATGGATATGGAGCTTTAGTCTAGAAAGCTGAGCAGTTTCTGGAGATGGATGGTGGTGATGGTTGCATAACAATGTGAATACACTTAATGCTGCAGAAGTGTAATGCCACCTAAAATGACTCATTGTGCTCTATGTGGGTATAGATATGTGTGTGTATACATTTTACCACAGTTAAGGAGCGATCACACTAAAAAACCTTACACATGGCACACACGCTGATCAACGCTCACTGAAGTGTACACTTGACACGGGTGCATTCTACCGTATGTAAATTAAGCATCAGTAAAGTTGATTTGAAAAGAAAAAAAAGGGGGCCACCACCACCAACCAGGAACGAGAAATTACGTCCTCGTGTAGCGGGAAGGATGATGTCAAAAAGGCCAGAGACGTGCGCTGATGACTAAGCTCTCTGAGGTGAGAATCTCCGCTCTTCCAGCGGGAGGCCCTAGGGTGCTGGCTTGGGCCTCCCGGCCTCGCTCCCGCCCCCCCAGGGCCAGCCCGGCCGCACTCTGCGGCTCACACATGGCGCCCGCCCACTTGCCTGGTCCAGCGTGGTCTGCGTGACCGAATACTCCTCGATGAGCAGGCTGTCCTTGTGCGACACGAGCAGCCGGAAGATCCTGGCCAGGGAGGCCGAGGCGACCTGGAACTGGAGCAGGTTGTGGTGCCTCTCCCGCAGCGCGCTGCCCGGGAAGTTCCCGCGGAAGAACTGCTCCACGGCGCCCAGGTCGGGCAGCAGGTCATCCTTCGGGGGTTTGATTTTCATCGTGACGATGTAGCCGTCTCCAAACCTGGGGCACACACACAGCGGTGGCCCCGGCCCGTCAGCAGTCGGGCCCAAGGCAGAAACCCAGAGGGACGACCAGGCTCACGGAGAGTGTGGTCGGGAAAGGCTGCACTAGCCCGCTGTGTGCAGGCTTAAAACTTTTAAAAAGCCCGGGTGGTTCCTGTAGAAGTGGTTTGATAGCGGTTTTTAGAGGTGTGTGTGATGAAATGGGTCTCCAGACCTGTGTCACAGCCTCCTGCGTCCACCTCCTGGAGACTCGGGGGTCCCCTGCTCCTTCCCCTTGAACACACTGCTGAAGGCAAAGGCGGTTTGAGCCCCGTTCGGGGTCACAGGCCGCCCACCAGAGCGCCTGGGACAGGTGCTTACCCAGTGGGGGAAAGACCACCTGGCCCTTTAAGAGACTGGCCAGGTAGGAGCAAAGGCTCAGGATGGAGAAGCTGCCAGAACAAATGTAGCTGCCTGAGCAAGGGAGCTGCTTCCCTTCTCCCCTCACCAGGTCACTCCCTCGTGGATAAAGAGTGGTCCACAGAGAGTGAGACATGCCAGCTGGCTTGCCTTCCCTCTCACGCCAGGGTGTACAGATCCAGGGCTCCCTCCGTGATCAAGGGTTGTCGCCTCTGCAGTAAAATGCCTTCACCTTTCAGCCCTGGAAAACTGACCGTCCTCCGTTCCCGCTCACCTGCTCTCCCATGGGGCTACTGAGGGGGGAGGGAGAGGGGGAAGGAGCACCCATGTCTCCAGCACCTGGAAGTTGCCGACACACACGTCTGTGTCACATGCTGAAGTCCCCCACCCCCGCCAGAGATCTGTGCACTGTCCAGGCCACAGTTGCTCAAGAAGCCAGGGGTCAAATGTCCAAATGCAGCTGACCTGCTAGCCCTTTCTCAATTATTTGCCTGCTGTGACGTCTCTGGGCGGGATGTGTGCCGTGCAGGACCGCCCCGGCACTGGAGACAGAGTGTCAGCACAGATGTGAGCTGTGTGCTCCTCCCTTCACCAGCTGGCTCGGTGACTTTTCTGCTCCGGGCTCTCAAAAGCGTGTTTGAGAAATGAATGATAACTGTAAGTACACCCTTCCTGTCTACAGACCAGATCAGAAGACAAGGGAGCATGGCATTATTATCAAAATCATATTTTAAGTCGTCGTCAGCTTTGGCACACGAACTGCTATTGATAACCCATCATTTACAACAGTTCACAATTTGCAGGGACAGGGTAGTCCTTGCTGACCTTGCTGGTTCGCCGTAGTTACATGGTTGTTTCTCAAACTCAAAAGCATATGCCATGCCAGAAAGGAAAACCCATCGCTCAGGCTGTTGGGTCTCCAAATCCTTCCTGTGTTGGTTGAGGACTCTTACTAAACAGGTCATGGGGTCTGGATCTGGTGGGGGATGTGGTGGGCTGACCAGGCCGTGGCAGTGGCCCTCCCTCAGCCAGCCAGGCTCTGCCTCTGTCCCCATCAGCATCCGCATCTGGCGGTTCGCAGACCCTTCAGCCACAGGCAGATGGCTCAGGAGGGAGGAGCTGACTTGGCACTTCAGCTTTCCCCATGTGCCACGGCAGAATGAGGCCCAGACTCCTACGCCCACGGGTGAGGAGCAGCAGGACTCTCCCACGTGTCAGCAGAGAGCACACGGCCTGGCCGAGTCCCCCCTTCTCCCCAGAAGGTGACACAGGCCACCCCACCACGTCCTTACTTGTACTTGAGGTGCTGAATGGTGCCCAGACACTGAAAGGCGCCCTTCACCATGATGGCCAGCCGGGTGCACAGGGCCTCACACTCTTCCATGCTGGGGTTGGGGGAGAGCGGGTCAGGGCTGGGGGACAGCAGGTCAGGGCCGGGGGGACTGGAGCCCACGGCCAGCCCGTTCCGCCCCAGCGCCTAGGAATCTCTTGCCTGTGGGACGTGAGGACCACAGCTCTCCCTTCTCTGATGATGCTCATGATGGTATTCCACAGCACGCGGCGAGCCTGGGGGTCCATGCCCGTGGTGGGCTCGTCCTGGGGGAGGGGGCAGAGAGGGCAGGGGCCGCGCTGGGAGCCAGCCTCTCCTGGTTCTGGCACCCTCCGTGGCTGACTCCCTGGAGCGGCTCTGCTCTCTGGCAGACAGTGCACCAAAGTCGGTCCCCAGTGGGGAGGACCCGGAGGCCGGCACAGGGCAGGGGAGACAGCAGGTGAGTCAGGAGGTGAGGAAACACCGTGCACACTCCTAACCCGTTTCCGCCCACGAACAGCTTAAGGTTGATTAAGGCACCCACAGACTGATCTTAACCAAAGGAAAAAATTCTACATATATGTTTGCAGGGAGGCGGGAAGATAGCTCAGGTGACTTTTCAGGGTCCCTCCAATTGTGTAGGCTGTGCTCCATACACCCCAGACTGCAGGGGCCCCGGGGGCCTCGGGCCTGGCCCAGCTTTGCTGAGAAGCCCTGAGCCTCTGCTCCAGGAGTGCTCCTGTCCACGTAGGACCCCACACGGGCCTCCTCAGGCAGTGGTTGGTTCTGTCCAGACGCCGACACTGTGCCGAGGGGCTGACTGCCCTGCTGGGAGCCTGCGGCCCCACAAGAGGCGTCCCAGGAACTGGGAGTGAGGGTGTGTGGTGACTGCAGTTCCCCCGAGAGCTGCGAGCCGGACACTGCGCTGACCTGCTCTAGATGAGCAGGAGACGGAACAAAGGCAGACCGCTGTGCTGTCTAAATCTGCGTGTCTAACCCCAGAGATGCAGCTCTTGCTCCTGCTGGCCCTTGGGGGCCCCGTGGTGGTCCCCTCACCAGCAGCAGCAGTGGCGGGCAGCCTATCAGTGCGATGGCGGTGGAGAGTTTCCGCTTATTGCCTCCGCTGTAGGTGCCAGCCAGGCAGTCTGCGTAGAGCGACAGGCCCAGGCTCTGAATACTCCAGTCGGTCACCTAGGGAAGAGAGAGGTCCTGCCTGGGAAAAGCAAACAAGCCAACACACCAAACCTCCAATAATCCACAGCCTTGAGCTCCCAGACGTTCACACCTCCAGGATGACAAACCCGGCTAGGCTGAAACAGGACTGCCTGCCGGCTCACGGGGTGGCTGATGGCCTTCAAAGCCAGAGTCTCCTTTGCTCTCTGGGCCTTAGATCCCAGACTGGTTCGGTCAGCTCTGTACCCCTGGGGTGCAGCCCCCCTGAGAAATGGCCTCCAGCTTACACAAGCAAGATAGTGCTTCTCAGCCGGCGTCCCGGACTACGGCCTGGAGTGGAAGAGGAAGCGCCCCAGGGGCTCCTTGAGAAACGGTGGGTGCCAGACCTCAACGGGGCCACACTGGGAGTCTTGTGTGTGCACACTTCCTGAGCACCTCCTCTGAGCCAGGCTCTGAACTGGGTGCTGGAGCATAATGAATGCAGCTGCCGCTGCTGGGCCCGGGGTGGGGCGGGGTGGTGGGTGGTGGCAGACGACCGGATACACAGAGTGATGGCAGGTTAGAGCGGTGCTTTCAGGAAGTCACCGGAGACAAGCCCACCCTGCTTCTGCCCTCCGCACCTCTCCCGCAATGTCCCTCCCCCAGCCAGCCACGGGCTCACGCAGGCCTTCACCGAGAGGCCACTTCCTCTGTGAGGCTGTGTCTGGGCCAGCCTACCCGAAAGTGCAAACCCCAGCCCGGCCCTTCTCCCCTGCTCTGTTTCTCCCCAGAGGACTTTTTACTGTCCAGTGTGTTGTACGTCTCAGCTGTCTGTCTTTTCGGTGTCTGTCCCTCCCCTGGAATGTTAGCTCCATTTTTCACTTTTCATTTGGAATAGTTTCCAATCCACAGAATCGTGTAAGAACACGAAGAGTACAAAGAACACTCACAGACCCTTAGTCTTTTTCTCTCTCCTCTTACACACCCACCACTTGCTCAGATCCATTTGGGGGTAAGTTATACTTGCTAGGCCTTTATTACCAACTACTTGGGCGTTTAGCCCTAGACCAAGAATACACACCCGCGGTAAGGTCACCATGGCCAGCACATTTAATCTCACCCTGATACTTGTATCTAGACTAGTACCCTTCATAGTCCAGTTCTGTCCGCTCACCGGTGCTGCCCTTCCTCGCATCGCTTTCTCTCCAGTGAGGCTACAGTCTGGTGTCTGTTATTTAGCCACCATGTCGACTTAGCCTCCTGTGATTGGGGACATTTCCACAGCCTTTCTCTGCCATTCTGTGCCTTTCATGACTTGGATAATTTTGAAGAATACAACCCGTGTATTTTTCAAATAGTATCCTTGGGGCTCGCCAAGCATTTCCTCGGGGTGAGGCCCACGTCCCGCCCGCACTGCAGTACTGCCGAGGTAAAGTGGTAGCCTTCTCCAGGTGTCACATCTGGGACACGAGTGTCCATCTGCCCCCAGAGGTGACGGCGGTTTTGATCACCCAGTTAAAGTGTCGTCTAATTTCTCCACTGTAAGAACCTCACGTGTCTCCCTCACAAACAATAAGCAGCCTGCGGGAGACACTTTTAAGCCGTACAGATATCTTGCTTTTGATAAAAAATTTCCCCTAGATTTAGCAATCATTGATGATTCTTGTCACAATCCAGTCTTTCGTTGTTGTTATTTTTTTTTTTAATGGTCACACCATTTTTTTTTAATGGCACACGGAAGTTCCCAGGTCAGGGACCGAATCCGAGTCGCAGCTGCCACCAGATCTTTTCGCCCACCGTGCCGGGCTGCGGGTGGAGCCACACCCCACAGCGACCTGAGCCGAGCCGCAGCAGCACTCCCCGGTCCAATCTTTACCGTGGTCGTTGCGCAGTGAGTTCTGAGCTCCAGAACGTCCTCCACGTTAACCAGGTGGCGCTCAACATTTGACTGTAGGCAAGAACCGTCTCCTATTTATTTCTCTATTGAACAATATGGCGTTATAAATTCCTACTCGCGCTCCAATGTGTTAGAATTTGTCGTGGTATTTAATTATTTTGATGCCCAAATTGTTCCATATTCAGCCACGGAGCGCTCCTGTGCCCTTGAGACATGTCTCTATTTTTTTTCTTAAAGCACCTCCTTACTTTCTGATGTAATAACATGTTCCAGGCTTATTTTATACCCGTGGTGTCTCAGTCCCGGAATCTGTCGTTTGTCTGAAGAGTTACGGTTCCTTTTCGTGGGGAATGGAATTAGAGGCCAAAATCTGGGCACGAAGATACTCATTGCTAATGGGGTATATTTGCTTCTGGCCCCTTCAGAGGACATATGCATGCACACACCTTCGTATGCCTGTGTTCAGTACACAGGAGCATGCACAGTGTGCATGCACAAGTATGCACATACAACTATCTCCTGCGTTCACAGCGGTAGCTCCAGTTCCAGTCCAGCCTCACTGTCCCCTTCCCGTGTGTGTGTCCCTCCTTCCACACCAAGAACCCTGGCTCCAAACAACATAAACACATTTGTTTCCCTCGTTCTATAAAACATGTAAGATGGCTTCAGAATGGCTTTGCCTGTGCCGCTGTCAAAACAAATGGACCGAAAACAGCTCATACGTTGTCGGCAGTTCTTCCCCTCTGCTCCGCCTGCCTCAGTCTAAGGACAGACAGACAGACACCGTGTCCTCGGTTATTTGCACTGGTTTCCTCCCTTTCTGTATAATCCTGACATTCATTTGAAATAAAGTTGGATTATTTGGTTTTAGTTTGCTTTCAGTGTTAAAATTTTCATCTTTACCTCTTTCTCATTCTTACTGATTTAGTTTTTTTGAAAACGTAAACATTAACATGCTTCCAGAAATTTATACAAAAAAAGAAAAAAGTAATCCCCAGCGACGTCTTATTCCCTCCATTCCCCTTTCGCCCCAGTTCCCTCTTGCTGACTAGCATGTTCACACTTTTCCAATTTACACCTCCCGTATTTCTGCTTGTAAAGGTAAGCAGACGTGTTTCCAATTTTTCCTATTTTCTTACATTAAAAAGTAGCACACTCCTTTGCTCTTTGCTTTTTTTAACAATTATCTTCTAGAAATAACTCCATATTGGTTCACATAGATTTTCTTTTTGTTTTTATATCTGCATAGGATTTTATTGTGTATATTATAAATTATTCAGCCAGTTACCTATGGCTGAACATTTAGCTAATTTCCAGTGTTTTATGACTAAAATGCAGTGAGTAACTTGTGCATAAACACTTTTTTTTTTGCCTTTTGTCGTTTTTTATGGCTGCACCTGCGGCATGTGGAGGTTCCCAGGCTAGGGGTCTAATCAGAGCTGTAGCCGCAGATCTACACCAGAGCCACAACAACGCAGGATTCGAGCCACGTCTGCAACCTACACCACAGCTCACGGCAACTCCGGATCCTTAACCCACTGAGCAAGGCCAGGGATCGAACCTGCAACCTCATGATTCCTAGTTGGATTCGTTTCCGCTGAGCCACAATGGGAACTCCCTTGTGCGTAAACATTTTGAACCGTGGGAGTTGTCTTCAGGGTAAAATGCCCAGAAGTGGGATTGCTAGATCAAAGGGTAAATACATATATCATTTTTTAGATATGAAGACGAACTTTTTGTCTCTTTTGTTCACTGCTATGCCCCCGTTTTCTAGAGCAGTTCTCAACACACAGCAGACACTCAGTGAGCATTTGCTGAATCAATAAATGGACGGCTTGTCCCAGCTTTCCCATCTCCGAATAAATACATTCATAAAACAGGCTCATGGCTCATCAAACTCTTGAGTGGGCACAACAAACCGAGTTTTACCTTCTTGATTTCCCCTGCTGGTACGCCTCGAAGCCGGGCATAAAGCTGAAGATGTTCTCGCCCTGTAAGCAGGTCATCGATTGCATCAAACTGCGGACAGTAGCCCATGCTTTGGTGGACGTCAGCGATATTGGTTAAAATACTGTAAGAAGAAAAGGCAGTGAGCGGGTTTCCTTCAAAAGGGGGTGCCCAGCACTCTGGGGCTGGAGGGGTTGCTGCCAATAAGAAAGTTGGAGTTCCCGTCATGGCACAGCAGAAACGAATCTGACTAGGAACCATGAGGTTTCGGGTTCACTCCCTGGCCTCGCTTGGTGGGTTAAGGATCTGGCGTTGCCATGAGCTGTGCTGCAGGTCAAAGACGCACCTTGGATCTGGTGTTGCTGTGACTGTGGTGTAGGCCAACAGCTGTAGCTTTGATTCGACCCCTAGCTTGGGAACCTCCACATGCTGTGAGTGAGGCCCTAAAAAAGAAAGAAAAAAAGGGGAAAGAAAGAAAGCTGCTCTTTTCTTCTCCTATTTTGCTTTAGAAACGTGCACGACAATCAGGAATCAAAGCAGGGGCTTTTTGGTTAGAAACTGATTAACCCCAGGAGTTCTGAGCTTTGAATCCAGTCAGATTCCCCCAAGTTTCCCTGTTTAGCATAAACGGAATACCTGTCACCCAAATCAGCTATGCTTTTGGATTAGGTCATCTCGCACGTGAGCTGAAAAACAAAGGGAAGACCAAATTTATGAAAATGACAAGTGGTCTTTGATCCCTTTCAAATATTTGGGAAGTAGCTAGAGAAGATACGTGCTTCTCAGTGGAAGTACATTTCTCTGTTTGTATTTATTGGCAGAGATGCAGTCAGATCACCACCCCAAGCAAGAGGCTGGCAGAAGAGATGGAGAAATGAAATGAATCGAGGTTTGTTCACTCCCTTTGACCAATACATTCTCCCCCACTCAAAAATACATTGCCTCAATGAAAAAATGAACTGTCCATGGACTGGCCTGATTTCCTCTCCCTCCCCTTCCTGCTCAGGGTCTATGAATAAAGGATGGAGGCAGTAGGGTGGGACGCAGAGAGGCCATGCAGTTCCCCCCTGTGCAGAAACTACCTAGGTGGGGTGGGCCCATCAGAACCATCCAGGGGAGCAAGGAGGCCACTTCACCCAATTCACAGGAGCTGCTACTCCATCAAAGAACCTCAACCCTGTGTCTTTTTTTTTTTTTTTTTTTGCTTTTCAGGGCTGCACTTGTGCCATAGCATATGGAAATTCCCAGGCTAGGGGTCGAATCGGAGCTACAGCTGCCGGCCTGTGCCATAGCTACAGCAATGCAGGATCCAAGCCACATCTGCGAACTACACGACAGCTCACAGCAAGGCCGGATCCTAACCCACTGAGTGAGTCCAGGGATCGAACCCACATCCTCACGGATCCTAGTCGGGTTCGTTAACCGCTGAGCCTCGAAGGCAACTCTCCAATCCTGTGTCTTAAAGCTATAGTTCCTTTTTAGCACCCGTCCTGGTTTTAGCTTCTGGGCATCTGATGTGTCTCCCGTGGACTCTACCCTGAGGTCTCATGGTCAATCCCGCCCTGTGCCCTTGCCCTCCCCTTTGGTAGCATCAGGAAGGCACTGGCTTGGCTGCAGGCTAAGCTGGATCTGAAGGTGGACAGACCCAGCCACGGCCTGGCTGCACCTCTGCCATTCCCTTTGCTCTTGACCCAGCAGGGCTGGCTGGGGAAGGCTGGGGAAGCAAATCCATCCCGTCCGAGCCAGGGAAGGGTGCTCGGGCCTCTCCCTGCCTAGTAGCTTCGGGCCGTGTTGAGGATGGCTTTCTGTTGAGGAACAGAAGCCCCGGTCAGGCTGAAGCTGGTTACATGTCAGCAGTGCCCAACTTCGCGTTATAAACCAGGGCAGAGTGTTCTCTGGGCATCTAATGTGTCCAAGCATCTGCTGTCCAAGGAGCAGCCTGGGGAGCGGCAGACAAGTGCCGGCTTGTGTTCTCTGTCCTGTCCCGTCTATTTCCATGCTCCTTATGACAGAGTACAGCAGGCACCCTCCCGCAAGCCAAGGGCACACACCAGTCTTCCCTCTATAAAGGAACCTTGACCTGCAAGGCCAGGCAGCGGCACAAAAGTAGTCAATGCGGATTAAGTCCGCTGAGGGTCCCTGAACCAGCTCCGTGTGGAAACTCAGAGAGGGTGCTTCATCACAGGAGTTCTGAGCCTGGCGCCCAGGGGTTCCCGTAGGGTCAGAAATGTGCTTCAGGGCTCAGTAAATTCCCTGAAACTGTTTGCAGAAACGTATGGAGGGAGCTACCAGGAAACAATGGTGTATTTTCATAGGAAGGAGGTGCATGTGCTCATCAGATGCTCAAAGGGTCAGATGCTTATAACACACGAAAGACTAAGAACCACTGATCTGCTGCTTCCCAGAACTTTCTGACAATTCATGCTAACAGAGCGGTCTCTTAATAATCACAATTCAATTTTCCAGAGAGTCTGCGTCTTAGACTTATTGGACCACGTTCGCTGGGAGGTCCACCCCTCCACACGGGCCTTTCAGGCTCTCGGATGCAGGGTGGAGGCTCACCCTTCCTATGGAGGGACAGGGACCCGGCCGGGTCCTGGGGGAGACAGCCTGAGACAGGATGAGCGGAACACTCACCTCTTGCCCGCTACGGTGGCATCTCCTGAAGTCACTGTGGTGTCCCCGGTGAGCATCTTGAATGTGGTCGTTTTGCCAGCTCCGTTCACTCCCAGGAGGCCAAAGCACTGAGGGAGAACACACAGAACTGGCCTCATCCGCGGGCCCGAGCGGGTCTGCAGGGTCAGGCCCTACGGCAAGGGTGTGTGTGTATGGGGGGGCTTTTAGACCGGTGCTGCCTTTCCGGAGGTTGCTAGCCACGCACGGCGCAAGGTGGCTGAATGTACCCCTTCGGCAGAAGGGTGACTTGGAGCTGAGGGCTAACGAGAAGAAGCGGATACATGAGGCGCTCTCGGCTCCCCTTTGTTTGCTTCAAAGCAGGACATGAATTTACAAGCTGTTCCCCCTTCCTCTCCACCAAGCCGGACAGGAGGCAGTCACTGGAGACAACTGGCAGACGCGCATCAGCCTGGAGGCGGCACCAGAGGAGCCTGTGTGGCAAAGGTACTACTGTTCGCGTCCCACACGCCCGCCTTCCCACAACTCACCGCCTAGAAACCGGCCCTGTCTGTCTGGCGCCCTCTCTCGGCTGCAGTGTGCCTTTGCTAGGACGCTGCGCGCGCCCAGCTTGTAACCACCCCTGCGGGTCTGCCATCTCCCCGCGTGTGTGCGACGCACGGGCGGACAGACTTCGGTTTTTCTCGCGTGCCTCTGGCTTCTGCCAGGCCAGTTTACAGAGTCCAGCCCAGAACCTAAGGGCGTAGTGGGAGCGAGAATTTCTCCTCCCCAGCAGCGGCTACCGAGCACCTCGATGCACCTTTCTGTGCTGTCAGGTAGGACACACGCTGGACTTTGAAGACTTAGAACCATGACAAAAAGAGGGTAAAGTGTCTCGCGAATAACGTTTTCTGTGAGTTACGCGACGACAGGATAGTATTTCAGGTAAACCCGGTACGATTAACGATTAAGATTAACGTCACCGCTTGTCTGCTTTCACACAGCGACTAGAAAATGAGAGAGACACAAGCTGGCCTGTGTCTCGTGTCTGGTGACCAGCTCTGCCTGAGCGGGGACGGGAGCCCGGGCAGGAGCTGCCTTTCCGAGGCCCCGCGCGCACACACCTCTCCAGGCCGGACTCCCACGCACAGCCTGTCCACCGCGGGGCTCGACGCGCTGGGGTAAACCTGCAAGAGCCAGAGAGAGCAGACTGGGTTCCGCGGCGGGGGGAGAGCGGGAGGGCAGAGGCTGGCCCGGGCGGAGGTTGCGCGGGGACGCAGGGCAGCAGAGCGGCTGTGGGCACCGAGAGGCGGACCCTCTGCGCGGAAACCCGCGGAGGAGGACGAGCGGCGCCGTGTCCCTGCGGCTCTCGCGGGCCGTGTCAGCGCCCGAGGCGGATACAGGAAAGTGCACTGAATGAAGACGGGACACCACACAGATGGAAACCCCATAACGCGACGGGGAGGAACTGCTTGCTTAAGCGCACGCCTGTTCTCCAGAAGGCAAGGCACAGCGTCGCCGCGCCGGCTCTGGTCCCCCGGCGCCCCCACACTAACACGCCGGCCCCAGCGCCTTACCTTGGTTAGTGAATTTAGCCTTAAGATATCACTTTTACTTCCCCCACCGATAATTCTCTGTCTTTCTTCAGCCACATCATCGTCTTCATCTACAATAGGTTCCTTGGCGGGCTCCGCAGTCCTAGAGGAAGAAAGAGGACAGAGCGGGCTGGTGTACCTCGTCCCGGGCGCGGTCCCTCTCATCTCAGTTCTAAGTCCTCTCCTTGGCTTCTGCCCCAGCCTGGCCCTCCGACCCTTAAGGCTTAAGGTCCCAGCTGACTCCCCGCAGGAGGGGCGTTGGACATCAGGCAGAGTTCAAGCGCTCAGCCCTGGGTCAGCCCTGGCCTCTCCTGGGTGACCCTGGTAACGTCACTGAACCTCCCTAAACCTCGACTCCTCATGGGACTGTGGCGAAGATGAACCTGGCACAGTATCTGGCACAGAGTGGAGACTCAAAACCTGGGAGCTGCGATCACTATAAACCCCTTGCTTTGTGGTAAGAACGCAGCAAATGCTGGTCACCAGCAAAGCCCCACTTCCTCCGTGCCTCGGGTAACCTCACGCCCCCACAGCAGTTTTCCGTGAGCTGCAGGTTAAAGCCCTAACTCCCACTAGAATCCAGAGCCGGCAGTCAGGCCCTACCTGCCCTTCCCATCCGCTGGGTCTAACGCCCGCCCCCAGCCATCTGACCTGCCGCTGTCCTGGCCCATGACAGTCTCTCCCAGCTCCGAGCCCCTGCAGGCACTTCCTGCCCTGCCAAGCGGAATCCTCACACGGCCTCTTCTCTGAACTCTCCCCGACCACCCGACCTACAGACTTTGCTCCCTCCCTAATGGGCTGTATCCGGTTCAGGACTAAGTCTGGTCTAAGGAACGTCCTATTTATCCAAGAGGCTTACTTGACTCCACCTGTAATGCCTTCGGCCCCTTCCAGGCTACCACTGTCTCTTGCCTGGGTGCCAAAGTGGCCTCCTGTCTGTCCTCTCTGCGTCTGGTCCTGGCAGATCATGTCATTCCCGGATTGAAACACCGCAATAGGAGTTCCCGTTGTGGCTCAGTGGGTTAAGAACCCAACGTAATGTCTGTGGGGATGTGGGTTCTGTCCCTGGCCTCGCTCAGTGGGCTAAAGATCCCAAGTTGGCATGGCTGTGGTGTAGGCTGGCAGCTGCAGCTCCAGCAACTCCTAGTCTGGGAACCTCCATACTCTGCAGGTGTGGCCAGAAAAACAAACAAACAAACATCAAAACGCCCCACAGCTTTCTGCTGCCCTCAGGCTTAAGTTCCAAGTCCTCGCAAGGTGAGGGGTAGCGACCCGGCGCTGCCCTCTTCCGCGGCTCCAGGGTCCCCCGGCCCCCACTCCCCGCAGGCACCCCCTTCACCCAGAGCACCCTTTCTTCCTCCCCCATGTCCTCTCTTTTCCTGGTTGCCCCTCAGGACCAGCGTGGCCGTGAGCTCCTTGAAGCCAGAGATTGTGGAACACGTCTCCGTCCTCTTTCGGGCCTGGGGCGGCAGGCAGGACACACCCAACTGTGCTGACACAGAGGTAGAAGCTATTGAGTCTGCCCTGGTCCACAGCGCCTCCTGCCTCCCGCCCAGGCCTCTTGAGCACGTGGCCAGAGCTGCGGGCGGCAGCAGGGGGCTGCAAGGACCGAGGGCCCCCTGGACAACAGCGCCTCATGCTGTCTCCCATTCCAGAACCACTTTCTGGTCCTTGCTCTGCGTCTCACCCATCCTCATAACCCCTTGGCGTGGGGAGACAGACGCGTTACCCATAGCTCCGTGCCCTATGGACCAGACCTAAGGACAAGCCCTCTAAACCGTGACCTCTATATGTGACCACCGTCAGTCTGAGAGGATGAGAACTGAGGAGACAGGCGTGGTCCAGGAAAGCTTGTCCCGAGCGCCCTGGGACTTGCAGGTCCGGCCCTGGGCTGAGCCCAGCGCACGTCGGCCTGCATTGCAGATGGGCTGCCTTCTGGAAGCCTGAGCGCCCACTCAGGGACGAGGCAGGGTCCCACTTCCTCCCCAACTAGCACGCCCGCTCCCACTGCACCGGGCTACCTGCACCTCGGCCACCAGCGCTGTTGCCCCATTCCCGCCCTGCCCCGCCCCGGCTCTCACATGCCTCGTTAGCACAGGGTTCTGCCTCGTCTACTTCCTCACGATGCATAAATCTCCATCCCAGTGCTTTGGGTAACAAGTAACCGTTATCATCGGCCATGCTATGACCCAACGTACTATGCGTTAATTAATGAGTGGGATTAAATATGAGTGGTTGAACCTCAAGCACTGTATTTTAAACACTTTAAAGTTTGTTTATTTACTTATTTATTTGGCCGCACCTGTGGCATGTGGAAGTTCCTGGGCCAGGGATCAAATCTGCCCCACAGCAGCCACCCAAGCCACAGTAGTGACAATGCTGGATCCTTAACCCAATGCACCATAAGAGAACTCCTTAAACACTTTAAAGTTTGAATTCTTCACAAAGCCTAATGTGCTTTTTTTTTTTTCTTTTTGCAGCATATGGAAGTTCCCAGGCTAGGGGTCGAAACAGAGTTGCAGCTGCTGGCCACAGCCACAGCCACAGTCACAGCAACACCAGATTTGAGCTGTATCTGTGACCTACACCACAGCTCATGACAACCCCGGATTCCCAACCCACTGAACGGGGTCAGGGATCCAACCCGTGTCCTCATGGATACCAGACGGGTTCTTAACCCACTGAGCCACAGAGGGACCTCCCTACTGTGCCTATTTTAATGTGTCTCTCCCTGTGTTACTCAGAACAAGCCAGGCTTTGAGGACGCCCAGGACGTTGTGGAACGGGGCTCATGAGAAAAGGGATGAGCACGTGGGTGTGAAGGCTGTCCCCTGACGGTCACAAGGAGCTGGCCTTGGCACCCCCAGAGCAGCAGCGGGAGCTCACCATCGGCTGAAGAAGACTTGGTGCTGGACGAGCAGGGTCAGGAGGAAGTACACCGCCCCTTCTGCTGCCATGGCGACCAGGTTCTTCCCTGTCAGGTCCCACTGGAAGGGATTTGAGGAGTGCTCCTCACCTGGGTGAGTTTGACGTAAGTACAGGAGTTAAATCCCCTTAGCCACCCCGGCTGACCCTCAGGGCCTCAGCCCAATCCTCGGCCCAGGTAGACCTGGCTTATGAAAGGGTTAGGTCAGAGCCAGGTCCGTGTCTCGTCTCGGCTCCTCAAGTCAGAGGAGAGAGGTCAGGAGGCCTACCCTTCCCGGGCCCCTCGGCCATGGAAAGGAGGCTCCCGATCCAGTCCGGGAGTTAGGACAATCCCAGCACAACCAGGTGCCCCGGCCCGAGATCTGCCATCGGAATTCCCACTGCAGCCCTCCCGGCCTTCAGGGGTCCAGGACCACCTGACCGCTACCCACCAAACCGGGCATAGACGTCTGTCACGGCCTGGCTCATTGCCAGGTCGATGAGGCCCCGGCCCAGGCAGAAGTGGGGGAAGACGACGAGCAGCTTCTTCAGCATGGCATTGAACCTGAGCAGCGTCTGAAATACAGAAAAACAGGGCAGTCAGCAATGGGGGCTAAGCCCACCTGCCCCTCCTAAGAGCGTTGTTGGGAGGGGGTCCTGGACGCCCTCATGGGGCAGGAGCAGAGGGGCCTTAGCAGCCAGGCTGGCTACGGAGGGTCTGTCCAGCAGATAGGAGGCTTTAGACTCCTCGCGGGAGGTGCCTCTAGCCGGCAGCCTGCCTGGGGAGCTTCCACTGCAGACTTTGAAATGACATGGGAGCCCTCCAGGGCTTTTGTTGCCAGGAGAAGCAGCAGCTGTAAGCCGTCACTGGGGAGCTATCTTAGCCCAGCTGGGACCACAGGGGAGCAGGGCCTCGAGCATCCTCTAGCTCCGCTTCCAGCTCCCACAGGGCAGCTTCACTCGTTTGCACCTGTTACCAGCAGAAAAGACGGCCGGAGACCCTCCCTGGTGTCTGGGTTGAGCTGGGGGGACTTGTTTTCAGGTGGCACACTGGGCTTGCTGCCTGAGTCTTGAGAGTCAGTGTCAGTCAGAGGGGACACAGATGGTGAGGAGGCTGACCCACTCTTCTGGCCCATCCCCTGCTCCACAGCCGCCCTCCCCTCCGGCCTCCACCCTCAGCTCGCCTTGCTCGTCTTTTTCTCTCTGCCTCTCCCCACGCTCCCGCACGCTCCTCCTGGAAGGCACTGTGCTCTTTTGCCTCTGGGTCTTTGCACCTGCGGCTTCTATTAACCATTGCTGCTAGCGGGAAAGAACGCTCATTCCCCGCCTGCTCTCTGGCAGAGTCCTGTCCTTCTCTAGGAATCTCACTCACATAAGCCCATTTTTTTGTAAGCCTCTCCAGTTCCCAGGGTAAATATCCAACCCTCTTTTTCAGCACTTACCGCATTGCCATGATTTTTTTCCCTTTTTTCTTTTTTTTAGGGCCGTACCCGTGGCATATGGAAGTTCCTAGGCTAGGGGTCGAAATGGAGCTGCAGCCTCCGGCCTACACCACAGCCACAGCCACAGCCACGCCAGATCCAAGCTGCATCTACCACCTACACCACAGCTCACGGCAACTCTAGATCCTTAACCCACTGAGCGAGGCCAGGGATCGAACATGCATTCCCATGGATACTAGTCAGGTTCTTAACCTGCAGAGCTACAGCGGGCACTCCAAATTATTTTTTTACCTGACTATTTTCTCCACTAGCCAGTGGTCTCCAGAGGGTGGGAACTGGGTCCGAATTATTTTGGTGTCCTTCCTAAATACCTTGCATAATGACGAGTGCAGAGTAGGTACTTCATTATGTATTTGACGGGCTACTAAAATTCTACTTATTCTAGGCCAGGCTCAAAGGGAATCCTTCTAACGAGACCCTCCTGACCCGAGCCTAGCTCCCCGACCCACTTGGGTCTGCAGTGTTTCATCTGTCTCACTCCTTGGCTGTTCTGCCACACGCTGCCTATGGGATGTTGTGTGCGCGGTTTCCATCAGCTCCTAACTTGGAGCACGGGTCACTTCCTGCCTAGAAGGGGAGTTCTGGGGGCAGGACGAGTGGTCCCTCGTGTTTGTATGTTCGTCCCACCCAGGGTGCTGACCTGGTGGATGCCTTGTGACAGAATAGCTACAGCAGCTACTGGGAGCTGGGGAGCCTCCTGTGGGGTCCTGGGAAATTCTGCAGCATCCGTCTATTCCACAATATATGTGAAAGCAACCGCTCTTATGCAGGGAAAGTGCGGGCACTCAGTCACTGAATGAGCGCAGCCCGCAGGAGGGAGGAGGTTCTGAGTTGCTTTAAGCTTACTATTTAATTATTCCAAAGTAGCACATGTGAGCCGGTGACAAAAACAGCCCTGAAGAGCCGCATTTTGAGCCTGCTGGGCGGCCCTGGCCAGCGGTCGGGTCTGTGTAGCTGTCCACCTCCCTCTGGGGTCTGACTATGATGTGGCATGTTTTTGGTCAGTCACGGGACCCGAGTTTTGCTTCTTGCTTGGTGACCACCCAAAGCCTTATGAGGTCTGGGAAAGAGCCGCTCCCAGGAGGCCGCGGCCGGGGTCAGTGCGGGTCTGCCCCGGGTCTTCCCAGCAGGGCCCAGAGCAGGAGTGGGGCAGGGGCCGCGGGTCGGCCGGGCAGATGCACCGGCTGCTGCCCACCTTTCGAGGGAGGGAAAGGCTGGAGAGGCACAGGGCACACTGGCACACGGGGGAGCCCACTGATCACCGGGGGTGTCCCCAGGACAGCCGCAGCCAGGCCTCAGACGCAGGGGCAGAGAGAGGGTGTGGAGCAAAGACAGCCCTGGAGCCACTGCCGCTTTTTAGGGTTCGTTCTAGCCCGTTCTTTCTGGGCAAGGCTAAGTCTGGAGGGTGTGTATGGGACGCATGGACTTCACGGCTCGTAGAAATGAGCCACTCAGCCTACAAATTCCTAACCTCTGGACTAATTTTCCTGTGGAGTGGTACATGTAGTGCCGCTACAGTATGTGTAAGAAATTGGGAGAAAGAAGATACATGTATTTGCTTATATGTCTCCAGAACACGTAAGAAACTCAAATCAAAGTTGCCTCTGGAGAAGGGGACTAGGCAGGTAGGAAACACGAATAGGAAGGAGACTTTTTGTTTTATGACTTTGTTGTTTTAAAATTTTGAAACCATAATGGAGTTCCCGTCGTGGCGCAGTGGTTAACAAATCCGACTAGGAACCATGAGGTTGCGGGTTCGATCCCTGCCCTCGCTCAGTGGGTTAACGATCCAGCGTTGCCGTGAGCTGTAGTGTAGGTTGCAGACGCGGCTCGGATCCTGCGTTGCTGTGGCTGTGGCGCAGGCCAGTGGCCACAGCTCCGATTAAACCCCTAGCCTGGGAACCTCCACATGCCGCAGGTGCGGCCATAAAATGACAAAAGGCAAAAAAAAAATAAAATAAAATTTTGAAATCATAGGAATGCATTGTGTGTGTGTGTGTGTGTGTGTGTGTGTGTGTAAAATCTAAACCCAAAGTCCCCAAGGACACCTTCCTGAAGGAGTAAGAAGATCTAAAAGCTGAGGGTTATGAAAGGTCATTTATAACTTGTAGAATGAGTTCAGAAAACCATGATATTCAGAACATACAAATGAAGAGAGAACCAGAAAGGAGGGAAGGAAAGGAAGGAGGGAGGGAGGGAAGGAAGGAGGGAGGGGAAAGGAAGGAAGGAGAGAAAAGGGAGAAAAGAAAGAAGGAGGAGGGAGGGAGTTCATTTAGACACAGGACTTGCCTCTGGCTCTGCCCGACCATCACATCCTCTCTCGAATCCTAATAATCAAACGAAGAAGCCAAGAAAGTCGTGCTCACCCGGTTATTCTCGAACAAGTCCAAGATGAAGGTGATAGCGCTGCTGTTGATGCCAATGAAGAGATTAGCACAAGCTAAGGCCACGTAGGCTGTGCTGGGGACGTCGAAGAGGAAGGACGCTGGGTACATCATGGGAATGACTGCCCATCTGTGGGAGATGACACCGCTCAGTGGAGGAGCTCCCGCCTCCAGTCCGTCTGCTGCGCCCCTGGATATAATGCATTCCCCTCCCGTGTCTGAGCTGGTGAGAGTCCCCGGGGACCAAAGAGATGGCCCTTCCCGTGGCCTCCCGTGGAGATGACAGTGCCTCCCTGACCACCTCATGGGGCTGGAGACGAGCCAATGAGATGGCAGCTGTGCACGTGCTGTGTAAGGTACAAGCCTTCACAAGGCCTGCGGGTGTCTCTACCAGCAGCACTTCCCTCTCCAGGCTGGATCAGCAAAGCTGGACTGAGATCCCAGCAGGCTCATCCTTGCAGTTAGTTCCCTGGAGCTGAAGTGTCACCGAAACTGCTCCCTGAATTCCCTGTTCCCAGGCAGATGAATGGAGGCCGCTGCTCCAGCAAAACTCTCCCAGCCCCACAGGACGGGCCGGGTGTCACAATCACCATTTTACCGAGAAGGAAACAGCCCCAAAGCGGGTGGATTACTTGCTCATAGTTATATACATAGCAAGTGTGCGCTTGGATATAAAGTTGCATGCTTTGCTCTGTGATTCTACTGGATTAACCCCTGCGTTATTCTCTAGCCCTGACCCAGGAGCAGCTTTTCAGCTGCAGTCTTTTCCTATGTGCCAGTAACTCCTGGCCGGTGTAGACAGAGACACTGAAACGGACAGACCGGGCACAGATGTGTCAGCGTCAGAGCTGGGTGAGGAGCTGGGGAGTGATGGATTCCCAGACTTTGGTCAGGCCACAGTCTGAGTGGGAAGAGATTAAGATTCAGGCTGTGTGGGGTGTCCCACTGTCCCTGTGTGGACCGGGCGGCAGAAACACTTGCATCCGTGGAGTCAGAAACAGAAGCCAGGCAGGTTCCCGGCCAGCAGTCGCACACCCTGCCGGGAGCTGGAACCTGACCGTGCCGCCGGAAAGCCCAGTTTTCGGTCAGAAGAGCAGGCCCCTCCCCAGGCTCCTTTGGCAGCATTAGCTCGGCCCCCACAGCTCACCCATAGAGCAGGAGCAGAGCAACCAGGACTGGAAGGTTCTCTGGAGACGTGTAGGCTTTCTTCTGAAACCCCACGAAGATGCCCACCACCAGGGCGGCGCTCACAGAGTAATTCATCTGGAGGAGAGAAGGCCAGGGGGCACTTAACCTGGCTGCCCCCGCCGTTCCCGGGTCTGCAACACGAGGGCGTGCCCGGCTCGCCCAGCGCCTTTGGTTTGGTTCCGTCTGTCTGTCCACACCGTTCTGACCAGTTACCTGTCCCGAGTCCTCCCGCCCGCCGCACCTCCCTGCACGGGGAGCCTGCACGGGTGTCTCGGGCGAGCACGAACGAGGACTTTCCACTCGAGCTCGCCTCCTCTCCTTCTCACTGGTCACAAAGCTCTGTCATTCTACTTCTAAGCAGGTCTCCGGAACTCAAACACACTTAGTCCCTGGCCGCGCAGGTCAAACAGAGAAGACCCCTCATCACATCTTCTCTTCTCACCCAGCTTGGTCCCAGAGCCATTGGGACGGATGGGACGGTGGGCCGCCAGGGCGGGGGCCAGGGAGGAGTCACAGTGGTCCCCAAGCAGAATGAGGGCACGCGAAGGGCAAGGGGCACGGATTCGGGGTGGCGGCGGGGGGCGCTGGAGTCTAGTGGGGTCGGGAGGGTGCCTTTTGGGGGGTGATGTGGTGTGGGGTGTCGGAGCCAGAGCAGAATGGGGAGGGCTCCACGGGCAGGGGCAGCTGGGGGAGGAGAGGATGCGGCAAGGACGGGGACTTACTACACACAGTGTGGCGCTCAGGTTGCTACACGGCTCAGGGGCAACAGAAACCAGCTTCTCGCTTGTGGAGAAGTGAGTCAACGATATGGAAAGACAGAAAACCAGAGTGAGCCTGTGGTGCTGGGTTGGGACTAGTGGTTTGGGCGAGTGCTTTGTTCGGGGACCAGATGGAGACGTGCAGAGGGGCATGGATGCATATCTAAGTACACGCACGCGTGTCTCACCGAGCCCTGCCTCCTGAGACACCCCGCCTGGGGCCACAGATCCCCAGGGGCGGTGAACATAGCTAACACCCAGATCCTGGGATGTGAGGGCCATTTTCCACCGCAGGGAACCAGAGCCCCTTGGGGGAGGAGCAGGACGAGCTGTGGCAGGAAACAAGGAGCGTTGGGCCCAAGTCGAGGGCACCGGAGCCAGCCTGGCGGCTCCCCTGGCCAGGCTGGATAATCGGAGCCCCAGACTCAGGATCAATGGTATCAGAGTGCGATTAACACAGAAACCATGACTCCATAAATAAATACCTGATACAAAGGAAAGTCTGATAACACGCAAGAATATCTGCGTAGCTTCAAAGTACCTCCCCCCAAGTTCCTATTAATTATAAGGAGAGAAGAGTAACTTGACAGTGAAGAAGCTCAGCAGACACCACCTTGTCAAGTGCCCGAAGCGACCAGCATCAGCAACGAAACAAACGGAAATTGCAAGCTACCTGATAGGGACAGTGAGAAGGAGAGAGAGCACATCCTTTCACGAAACTGCTGCACGACCTTGATCTAATCAAGACGGAACCTCAGGCAAACACAAATCAGTGTACATTCTGAAAAACACCTTGCTACGATCTTCAAAATGTCAAGGTCATGAGTGTCAGCTGAAGGAGACTGAAGAGACAGGCCAGCTCGGCGCAGTGCATGAGTCTGAGCCACCTCCTTTTCCACAAAAGGCATTACTGGGGCAGCGGATGAAACCTGGGTGAGGTCTGAGGATTTGATGGGGTGAGGCTTCGGTGCTAGTTTCCTGATGTTGACGATTGTGTTATAATTGCAGGGAGTGTGTCCTCAGCAGTAGGAAGCACACTGGAAGTGCTGAAGTGTGTGTGTGTGTGTGTGTGTGTGTGTGTGTGTGTGTGTGTGAAGGGGCATCTTGTAAGCAGGCTCAGGTAAAAAACTGTATTTACAGTGCTTCTGCAAGTTTGTGATTCTTTCTAAATTTAAAAGAAAAAAAGATGATACATAAAAAAAAAAAGTAAGAACTTACAACATCCTGCATGTGCTGAGTGAATGATGTGATCAGTGTTTGTTTGTTTATTCAACAAAGACCCCCGGGCCAGTGTTGTTTTTTGATCACTGGCTAACGAGGGTGCTACGCTCCCTGAGTTCACATTCCAGACCAGCCTTAAAATTCTATCGTGTCAAGAAGCCTGCTGGCGCCATATTCACCACCTCCTACCTCTTCATTAGACTGCCAGGTGTCTGCCTCGCTAGTATCACCTCCCATTCAGACACCCACTCTGTCCTTCTACCCACAGACTCCTCCTTGGGCTCAGGGATCTCTGGAGCCAGGCACAGGCAGGGGGCAGCCCCAAAGGCATATTCTATTCCCTCGCTTTTTTTTTTTTAAAAAAGGTAGAATGCAAAACACAGCACTTTAATAGTGCAGGTGAGTCTAGCCCCCCCTCCCCCCATTTAAAGCCAGAGCCAATATGAGTGCCTGAAAGTCATGTTCTTGTCCCAAGTGAGGCTTACGGCTCTGACGTCCTCCCCATGTGTTCATAAGTTTCCTCATGTGGACGGGAGAGACAGGGAAGATGAGTTGCTACAGATAATTTCCACGTGGCATTGATAAGTTTTCACAAACCCTGACATTTGCCACCGTTATTAAAAACCACAGCGCAGCAGCTTGTTTGCGTCGGCCTCCATCACGGTGTACCCACGTGGAGACACACTAGTCTGAGGCGGTCGCGATAAAATAAAAGTTACCCAAGACGCCTGGAACGGACTGGAGTTGGTATCCTAACGCCCCCCGCCCCCCGTCATAACCAGGCCTTGGCCGTCACCCGGTTTTGACCCTGTGGCCTGTCATGAAGTAACCCATCCTGGCCTGGCTCTTCCCACCCATCCTGATGGTGAGAAAGGTGGCAGGCAGGCTGCTGTTGGTTCGATACACACTTTTTTCTTCATGTTCCCTAAAGGGGTAGGTAATCCTTTATACTGATGACCCGATTACTTTGGGAAAGCAAAAATAAGGCCACTAGGTTACGGTTGCCAGATGCAGCAAATAAAAATATAGGAACGCCCAGTTAAATCTGGATGTCAGATAAACAACTAATAAATCTTTCAGTGTGAGAATGCAGTATCGGGGGCGGGTAGGATACACTTAAACTAAAAATTGTCCAGGGAGGTTCCATTTTGACCCCTCGGAGAGTGGGACAGGATTGAAGACGAGGACGTGGGGTGAAGGACCGACCTCTCGCTGTTCCCTCTTCAGCTCCAGGCAGGCCCAGGAAGGCCAGCCCCAGGCCTGCAGGGCAGTGATTATGCAGTGGCTCGAGGGCCCCGCGGTGCGGGGCGAGAGCAGCCCCACTCGGCAGTGGCCAAGCTGAGTGCCACACCTCGCCCCAGCCCTGGCGCGTGGCACAGTGCCTGCCAGCAGCCGCCCCCCGTGCAGCATCCCCTCAGTCAGAGCAGACTCACGCAGCCACCCCTGGCCCGCGGGGGGAGGGAGGTGCGGTGAGCTGACACTTACGAGGTCCCAGAGGAAGTTGGTCACCCAGTAGGTGGTGGGGCTCACTCCGCTGACAAACTGGAGGTGCTTGGCCTTGCTCACCCTCTCCTGGATCAAGTAAAGGACAAAGCTGGCAGGGACGAAGGACATGGCGAAAATCACACAGATGGCCACCACAGCGTCCACCGAAGTGGTCAGCCTGCAGAAGGACGGGACACATAGGGAGAGAGGAAAAGGTGGAGATACAGAGTCAGGCTCTGGGAAGCCCCACCCAACCGAGTGACCCCGGGGACCCCAGGGACCGGTCTCCAGAATCCCCTTCCCCAGCCTGAAGGGCATCATCCCTCGGCACAGTCACCTTAACTGGGTCAAGGTTAAGTGGATACTTGCGGGTTTACTGTTCTAGGTTAACATCAAATATTAAGGTTAATATCGAATATTGTTCCCTGTTAGTATAAAAGTCTAGATACATTTTATTTCATTTTCTAAATATTTGTTGTGTATAGAAATGGATTTCTATGTTAATCTCAGATACTATAATGCTCTTATTCTAATAATTTGTCTATGCTCTTGCATTTTAGGTAGATAGCTACACGGTCTGTGAACAGAAATACATTTTTAAAGGGAATAAATTCTCCTGTTAAATCATGTTTTCAAGAAACACATCATAACATGGGGAAATGTTAGGTTATAACATAAGCTTAAGTGAAAAGGGAAGAGGCCGGTTATACAGGAGCTTGGCTGTGTTCACTCTTTCCTGGATCACACAGAAAGCACCTGGCTAAGGGGCAGGTGTGCGCTGAAATCCAAGCCGACCTTCGCACGCAAGCCAGGAGCGCTGGTGTGGGCCACTGCCCGCCTCCAGAAAGGAGTGTTTTACTGATTCCCACAAAGGCACTGTACGTGCGGTCACTGCCCTGCTAAAACTCCGGAGAGCTTGATCCACACACATAGTAAGATTAGAACAAATGACCGGAAGGAAACACCCAAAAGTGTTTAGAGGAAATACCCTAAACTGTGTCAGGTTATAGGTATTAAGTTCTTTTTTTTTTTCTTTTTAGGGCTGCACCTTCGGCCTGTGGAAGTTCTGGGGCCAGGGGTCGAATAGGAACTGCAGCTGCCAGCCTACACCACAGCCATGGCAACATGGGATCCAAGCCATGTCTACGACCTACACCACAGCTCACGGCAACGCTGGATCCTTAACCCACTGAGCGAAGCCAGGGATCGAACCCACATCCTCATGAATCCTAGTCGGGCTCTTAACCTGCTGAGTCACAACAAGAACTCCCAGATATTAAGTTCTTAAAACTCTGTTCCATAAACTTTATTTAATGAACATATACTATTTTAGATACTATCTCTATAACCACAAAGGCTCTTGTTTCCTATTAAAGAGCTTGGCAGGCAGTAGAGAAACGCGGGCAGAGTGAGCACACTGACACAGACAATTCCTCCCCAGTCTAGAGCCTCCAGGGGTGCCCCGAGGAAGGTCCCCAGTTAGCCATGACCCTGGGCATGTTCAAGGGCAGTATTCAGGGCACTGGGAGTGTAACTCAGAGTAGCCTGGGCCCCCTCTCGGCCTTCCGAAGGCGTTGGCATTAACAAAGGCGTTCTCACCAAACACAGGCCTCGAATAAAGCAAACATGCTACAAATTGCACCAGAGCAATGTGTTTACTGCCCGAAGCTGGGCCTAGGCTTTAGGAAGGTAAGGACCTGTTGACGTGAACAAAGCCTGACCCGTCTGAGGGAAATTACTGGAATCTAACATAATTCCTGCCAAGGCGAAGAAAGATTTACTGAGCTTCCCAGTTCCCGGCAGTCGTTCTGTAGACTGGAAAGAGGAATACTTGTGTAAGCTCCAGGAGCATGTGCTATCAAGAGCCAAGAGGGAACGGAACCAAGCACACGCTTACTTTCCAAGTAAATATGAGAAAGAATGGCCGAGCGGTTTGGCGCCCAAAGCTTTCCCTTCAAGGATGCCTGCCTGATTAAGCAAGACTGCGCTCCAGACCGGCAGCTCCTGTGGGTGACAGTCCTCTTGGGGTGCTGGGGGCGGAGAAGGGGACAAGGCAGGGCCGAGGCGGCTTACACTGTAATCTCGGAGAGTTGCTCCTTGGTCAGGTTCAGGGGCTGGCTTATGACCGTGATGCCGTGCTCCTCGGGGTCCCTGTCCTCACGCAGGCCGGCCCGCAAGATGGCGTTGTGGGCCACGTTGAGGAAGCTGACCAGGGCGTGCCAGCCTTTGTTGTTAAACCACACCTACAGGGCAGAGGCGCGGCTTGGTTAGGCTCTGCTCTGCCACAGGAGACTCTGCACCGACCGCGGCTGTTTCAAACAAAAATGAGCCCCAGGAACAAGAACGTGAGACGGAGGAAGGCTTTGGCAGCTGGGAGACCTTCCATGCCAGACTGGAGGAGGAGGAGGGGTGGGGTTTCATTAAACTGGGAAGATAAAAATGAAACAACCAGCTCGCGTGAGCTCTCAGCTCCAGGGCTGGTCATGAGGGGCCCATACCTTAATGTTGTCTTCGGTTTCTAGATGTTTAAGGAAAGCAGACATTTCTTTAGAGGCTTCTCTGGTGACAGGGCCCTGGGAAACCACAGTGAACAAGAGGGAGGGTTCATGATCATGATCTTTTCTATTTCACGAAAACCGGCAAGTTGAAAGCCCTGCCAGATCTCCAGTCGGTGTACATACCGCGCTCACGTTCATGAACTGGCCAAGGTCACTTAAAAACTCCACCAGCACTTCTCCAGTGATGGGGGGAGCCGGGAGCTTTCCTCCGACGGAAATTCCTCCGTACCTGACAAAGGGACAAGAGGCCCTAAGATCTGCGTCGCAAACCGGTGCGTGGAGCCTCAGGGTTGCCACAGCTCTCAGGCTCAGTGTTTTTGCAGGAGCTGTCTGGACCAGCTCCACTTTGCACACCAGCGTCCTCACTGCCTCCAGGGTGCAGTCCTCACCCCTGCTGAGCGCGCCGTCCTCCCACCTCTCTGATGTCGCCTCCCCCACCAGGACGCCTTCCCCTGAGTGGTCCCCAGGGGTCCCCGTCGCCTCTGAGCCTCCTGCCTTCCAGGGCTGCTGGTTCCGCCGAGTGCCTCTGCAGCCCCTGTCCCCTGTCCCATGCCGTCTTCTCCTTGACATCTTCCCTGACTCTCCCACCAGTGATTCTGGTTCTGTGCCGCTTCTGAACCTTGCAGGTACCTCTGCTGTGCGGACTCCCCGTCATCGAATCGGACCCCGGCGGCCGTGTCTCCCCTGGAGCCTCCCACCCACCCCTGCTCAGGCAGCCCCTCGCCAGCCCCGGCTGTGACCCCGGCTCCCGTCCTGGACTGGGACACCAGCCGTGGGTCTCTCGCTCTGACCCATCTCCCACGCCGCTCGGGAAGGCTGAGAGATGGAGCTCCAACACTGGTCTGGGTGTGTCACTCTCTGCCCCCGAGGCCTTCGACGGCAGCCACCTCCCGCAGTCACACTCCTCCACATGCACACTGGTTTGCTGGGTGGGTCAGGTGGGGGGAGAACTTCATTTCTCAGGGACCCCACTTGTCCCCCACCTTTCTGCTTCGGCAAGGTCACTCCCTTCCCTCTGGGGAGCGATTCTCAAAGCTGAATTCTACTTTTGTGTCCAAAATCTGCCCAGGAAATGGAGAGCAGCTCTGCGTTCATTCTAGAGGCCTTGATGCTGAAGGCCCAGAGGCCAGCCTCCTCCAGACTAAGTCTGGAGGATTCTTAAACCCTCGGAAGCACCTGAGCCTCTGGGAAGCCTCAGGAGCGGGCTGCGTCTGGGGCTGGACCGGGCCTCCTGAGGCTTAGAAGGAACGGGCCAAGCAGCCCCAGGGCTTGGGACATGGCCTCCGGCTCTAAACTGCTGCTGGCTGGGAGGTTCTGGAACTCCTCTTCAGGGTACCCCCTCCCATCTACGTCCTCCAAGGAGATGTGCGGCCGAGCGTCTTCTGGGCCCAGGGTGTCCACAGCCACGCACCCCTCAAGATTTCATGCCTTATAAATTCCCGAGCACATTCAGAACAGCCCACCCACTCAGCTTTGAGGTGTGGCTTTTTTATGCACAATTATTTTAAATAGGTCATCCTGAGGTTTTAATTTCCTACAAAAATAGTTTCTTACCTCTGTTCATTGACCCAGAATTTACTCTTCAAGCTGAAAGCCAAAACACATCATACCGTGAATACCACAAGTCTGGCAGTGATGTTAACTTTCTTTCCCAAACACTCACTGGGGTGTCCTGGTCTTTAGGGCATCTGTGCATTTCCTGATATCTAAGCCATTTGGAAACTTCCCAGCCCAGGCGCAGAGACTGAATACACCTGGGAGAAAGGACGGGTGTGTCCCACCCCTCGCTCTCCAAGTCACATCCTGCCTGCTGGGCTTTTTGGGTGGCCCTGCTTGTCAGATCACCAGGACCTAGAAAATGTGGCAACGACCGTGCCCGTGTGGAGTGAAGGTGTCAGGTCTCCCCTCCTCCGCTCTGTACACGTGAGACTCCTGATCAGCCACACGCTCTGGGAAGGTCGGAATTACAACTATAGCCCAAGGTGAAGACTGACTTCCAGCCAACCGGGGCAAACTTAGAAGACCGGAGACACACAGGCACCAGCTCTGGCCTTCATAGGTCAGGCCTATGAACTATCAGCATCGTCAAGCACAAAATCCAAAATTCCATATGGCAGATTTGTGCTGAGAGCAAAGTATGGGTGGTCATTGTTCATTGCATTATTGACTCAATGCTCGGCGACCTGCTTTTATTTTTGTGTTTGGACAGCGTTCTTGGTTTTGCTAACTGCTGGCGTGGCACTGCCTTCTCAGCCGCCGCTTTCAGCATCTGCAGTGCGTTATTGTTAACTGAGTCCATGTGTCCTTTGTTCAGGGGCTGGGAGGGGAAGCAACTGAAAATACTCCTAGAAGTAGACAGAACATTTTATTTCAAAGTTCAGAGATCCTGGGGCCTGGATCGGGGTCCCCTGTCCTGCTGTCATGCTGCTTGCTCTGATGGGGCTGCTGAAGCTGGCCCAGCCCGGGGAGGGGGGGCTTGATGGGAACGGCTGCCGCATTGGGAGGGGTTCACTGGCACGTGAAGGACAGAGATACAGGTGATGACTGGCAGTCAGAGCGTGGCAGGTGCGGTTAGCCGGTCCCCCACACGCGTTAGCCCACTGCCTCTCACCTCTCTTGGTCTGTTTCCTTTCTCCTTGCTGCTTCGTCCTCGTCCCTCTAGCGTTTCTCTTTTTCCTCTACCTTTTCCCCTTATTTTCCTTCTTCCCTCTGAACCTCATCTCTCCCTTTTTCTTTTTTTTTTAGGGCTGCAGCTGCGGCATATGGAGGTTCCCAGGCTAGGGGCTGAATCGGAACTGTAGCCACAGGCCTACACCACAGCCACAGCAACACCAGATCCAAGCTGCATCTGCAACCTATACCGCAGCTCATGGCAACGCCAGATCCTTAACCCACTGAGCAAGGCCAGGGATCGAACCTGCAACCTCATGGTTCCCAGTCGGATTCGTTAACCACTGAACCACGACGGGAACCCCTCATTTCTCCTTCTTACTGAGTTAAAATAGGAGGCTGTACTATTGGGCAAATCCTGTACTCTCTTGTTTTACTTACGGGTTAGACTTTGATTGCTTGGCCTCAACAAAACAAGAAGACGAAACAAAATTGACCCTAAATCGCCCTTTACTTCTCTCTGCCTTGGTCGCCTTTTCTAGGATCAGGCCCTCAAATTAGAAAAAAGAAAAAATTCCACCGTCCTGATTATTGATAAAGCACGAGAGGAAGTTATTTATGTTCTGTTTGCGGTTAGTGTTTCCCACAGGGAGCCAGGATGAAAGGTTAAAGGGTCTCTTCTTACCTGCTTCGTATAAGAGCAGGATACGTTTTCACCAGGAAGTCGGAGATGTTCCTGCCCGTGAGGTCTTGCAGGATCTCGCTGCTGCGCTGGACTCTCTGAGGCAACGAGACATCTGCGTTAATCACCGTAGAATGTGAGGCGAAACTACGAGTCCTTCTCCAAAGATCATTTACAGACTCAGCTGCAGGGAACATACTGAGAAAAGCGCTGACCTCTCCCTGGTCCCCACAGCAGCGATGTGCGTGTCACCTTCGAGCCCACTCTTTTCTTTAGTCCACTGATGAGATCGGAGAGTTCCAATTTCAGAATAAATCTCCAGTCCACCCGCACCTCTCCCATTCTCCCACTATCTCCCTAGTCCTGGCCTCCACCTAGGTCACCTGGGGCCTCCACAGACCCTTCCAAAGGGACCTCCCCGCCTCCACCCTGGCCCTGCACAGTCCATTCTCCATGCAGCAGCCAGGCTGAGCTTAGAAATGCCGATCGAACACCCCAGTTGCCTTGCACACCACACTCCCATAAACCCTGGGACCGATCCAAACGCATCACCCAGGCTGAGCTCACCTGCCGCCCCCCGCCTCTCCCGGCCCGCCCCCACCTCCCAGGGCACACCTCTCACTCCCCTGCAGCTTTGAACTGGGCAGCGGCTGCTCCCTCTGCCGGACTGGCCCCTCCCTCTGCCGGACCGGGCCCTCTGGGCAGTGTCCCACAGCTAACTCTCCTCACTCAAATCTCCCCGCGAAGTCTACTCCGCAGAGGAGCCTTTTCCAGTCACATACTGTAGTCTTAGCTGCACACCTTCAGCTCTATCTGAAACTTTCCAATGAATCTGTTACTTGTTTTTGTCTGTCACTGCCCCTCCACCCCGTATGATACAATTGCTGCAAGAGTCGGGACTTTCTATGACTAGTTCACTGTTGTGTCCCCAGCACCCAGAATAGCACCTGGGAACATAGGGAACTGACATAGTAAATTGTGACACGAACGAGAGAATTCGAACAGTGCCTTACCACTTACAGATCACTTTCAAAACGTGTCTAGAACTGAGTCAATCAGAAGATTTTAGAGAATTCAAAAGTATATGAGTTTGGCAGAAGAAATAACATTTTTCTTCAGTGGAATTTCTCTGACTTTGCCACTGTCCCTGAGCAGAGGACAGGGTAGGTGTGGGTGGGGGCCGAGTGGGGGCATGAAGCCCAAAACAGGTACCGTAAAACACAATTTATGTTACATCCAACAAAGACAGACGGATTTTTGCATTCCATGATCAGTTCTTATCTGCTTCATATAAAAATGTTCCACATAGCAATCAGACAAACAAGAAGACATCCAAATAGGAAGAAGTAAAAGACATCCAAATAGGAAGAAGTAAAACCGTCACTGTGTGCAGATGACATGATACTATATATAGAAAACCCCAAGGACCCAACCCCAAAATTACTTGAACTGATCAACAAATTCAGCAAAGTAGCAGGCTATAAGGTTAACCTTCAGAAATCTATTGCATTTCTGTATGCTAACAATGAAATATTAAAAAAAAAGAATACCAAAACACTTTACCTTTTAAAATAGCACCCAAAAAAATCAAATAAACCTGATCAAGGAGGTGAAAGACTTATATGCAGAGAACTACAAAATATTAATCAAGGAGATCAAAGAAGATACAAAGAAATGGAAAGATATTCCATGCTCATGGGCTGGAAAAATTAATATTGTAAAAATGGCAATACTACCCAAAGCAATATACAAATTCAGTGCAACCCCTATCAAATTACTCATGACATTCTTCACAGAACGAGAACAAATAATCCAAAAATTTATATGGGACAGCAAAAGACCCAGAATTGCCAAAGCAATTCTTAGGAACAAAAACCAAGCAAGAGGCATAACTTTCCCAGACTTCAGGCAATATTACAGGGCCACAGTAATCAAGATAGTGTGGTACTGGTACCAAAACAGACATACGGACCAACGGAACAGAATAGAGAACCCAGAAATAAACCAAGACGCCTACGGTCAATTAATCTTTGACAACGGAGGCAAGAACATAAAATGAGAAAAAGACAGTATTTTCAGTAAGTATTGCTGGGAAACGTGGACAGCTGCATGCAAATCAATGAAACTAGAACACACTCTCACACCATGCACAAAAATAAACTCAAAATGGCTTAAAGACTTAAATATAAGGCAAGACACCATTAAACTCCTGGAAGAAAACATTCTCTGACATCAACCATACAAATGTTTTCTCAGGTCACTCTTCCAAAGCAACAGAAATAAAAGCAAAGATAAACCAGTGGGACCTAATCAAGCTGACAAGCTTTTGCACAGCAAAGGAAACCAAAAAGAAAACTAAAAGACAACTTACAGAATGGGAGAAAATAGTGTCAAATAATGCACTGACAAGGGTTTAATCTCTAAACTATACAAACAACTTATACCACTCAACAGCAAAAAAGCCAACAACCCCATTGAAAAATGGGCGAAGGACCTGAATAGACATTTCTCCAAAGAAGATATGCAGATGGCCAATAAGCACATGAAAAAAAGCTCAACATCACTGATGATTAAAGAAATGAAAAGCAAAACTACCATGAGATACCACCTCACACCAGTCAGAATGGCCATCATGAATAAATCCACAAACAAATGCTGGAGGGGGTGTGGAGAAAAGGGAACCCTCCTGCACTGTTGGTGGCAATGTAAGCTGGTACAACCACTATGGAAATCAGTATGGAGGTACCTTAGAAAACTATACATAGAACTACCACATGACCCAGAAATCCCACTCTTGGGCATATATCCGGACAAAAATTTCCTTGAAAAAGACACTTGCACACGCATGTACATTGCAGCACTATTCACAATAGCCAAGACATGGAAACAACCCAAATGTCCATCAAAGATGATTGGATTAGGAAGATGTGGTATGTATACACGATGGAATACTACTCAGCCATAAAAAAGGATAAAATAATTCCATTTGCAGCAACATGGATGGAATTAGAGACCCTCATACTGAGTGAAGTAAGTCAGAAGGAGAAAGACAAAGACCATATGATATCACTTAATTCTGGAATCTAATATATTACACAACTGAACCTTTCTACAGAAAAGAAAATCAAAGACATAGAAAACAGACTTGTGGTTGCCAAGGGGGTGGGGAAGGGACTGGGATGGTAGGGGAGTCTGGGGTTAACAGTGGTAGACTATTGCCTGTGGGATGGAAAAGCCCAAAGAGATCTGGCTGTACAGTATTGGGAACTAAGTCTAATCACTTGTGACGAATCCATATATGTATGTGTAACCAGGTCACCACGCTGTGCAGTTGGAAAATTGACAGAAATCTGTAAACCAGCTATAATGGGAAAAAAAAAGTTCTACATTTTTTTTTAAGTGCATGAGTTTGGCCACGAGGTGGCACTACTACTTTGCATCTGGGAATATGTACTGCTTAGTTTCTGGTCAATCATGAACCTGCGGTGGCAAGGGTGCCACCCAGGGGCAGCCAAGGAAATTGCGGGCAGTGTTGAACCACCGTGATCACACACTGTTTGCATGTTTATAAGGTTTCTGTCTGTCCTGCCCCTTGCCCATTTCACTCCCTTCCTCAGCTCACTTTCTCCACCTTGATCCTAACACGAGGTGGAGACATAGCATCTCCTGAACGCTCACCGTGAGCCAGGCTCCATGTGAAATGCTACATATATTGTCTCCCCTAATCCTCACCTCCTCGTGAAAGAGGAACTGTTACTTAATTGACAGACAAGCTGAGGGTGAGAAAGGGTGGCTAACTTTCGTCAGGCTGCAGACCTTGTGGGTGGTCACCTAGGATTCCATCTGCGCTTGTCTAACTCTGCAGCCCTGGCTCTTCTCTCTCCATCACCCGCTCCTCAGGCTGAGGACGGCCCCCAGCGGAACTGCCCAGCTCCCCCGCTGGACTCTAGGCTGGTGCATGGCTGGTGCTCGAGAATTTATGATCCATTATTTTCTAAGAATTCTGTCCTATGAAATCGTCCTACAACCTGATTACTCCAGAAGGCGGGCATGGAGCACGCCCCACTCAGGACCCAATGCAGTTTGAAGACTCTTGGAGAAGGAAGGGGCCCGGAGAAGACCAAACCCACCACACCAGTTTCCAGATGAGGACAATTTCCTTCCCGGGAGCCAAGCCCATGGCCTCTGGCCCTATCCCAGGCTGGAGGGAGAGTGTGTTTGAGAGAGTGTGGTGAGTGGGTGTGATCATGAGTGTGTGCACGCGTGAAACAGAGGGAGGCACACAGAGCAGCTTCCGTGCAGATGCCTGCCGCACGTGCTCCCAGGAGAAGCCTGAATGACAGGGAGGAAACACTGGAGTGACAGAGAGTCACAGGAACTGCTGCGCTTTTTACTCTGCTGTTAAATGTTTTCTTTAGGGACCAAGGACCAACCACCGCAAATACATTTCCAAGTGAGGCAAGCAGCCTTAGAGTTAGGGCTCGCTGAGGAGCAAGTCCTCGTGCAGCTGTCTCGGCCTTTTCTCCTTGTCCTAACCAAGAGCTCACCGCCCTGGGTCACAGCCTCGATGCCCTGACGCTGGGCGTATTTTACAGAAGCAGCCACAGGGCCCTCAGCAGACCCTATGGAAGCAAAGCCTCCTCAGGAGTTCCCCTACGGTGCAGCAAATTAAGGATCCAGCATTGTCATGGCTGTGCTGTGGGTTCAATCCATGGACTGAGAATTTCCACATGGACTTCCACATTCTGTGTGTGAGGCCAAAAAAAAGGAAAGAGAAGCAAAGCATCCTCTGGGGTACAGAGAATTGGAACAAGCCCCCGGCTCCCTGTTCTGGGATCCCTGTGATGCTGTAGTGGCTGCGTTCTGTTTTAAAGATGATGCCTTTAGCATAAAAAAAGAAAAAGATAAAATGTTCATAAACACAGAATCATTTACAAGCTAGCAACTGTGACTGACGCTCTGGCAAAACTTAGTTGTCCCCCAGTACTGCTCTGCCGTCTGCCAAATGCCACAGGAAGAGACTTCTTTGTTGGGCACAAGGCCACCGGAGTCAAAACCAGAGCGCCCAGTCTCCCTGAACGTTCAGCGGGCGACACACCAGGGGAGTGCTGTGTGGTAGCCTCTGGAAACCTTCCTTTCAAGGTAGTGTATCCAGGAGCTCCTGCTGTGGCACAGTGGGTTAAGAATCAGACTGCAGTGGCTCAGGTCACTGTGGAGGCATGGGTTCGATCCCTGGCCTGGCACAGCGGGTCGAAGAATCCAGCGTTGCCGCAGCTGTGGCTTGGATTTAGCCCCTGGCCTGAGAACTTCCATATGCCATGGTAGCGGCCATTAAAAATAAGAAATGAAGAAGAAAGAAAGTGCATCACACACTTTTCCGTCCTTTTTTCTTCATCTTTTCTTCCAACTGCTGCCTAGAAAGCAGGTTCTGACGTCTTGGCCAACAAGGCTGAACCTTGTGACAGAGCGCCGAGGGGCACCCATACGCACTGTGTGTGGCTCTCTGAGGCCGGCGCTCGTCCCGCCCACCACACCGCCTCTCCAGAGCCGTCTGTTCGCTCACGGCAGATCAGGAGAGGGGGCCACGCAGCACCCAGCTCTGTGCAAGGCCCATTATCAATCCGAGACCAGGCGAGACTTCTCTGGCCCTGATCCCTGCCTCCCAATCCCCCGGGAGAGGTTCGCTATGAAGAACCACGGCACTCAGACCCCCGAGCGAGGATCCTGCTCAGAGCCAGGACTGCTGATGTCCCTGTAAAACACAGGGAGCTGCGTGTGTGTGCGTGCCTGTGCACGTGTGCGTGTGTGAATTACACAGCACATGGCAAACCTCCCTTTCTCTCTCTCTCTCTCTCTCCCTCTCTCTCTCTACCACCACCCCGAGGCATATCGAGTTCCCCAGTCAGGGATCAGATCTGAGCTGCAGGCTCAACCTAAGCCACAGCTGTGACAAGGCCAGGTCCTTAACCCACTGTGCCGGGCCGGGGATCGAACCTGTGTCCCAGCACTTCCAAGACACTAGCGATCCCATTGGCCACAGAAGGAACTCTGACAAACTTCGTAAGATTGTCGATAACTGTGCATTTAAATAGACACTACAACGCTGTTCATAACAGAGAAAAATTGAAAACCCACATGTCCAACAATAGAGATTAAAGTTAAGTCCAAATAGTAGACAGTGTGCAGGCATTATAAACAGTGATGCAGGCATATAATTACTGATATAGGCATGTGTTCATGACATGGTGTTAAGTGAAAAGAGCAGGTTTCAGGACGGTGTTGTGATGTAACCCTGGTTTGCACAGATAAAGACCCCATGTTATTAGTGGTCGTCACCAAGGGACAGAATGATGTTTTTTGTTCTGACTTATCTGTATTTTCTAATTTTTCTGTAATGGGCATGCACGGTGTATCATTTTCTCAATATCTGAAGCTGTCTTACTAGACTGAATAGGGAGTGTCTGGTGGAAATGCAGATTTTGGTCAGTGACCTTGCCCAGGTCAGGTGGCTGTGACTGGGCTGCAGGGAGCCTCTCGGAGAGGACCCAGATTCTCATTTAGTCCTCCACTCAAGTGTCAGGGCTGTCACGGGCGGACTCGGGGCCCAGGTGGCGGTACCTGGGGGGGCGGGAGCCCTCCTGCGCCCTCGGGGCACTCGGGGAGCATGGTGACCTTCTCTCTGGTGCTGCACCTGCAGGCCGGCGAGGGCTGGTCTGCTGTCCACTTCTGCTTCTGCAGCAGGTGTACGATGTCCGGGGACACGGAGGGAGTCTTCCAGGGGGTTGAATTGCCGCAGGGGAACTCCCTCATGGAAGACAAGAACAGGGCCCACCATCAGCTCCAAACTTGACTACAAGTTCCCCAAATGAGAAAGAGCAACAACCCTCTCCTCCTTAACCTGTCCTCCCTCTCCTCAGACCCCCGCGTCTTCTACTCTCGGTGGTTAGTATCGGCTCAAAAACGTCAAGACTAGAATTTCATTGACTGACCAGGGGCAGTGGGATAATTATCCTGTATGTAGATGGATTCATCTCCCTTTACCTTCTGGCGGCTCTGGCTGTTCAGAGAACAAATACAAGAGGAATTTGAAAACAGTCTATTTGGGTCCTTATCAATAACTCTGAAAAAGACTAGATGAGAGGAGTTCCCATCGTGGGGCAGCGGTTAACGAATCCGACTAAGAACCATGAGGTTGCAGGTTCAATCCCAGGCCATGCTCAGTGGGTTAAGGATCCAGCGTTGCTGTGAGCTGTGGTGTATGTCACAGACGCGGCTCGGATCTAGCGTGGCTGTGGCTGTGGCGTCGGCCGGCGGCTGTAGCTCCAATTAGACCCCTACCCTGGGAACCTCCATATGCCGTGGGTGTGGCCCTAAAAAGCAAAAAAAAAAAAAGACTGGATGAGAAAGGCAGTTAAAATTCTACTGAACGTTCTGAACTCTCAGGATTTCAGTGGCCTCTAGAACTCCCTTTTTTACATTTAAAGCAATAATGAGCATTGGCCAGTCACTCAGTCCGCTCCAGGTCCGTACAGACCAGCATAGCCGCCATCTCCCTCCTTCCCCTCTTCAGATTCCTTTCAAATAAGTTGAGAAGCAGATGTCGACTCAGTATGGAACTTTCTCTGCAGAGAATGACAGACGTACAGAGCTGCGCAGTGACCCGGGGGCTCCCCGAGGGCGGGTGAGCGGCCCCTGCACACAGGCCCCCAAGGAGAGGCAGGTGCGTGCCGGCCCGGGGTGCGGAGGTGTTCTAGTGCAGAGCAGGATCCAGCGGGCCTCTCCCAGCCTTCGGGGCTCCCGGGGCAGCTGCTGGCGTTAGGGTAGGCGGGACTTACGGAAGCCGCTCTTCCTTCAGGCAGCGGTTGCCAAAGCCTGGCTTGTTCACGAGGACGTCTGCCAGTGTCGCCAGCTGCTCGCTGTCTGGCTGGTCCATGCTGGACAGGGTGAGAGGGGAGCTGACTGGATGGACACGTGACTGGGGCGGAACCATGCAGCAGCCGACGTGCAATTCAACACAGGTCTGTGATGTGGGCACTGTGACCAGACACGCACGCAAGCACAGGACGCGGCCTTGGGGTGGCTGCAGGTCTCCTGGGAAGGAGGTATTTTACCCCGACACACACAGCGGTCTGCACCTCCAACAGCTTCCATCCACTGACCCAGCTTTCCTTTCTCTTGCCTTACTCCTGGCAGGCCTGGGGTCCACTTGGACTCAGCCTTCCCAAGCGGTAGGTACATTAACTTCCTCTCTGAGGGCAGCCTAAGGGCACCTATCACACTGGTGACTGTCCCAGGGAGCAGGGGGGTCAAGACCTCACCAAGTGGCAGCTACCCAGGAGCCCCACAGCCCGCGGAGGAGAATGAGAACTCCCGGCGGGTGAGTCTACGCACCTGAAGAAAGTGAACTGCTGCCCATACATCCAGGGCTGAAGCGTCAAAGCAGGATATTCGCCAAAAGGAGGGATGATGATGGAAAGCATGAGAGCCGAAAACACGAAAGTGGCTGGGAGCACAATCTGTGGGAAAATACACGTGGCAACGTGGGCTGCGGCATGTGGCATGCGTGGTGTAACCCCCGCTCTCTGTCACACGTCCATCCTGCAGCCTCATCACTAGGCCCTGGTGGAGAAGGCCAGTCGTCCGGGGAACGTGCTGGGAGGATAAGTCGAGGCAGGTTGTGGAGGAGAACACAGAATGTCCTGGTAACCTCTGAAGGACGGCTGAAGCAAGCAGCACTGGTCACTGAAGCAGCCAATGCTCAGCCAGAGGGAAACCAGAGTTCCCGCTTCTGAATAAAAAAAAGCAGGCAATGGGCTTGATATGTAGGCTCATTGCAAAAAGGAATGAAAACATGACTTTACTCTTGCCTGTAAAAATAAAACCCGTAACAACATATTGACTACTATTCTATTTTCTCTGCTAAGTGGGGTTGGATACTTACCAAGAAGCTTTGTGTTATTACCAAGAATCAACACAAAGTTGGCAAAGAGGAAATCAAGCTGGCAGAGCCCAAAGAGGGGGCTCTTTGCCGTGTCTGATGCCATGTGTAGGAGAAAGCACGGGGTGACAGGGAGACGGCCCTCAGGCCCCGGCCACCAGCAAACCGGCACAGCCACAGATTAGGCAATAAATACCTGGGCCAGGAAGTCCTTGCGGCTGCGGACGGTGTGGTGGAACCGCTTGACCAGCAGTGCCTGCACTTGCTGGGCGACCAGCCGCGCTCCCGTGTTGGGCTGGCCGTGCCCCTTGCCCTCGGCGGGAGGAGCCGGCTCCATGCAGCCGCTGTCGGAGCCCTGGGGTGTCTGTCTCACCTTCTCATCAGAACCCAAGCAGGGGTGTCGGAGGCCAAGGTTTTCTTTTTTCTGCCGAGTGCCGCCTAGTTTGGGAGATGGAATTAATCATTTAGAAAAACAGTCATAGGGTCTGGATCTCATATGTTATATTTTTCTTACTGTGTGATCTTCCCTTCACTTAAGTCAGCAACAAAAATGTCAGGCTAGGAAGGTCAGTAAACTTGAAAAAATTCTATTTTCTGATAGAAATCATCTGTAGACAGAATTGTCTAAAGTTGCTTAAAAATCCGCTGTAGAAGACAGAGAGGCCTAAAACATGTAAGTGACAAGTCGCAGAACAGTAAGTGGGTTAAGATCGTATTTATGTTAGAGAGCACGTACCCACAAGGAAACGCATTTTATATATACACCTCCGCTCAGTGTGTACACACGTGCAAGGCTCTGAATGCACAGCAATTAAAGGAGGTTACCACTCCAGGGGCAGAGCGGGATAAGAGGCAGGAGATGAAGTGGGAAGGCTGATTTTAGCCTTTTTTGTACTGTTTGAATTTAACAACAGAACATATTCGTGTATAATGTGTATACATAAGCAAAGTAAAAGTCAGGGTTGACTTAGCTCTTTCCACATTTTTAGAGGCCACCGAGAAGCAGTGGAAAGACCAATGAACTAGGAGTTAGGAGGCCTGGGCTTGAATCCTGACTCTTACTAGATGCGTAAAATTGGCTCAGTGACTCAGCCTGTCCGAATTGGAGTTTGCGCCTCTGTAAAACGGAAACGAGGACATTTCAAGGGTTGTTATGAAGATGAGATGAGCTAACACACATCAATGTGCTTACAAACCATCGCAAGTCATCGGTTATGTTGAAGCTATAGTTTGTCATCACTGACTAATATTTGTGGGCAGAACATCTTGGACACGGAGAACCTGGAAGTTGGCTGATTGGCCCCCGGCTGCGTTCTCCTGAAGTTTCACCACGACTAGAGCAGCTACAGAGGGAGCCGGGTGAGAAGGGTCACCCTCTCAAAGTTCATGGGCACCTGCGCTGCAGCAGGCCCGCAGCTCAGAGGGAGAACTGCAGGCTCACGGGCCAGCTGGCACCAGAGTCCCAGGCCTGCCTCCCTTCTCCCGATCTGGCTCAGATTTGATGTCTGCCATAGCTGGGCCTCCCTCGGCTAGGATTTCTGCTGCCTCTGCTCACGCCTACGCTCTGAGCTTTGCTCTCTCCCTGATGCCCCGTCCAGACTGGAGTCCACTGCTCAGGCCAGGCAGGGGTGAGGGTTTCAGGCCCGCTCAGCATCAGTCTGCCCCTGGTTCTCTGCTGCCCTCTAGAGGCCACTCGCAGTGAGCCACGCTTCAGAGATGGCCTGAAGAGCTACAGGCTCCTTCAGACTCTGAAGACAAAATCAGAAAAATGCCATCCTTGAAAATGAAGCCTACTCAGTCCTCGCTCTGAAAAACAGGGGACAGTGGGAGTGTGTCACTGTGGACACCAGATTTGAGTGCTGAAACCAGGGAGTAAGACTCTGAAGCCTGTGTGATTTAAGGCAAGTCATCCAAGTGATGTGAGCTTGGTTTCCCCCAGACAGGGCCACTCCTTGCTCTACGGCCTCCCGAGATTACAGTGACAGTCACATAAGCAATGGGTGTTGAGTATTTTGTAAAGTGTACACTAGGACTGAATGCATTTGAGGTAAGAGGTATTTACGAATGTTGAGGTCAGGGTGCTGCTGCATCATAATCGGAAATGACATATTGTGTTGAGACCTGTTTTAACTCATTTAATTCTCTCAATAACCTTAAAAAGTAGATACTAGTATCATCTTCATTTTACAGATGAGGTACAAAGATGTTAAGTATTAACAACCACTAAGGACAGAACGTACAACGTGATAAATATCACTAACCATGAAACCTGTTAAGGGAGCAAACCTTAAGAGTTCTCGCTAGAAAAAGCGGTTAGGTGTTTATCCACAGCCACTCGGTTAGCAAATCAGAGAGTTCAGGTTTGATGTGTGGTCTGAATCATTTGAGAGGTTATGCTCTTAACTGCTGCACTCGACTGCCTCTTTGGAACGTCCTAGTTTAGATTCAGAATAACCAGTCTTCTGACAGGTGATTTGTTCTTCTAAAAGGACCTAATTAATAAGGCACTTTCTGTGCAGATTAATGGCCCCGATTCTTGAATCCATCATAGCTTCTAATATAAATTAGAGTGTTTCCATTTTTGCCTTGGTTCACATAAGTTTTTGCTGGTGGATGAGCTGACAGAATTCGATTCCTGTGTCTGAGAAGCTGGAAAGAAGACCTGGGCCCTGCGACGAACTGTTCCCACCCCACCCAGATCACTGCCCTTTCCTCCCCACTCTGCATGGACCATCCCTCCCCGGCTGCCACACAGCCTACCTGGATCACCGTGTACACTTGAGCTGATGTATTTGACCACTGTAGGCTCTAGGTCTAGCTGGGATCATTTACAACGTAAGATGAAAACCGTAACTTAAGAGCTGGTAGCAGAGCCAACAGAGGAAACCGCCTCTGCCTGGGCCAGTACTGTGACGGTCACACTGGGCAGAAAGAGGTGACCGGTGGCAGGCGCCCAAGGCAGCAAGGGAGAACTGCCTCAAGCTTTGCCCATGACCAGGAGAGAGGAAAATGGCTCTCACGTAGAGAAGAGAAACCCCAAGAATCCACAGCAGCTATGGCCCCCAGAGTTTTCAAGTTCCGTAGGGCAACTAAATGAGGACTCAGAATAATTTTTTCGCTGTTACAAAGAGGTCAGGAGGTCCTAGCTGGCATCTGGGTTGTATTTAGTGTCACTGTTATCTCTAAGAACACTGTGAGCTGTCACTCATGCAGGAAGGAGTGGATCAGAGGTGGAAATAAGAGGGGTGAGGATGGTGCTGTGGCCGGAACCGGAGGCCAGGAAGCGGGATGAGAAGCTTGGGGGTGGTGACGCTCCCAGCCTGACCTCCGTAAGAATACTGGTTCATCGGGAGTCTTCCCACCCAGACCTGATTCCATGTGTCCTTCCTCTGTCATTCAAAGGAACCAAGAACGCAAACTGTCTTGGGGCTCAGATACACACGATGGGTGGAGTGTTTGCCTGTTCATGAGTCTTCCCTTAGGCTTCCGAGACAGAGCCTGGGGTGTGAGGAGGGACACAGGACACACAGGGCAGCATACCAGCAAACAGAGGTCCTGAATCAGACTCCTCCGTGACCTTCAGAAAAATCTGTCAAAAAGGAAAAAAGGAGAGTTTGGCTTAGGTACTCTGTCATAAAAATCTAACCCAAGCTCAGTTTTGTGGGGTGTTGCTTCATGATGGGCAAGAAATAATTATGACTTCATCTAGGAGCAGAGTCTTCTATAAATGCAGAAGTGTGTGCTCGTGGTGACCCTGACTACAGAAAGTGTGTGTGTGTGTGTGTGCGCGCACGTGTGTGTGCACGCGCGCGCAAAGGCAGGAAGAAGTACAGCCAAAAATGAGGATGTTGCTACGCTTGGGTGAGGAGGCGGCTCTTTGCCTTTATAAAACCTCCCGTCTAGACTTGTGTTAGGCTTTGGCAAAGATCTACCTCTCCTGGTACCTGACAGAAACCCGCTACCGTCTCTGCCTTACCTCTTCCAGGGGAGTGTCAGAAATTCCAAAACTGCTGAGGCCCAGGTCAGCCAGCGTCTCCTCCAGCTCCCTGAAAAGGCTAGCATATGCTCTCTGCTTGAAATTCTTATTTGGAAGAAGGAAAACGAGTTCTTGACCGATGCACTCCACCAGCTTCGCCTCTGGAACGTGGTGGCGAACCATATCCACCAGCTCGTTCACGTCCCCTGGGACAAGAGAAAAGGCCGGCGTCAGCCTTTCCCTCCAGCACTGGGACACGGCGGCGCGCAGGCTCCTGCTCTTTTCTGCCTCCATCTGGGGAGGGGCCCTGTCCTTCCCCAGCAGTGACTCTTCAGAGGACTGATGCTCTTTCCTGTCTGCTTTTATTTTTAATTTTATTTTTATCTTTTTAGGGCCGCACCCGTGGCATATGGAGGTTCCCGGCCTAGGGGTCAAACTGGAGTTGCAGCTGCAGGCCTACACCACAGCCACAGCAACATGGGATCCGAGCTGCATCTGCGACCTACACCACAGCTCACCACTGAGCGAGGCCAAGGATTGAACCCGCATCCTCACGGATGCTAGTCGGGATCATTAGCGCTGAGCCACGACAGGAACTCTCCCTTCGTGTCCGTTTTTAGATGAGTTGGCCCTGTGACGGGCACTGACATGGAGATGGAAGCCAACTCCTCCCCAACGAGCTGTGCAGCCCTGGGGGACTCAAGTAACATCTCTGTGCCAGTTTTCTCCTCTGCTGGGTCAAATGTTCTGTTCTTTACAATCGGTACAACATCAGGCAGCTCGTACCCTAGTTTTTCATCTGCGAAAAGGGGAAGATAATGGCGCCCCACTGATTCTTCTTTGTTAGGCTTGGATGAGTTAATATACATGAAACCGGAGAGCAGCGTGCCCACAGACGAGTGTGAGCTGTTGCTGTTGCCATGAACATCTCCCAAGTAGAAAGCTCCTGTCTCAGTGTTGCTCATTCTTCATGTCCACAGCCTGAGGGTTAGGTCAAAATTGCTTTCCTCTCCCTCTTCTGGCCCCAGATGTGGGGGCTTGTCCAAGACTCACACCAGATCTGGCGACCAGGCTGGGTGAGAGCTCCCCTTCGTAAATCGCACACCCAGGCCTGCTCTAACTTTCCAGAGGCCTGGGCCATGTCCCTTGGGGTTGCAGCTGCCTCCTCAACTGAACAAACAAAACAACCTTATTCCCCGGCCCACAGGAGATGCGGAAGGGGGTTGGGAAGCTGTGAGATGGCTGGGGCGCAGTGTGGGTGCACAGCACGGGGCTGGGCAAGTAGTTGGAGCGTCTACCTGATACCCTCACACTGTCAGAACTGAATTTTATGCAGAAGCCTGCGTTACCTTAAAATGAGAAGTTGAATTAAGAGGTTTAAAGCATGCCTGTGAAAACAGCTCCCTAGCGCGTTAGCTTGAGAGGCAGGGCAAAGGCGACGGACCCTGGGATCTCAGACCCCAGCGCCGGGGTTCCTGCAAGTGGCCCCCTCAGTGAGTCCCTTTCTCTCTTTGTTTCAGGAATGACTCACGCGGAGGGATTTCATGGCTTTCAACTCAAACCCTTCTGCCTAGCTGGACTGGAAGTCTTGTTTCATGTCAGACCTGCAGTTGGCCCCAGTTGTCTTCGGCTCGAGCGGACTCCATGCAGGGCAGGAGGCTCCCGTGGGAGGAAGCACCTCTGCCCTAACAGCTCTCCAGGGGTCACGTTCATTGTTCTCGTCGGAAGGAACTCCAGCCCGAAGCTTCTGGATTCGCAGCAACTGTGTCTTAGACGCGTGCGCGTGTGTGTCAGCCTTTCCAGAAGCAGTTCTTCAGGTGGCAGGGCTGTCGGCGGCCGGCAGGGAGGCCTGTGAGTGTGTGAGTCCCGTGCGCGTGTGAGCGAAAGCCTGCATCCCAGGAGCTGGCGGGGTGCAGGGACCTCCTTCTCTTGTTCAGGGCCCAGCCTCTCACTGGGCTTCCCGCCACTCACAGCATTCCTCTTGCAGTCAAAGAAAGCAAACTGCTCTTTAGAAATAAAGGAATGTTTAAGAGATTCGTGCTGCGCAGCAAAATTTGGCTGAACATGGTAAATCAACTACAATAACAAAAAAAGGAAAAAAAAAAGAGATTCACCCCAGCCAGCAGGCTCTGTTTTCAGCTTGATTTTGGTGCATGGCAGTAATTAAAACAGTAAAAGCCATTTTCAGAAAGCAGGGAGGGGCCCACAGCCAAGCAGACCAGGAACAAGACCCAGAGATGCCATCGTAAAAAGACGTGGCCGTGTTCACCTTGGGTTCCGGCAGCACAAAGGGAGGGCACGGAAGTAAATGGGGGCGACTCTGGCCACTTTCCCTCAAATTTTCGTTTTCTTGTTCCACCAGATTTTGGTTAGCGAAGCATCCGTGCTAAGTAGGAGACTGTCCTTTCTTGGCGAAGCAGGCAGGTGACCCCTCACTGGCTTGGGTCAGTATGTAGGTCCGATTTTGAAATAGGGGGCGTGTGCTCTTCCAGCTGTGGGGACACCCCCAGGCATGGACGAGGTGGCTGTTCACGGGGCATGGAAAGCGCTGTTGGCAGGCACTCTGGGGCCGGGCGGTCAGGGTTAGGTTACAAGCGCTTCCCCCGAAAGCCTCTGGCGTCTTCCTGGAGGTGGAGGCGCTGTTTACGAGGCTTAATGCTCCCTAACCCGAGCACGAATTCCTGGAAAATGGGGAGAGTGAGCGAGAGCCAGGAGTGTGAAGCAATGTGCAATTCCGGAGAGCTGGCATCCAAGCCTCCACACCATGCGATCTGACCCTGCAAAAGCTCACTGTGAGGGCTGGGTGTCGCCAGGGCTCCACCCAGGCGCGCCATCGGGCACATTTAGAAGCCTTCTCTACAGACACTGAAGAATGTGGCTTGGCACCAGGCAGGAGGACACAGAGGCTTAGTACGGGCAAGAGCGAGGAGTGAGCACAGACCGGATTCCTCTTTAAAGGGAAAGGGCTGGCGGGCCCGTGACTTCAACATGCCTTTGGGAATGGAGGACGAGAAAGAAGCTCAAAGAAGATGAGCAACTGCATGACTGTGGGCTTGAGAAGCACACAGAGGGTTCCCTCTGCTCCCATTGAAATGCATGGCAGCCACACACACCCACAATACCCAGAGATGATCGCTAGGTAAAACCAAGGTACGGCCTGCCCCTGTCCTCACCGTCCAAGACTTGTTCTGGAGTCATCTCATCGACACAGGCTGGACACCTGCTGGAGTCACCCTTAGACGCACAGCTGCAGGTCCCCTACAACAGATGGCATCAGTCATTTCTACAGCATCTCCTTGATGCCGATAGCTGTTACCATTATGTTTTCTTTCTCATGCTAAGAGTGGTCAATGTTTTCTTTTTTTCTTTTTTTTCTGTCTCTTTAGGGCCACACCTGCAGCACATGGAAGTTCCCAGGCTAGGGATCGAATCAGAGCTGCAGTTCTCGGCCTATACCAGAGCCACAGCAACCTGGGATCCGAGCTGTATCTGCGACCTACACCACAGCAACACCAGATCCTCAACCCACTAAGCGAGGCCAGGGATCGAACCGTGTCCTCATGGATACTAGTTAGGTTTGTTACCGCCGAGCCATGATGGCAACTCCCAACGTATTTTTCTTTACTGTTTTTTTGTCTGTTTTTTGTCTTTTTACCTTTTATGTAGAGCCGCACCCGCGGCATATGGAGGTTCCCAGGCTAGGGGTCTAACAGGAGCTGTAGCCACCGGCCTTCGCCACAGCCACAGCAACGCGGGATCCGAGCCGCGTCTGCAACCTACACCACAGCTCACGGCAACGCCGGATCCTTAACCCACTGAGCGGGTTCGAGCTGGGATCGAACCCGCAACCTCATGGTTCTTAGTCGGATTCGTTAACCACTGAGCCACAAAGGGAACTCCTTTCTTTACTGTTTTAATCTATGATTTCACCTGAACATTTGAGGGTGTGGCTGTTTGATTTTTATTCTGGAGAGTGTGTGTGAATCAGGCAGAGAGAAGCTCAAAGGACCCCTCTGGCTTGTCACTATGTATGTGACAGCCGTAGGTCTGCCTGTGCAGGACATCCTGCGCCTGCCTCCCCAGCGACGCGCGCAGGGCTGTGGAAATCTGCCCAGGACCGGACAGCCCAGAAGCAGCCAGACACTTCAACTGATGCTACAGTAAAATAAGCGTGACAAGAAAACTTGAATGTGAGCAGCGCCTTTCTCGAGGTAGACAGGGGACATTTATCTTACTTTATCTCACTTATCTTCACCACATCCCCAAGAAGCAGAACAGCAATTATGTTTCATTTTCTATGTGGAAAAAAAGCCAGCCACAGCGAAGAATTTATCAATTTGCCTAGGATGACACAGTTTGTTCACTTCGCAGCCCAGCCTTGAACCTGGGGCTCCTACCATGCTGAGATGCTCTCTGCTGGCTGATAGGTTTTTGGTTTCACGACTTTTAGGTTATAGTTCCCAGAGAAGGCTTTTCTTGGCTTTCAGTTACCAGTGAAACTCGGGTTTAATTCAGGAACATACATGTCGGAATGAAAAGGGAATCTTAACCAGCTACTGTCCTTTAAACATTGTAACTTTGCAGCATAAAAGTTTTCACTTGATACCCCCTTCTATTTGTATCAAACCGCATGTATAGTTTAGTATTCTGACTTCTAATAATCTCATTTAAAACCAGTTTTTTTTGAGGGGGCGCACCTGTGACATGTGAAGTTCCTGGGCCAGGGGTCGAACCCATGCCACAGCTGTAACCAGAGTCACAGCAGTGACAACACCGGATCCTTAACCCACTGAGCCACGAGGGAACTCCTAAAACCAGTTGTTTTAATTAGGGTAAAGGATCTCTGTAGGAGAATTCAGAGTGTCCTTTTATCAAAATCTACAAGTGGTTCTGGAAACGCAGAGGTCGACGCTGTTGGCTGGACCTGATTTCTGCAGACGCGTGCGCGATGACAGCACCGCACTGGGCGGTCCTTCCCGCCCACACGGGCTCTTTCTGGACAGACACCCACCTTGCAGCCCACCCTGTGGCTCTGGATGGTCTTCGTCCTGCGCACCAAGGTTAAGTAGAAGCCCGTGCCGAAGCATTTCTTCAGGAAGAGCGGGGTGCCCGAGCAGTAGAGCCGCCCCTGGGAAATGATGGCGATTCGATCCCCGAGGAGGTCGGCCTCGTCCATGTGGTGAGTGGACATGATGATGGTTCTGCCTGCAAGGGCAGCGATCAGGGGAGTCACCAGGCAGGGCCAGGTTCACGTGGGGATGGGAGGGGATTACTGCAGCCGCCCGTTTCGTGGGCTGCAAAGCTGGGAGTTAATAAATAAAAACAAGTATTCTGCAATAAAGTCTAGAATATTAGAATACGAAGGGTGACAGCTAACACTGTACAGCATCCTGCACACTGTAAATCATTGTTTAACAGAGTATTTCTTCACTGGGCATAAGACCTGATGCAAATAAATTACCACGTGTGAGACATGTATTATTGCCAGTCGGCATCTATTGAGTTTTACATGCAAAGACCTCTGGATCATTAAGCACTGCGTTTAGAATCTTTGCAGAGAACACACACGCGGCGCGTGCGCACTGTAATACTAACTGGGGATGTCATTACAAGAAAATGAGGACTCCGGGATGGCAAATCAACCACGGGATGAACCCCACTGTCACTCTTATGGCACTCAGCTCCGACTGCTGTCTCCTGGATCTGCAGCTCCGGCTGAAGGCCCCGTGACAGAGAGGAACCGTCCTGTTTTGAGACATTTCCACCCGCAGAAGTCCTCTGCAGCACTGTGTACAGGCTCGTCACCCTCACAGCTGGTTTTTGTAAGTGTCTTGGGTCCCCTTAATCCAAGGGGAATTTCACCTAGAGCTGCCCCAACTGTTCCAGACAGAAAGGCTGCAGATTGGGAACTTTCTAGAGCATTGTGGGAAGCAGGCTGCTTCATCAGTAACTCCCTGCTTATATTTGCGTAAAAAAAAATTCTCAGGAGGCTTCATCCGGAACTTAGACTCCCTGAAGGCAGTGCTGAAGGCCCATCGGAATGTCGCTGCAGCTGTTACTACGCTGAGCTGCAAAGCGCCGGGGCGAGAGCATGGGGCGCACACACAGAGGCTCGGGGAGAGCACAGGGGCTGCGCAGCGGCTGCTACCTGGGCGGTACTTCAGGAGCAGGTCCCAGATCGAGCGCCTCGAGTAGGGGTCCACCCCAGAGGTGGGCTCATCCAGAACCACCACCTTGGCATCTCCCACGAAGGCAATGGCAACCGACAGCTTCCTCTGCATGCCACCTGCAGGTACGAGGGAGCGGGGTCACGGGGCCACGGAGGACAGAGGAGGGCCCAGGGCTGACCGCATAAGAGAGGTACCTGAGATCCAGAAGCAGCTCCACGCTGCCTCCTTAGATGTTCATACCACGTTCAAAACCCTAGTAGCACAGCCCTCAGGATGCAGAAAAGAAAATCTCTGCCTCCTAGGATCAGACCATTTGAAGACTATTCTTTTTTTTTTCTTTTTTAGGGCTGCACCTATGGCATATGGAGGTTCCCAGGCTAGGCGTTGAATCAGAGCTGCAGCTGCCGGCCTACGCCACAGCCACAGCAATGTGGGATCCGAGCCTCATCTGTGGCATACACCACAGCTCAGGCAACACCAGATCCTTAATCCACAAAGAGAGGCCAGGGATCGAACCTGCATCCTCATGGATACTAGTCAGGTTCTTAACCCGCTGAGCCACAACGGGAACTCCCTATCTCAACTTTTACTTCAAAGACATACACATCAGAGCAATTACAAGCCCGGGCTGCGGTGAGATGGTGTTCCACGTGGGAAATAATCCAGAGGTGGGCAGCTCCTTGATGCCCAGCATAACTTCATAGACTGTTCCCACCCTTAGGAGCTCTCCTGTGGTGAAGCCTCAGAATACACACGTGTACACATATATGCGCATGGCCCTGAGCGCTGGGAAACGACAGACCGGCCATCTGAAGCCCTGACTTTTTTCAACACCAAGCACCTGACAGATGCTGAGCTTCTTCGTTCCTCCTGTGGTGGAGGCCTGTGTCCTCCAGCACGGCCTCCATCTCCAGCTGGGCCTCCCCCCAGGACTTCCCTTTCAGCTGGGCGTAGAACAGGATGTGCTCAGCCACGGTGAGGCTACAGGGACGGGGCAACGAGAAAGGCAATGCGCTCAGCAAGTCCACTGCTAGCAATTTACCTTACAGAAATAATCGAGGGTGGGCACAGAGGCTTAGCCATCACGATGTTATAACAGAAAAACAAGATGAAAAAACCGACCTTGCGAAAATATCTAAGAGGGGACAGCTTAAATTACACATTAAATAATGGAATAGTATGTATACATTAAAACATATTTTATAAAAGAAAATGTAAGCATGAAAAGGTGTTCATGATATCGTAGGTTCAAAAAAGCAATCACATTTTAAAAACTAGCAGGTTATACAAAACTATACGCGGAGTTTTACTCTCTTTTATAATGTTAACGATATATGTATATCTATACATGCATAACAAAGGTCTGGAAAATTACATATTATAGTGGTTCTGTCCGGGTGGTGAAATTATAGGTGATTTTGCTCCTGTTGTTGTAATCTATATTTCCTTCCTTTCTTCAATGAGTGTATATAACCTTTTAAATAAGAAATACATTTTGGGAAAAAAAAGCCACTGAAAAGCCTCCTAAGTCAGTGCGTGATGTCTCCTCTCTAATCCCCGAGAGGGACCAGACTTCTGGGCAAGACTGAGCAAGGGCCCAGGACCAGCCTCCCTGGCACAGAGATGGCAGCATCTCTTGTGAGCAGGAAGACCTCAGCCCTGAGCGCTGGAGGCACAGTCTGGTGTTCTGAGGGACATTCTCACTGCCAGCAGGCCAGGGGACCTTGAATGTAGGGGGCAACAAAGAAGAGTGTCGCCTCCTGCCCCCGGAGTGGGCGTCCCTAACTGGGCCCTGGAGAACCTACCGCTGGGGGCAAGGTGAGGGCAGGGTGTGGGGACGGTCTCAGTTCCCAGCTCACTTACTGGTGGAACAGGATGTTGTGCTGTGGACACAAGCCCAGGCTCTGCCGGATGGCGTCCAGGCTGGTCTCGACGTCCTTTCCCCCGATGAGCACGGTCCCGGATGTCGGTGGCAACAGCCCTGTCACGATGGACCTGCCAGATGCAGGAGTCAGTGGCAGAAAGGATGGCCTTGGGACAGCAGCCTCCACCCCAGGGCGGGTGAGGACTCTCAGCAATTCCCGCCAGGGCCCCTCAGTTAGACCCAAACCATCATGAGCTGCAGGAACCAACAGCCCCGTGTGGGACTTGGCACTGGTGTGTGCATCCAGGCCTTCAGGCCGTGACCACGTCTGCCTTCCTCTCTGCCTCACTTACTCCTAGTGCTCGCAGGCAGCATTCCCAGCTGCAGAAAGCTGGCTTGCAGCCGGAGATCTCGCCCCAGCTCAGCCATCACCGCTCCTGGTGCCGCAGGGGCTCAGGCAGAGGTATTCAGTACAAGGGGCCAGATTTTGTCTGGGGTCACCATTTGAAAGGGCAAAGTCTTGGTGAGAAGCCTAGGCATTCAGTATGTATTTGTTAATCAACTGATTGAAGCCAGACCTGGGAATTACCACTCCATTTTTTTGGTAAAATGAGAATGGGACTCTCACCTCATGAGGCTGTTGTGAGGGTTAAATACAGTTGATACCTATTAAGCACACAGAACAGTGCCAGCTTAAAGTAAAACTCAAAAGTACTGCACTGCTTTTATGAAACATTGTGTTTCAGCCCCAGGGGATGTTGCATTTCCCATTCATGAAGTAATGTGTTTGCCTTTGGGGTCCTGAATGGGCCTTCGGACTCTGTGACTACATTAGTAAACGAGGAGAGAAATTAGATGGGTGGGAGCTGCCCCTCCTAGCTCTGGCCCTGAGTTCAGATACAATCGCTGGCTCTCTGAACTTGTCTGTTGATCAATCACTAGAGGGAAACAGAAGCAAGTATAATGGCCCCAGCCCCACATTCCATTCAGAGGACATTCCAGCACAGGGTGGACACCACTGTTCCTTCCTGGGGCTCTGTCAGAAGCGTTCACGTGGGTTCCCTGACCCTGCAGAGAGGACCCCCCAGCTGTTACTTGGGAAACCTTAGCTGTCATGTTTCCTCCCAGCAGATGGCGCTCAGGCTCCTTCTAAAAGCAAAGGGGGGCTTCCTGAGCTGAGGCCTCTGAGGGCGCCTTCGTCTCCCGCCACAGCCCCTCTAATGGCATCCTTTCGCCTTCTGGGTAGGAACAGGAATGCTCTTTGAAAGTACGGAGTGCTCTGTAGCTGGAGGCATGTGGCGGTGTGGCCACGGCCTCACCACCACCGTGACAGCAATGCTGGAGAGGCCAGGGGTGGGGCCGGCGCACGGCACTGGAGACCAGAGGCCACTGCGGGAGGACCTGGCTCTTGTCCCCGCAGAACCGACAGGACTTGGTGACCTTGGGAAGGTCACGTCAGCTCTCTGGATGTTCACTGCCCTGGCACACAAAGCCGGCAATAACCTTACGACTCCGCCTCCCTCTCCAACTTCACGTGACTGTCAACTACAACAACCTGTGCGTGTAAACGCTGACAGCTGCAGTGAGCTTTACACTTTCCTGGCGCACAAACAGAGCACATTTCTATCACCGAAAGGCAGTGCGAAGGGGAGACTGCGGGTAACAGAGGGAAGGACGGAGCCAAACAACAAGAGACTCACAAAGTGGTGGTTTTCCCCGCTCCGTTGGGGCCCAAGAAGGCGGTGATCTGGTTTTCATAGAAGGTGATATTGAGGCGGTCCACGGCTGGCCTGCCATAGGGCTCAAAAATCTTCACCAGATTCTTCACACACACCCCGGGGACCAAGCCTGGAAGCTCACGTTCAAAGAAGCTCTCTTGTTGGAAAAAATGAACATGACGTAAATACAGTGTTTTAATGCACACGGTCCCCAAGGTTCTTCCTTCGGCCTGCTGTCTTCGGCCCCATGGCCTTAGGGTGGAAGAATGAGTGCAGAACAATGGTAGTCACCTGTCTAACATGTAGCAAACAGTTACTCTGCAGGCGCTGCTTCAAGGGCTTTGTAGGGATTTCCTCATCTCACCTTAAAACAGCCCTAGGAAAACAGGTATTGCTACGCCCAGCTCTACAGATGAGGAAACCTAAGACAGAGACTTCAAGAATCCGGTCAAGGCCATGTGGCTTCCGAGTGGCAGGGCTGGGATTCACTCTAACCCGGAGCGCACGCCCTGCGTGGAGACTTAGCCCGAAGCTCGGCCTTCAGTCCAGGCCCTCGTGTCTGACAGTCTCCTGGGCGTTTCCTCATGGATTTCTTGGAACAGGTCAGGCTGATCTTCTCCCCCGAGCAGAGTTTTCCTTCAGACTCTCCTGTGTCCATTCTCGGAGCTGCCTTTCTTCTAGTCACCGTGGCCCAAACCTTTGCGTCACCTCTGACTAACGCTGACTCCTGGCTCCTCGGACCTCCAGCGTTTCTCCAGTTACGTGGGCAGGACAGTCCACGCTCCCTCATCACTCTCTCTCAAGCTGTGCCCGCTCTTCCGCTCCCACACCCCTTCTCCGGAGACCTGCCTTACCGTGCGGCCCGCTTCCCCGGACCCCAGCCTCTCCCTCCACTCGCCCCATACGGCCCCACCTATATTTTATATCATACAGTTCCAAGTGCTCACTTGCCCCATACGGCCCCGCTTGTATTTTACACCATATAGTTCTGAGCACTTATTCCCCTGCAAAAAATAAAAATAAAAAAAGCCCGTGCTTCCTCTCTCTGTGCCTGCTGGCCTCATGTTGGGACCAGCCCCCAGCCCCCTGATTTCGGCCTCTGAATCCCGCTGTGGGAGGAGGATCCGCCACAGGATCTGCTGACTGGAAACCCGCCCTCTGCAGGGCCCCTGGTCCCAACCTCAGCTTTGTGAAATGGCACCTGGGTTGGGCAAGTGGCATGGAGGCCGGACGCAGCCCAGCGGCCTACACCCGGGGTGAGGATAGCAAGAGCATTTTCGCACCCCCAGGTACGTTCTAGAGAAAGGCACGTGCTTGAGGAACAGAGCACACGGGAGGAGCCCAGAACTGAGGAGAAGCAAGGAGGCAAGGGCCAGGGAACACTTGCAAACTTAGCCCGTGAGATGAGGAACTATTCGGTAACGTCCACGGCCAGGAAAGGCTTTTGACAGCTTGAATGAATGGGCTTCTTGATCTGTAAACTACACTGAAGTGCGGTCAGCCCCACTAGCCTCTCCCCCCTGTGGCCAGAAGCATTTATTTTTGTCTTTCCTTATAGCTCATATCCGCTTTGAGTCCTGGTGACCCAAGTTATTGTTCTTGCTAAATCCTCGGAAGTCAGCGCATTTGTGTGCATTTGTGCAACTCGCTTGGGGTTTGCCTAACAAGGGCACAAACACCCCCTCAGACTCGGGATTGGCTTTCTCCAGGAAATATGCGTTCACGTCTGGCCGGACCAGTCATTCCACACACGTGCAGCTGGTCCCTGGAGAAGCTGCCAGGTTTAACCCTTGTCAACAGAGAAGGTCATTTTCCCGGTTCGACGCCCCCCTAGTCATGAGGCGTTTCGCTCTGGCCCTTTGCCGTGTTCTGAGCCATCTCCCTGCCTCTGCCCTGTGTTCTTTGCTGAGGTTTTTACCATTTTTTCCCTCCGGGTGTTCTGAGTCCTCCATCTCCTCTGTTACAGGTTCTGTCTTCTCCAGGGCCCTTTCTTCTCTGGTCGAACACCCTGCACCAACCAGAAGCCACTGTTACTCTCCTGCTGAGAGCTGAGACCCAGTAAAGGCAGGAAAGGAGGGGAGAAGAGGGAGTGCAGAGCTTCCTGCCGTAGCCGGAAAGCACAGTTCCCTCCGAAGGCCGACTCGGCATTTCCAGGACCGGCCCGAGCAGGCCCGGCCAGCCTCTGACCTGGAAGACTGCAGGTCTGACCGTGGCTGGTGGTGCCTCCCGGCTGGTGGACACGGCAGCCTTTGCAGAACCCGGAGGCAGCTTTGTAACAGGCATTTCACCCATCATCGTAACATGCCAAGAGGGGCCCACAGTGTCAGAAATTGTGATTAAAAAAAATTTTTTTTAAATAGGATTGACTTTGAAATGAATTAATTTTCTTTAGCTCATCAGCAGTACTTTTCACTCCAATCCCAAATTTATCAAAGCCGTGGTGAATCCTGAGTATATTCAAGCTGATCTGATGAGCAGCCAGATTGAGAAACCGTTTCCCCGAGAAATCTACCTTTACGGGCATTCAAATCTTTGAGGATTAACACCAGCGTTGAGCCTGGTTAGTGTGCAGGCTTGCACAAATTGTGAGTTGTGGTGTAGACACACACATATGCTCATACTCACACATACTCCCTCCCTGCCCCCTCCCCATCTCCTGGGCACTTTTTATAAACTTGGCATTTGGTTTAAAAAGACAACAGGACACTGTGAAAGGTGAAAAGAAGCAGAAAAGTGAGCATGCGCGAAAGGAGAGAAGACAGCACGGGCAGGGGAAAACCATGTCACTGAGCATCTAAGGCTCTGGCCTCAAGTGCACATATGTGAGCAGGGTGAATTGGGGGGCGGGGGGGGCTGCATTCAGGGCAGGTCGAAGTTCTCGGGCCAGGGATTGAACCTGAGCTGCAGCAGTGACAACACCAAGTCCTTACTTAACTGCTAGGCCACCAGGGGAGCCAGGGCGAATTTTTGATGCAACGGCCAACCAGGGCCTCCCTCTGTCCACACTGCCGTCTGCAGGTTTGCAGGCTCCACGGTGGAGCGGAGAGAAACGGGGCTGATGGACAGGGACCCGCCACCTCCAGCACTTCTATTTCCGTTTCCTGAAGGACTTTTAAATCTAGTTCCCCCGATTCTTTTATCATGCTGCTCTGACATGTAATCGCAAAACAGCAAGGGGAAACATTCTAGTCAACAGAGTGAGTTCCTTGCCAGGAAGTACAAGTCTCGGTTTCAGGTTTTGTCCCAGGAGAGCAAGAGGAACCGGGCAGGACACTGGACGTCTTCATCTGTGAAAGGAGGGGATTAGGTGGAAAGACGCGGCTCTTTTATGATTTTAGGGAGATTTAGGAATCTGCTCCGGTGTAGCCTGTGAAACAGGTAGAAAACTTTTGGCTTCTGTTGGCAAAAATACAATGGGACTTATTTTTGAAGGAGCACATTTGACTTAAGTTTTTCTTTTTCTTTCTTTTCTTTTCTTTTTTTTTTTTTAGAGGTAGAGTATCTGCTGAGATTGTGGAGGAAAAAAAAAATGCCCGCAAGTCCTGATATTCATTGAAATTAGAAACATTCTGGGAAAAAACTTCTGTGCCAAAAATTCACATTTATGAAGGGTTAAAAATTTACTGTAGCAGAAATTTAAGTTTACAGATAGACAAAGCTAACATGATGGAAAAAACAAAACAAAATAAAACTGAGCTACTGAAGTGCTGTTTGTTTGAAGCATTTAAAAAAAAAAAGCAACTAACCGCCACCCCTCAAGCCTTTTAAAGGCCCCAGGCTAATCCCCCAGAGAAAACAAACATCTATCTTAGTGCTTAAAGGATAAAGCCTGGCCCAGGCTCACTAAAACAAAGAGCAGGTAGGTGAGGGATAGAGCAGAAAGCATTTACTTTGCTTCCAAAGTCTCTCAGCTCCAGGGAGGTCCCCAGCTCTCAGCTCTGGAGTTTCCTTCCCCAACCCCCGCCCCCAGCTACCGGCCTACACCACAGCCACAGCAACCAGGATCCAAGCTGCATCTGCAACCTACACCACAGCTCACGGAAACCTACACCACAGCTCACAGAAATGCCAGATCCTTAGCCACTGAGCGAGGTCAGGGATCGAACCCACAACCTCACGGCTCCTAGTCGAATTTGTTTCCCCTGTGCCACGACAGGAACTCCAGCTGTGGGGTTTCTCTGCCTCCTCCTGCCTCACCAGACTCTGGCGTTTCCCCCCACTTTGAAAACTCTCCCTTGGCCCCTTGTCCTCTTCAGGAGGAAAGGTAAATTTAATCCGTGATGCATTCTGGGCAAATGTCCTTTTAGCCTCTTTCCCAACCAGAAGAAAGGATAGTACTAAGACAACCTGGAAGTATTTGCCTTGCAGGTCACAGCTCTGCCCCAGCCTCTGGATGGGCCCTTACTTTGGGAAAATAAATTCATTTATATTTGAAAAAGTGGAGAGGAATAAAAAAGCAGAAGAGGGGAGACAGCGGAAGATGAATGCAAAGGTTCCTCTATGAGTCTTTGGACCCATTTGTGTTAACTGAGAAGTTGCAATACTCATTTGTACCCTGAAGTGGTTTCGCCTTCTTTTAAGTCTAATCCCCTGGGCACAACCAGGACACAAGGCTTTATCAATGCTCAGCCATTGCCCTGGCCCAGTGACTAACAAAATGTGGGCTCCCAGAGGTTGTGGTGCTGCCCCAAGGAGCAGGGCCCCCAGCAGAGAGCTAACTAATGAGGAAGCTCACACTCCATGTAAAAGCCACCTCTACAATGCACGTATATCCCACGCATAGCCAAAGGAGCTAATTTCAAACATTTAAGTTGTTTTCCGTTTTTAATTAAAAATTTTTAAATAACTCACCTTCACCACCAAGCCAATAAGACTCTTGTAAAAGAAAGTACCAAGGAAGTGGAGTTCCATAGTCCCCTAAAAATAGAAAGGCAAATAAAGTGAAAAAGCCTAGTAGTCCCATCTTACCATGATTCTATAAGATCTAGAATTCCACTACCTGAACCTCAGATTGTAACTACAGATATTTACAGTCATAAGCATTACATGTCAATCCACATGATTCCTCCAAGACTACTCCTTCCAAAATATTTTAATTCAAAAGGTAATTTTATTTTATTTTATTTGTGGCTGCACCCACGACATATGGAATTTCCTGAGCTGGTGACTGAACCCGAATCACAGAAGTAACTTGAGCCATTTCGGTGACAATGCCTGATCCTTAACCCACTGTGCCACAAGGGAACTCCCAAAAGATCATATTTTGGGGGTAAAACTAGAAACATGAAGACTGGTGATCTTGGCTGACTAGTTTTCCAAGAAAACATTTCACTAAAGAATTAAGGCATGTCATTTTTAACAATTACCCAATAATAATAATGATGATAATCACTAACATTCATTGAACGCTTTTTCTGTTTCAAACATTGCAGTAAGCACTTTCCATGTGCTAAATAATTTAATTCTTAAAACAACACTAGGGGATAGGCAGTATTATCATTCTTGTGAATAAGGAAATAAGACACATTGAGTTTGAAGCATCTGCCCAAGGTCACAGCTAATTTGATAAAGGTGGAGGAATTTCAACACAGGCAGTCTGGTTCTGATACTACTGATCTCAACTACCTCATTCTACTGGATCTATTTGGGTTTCAGGGGAAAACTCCCAAATTTCTAGTTCAGTTCTCCTGGCAGGCTTTGCTGCCTATAAATGTTGATTTTTCAAGAACACTGTTTTTGCTTGTTTAATAGTTATCCTGTGTTTCATGGCCAATGCTAGACTGTAAGCTCCTCAAGGGCAGGCTCATGTCAGTCTCTCCCACTTCTTTTTTCCCAGAACGTGGTGCTGCTGGGCCTAGCACCGAGGCGCTACTCAGTACATAGTGGATGAACAAATTAAAGCTTCGGCTAGGTTCAAATAAAGCTTTGAAATAGGTACAAATTTTATTTTCAATCTAATTAATTTTTATTTATTATACCTCCTTCCAGTGACCCACCGAGATGGGAAAAATAAAGGCTGAGAAAGGTCAAGTGTGTTTCTCAAATTCACCGTTATGGGTGGAATGGCACCTCATGGTTGCCCTACCCCACCAAAAAAGGTATGTTGAGGTGTGTAGCAGAACACAAAGTAATTATTTGGTCTCTATTATTTTGCATTTTAGCACACACCTCAACTGTGGTGCAATGGGACTGGTGGCCTCTCTGCAGTGCAGGACAGAGGTTGGCCCCCTGGCCCGGGCACAATGGGTCAAGGATCTGGTGTTGCCGCAGCTGCAACACAGGTTGCAACTGCGGCTCAGATATGATCCAATGCTTGGGAACTCCATATGCCATGGGGTGGCCAAAAAAGGAAAAACAAAACCAAAAAACTTGGTCTTCATCCTCAATTCCTGGCACTGAGCTCCTAAAACCCTTGGACTTTCCTAAGTGATGAGAGGCTTCTGTTACTCAGTTTATGTGCGAAGAAGTGCAAGAGATTTTTGTGTATGTTATTTGTACCCTGAAAATTTTGCTGAATGTTTAATTAGCTCTAACAGGTTTTTTTTTTTTTTTGGTGGAGTCTTTAGGATTTTCTATACATAAAATCATGTAGTCTACAAATGTGGCAGTTGTACTCCCTCTTTTCCAATCTGGATGCCTTTTATTTTTCTTGTCTGATTACTGTAGCTAGGGCTTCCGATATTATGTTGAATAAAAGCCGTAACTGGGCATTCTTGTCTTGAGCTTACAGGAAACGCTTTCAGCTTTTCAATGTTGAGTATGATGTCACCTGTGAGCTTGTCATATATTGCCTTTAATATGCTCTCTATCCACTTTGCTGACAGTTTTCATCATAATTGGATGCTGAATTTTTTTGTGTGTGTGTCTTTTTGCCTTATTTAGGGCTGCGCCCGCGGCATATGGAGGTTCCCAGGCTAGGGGTCTAACAGGAGCTGTAGCCGCCGGCCTTCGCCACAGCCACAGTAACACGGAATCCGAGCCGCGTCTGCGATCTACACCACAGCTCACGGCAACGGCAGATCCTTAATTCACTGAGCAAGGCCAGGGATCAAACCCGCAACCTCATGGTTCTTAGTCGGATTTGTTAACCACTGAGCCACGACGGGAACTCCTCGATGCTGAATTTTATCAAGTGCTTTTTCTGTGTCTATTGAGGTGACATAAATGATTTTTATGATCATATGATATGATTTTATCCTTATGATTTCTATCCTTCATTTTTTTAATATGGTGTATCACACTGATAATGCAGATGTTGAATCATCCTTGCATCCCTGGAATAAATCCCACTTGATCATGTGGTATAAACCTATGTATTACTGAATCTAATTTGCTAATATTTGTTGAGGATTTTTGCATCTTTGTTCATGAAGGATTTCACCGTTAGTTTTCTTTTTTTGTGGCATCCTGTCTGGGTTTGCTGTCAGGGTAATGCTGGCTTTGTAAAATGTGCTTGGAAGAGTCTTTTTTTTTTTCTTGGTGAGTCTAGCTAAAGGTTTGTCACTTTTATCTAGAACCAGCTCCTAGTTTCATTTATCTTTTCTATTGTCTTTTTAGTCTCTATTTCATTTATTTCTGCTCTTATCTTTGTTATTTCCTTCCTTTTACTTTGGACTTGTGCTTTTTCTAGGTTCTTGAGGTGTAAAGTTAGGTTGTCTATTTGAGACTTTTGTTTCTTGAGGTACACATTTATTGCTATGAACTTCCCTCTTAGAACTGTGTTTGCTGCATACCATTAATTTCCATTTTTCATTTGTTTCAAGATATTTTTTATTACCATGATTTCTTCCTTGACTCACTGGTTATTTTAGCATGTTATACAATCTCCACATATTTGTGAATTTTCCAGTTTTCTTCATATCATTAATTTCTAGTTTTATACCACTGTGGTCAGAAAAGATGCTTGATATAATCTAAACCCTCTTAAACTTACTGAGACCTGTTTTGTGGCCTAATATATGACCTATCTTGGAAAATGTTCCATGTGCTTCTGAGAAAAATGTGTATTGTGTTGCTTTGGATGGAATGTTCTATTAATATCTTTTAAGTTCATTTGGCCTAATATATCCTTTAAGGCCAATGTCTCCTTATTGATTATCTCTCCCTCAATACCGAATGATATCTTTGCCAGGTAGAGTATTTTTGGTAGGAATTTTTTTTTCTTTCACCACTTTGAATATATTGTTTTACTCCCTTCTGGCCTGCAAAGTTTGTGCTGAAAAAATCTGCTGATAGTCTTATGGGGCTCTCTTGTATATAACAAGCCGTTTTTCTCTTGCTCCTTTTAATATTCTCTCCTTGTCTTTAGCTTTTGATATTTTAATTATAATGTGTCACAGTGTGTTCTCTTTGGGTTTATCGTTTTCTGGAACTCTCTGGGCTTCCCGGGTATGAATATCCATTTCCTTTCCTTAATTAGGGGAGTTTTCAGTCATTATATCTTCAAATAAGATTTCTGTCCCTTTATTCTCTGAGAGCCCTATAATGCAAATGCTAGTCCATTTAATGTTATCCCATAAGTCCTGTAAGACATCCTCACATGTTTAAAATTCTTTTTCCTTTTTGCTACTCTGAGTTCCACCTTGTCTTTTTTATTTATTTTTCTTTTAATGATTTTTTTCCCATTATATCTGGTTTAGTGTTCTGTCAATTTTCTACTGTACAGCAAGGTGACCCAGTCACATAGACATATATACATTCTTTTTTCTCACATTTTCATGCTCCATCAGAAGTGACTAGATATAGTTACCTGTGCTATACAGCAGGATCTCATTGCTTATTCATTCCAAAAGCAATAGTTTGTGTATATTAATTCCAAATTCCCAATCTATCCCAATCCCTCCTCCTCCTCCTTGGCAACTGCAAGTCCATTCTCCATGTCCATGATTTTCTTTTCCGTGGAAAGTTTCATTTGTGCTGTATATTAGATTCCAGATGTAAGTGATATCATATGGTATTTGTCTTTCTTTTTCTGCTTACTTCATTTAGTATGAGGGTCTCTAGTTCCATCCATATTGGTGCAAATGGCATTATTTTGTTCTTTTTTATGGCTGAGTAGTATTCCATTGGGTATATATATCACATCTTCTTAGTCCATTCATTTTTCAGTGGACATTTAGGTTGTTTCCATGTCTTGGCTATTGTGAATACTGTTGCAATGAACACACAGGTGCATGTGTCTTTTTCAAGGAAAATTTTTCCAGATATATGCCCAAGAGTAGGAATTGCTGGGTCACATGGTAGTACTATATATAGTTTTTTAACATACCTTTATACTGTTTTCCATAGTGGTTGAAACAATTTACATTCCCACCAAGAGTTCAGGAGGGTTCCCTTTTCTCTACACCCTCTCCAGCATTTGTTATTTGTGAATTTATTAATGATGGCCATCTGACTGGTATGAGGTGTTACCTCATAGTAGTCTTGATTTGCATTTCTCTAATAATCAGTGATGTTGAGCTTTGTTTCATGTGCTTGTTGGCCACCTGCATATCTTCTTTGGAGAAATGTCTATTAAGGTCTCTGGCCCATTTTTCAATTGGGTTGTTGGCTTTTTTGTTGTTGAGTGGTATAAGTTGTTTGTATAGTTGGAGATTAAGTCCTTGTCAGTTGAATCATTTGAAACTATTCTCTCCCATTCTGTAAGTTGTCTTTTTGTTTTTTTAATGATTTCCTTTGCTGTGTAAAAGCTTGTCAGTTTGACTATGTCCCATTGGTTTATTTTTTATTTTATTTCTGTTGCTTTGGGAAAACTGACCTGAGAAAATATTTGAAAGGTTGACGTCAGAGAATGTTTTGCCCATGTTCTCTTCTAGGAGTTTGATGGTGTCTCATCTTACATTTAAGTGTTTAAGACATTGTGTGTTTATTTTTGTGCATGGTGTGAGGGTGTGTTCCGATTTCACTGATTTACATTCAGCTGTCCAGGTTTCACAGCACCACTTGCTGAAAAGACTGTCCTAAGCTGAAGCTGCAGCAATGCTGGATCCTTAACCCACTGTGCTGGACTGGGCATGGAACCTGTGACCCAGCACTCCCAAGATGCTGCCAATCCTGCTGCACCACAGTGATAACTCCTGTTTATTTTGCTTTTATTTTTATTGCCTTAGTGGACTGACCTAAGAAAACATTGGTACAATTTATGTCAGAGAATGCTTTGTCTCTGTTCTCTTCCAGGGGTTTTACGCTGTTATGTCATATATAAATCTTTAAGCCATTTTGTGTTTATTTTTGTGTATGATGTGAGGGTGTCTTCTGACTTCATTGATTTACATGTGGCTATTCAGCTTCTCCAAAACCACTTGTTGAGGAGACTGTTATGTATTTCTGCAAATTTTGTTGAAGATTAATTGACTGTAGGTGTGTGGGCTTCTTTCTGGGTTCTGTATTCTGTTCCATTGATCCATGTGCCTGTTTTTGTACCAATACCACATTGTTTTGATTTCTATTGCTTTGCGGTATTGTCTGAAGTCTAGGAGCACTATGTTTTCATTTTTATTCTTTTTTCTCAGGATTGCTTTGGCAATTCTGGGTCTTTTAGGGTTCCATACAGATTTTAGGATTATTTGTTTTAGCTCTGTAAGACACGTCATGGGTAATTTGATACAAATCACATTAAATCTATAGATTGCTTTAGATCACATTAAATCTATAGATCCATCTATAAATGGTCATTTTAACAATACTTATTCTTCCAACCCAAGAACATAGGCTATTATAAAGAGTAAGATTTAAGCTAGATGAAAAAGGGAGACTGGGATCTGAAGAACCTAATTACATTTACCTTATGGAGGGGGACTTTTACCTGGAAAAACCTGGTCAAGATACCAGGCAAGCAAGCCATACAGAGCAGCATCAAGGAGCATCATCTTCATGGACATCAGAAAACTGAATTCATCCCCTTCCATGGGACTATTCCCGATGTTGCTCCACTGCAGCCCCAGGCCTTGCTCCTCAAAGCGAGCCAGGTACTCAGTGCCAAATCCAAACGCCACAGGTGAAAGCAGGCTCTGCAGTGGGGCAAAACGGGTATGAAAGATGAGCAGAAAATCTTTTACCCAACCAACAGAACCCACAAGGTAGGGAGAGGGCCAAAAGGGGGTCCATGTTGTATCCAGGTGTAAGGCCACCCCAGAGACAGTCTCCCACAGGAGGCTATTTCTTGGAATGCCTCTCCAGCCTCAGGGATCCCCACCCAATACCCACTGGGCCACCTCTCACATGTCCAATGGAACACAGTAGTGTATTGGGGCAGACAAACATCACATAGTATAACATAGCAAAGGACCAAAGGTCCTCATGTTATCTCCATACCTTTTCCCCTTTCTTTCTACTTTTTTCCTAAAATCTCACAATTCTTGGTAGAACAAAGAAGCTAACCTGAGCTGCTTGGTAACAATTCCTTTAGAAGTGTCCTTAGAGTCATCACTGTCCTAGGGCAGGCTAGAGGGCCAGGCAGGGGCTGGTCTCATGACCTCCTGGGCTCTGTCAGGTCAAAAAGGCCTTGGGTCACACCGACTATCCCCTTTTCCCATATTCAGACTGGGGACAATCATTTTCTCAGGTTTTCTGTTGGGAGCACCAGTAACTGAATAGGTGGCATGCAGGAGGAAGTCTGAAGAGGAAATTTCCCAGCCACATGCTCATGGGTGGTCCCTGGCATGCAGAAAGCATGGAAACACATGCAGAGGGATGAACTAGTCCCGTTTCCTCTGCTGGGAGACCTACCTACAGTTTGCAGGACCCAGGCTGGGATTCAGTGTCTCTCTGCGGAAGAAGGGATTTCCCAGCTATATGTTCATGAAAGGCATCTAAAAAATCCTCAGTCCAGCCCTGATCCAAGAACTGCCAGCACGGTAGCTTCTGGCAGATCCACACACTCAAGAAACGAGTTGTGGCTTCAAAATACCAACTGTCTGTCTACTTAATATAGCAAGGTAGCCCAGCTCTGCCCACAGGCTGAGTCCTAAGGATTCTTGCCCATGTGATCGTGTTAGAAAATTGGGGGCCATAAAAAACACCAATTAATTCTTATATAACATGAGAAATAAAAGGCAGATGCCCTGGAAGCACTAGAGCCAAATACGTTTTAGTTGTGAGAACAGACTTAGATCTTCCCCAGTGAGAGGCAAGTGTGGTCCTTTCTCAACTGCATCTTATGAAGAATTGCGGATGGGGAGATTCTGGAGGGCAAGGAAATTTGACCCCACAGGGCCCAGAAGCTGTCTGACCTGGTTAAGACAGGGTGTAAATGGCTCATTTGAAAACAATTAGAGAAAAAGACAGTGTCTAAAGCAATCAAAAGTCAATTTCTGGAGACCTCTCCTGGAAAGAAGGCCTGATCCCGGACTGGCTCATTTCTGTACCCTCTCTGAGTGCACTGGTAGCACATGATAAAGAGACAGCAGAGCTGCCCTGATTCGAGATCTCTGGGAGAGAAACAAAAGCTTTTAACTCATGGAAACATCTTTCTGGACAGAATAGTCAGGGGGCAATCTCCCTCCCTTATGGATCTTGTTGAAAGCTAGGGAAAAACCCAGTGAAATGGGTCCTGCTGTTCTTCTCTTATGGATGCACAAAGGGACCCATGGCTGAACTGGTTTTCAGTTACTTCTCAGGGCAGACTAAGCAAGCAGGAGGAAACGTTAGTTTGCCCAGGGCAAAGACTACTCCCACTTTGGTACCTGTGGTTTTTTTTTTTTTCGCATATGGAAGTTCCCAGGTCAGGGACTGAACCCAAGCCATAGCAGCAACCTGGGCCACAGCAGTGACAATGTCAGATCCTTAACCCGCTAGGCCACCAGGGAACTCCTGTACCCGTGCCTTTAAATCTTATGTTCCTTTATGCCAGAGGGCGAAGTGTGAGCCAGTCCTCTCAGACTGCCCCATGCCCCTCAGGTGGCGCGTATTGTGTGCTAGGGGTGGGCCCAGGGCCCCTCACCACAGCTGTCTTCAGGTCGGCCGTCATCCGGTCCCGCCAGGCGAAGCAGAGGATGTGGGGCAGGTAGAGGGTGAGGTAGATGACGCCGCTGCAGGCCGCTGCTAGGCTGGCCTTGGAGAAGCAGGTGCTGAGCAGGAAGCACTGCATGATCGTGGCCGTGGAGAAAGCCGACAGGAACAAGAAGAGGATGAACGGATTACTGTAATGCAGGATCCTTCCATGCTGAAAAGAAGATGCCGCTTGAGTCAGTAATTTCTACCTGTGTCCAGGGGCTCCACAAGTCTCAGGAGACACCGTTGTGCTTTGATTCCGGGGCCTTCAGAAGGCCTCTCTCCCACCAGCCTATTGTTGGTATCTAAATTTCCCCATTTAGAACTCAGTGTGTTGAGTTCCTCTAATTTTAATGATGTCATTTTCCCCTAGGAGGGTAACACATTAAGCTGCCTATCAGAATAAAGTCATTATTATGTGTTCAGTAAGGGAATCTTTGGTGGGAGGAGGATAGCGTAGAGCAGGTGAGGAAGGTCTGAAGGGCAAGTCTTAGAACATCAATAGCTCCTAAGATATACTGATAGATAAGGGGAAAAAGACGGAGGTGGGAGACCACCCAACAAGCTTTAACATCTTGCCTGGGGCCTGACCTACTGACTTAGCATTCATACTTACAGTCCAAGATCTGCCTATCACATAGGTGAAGATAATAATTAATCCACATCACTTGAAAGTGGGTTAATCCACACAACTCACAATATCATGTATTTCATAAAACCTATAGGCAATATTCAGTATCTTTCACGTTAACTACTGGGTTAATCACCTTGGCTATGTAGAAAACAGGACCAAACTAGCTATTTTCAAAAAGGGAGCTGCTGCTCAACTATGTGAGAAGATAAACTGAGATGTTCAAATCTGGTAAGCCTTCTTGGGTCTCCTTTGCTATAGGCATCCTATGAGGACTTCTACCCCTTGCACATAAATACAAATGCAGATAGATCCTCCTTTTCTTTTCTTGGGAACATAAAGTTACAAACTGGTTCGCCTCTTGAACTGGTTCTGATTGATTGGTAGTGGTGCCCACAAGCACTGGGTTAGTCTCTTGGTAAAAAAAAAAGACCAAGTAGCAGTATGTGGAATGGGCATGTAAGATGGGAGTATAACTAATGTGCCACTTTTCTCCTGTCACCATTTCTTCTCTGTTCACACGTTCACGCTTGCTGGGCACTGACAGAGCAGACTGGAAAATAGAATAAAACAAAGCAAAGGAAGAGGAAGAGAGTTATGCTTAATTAGAAGCAAACTTTGAGGAAATCTAAATAAAAGTTAAGATTAAGACTCAGAATGGGAGTTCCCATCGTGGCTCAGTGGTTAACGAATCTGACTAAGAACGATGAGGTTGTGGGTTCGATCCCTGGCCTTGCTCAGTGGGTTAAGGATCCGGCGTTGCCGTGAGCTGTGGTGTAGGTTGCAGACGCGGCTCGGATCCTGCATTGCTGTGGCTGTGGTGAAGGCCGGCAGCTACAGCTCCCGTTAGACCCCTAGCCTGGGAACCTCCATATGCCGGGGGTGCGGCTCTAGA
>PVHT020004944.1:4061019-4140764 GCA_004024745.2 Catagonus wagneri | reverse complement strand
AGGGGCGGGGGGAACTGGGATAGCCTGGGAGCCTGGGGTTAAAAGAATGGATAAGGAATGAGATCCTCCTGTACAGCACAGGAAAACTATATTCAATCACTTGCGACAGAACATGATAGACGGCAGTATGAGAAAAAGAGTGTGTATATATATATATACTGGGTCACTTTGCTGTACAGCAGAAATTGACAGAATGTTGTAAATCAACTATAATAAAATTTTTTTTTAAAGAAGACTCAGAGTTCCTGATTTTGTGTGAAAGAGCTCTCCACATCACCCTGGAAAGCTAAGTCCTTATCTGTAATCACACACTTGATAAAAGCAAGTCCGTGACTGAACATGTGGCTTTTGGCTGGAAGAACTTTAAGATGGTTGTTGCTATTCTCAGAAGAATGAAGTCAATTCATTATTCCAGCTCAAAGCAAAGTTCTACAAACTTCTAGGCTATATATATAGCTCCTCCTTGACTTAAGGCAGAGATGAAAGTCATTTGGCCGACCCAGCAATTTCATTGGCCTTGGCTTCTTCTAACGGCCACTTTTCTTTTTTGTTCTCAGTAGCTTAAATAGCAGTGGAACCTTCCCATTGTCCCAGCTCCCGGCTTCTTTCCTGCAGAGTGGAGGTGGGAAGGAAGGACAGGGGAAAGATGAGAGCGTCATTCAAAGGAAAATTCTATTTTGTTGTGGAAAGCTCTGTTTCCGCCATCACTGGAACAATGTCCTGGTTCCCACAATGAGAAACTCCTTTGTGCAAGAAATTCTTGGTAAACATTCTTTACCTCACGTCCTAAAAGCTTTGAAGTCCTAATGCTCATTTTTAGGAAGGCATATCTCAGTGCTGCTTATTAGCAGAAAGCCTCATGGCCGTAGCCAGATGGTGTACATGCTCATGCATTTTGCAGAAGTCAGGTGCTCATGCATTTTGACGGCCTTAATTCTGAGGGCACGAAATGTCTTAGTAGTTGGGGAAGGAGCAGACTGAAGGATGGGAAGGAACAAGGGACCCCTAGAGAAAGACAAGTTTCTCAGCTCCTCCCCTAAAATCTGTGTAAATCTGGGACAGCACTGTGCATTTAAAGCCACGTTTGGCTCCAGTTAGATTGAGCAGTCTGACCTCTATACCAGCACAGGTTCAGGCAGGGCTCTCGGGCAGGGCCTGGCTAAGGCCACAGCTCGCCAAATCTCAGTGAAACACATAAACCCAAACCCTTCAGATTTAGTACATTTTACTGCAAAGAGAAGGGGCAGGATTTGGGTTAACTGGATGTGTGCTGGTTGAACTGGGTATGTAGAGGAACGTTCCTGCATCAGGCAGGCACCAGGTGTGTTGCAGCATGAGGCGGGACCCACTCAGCCTGAATCTGCGGCAGCACAGAGTGCTTAGTGCCAGGAGCTCTTAACAGGATGCCCGTAAAGAGGCAGAACAAACTTGATGACACTGCATCGGCAGCCTGCAAACCCTGAAGTCTAAGACTTACACCAAATCCCATCGAATGAATATAAAAACTACCTATGTTTATGTCCCATCATTTAACAAGTACAAAAGACCATCTACTGTGGAAGAGGTCAGTATGAAGCACAGCAGTGTATCACCAAGTGATGCTTTGTTTCCAAATCTAGCTCGTAAGAGGGCCGCAAGTTTGCAGAGGATGGACCTATGCACATTACCTGCACTATAAAACTGTAACCGACAAAGGATGGACTCCGAATGCCATAGTTTAAAATGGTGAGGTCTCAGAGATTCTGTAGGCAGAACGTTCTTTGGTCAAGTCACGGATGGTGTGACCATGATGATAATCTATGAACAGACTAGATCTCCTCTCCTAATATGCTGAAAAGGCTCTCCACGTTCCCAGCCCAGCTGGGGGCTGGGACAGCCATCCCAAGAAAACACACTTTGGATTCACTTCTCCCCTATTAGAAAACACTTCGTACTTACGATCGCCCTCTACTGGGCTCTGCTGACAGCAGCTTCTCCACATCGTTCACCTAATGGGGTTGGACCATCTATGCAGATTGTGGCTCCAAAGGAAGTGGAAGCAGGGAAGATGCTATGATACAGTGGCTCCTTGGGGAAACCTTCGTCTCCCTGAGCGCCTTCCACCTTGGCTGAAATGGCCAGGCAGTTACATGTCATTCCACCTTTGGTGCCCAGATAACTAATCTAGGCACAAGTTCATTAACAAGAGGAAAAGTGGGAGCAACAAAATTATTCAAGATTTTCTGGACCTTCTCCTTCCAGCTTACCATGATGAATATTGTCAGGAGACAGATGCTCATCGACATGATAGAAAAGCTGTCCAGGAACCAGGTACACCAAATCACTGCATTGGAGACACCCTGATTTTTCAAAGTCTCCTTCAGTCTCAACTCCTTCTCCAAGACGATGCTCTTTACAGTCATGGAGACGGAGTAGATCCAGGCCAGCACCATGAAGACAGGGAAACAGCGGTTCAGGATGATCATAAATCTAAAGCAAAGGAGAGAAGCAGAACAGCAGATGGCCTTGCACCTGGTGGGGGTGTTGCAAATGTTTGCTGAATGAACGTATTGAGGACAAAGCCCAGGTGGAGGGAAAGAAAGAAAAATCCTCAGGGAGCATTCAGTGGACTTGAGTCTTTTAAAACATTGCCCTTGGCTCCAGGGCATTACTTTTTTCTTTAGAGTAAGATGGTAGCCTTTTGATTAGCCCAGGTGAAAGCTCCATGAGGAAAATGTGTAAGTAAAATTGTACGCTGCATGTTACACAGTATAGACATTCTCACCAGATCTCAGCTAGCTTTTGTTTAGTCCAGATGAGTGTTCTATAAGTAAAATGTGTAAGTAAAATTACACTATGTCTGTGACATCGAATAGACCTTCTGGTCATACCTCCCAGGAAAGGACGGCAGACTGTGCTGGGGGAGGTGACTGCAATAGGTGGATACATCTAATTGACACTGAAGGCCAAGAACATAGACAAAGGGAACTAGCGGTGGTGAGGTCAATAACTGGCCTCCCCAGGGGGTCAGCCAGTGAAGCACTGTTTACCTTGGAGGAGCAAACCCCAGTTATACAGGAAGAGGCACAAAATAACTAGTCAGAGAGGCACTTTCAGGAGGCGACTGATTCATCAATAAATCGATGGTGATCCGATAGCCACTGACTCCACCAGTCACCACCCCCCCCCCCGGTGGAGTACACCCATGGGTCTTCATTCCAGCAAGCAGGGCCCATTTGACATTCTGGAATTACTTCACTGGGAACTTTGCATATGTTTTCCTGGTGCTTGATGTGCTAATAAAGCCCTTTAGATTATTATCTGTTGAAAACTGTTGGGTGTCACAGGAAGAGCCCAATTTCAGCGTGGGAGGGTTTCGCTCAAGATGGCCCCAGGGAGAGAACCATAAAAATTATAAAACCTGCCCTTTGGGGACCCGCCACCAGAGGGCTCTCCCACACCGAATGCCCAGAATCCCTGCTGCTACTGCAGCCCACTCTACTTCCCTGCCAGTAGCTCTTATTCTGTTCTTAAAAGTGGAAAAGGGCTTTTGCCACTGGCTCCATTTCCCATCTCTGCCTCCTGTCCAAACCCAAAACAACTGTGGAACAGCTGCCATCAGCTCTCTGGCCTGCTGCAGAGCAGAGGAAGGAGAAATCAGGGGCTGTTACACCCACACTGGGCTTCATTTTACCGCCTTGCCAGCTGGCAGTTTGACTCGTGCTTCCCTGAGGCTGTGCGTGTTCCTCTCCTCCCTGAAACCACCCCCACCACACACACACTAGGTGAGCGTCCCAGTTTGCTCCTAGAAGTTGAATCCTTAAGCCAACTGCAAACCTCGTGCTGCTGCCCGGGATGCAGAGTGCCCCCGACCGCCGTGGTAAACAAGCCCTCCCGCCCATCTCCCTCTCTGTCCCTCTCACTCCCACCCCTCAAAGCCATGTTCAGAAAATAGTAGGCTACTTGCTTGGCTTGCTACTGGCCAGCAAACGCGCAGGCCTGGGGTGGGAGTGGGCAGGGAGGGAGGGCCCAGGCTCACCCAGCACATGCCTCCACTTTTTCAGGAAGCAGACACCGTGGGAATGCCAATTAGGGAAGGAGCAGCATTATTCCAAGCCTCCCAGGAGCTGGACCTACTTGCGATGCAGCGTCCTAATTGCTGATTTGGCAAATCCCTGGGCAAACACTCTGACCTGAACCCTTCCACATACCAAACCTACTACGTAGTGGAAATTTTCAAAGCCTGTGTCCCCTCCCCCAACTTCACTTTCCCTGCCTTAATTTTTCACCTTCCCTTTTCCACCCACAACTCTAACTCCTTTCTCCCATGTGGCCCTGCTTCGAGCCAGGGAGAGGCAGGCTCACCCAGCAGAGCTCCATTCTCCCCGATTTGGCCCCGGGACCTGGGTTTTCCTCCAAAGAGACTGAAGCCTGGGGAGCAAAGCCACTCGCCCCTCCCCAGCAGCCTGGCTGGCTTATTCTGGAGGGGCTGGGACCCCGGACTCACGAGTCATCCACGAAGCAGGGGTAAGGCATCTGCTGGAGATAGATGCCAACTGGCACCTCGGCCTGGGCCTGACTCCTTGTGATCCCCTGTTCAACCATGTCCTGCAGGTAGGCAAACCCGCCCCAGATGTAACGGAAGTCTTCCACGGGGTCAGCTCTGGGGCCAGAATCCCAGTACCTAGGAGAGACCACAAGGAGAGACGAGGATGCCGATGGGCACGGACAGCTGGCTCACTCGTCACACGCTCGAGGCGGCTCAGTACCCACTCCTGAACTCTCCCTGAACTTTTCCACGCCATCCAACCCTAATTTCTAGTTCACGGTTTAAATCTCAGCTACGGATATTACCCACAGCGCGGCTTGTAATCGCTTTCATTCAGGGACTCTACCCTGAGCTTTACAAATATATTATTTTCTCTTATTTAACCTAATTTTACTGATTTATAGGCTGAGTCCTATCTCAGTCTCCTGCTCTGTACCAGAAGTAATTTCCAGTGACTTTGGGGAAGCATCATTTGCAGAATTCCTACGGGAAGATTACTCCATACCTCGATTTTCATCACCAAATCGCCCAAAGGCCAGCCAGGGACATGACTGAGTTGAGGGGTGAAAGACTGAGGCTGAGCCCACCGAAGAGCAGGCCCAACCGGCCAGCTTAGTTTCTTTGATATCAAAGCGTTTCTGGGCCTTTCTGAGTAACTCTTCTGCCCCAGGAGGGGATGGATGGCCTGAGCCCACAGGAGCCCCCTTTCCTTCCCTCACACGCTGCGGGGTTGCCCAGGGCCTTCTGAGATCTCCTGAAACATCACCTGTCTTTGATCTTGTTGGTTTTCTCCACCACGTCTATGTCCATTCGAATCTTGTACTTCACGTGGGGTGGTAGGGAGCTGGTCCAAGGATACAGGTCAGGGAACACAAGGCCAGCCCAGAACCTGTTTTCCTCCAGCAGAGACAGGGCTCGTTGGGTGAGCTGAAATTCATCATCGTAGCTTTCAAACTTATCCAGGATCAGGCACTGCAGATAAGCACAAACACTGAGAGAGTCCAAGCAACACCAACTGCAAAGACGCAACTGCAAGACAGGGTGGGGCATCGGGGCCACTGTTCCCGAGGATGGGTCAAAGGCAAGGGGCCCTAAAAACTTGACGTTTGCTTAACTCCAGAGTCTGGTGTCACGCATTCAATGCGTCTAGATTTGGGGTTAAAGGGGGCTGAAACGCTGACTCGCTCTCCTCTCTGCGGATTTAGCGAGGCCCGCGCTATCAGGCCGTCTGAGGCTGTCCAAACACGCCAGTCGTCAGAATGACAAAAATACTCGCAGAGCTCACTCCCCAGCATGGGGAGCCAAGGGAGCGGGGTCACGTCGGCCCGGCTGCTCCGAAGATCAGAAAGCCTGCCGATGAAACAGTTTTAAAGAGAGAGAAACGGTCCCAGCGGTGAACACTCCTGCTTCCCACACGCACGGCCAGCTGAGCGAAGGACCAGGACGAAGAAGGAAAACAACAGAGCGCAGAAACGAGTTAGTCAGAGAAATCACTGCCAGCGACAAGTTTCCCACAGGCAATGAGGACGGAGGAGGAATGTCCTGTTTCTCCTCGTGGATGAGAAAAAAAATCATTATCGACAAGAGGGCACGGCTATGAATTTCAGTTGATTTGAATATTGGGCTGTCTGCTTTTACAGGTCTGCTGTGGCGTTGGGTGGTACTGGGCTGCGGTTTCCCAGAACCTCCTCCTGCTCCGGCCGTACTCGAGGGTTACCTTCTTAGAGAGCAATTCACAAGAAGAGTTCGGCCGGCTGCGTCGTGACTGACCTGTCCACGGGGCGCTCACCGAGAGCCCACGGTGTGCCAGAGCCAGCTCGGCTCCAGGGACTTAGGAAGGAAGATAAAATCTCTCCCTCAAAGAAACTCCAGGCCTAATGAGGAAGAGGGCGGGAGTCAACCAACACTTAAAACGCAGACCCATCAGGTTCTGGCCAACGCCAGCCCAGGGCAGTCCGACAGCCCAGCAGAAGGATTAGGCTAAGTCTACCTGGAGGGGGTCCTTGAGGGCAGCCTGGAGGAAGAGACGCCTGAGTCGGAGGAGAATGAGCTGGAATTAGCCAAGGGAAGGAAGCAGGGGAAAGGTCAGCTCAGGCACAGGGAACAGCGCGCCAGGGTTTCTGGAGACCTGCAAGAAGACGGCAGTCGGTTCCCTTCCTTGGCTGTGCTTTAGAACCACCACGGAGTTTTAAAAAGACCACAGCACTCAAGCCCCACTCCAGATAATGAAATTGGATTCTCAAGAGGCAGGGCCAAGGCACCAGCAGTTTGTCAAACGCCCCCCGGGTCCTTCCAGGCTGCCTGGAAGCGCGCGGGTGAGCGAGGTGACAGACGAGAGAGGTGGCCTGGGAAGGAGGGGCCCCGGTCCTCCAGCCTCCGTGCTGGTTTGCAGGGTGACTGACCGCCTGAGGGCCTTCCGGGGGCACAGGGCTCTCTGCGCTAAAACCAGCTGTCCTGGCAACCCTAAAAGCCACAAGAAAGCACTGCCGGGTTTCAGGTAGGGCTATGACCTACAGGGTCGGGTCGTGTTTCTGAAAGATCACAGGTGGGGGAGAAGGGGAGCAGGAAGCCTGGTTAGAAGGCTGCTGATGTGACGCAGGCTGCGAGGAACACGGCAGCTCTCCCACAGAGCCTGTGAGTTACCTGGAATCCTCACCTTACCGAAGAGGACACCTGCCAGCGGTCACGGAGCCAGACAGAGGCAGAGCCTGGATGCTCTCCCCACTTTTCAACTCCAGGCCCACTTCCCCACACCAGCAGCCACAGCTGCAGCCCGGCCCGCAGGCTCTATGGGAGCACACGACTGCCTCGCAGAGCAGGAGAGAACAGCGACCACTTAGCCTCACTCTGCAGCCCAGGAAACTTGGGCTCACGGAGGCCGAGCCCCCAAAGTGGCGGAGTAGGTGTCAAACTCAAGTTCATTTGCTCCCACAGTGATTGCCAGGGGAGTAAAGCAGTAAGAAAGGAGGACAGATACTAAGGACTTGACCAGGGACCCTGCTCCCGCTGCTCGGGTGAGAAGCAGGGACGCACAACTCACTCACCAAAGCCTCTTCACTGCTGAGTGCCACCCGGGGGCTTCTTAAACTGCTGATCCACAGCAGGAACTCCTTCACAGCTATTCTTTTGCAAAAAGGCACTGCCCAGCCTAACACTGGCCAGTCTTTTAATGAGATGAGAGACTTAAGTATCTCAGGACAAAGTATCCTCCATTAATGTTCATTTTTTCTGGGTGGAAATATCACAGGGTTTACTACTTTTTGATTTTTTGGTTTCATCTTTTTTTCTTTTTTTGTGGTGAATCTTACTGACTTCAGACTCTAAGTTAGACTAATACATAGACTATACATTAGACTAAAATATTATATTCGACTTTAGACTAACACAGAGACTCACCACAGTCTAAGCTCAAGGGCCTGGCCCGCAGTGTTTGCCCATACTCAACAGCACTGCTGTGGGGACAGAGAACTGGCAGCCCGCTGCTCGGGCAAGGAGGCATTACAGTTGAGCTGCTGGAGTACATAAAAAAAAGAAACATTTAAGTTTCCCTTAGGGATAACTCAACATTCTACAAAGATAGGCAATAAAATAACCTTTCTGTTTTGTTTTGTTTTTTCAAATCAGTTTGTCGAGTTTAGTATTGATAAAGAGTGAATTTGAAATTCAGTTTCTAAAGTGAAAAACAAGATTATTTGAGGAGATGGGCATTTTTGCAGTTTCTTTTAGCTCACACACACGCACATGCACACACACACAGATTATTCTACCAGTTTCCTCACAGGGCCACACGGCATTTGGACAGGAGTCAGAGCAGTCTTGGGACCCAATATCCTCCGTTTACGAATGAGAAAACTGGCATCAGACGGGCAACGGGTTTTGCCTCAGGTCAACACAGGTCAGGAGCAGAATGTGAATCCACGTCTTTAAGCATCAAGCCTGAAGGGTAGTGCTGTCCCCTCGTGTTGCTCTAACCACGAAGTTGGAGCAGCAGAATTCCTGAGCAAGACGACCTCGTTCCCTCGCCAGTACACCAGCACTGCCTCGTAGAATTTTCTGCAGTGATGGAAATATTCTATTTCTGCTCTATTCAATATGGTAGCCCATAACCACATATGGCGACTGAGCGCTTGAAATGTGGCTAGTGCAAGTTAGGTGCCGACTTTTTAATTTAAATTTAAATGTCCACATGTGGCTACTGGTTACTGTACTGATCAGAACAGCTCTAGAGACAGGAAGTTCCTGGAGGTTGGAGACATGCCTTGTTCATTAGGTCTCTAGAATAGCATTTCCTCATGAAAGGGACATAGTACGTGTTTACTGTATTGAATTAATTTAAATTTAGAGGTTCCAAATACTGCCAGAAATATGCTTTTACTACTGTGTGTTCTGAACACAATCCTGTGCGCTTCAGATTCAGATGATAAACTAGGAGAAATTAGTGACAAGCGAATTTTTGGTACAATGTTAGTAAGAGTGTAACTCTCGTTGAAGCAAGAGGGCTAATCAAAACACAGCCATTTCAATAGTGTGACTTTCCGAGCAATGTAGCCTGCTCTTTTTGAACTCTCCTTTCATGTCTCAGAGGGAAATCTATACTGGAAAGAGTGCTGATGTTTTCAGTGACATTGTTGAGCTCTGCCATGACGTGGGCGCCATCCTGGCTATTTTATCAGGCTGCTGATTCACAGTCCTGTTTCCTGCTGGGTCCCCCAAGATTGGTACCCTGATACTCTCTGGAAAAACAAAACTTGAATGGTTCTCAAACACTCGTTTCTGCCCTGACACATCTGATCCATTTTCAAAGCGCTGTGACCAGCTTTGGAAAGTGGCATGGGGCGGTGTCTGAAGGCCATCCCCTCTGCTGTTTGTTGACCGTGTGGCCTCTCTTTCCCCATCTGAGGAATGGAGATGCGCCTGCCTGGTGGGTGTGTTCTACGGATCACATACCTGTTTGGGAGGGGCCGGCCTGTGCCTCCTGGTAGGAATAAAACTGGGAGCTTACTGGAGGCTTTCTTTCTACACGCCCGAAACTGCTCCAAGGGCTTTGCTTTTATTAACCCCTTGAATCCTCCCTACCACTTTATGATTATTGCTCCAAGCTCTCTTAAGAGGCATAATGAGGCAAGCTTCCTCTGCAGAGAGTCTATTTTTTGCTTTTTAGGGCCACACCTGTGGCATATGGATGTTCCCAGGCTAGGGCCTGAATTGGAGCTGCAGCTGCCAGCCTACACCAGTTCACAGCAACACTGAATCTTTAACCCACTGAGCAAGGCCAGGGGTCAAACCCATGTTCTCATGGACATTAGTCGTGTTTGTTAACTGCCGAGGCATGACGGGAACTCCTGAGAGTCTTGTGTTTTAACCACATAGGACACTAAACTATTTCACAAATAGTGAGGACTCAGTGAACATCAGTTTTATTACTGTTTTCACAAAATATCTTGAAAGTCAAAGATCTAGTGATGTTAAGCCCCTGTCAGATTACCCTTTGTTAATAAGAGCTGTTTGGGGAGGAAGGCAGTTACTTTTTAGAAAACACTACAGCCAGGAACACAACCCATCACGAGTTGATCTACAGCACTTCATCTGGTCAGAACAATGCCATTGACAGAAGCCAAAGCCCCACGTCCACGTGGGCAATGCGGGAGCCAGCGCGGTGACTGCTCACCCCCTGGTGTTCATTAGCTTTCCCACTGGCCATCAGGTGTAAGTCAGACAGCACTACCCAGAGGAAGGTCCTCTGCAGCTGTTCCAGAACATCACCCTCACAACTCTCCCTGAGGTCGAGGCAGAGCAGTGGTGGATGCTGCTCTGGACATGAGTCAGAAGTCCCTGGCTCATCCCCTGAGGTGGGACTCAGAAGGCACCCTTGTATTCTCATGGGGAGGCCACCTGCCTCACAGCAAGTGACCTCGTTCCCTACTGCTGCTTGCTCTGGTCCCTGAAGTTGAGATCTTGGCAGTGAGCATGGATATTCATGTGAGTGTGGGCCTGCGTGTGTTTGGGAGGCAGTGATGAATGACTAACCCCTTAACCAAGGTCATGGATTTTGACATATCTGTTCCGGTCTGATGAGCATGTAAGTTAAAACATAGTAGGTTCTAAGGAGGCTGAAGCCACAGAGTCTATTTATAAAAGCTGTTTGGTTCTACACAGAGAGAGACTGTGTGATCATGGCTGCTAGGGAAGAAATCTGCAGGTGGCTAAGAACTTGCTAGTGTGGAGGCTCAGCATAAAGACAGAACCGCTACTAGGGGAAAACTTCAAAGGGCATCTTCAGTGATTAAAGACAGTGTGTCATGGTCTCAGAAGCAGATTCTGGGCAAAGTTTGCAATCAGAGTTCAGAATCTCAAAGAGAATCCTTAAAAGGTCCTGTGAAAGCCAAGGACAGTAAGGCCAGAAAAGAGGCTCCCTTGTTTCCTTCAGTTCCCAACTACCGTGGCCAAAGTCCAGGTGGCAGAGTGACCAACATTTGAAGTCCACACACATCCTACAATTCCTTGTTGGCCATCTTGCTGCTACTCAGCAGGAAGCAGAGCTCACACTGGCGGAAGGGGAAGGGGCGTGGTGCTCTCCAGGGCAGGCAGCTGAGGTCAAGACCTCTGGAGAAGGCCGTCAGTGGTTTACAGGGCGAAGTCCAACACCGCCTTGGGAGAAGAAGCTGCAGTAGCAGCAGGCTTCCTTCTTCAACTGTGACCTTGCCAACTCTAACTCAAACACATTAAGTAACAGATAAATTGAATGATCTGTTGAGTGGGAAATGTCCAGTGGAGGTAGAGAGAAAGAACCTCTCTTTTGCCTGAACTTGGTAATCAAAGGCAACTGGCACTTTGTGCTGACCTATTTTGACTAATAACCCCAGGGTATGTGAAGGATGAGTCTTTGGGGATAAGAAAGGGCAGCACCCTTAGAGGTGCTCGCTCTGAAATCCTGCCTCTTAAATCTTTAACTTCCATACTCAGAAATGAGAACAACACGGCTGATAAACGCCAAAGGAAGCCTCAAGCGGTTAATACAGACACTGGGTTACTTTTGAAAAACGCCAGTGGATGTGGGCAAACATCCGAGAGTGAATTTCCGGGCAAATCTAGACCGTAACACTCAAGCTTTGTTTCCCGCCACACGGAAAAAGCCACTGGATAAAGTAACTTTGGGCTGTTTGAGTTGTTTGGGATGGTGAGGAAGAGGCCAAAGGCGCTGCAGTAAATTTTATCTAACACACTGGGCACTGTAAACACACATCTGAAATCTTCAACTACAAAGAGTGAGGAAATGCACCACGACTGGAAAACAAAGGGAAAGGAAATGCACAGCTGCTAAAAAATGTCCGTTTCTAAAATAAATAAATACAATAATGGAGCAAATAAAAAGGTCAAGTTGAAGTACAAAGACTCACACTAGGGCAAGGCCACTAGGTAATGATTCCTGGGTAGTCAAGTTCAAGGAAAGACAGAACAGCTGGGCTGACAACGGCAGGGGGCTCGAGGTCTCAAAGATTTCTTCTTTCACCGTTCCAACAATTTGGGAAGGTGAGCTTTACCATAGTCAAAATATTTAATAATGAACAGAGCCAGGCACTGACCAGCGAAGGCACACTGCAGTCACAAACTCCAGTCCAAACACACCGGTGAACACTGCCCTAGATGCAGCTTCAGTTTCACTCTTATTTGCAGGCAGTGGATCAGTATCATTGCCCAAAATCACAGAGCCCATAAGTAAGTGCTAGAGATGGAACTCTGTTGCCTTCGGGGTGAAGCTGTCATAAGCCAGGTCAGTACAGAACCATCTCCGGAGGCCACTGCTCCTCCCTCCCCCCCACCCCGATGCTACAGCCACACACACCTCCACCAGACTATCTGCCTCTCTTGAACTTGTCTCGCAGGTTCACACCTGCCCTTGCCATATGCTCTTGCTTCTGTCTAGAATTAACTTCCTGCTGTGCTTAGCAGGCAAATTTGATCTCGAAAGCCTAGCATAAATGTATTTTAGTTTTAATTTGGCACACAGGGTTGTCTATTTTAGGCCACTGCAGCCCCACGAAGGTAAGTGGGAAATCAAAAGATAAGATACTTCCAGCCCTAAGGGGTTCAGGTCTGTAGGGGCGGGGATGTGCGTGCAAATCATCATCAAGGGCTGTGATGGAAGAATACAGTGAAAGAAGGAGGCCTGAAACACAGGAGCTGAGCCCTGAGTGGGGCAAGCGGTCAGTCTGTACAGCACGCTGCCCTGCAGGGTGGAAGGGGTCTGAGGGAGCTGGATGGCCTGGATGTCCCCACCAAGCATTGGGGAATCAGGGGGCGCTCTGGGTTGGTATGTCATGGGGAGACTGGGGTGTTGGAAAGCGTTCACTGGAGGCAGTGTGGGAGCCGAACAGAAGCACAGAGAGATCAGAGGCCTGGAGACCAGCGAGGAGAGATAGTACAGGTCCCTGTAAACAGAGGGCACACAAGGAGAGGGTGAGGAAGAGGGATTTGGGAGATAATCTGGAGAATATCTGACAGTCCTTGGAATAAATATGACCAATCCCTAACCCTAGAACCTTATATTCTGATGGAAAAGATAAGCTTGTCATTAAATAAGGCCTTGGTTGTGGTATCTCAAGAAACTGTTAGAATTCAATCTGATGGAGGGAAAACAAGTTGCACAAATCCAAATTCAAAAGGTCATGAATAAGAGTTCCTGTTGTGCACAGAGGAAATGAATCCGACTAGCATCCATGAGGACGTGGGTTCCATCCCTGGCCTCACTCAGTGGGTGAAGGATCCGGCGTTGCCGTGAGCTGTGGTGTAGGTCACAGACGCGGCTCGGATCCCGAGTTGCTGTGGCTGTCAGCTGCATCTCCAATTTGACCCCTAGCTTGGGAACTTCCATATGCTGCAGGTGTGGCCCTAAAAAGACAAAAAAAAATAAATAAATAAATTAAAAAAAGAGTGCCCAACATAATGGCTGGCTCACAGGACGCTCAAATACACGTTCCTTCCACCTACGACTCGAGCCCCCCGCCCCCCACCTGTATTCTCCTTCCTTGGCCTGGTTCTGTTTCTGAAAAACTGATGAGGCATTTGATGAGGTAGTTGCCCATGAGCTGCTTATGATTCAGTTCATGGCTCTTGAAATACTATTGCTCTCACGGTGTGGACTTGGGTACCCTTCTGACTTCTCCCCTGGCTTTCCCCTAGCCCCTCAGTGCACATTTGTGTCAATGAGTAACAGAAGAGAACTGCAGGACAGATAGTATGAAACATCTACACACCTGAGGCTAAACTATTACTCCATCAGTAGCCTTCTCTTCCTAACCCTATTTTTACGCAGGCCAGCCTGAAAAGGGTGCTCCCTGAGCACATGATGGTTGGGTAGAAGTGGCATGCGGCCAGGGGCATGCGAAGTACAGAGGAAAAGTAGTCCAAAAATCCCCCTACTCATAATTCATCAACGAGATAATCACCAAGCGATAACATATAGTTATGTGCATATATAATCAGTTATGTTGACACAGAGGTAAAAGCAGATAATGAATATGTGTTTTTTCAGGACTTAGGGCAAGGTAGCTGTACCTGCTTAAAGTACAATGTTATGCCTCGATCGGAGGTGTTTTCTTATTAAAATTTGGCTGAATTCAGCTTCCTGATGTGAAATTCAAGACCTGAAATGCAAATACATTATGAAATTAAAATACACTGTAAACGCTAAACAGTATTCCATCCATGCCAGGCCTGGCTAAATAAAGAAATCAAAGGGGAGGGGTGCGTATATTTGTTTTAACTAAATGGTAAATCAAAGGAAGAATTTATTAATTTTTCTAATTGTGCTTTTCTCCAGGAGAAAAATATCTGTGAATAAGACGCATATCAACTACGAACATAAGAACGTACACACACCAGTGAAGGACACTGAACTATACGAAGACTCACTTGCCCTCAGTCTCCTTGGATTTGGGGAAGAGGGTGACCAGAAGGCCTGAAGCAATGAGTATTCCTACCTGCCGGAGACATGGGATTCCCCAGACGTCACAGCTACCCCTTTCCGAACTAGCCGACCTCTGACCAGGAGGTCTGTCTTTCACTGACCCCCCGTTTTTCCCCGTAGGGCAGGGGACCAGGGAGGGACACAGCATAGTTACGGAGTGAACAAGGCCCCTTACCGAGGAGGCTCTCAGGACTAAAGGAGATCTGGAGCCGCTGGACCACCATCCACGGAAGGGCTGTGCTGGCCCAAGCCTGGGCCTGCGGGAAGGGGCTGAGGGTCCCGACTCTAAGCCGGTTCTAAAGCGTAACGTGAGGGAAGCTTCACAGTCCCCGGTCACCATTCACACAAATGAGTCTATGAAAAAGGTCCACGCCTCGCGTGGTGTGCGATTCTGAGCGGACGGCGTCGGGGTTCGTGGCGAGAGCTGCCAGGCATCCCAGGGCCCTGCTGTGTGCCCAGCCCCCTCGCCCCTCATCCTCACAGCCCACCTAAGAGAAGCGAGATCCGGGGCAGAGGCCACACACACACACACACACACGCCTGACCAACCGACAGCACGAACCCGCTGAGCGCCCTGCACCCTTCTCTCACTTTATCCTCAGCAACAACTCTCTGAGGCCGGCTGTGAAAACTGAGCCTCAGCAGACAAAGCGGCTTTTTCAGAGCGATGCTGCTCACAAGCGAAGATCCAGGCCCATTTCTCCTCGCCGGCAGGGTGAGGAGTTTCCTGAGTGGCCTCCCATGACACACCGTGACCAGCAGGGAACGGGGCCCTCCCGAGGCTCCTCAATGGAATGTCCGGTAACGAGGGCCTCGCCCGAGCGGAGAGAAAGGGCACTCAGGCCTTCCAGACGAAGACAAAACCTATCGAAACGCCCTCCTCACAGGACGGCAAGAGCCGAGAAGGCGGCTCTTTGCTCCTGGAGCTTCTGTTGTTCAGCAGCACATCTGAGTGGCCCGCTGACCCAGACGGACATAATTCACACCTCGGAGTGCTTCTGCTGAATTTTCCTGAAATTATTTTTTTTTTCCTTTTTGGGAATAGGCAGGGAAGTGAGCATCGGGGCTGCCCAGGAGTAAGTTCTCAAAGCTCTTTAGTGAAAGTCACATTACTGAAAGGAGGGGCTCTGTTGAGCCTTAGCTGCTAGGGAGCACGCTTGCTGTCCTGCCTGCTCCAAGCAGCTCTCAGGCTGGGAGCTAGGGGGACTCTGAGGCTCCCCCAGGCTCCCCAGAACACAAGAATGAAAGCAGAAAGTCCCGGGACCGGTTGCAAAGACTGGATTCTTGCTCACTGCCTGTCCCTCCCATCCCCTCTCAGCTCACTACCCCCCCCCGCCCCCAAGGGCAGGAGGGTCTGAAACCTCAGCATAACCCCCTGCTGGGCTGCTGCCCCCATCAGAACCCCCCTCAGGAAGCCCTGGGGCATGCCACTGACCTGTGGCCACTGCGGCCTTTGCTGAGGAGCACCTGGCTGTGCTAATGGGACTGCGAGGCCCCAGGGGAGTGTTGGTGGCTGATATGAGGTCAGTGGATCCGGGTGTGTGCAGGAATCTGCTTTGTAAAAAGCACTCATCATTCTTGCCTTCAGAGAGCTGGGAACCACTTTGTAAGGACCTAAACCTTGGTGGTGCTGCTGCCACCTCTGGCCCCTTCCGAGGGGCCCCAGGGAGTGTGCTGGCACCTCCATGGCTCTGCAGAGGGAGCCTCACACACGGGGGAGTTCTGGCAGCACCAAGGACGGCAGGGAGCCCTCGAGAACACTGCGGTGACCGAGGGAGCCAGGCTTCTTCTCAGCAGCTAGTTATCCTCAGGACCAAAGATCCTGGGGTAGGGTCTGCTCCTGGGGACCACTGGCTGAGTCGCTGCCCCCGCTGGCCAGAGCACCTTCTCCCTGCTAAAGCACTTACATGACATGACGCCCACCGGCAGGTGTAATAAGCCCTCAGACGGAGACGTTCCCTGGGAGTTTGAGGTTGAGAATTTGAGGATCACTGGGATGAACTCCCTGACTGAGAACTGCGGCCTGCTGGTCAACCAGGGGTGGCTGCATGAACAGCTAACTTGACGCCAACTGGAACAGAGTCCAAGAAGATGTGACGAGGGGGCCGGGGAAGCAAGAGGAGTGAATGACCAAACCCATGTTGAAGCAGAAGTGGCTTTCTTTTTTTGTCTTTTTAGAACGGCACCTACAACATATGGAAGTTCCCAGGCTAGGGTCAAGTCAGAGCTACAGCTGCCAGCCTACACCACAGCCACAGCAACACAGGATCCCAACCGTGTCTGCGACCTACACCACAGCTCACAGCAAAGCCAGATCCTTAACCTGATGATCGGGGCCAGGGATCAAATCCCTGTCCTCATGGATACTGGTTGGGTTTGTTACTGCTGAGCCACAGTGGGAACTCCAGAAGTGACATCTGAGAGATGAGTCTCAAAGAATAAATGAAAAGACACTCGACAGACGGGGAAGGAGAAGGCCTTTCAGACATCTCCGCCGGGTGAGTCTTTTTTCAGGAAAGACCGAGTAATCCTGCTCAGCCCAGGAGATTCAGGTGAAGCGCACCTGCTTCCCTATTGGGCGGTGGCCCAGGCCCCGAGGGGCCAGGCCGGTGGGAGACTCTGGGAGTACTGCTCATGCTGCAGGGAAGCCATGCCCTCTTTCTGGGCAGTTTCTGGTGTAAAGAGGATCACCGAGGGCAGCTGACACACCACGATGTGGAGACGGCCTGCTGGGATCACAGCCGGGTTGCTGCGAGCAGAAAAGTTAGCTGGAAGGACATGGTATCCTAGGTCCCCTGAACTTCCAGGTTAGGTCAACCAATACATTTTTTGTTTGTTTAAGCAAAAAAGGCTCTAGTACATAGGCAGAGAAGCAGCCGTTTGCCAAGGATGAAACCATGAGAAGCCAGGGTGGGCCTGAGGGTGGTGGAAAGGCCAGTGGAGCAGAACCGGAGCTGTGCGGAGCAGAGGCTGGGAAGGGGGCTGGAGCAGGACTGGAAGGCACTTGGGGACCCCGAGGAGGAGTCACTAGGCTGTAAGCGCGAGAGTGACGTCAGCAGATGTGTGTTTGCGGTGTAACTCTGGTGTCGGCACGAGCCTGCGGTGACTGGACCTGGAGTCCAGGGAGGGGCCGTCAGAGCGGGCTGGTGGGGAGCTAATAAGGCCTCTGAGGCTCAGAGAGCCCGAAAGGCAAGAGGGGGAGCTGAGAAATACTCAGGAGAAGAGGAGAAAGAGCTCAATAGGGGGATGTGATGGGGTGGTGGTGGAGGCAGGATGGCAGCTCCGAATTCAGGCACACCAGCCTGCAGCCTGTCCGCTGCTGCTAACCGCTGGGGGATGGATCTTATTTAGGGTCTTTAAGACTCGGCTTCTCCGTCTGTGAAGTGGGAATGACAGCGCACGCTTGACGGAGCTGCTGGACGACCGAACGGACTGAGGTATGTAGAAGCCCCCAGCAGAGTGCTTGGCATGAACTCACATACCAAGTGAGAGCGGTTGTGCGGAAGGTGATTCAAGGGTGACCCTGAAACCTCTAGCTCGAGGATCTGCAAGAATGCAGCGGGCCGGGTAGGCTTTATGGGGAAGGAGAATACAAATTTGTTTTTGGACCCGTTGAGCCTGTAGGAGCTGGGGTGGGAGTGGCCGGCAGGAAGGGGGACCCCGGAACTTGAGGTTTGGTAGACACTGACAATGGGTAGCCACTGAGACGACGGCATACAGGAGACGGCTGAGGACAGACACGGACGCCTTACGGGCTGCAGGGAGGAGCAGCAGCCAGGAGGAGGCGGGAGAGGTGACGAGGGGCCTGTGTTAACTGCGGACAAGCTGTTTGTGAACAGGACCCAGCTCTGTTCGGGGGCTGTGGGAATTCCTGTTTCTTCCATGGGGAAGTGAGAGCTGAAACCCAAGACCCCCTGACTTGCTAAGGGGTCTCTGGCTCCACCGGCAGCGTGGCCCTCCGAGGGACTGCGGCGCTTACCTCCAGGTACTGACTGGCCAGGCGCAGTGCGCGGTCAGTGATGTTAAAAATGTCCCTCCAGTCGAAGCTGGCCACGTCATCGGCCCGGCCCTCTCGAGGACCCTTGCAGAGGAAGCTCAGTATGGCTTCGGCGGTAATGCCTTCCTCACCAAACTGCCTGTTCAAAACGGCTTTTACCGTCGGGTGCTCCAGCGTGTCCTTGGAAAGAAGCAACACAGTCACAGCATTTAGAATCCTGCAGGAGCCTTTCTTGTTTTTAGGCCATTTCCGATCTTCAGTGAAGAGACAGACTCTCAGTCTAGTGGGTTTTCTTCCTTCATAAGGCCGATCTACCTGTTTTCCCTTTCTCCCCGATTCGCAGGTCCCATTAACAGAGGGGAGATGTTCACGTGTGCGGGTGGGGGGGGGGGACAGGAAATGCTCTCATAGGAAGCTTTCTTTTTCTTGAGGCTCTTTTGGGTTTCCTTTCAATTGTCCCTGCCATGTAGGACGCTCCCCTCCCAGTTTTGCAAAGGAAAACGAGACCAGAGAGATGCATGCAACCGTCTTTGTAGTCGCAGAGCTGGCCCCTTGGAAAGATGCCCCTTTGAATCGGAGGGCCTCGGGGGGCATTGCGGGGTGTGTGGTGAATTCGGAACAGCAAGAAACCTCAGGAGGTCACTAGTCTTAGGGTGCCTTTTACATTTCCCCAGAATTTCAGAAACATAGGCCCCACTGCAAGTCAGTGATGGCGCCTGATGACCGTGTCCTGAGCCGGGGCCTGTTATATTTCGATCTGACTCCAGAGGTGATTAACCCTCTACTAGGAAAAGGAAACACACGGAACTTTCCGGGCCCCTCTCCACCCCCTTCCCTCTCCCCTCTCCCGACCCCTGGGCCAGGCGTACTCTGATCATGGTCATCTGGGTGCTCTGGTCAAAGAAGTACCAGATCTGGGGCCCTACTTCTTCCCAGGCTTTGACCAACTTCCTGACCCGCTCCAGCTCCTCAAATGTCGAGTTGGCCTAAAATCAGACAGAGGCAGAGACAGCGAATGAACAGAGAAGAACAAAATGAGAGAGGAGCTTTGGTTTTTATCTTTCCTGTTCCCACCATAAGCTCTCCATGTTTAGAACAGGCTTTTCAAGGAAGTGTCTTTATTTTCTCAGTCGACTGCTATTTCCCAGCACAATCGGCTATTTCCCAGCCTCCCAGATTGACAGAATCTCATTTCTTAGCCTCTTGGAGGTACTTGTAATATTAATGATAGTATTGTCTCAGAACCTCATTAAAGCTGGATTTGGACTCCGTGTGAGCAAACGCTCTTCCTCCCTTCCTCCCCGTCTTTGTCTGTTCCTGCAGCGGGATTCGGAGAGCTGTGAACCCTTCCCTTAGGGGTATCACTCAGGCAGTGGGAAAGAAAACCTCCCTGTAGGCTGAGCGGAGAGGGGAGGGCCGGCAGGGCGCTGGTGCAAAGCATTCCAGAGATGACTGCGGAAGGGGGCGGGGCAGGAGTCCACTTAGTGGCAAAGAAATATGAGGCTCACCACCATGAGGGCATGGTCACACACACACACATACACACACTCATTCCACTAGGCAGCCAGAGGCAGAAGGGACAAGACCAGCTGGGACCTTACATTTTTTACTATCCTGCGTGTCACGGGGGAATCTGGCGTAAAGAGGATTTTTCCCATCAGCAAAGGCTTTGCCGCCCTCCAGGCTATTTTAGTGAGAGGGTTTGACTCCAGGCTCTGGATCAATGCGTTACAAAAGGTCGCTGTCAAGAGAGAGGGGACAGACTTTATAGAAACTCCCTGTTGCTCCGAGCTAAGCGTAGTCATTAGCGTGTTCAGATCCCGTGGCGTGCTCAGCTGCGTGCTGGAGGGTTTGACAAATGACCTAAATTAATAGGCTGCACCCTGCCAACAACGAGCTCATCATTAGTAAGTAGCAAAATGCCACAGTGCATTTCATTAAAGGCCTCAGTGGAGAAACAAAGGATGGGGCTTGCCCTGCGGTTTTCCTGCTCTAGAAGAAGGTTCCGAAGGCTGCCCGCCGCTACTGCAAGGAGCAGAGGCTGTTCTCAGATGAAAGGGACCGAGAGGCCAAACAAGGCCCCCGCTCAGAATCTCGGCTTTGGTTTCAATAATTTCCTTTCAATTAGCTGCTTAACTTCTTTGTTGTGCGTGGCTGTCTTAGGGACCAATGGCTTTTGGTGTGTGCCTTGCTGCTTTTTTTTTTTTTTTTTTTGCTTTCGTTTTTTAACTAGAAGGTCACCCAGTTGCATTTTTGTCCACACCCCACCCTCCCTTACCCAACAGGAGCCAAAAAGAAACAGTGAAAGGTGGGAAAGCTGACTTGCCAGAAACTTGCCACTTGGAAGGTAATTCAGTTCCACACACAGAGATTTGCGGTGCATTGTGTTTGTCAGAACACCCCTCAGCCGTGTTTACTTGCCAGGGCCCAGGGCCCTTCCGACCCCAGCTCCATTTGCAGCCCTGGGTTGCCTCCTCATTTCTCTCTCTCTTCCTCCGGAACTTACCCCTAGTTCAATCGGACCAGTGGGAAATGTCCCCTCTGTTCCCTTTCCAAGCAGGTCTCGGTTTTTTCCGTGGCTCACCTCCAGAATTCTTCGTGAGCACTGCCCCTTCCTACACAGGGAAGGGGACCTTCCAGAGGGAGAAGCCTCTGTGCCCAAGACCCCTCAACAAGACCCACGTCGCCCCTCAGGATTAATTCCATCTGGAAGTGTTAACTCATCAGCATCACCAACATTAGAAGCCAATTCAGAGGCAGGACTTGGGAAACTTACTTGTTGTTTTGTCATAAGAATAGACTGGATCTGTCCTGGTGGCATCAATCCCCAGGAAGGCCTTATAGTTATTGTCTTCGTACCAGTTGAAGGAGAATACCCGAGCGCCTCCTCCCTCTGGGTAGCCACACAGCAGGTCAGACAGGACATCCATCAGCTGGGAAAAGGTCTCCGGACCGCCAGTCTGCACAAGCGGCCTGGCCACCCACAGCAAGTCTTGAACACTCGGCCGGTGGATAAACTAGGGCAATGCAAAGCTTCAGGTTATTCCAAGGCTGAGTCACAATTCACTGTGAAGCAAAGTTCCAAAGTTTGGGGGAGACTTCTGCCTATGTTTGATTTCCACATTTCAGAGAAAACATGTATTCTCAGCAATCCTTCAACCACCTGTGAAATAAAACCTACTGCCATCCGCTCAGCCTAGGAGGAAACTAGGATGAGCCTTAAAGAAAATGGGTTACCCTCCAAAGCATGTCAATATCACTTCTCTTTTTCAGTCCAGTCGGTAACAAATTCCTTGGGAATGTGTCCTTGGGAGAATATAGAGATTATTTCTCTGTACGTCAGCTCAGATGGAGCCACCAAGGAAAACCGGGGAATAAAACGGGGGAGTAGCCCTGCCCTAGAAAGGCGAAGTCTGGGCAAATTTCTTTGGCCAAATAGTTTAGAATTAAGCTTCTTAAATTTGGAAAATTATCTTCTTATTCATTTAGTTTTACCAAATGTGAATTCTTCCGTTCCCCCGAAATGTGGGTTTGTGTTTTCTTTTACTGAGTATACATGTGTGTGTTTTAGGATCCAAGCAAACACAGAACAGATGAAGTCTCCATTCTTGGAAAAACTCTGTTTAAATTCCGCACCAAACTAAGAAGAAGCTGGCGGTGTTCTCTCCGTATGCATACTGGTGGTGACCACTGGCCTCATTCCCAGAGGTGGATCTGTCGTGCTGAGAATGAAGCGGAGGGCTGCCAGAGTGGCCAGGCTCTCCGTTCCCATAATACCATTTATTCCATCTTAAAGGAAAATACAAAATAAAAAGTATGCTGCTTTTTATTCCCAAAACACACTTGGTTACTTATTTTCAAAGGCTCTTGGGAATTTAGAAAACCATTAGGATTCAGGCAAGCGAGACTGAAAACAGTCCCCCTGGGGCACTAGTGAGGTTTACCTGGCATCTGCTCGCTGTCCACATGCCAACACCTGCCCTCTGAAACTGCTGAGTAACACGTAGAACCCATGTAGTGAGTCAGGCCTATAATCACCGTCTAAGTTTCCATATTAAAGATGGGATCTCAAATTATTTCAACAACAGTCTTATGACAGTCTTGTAAGGGGTTATTATTGTCATTATGTTGCTCATTTAATCAAAGTGCTCAGAGATGAAGGGGCTGCTCCAGGGTCAAACAGTCTAGTATCAGTTAATATAAACCAGGGCATCTGCTCCAGCCCAGTTCACGGATGCTAGCCTCGCTCTCGAGACAGGCAAGGAACCTTCTGGAACTCCCACACAGAGTTAAGAGCGCTGATATGCTCTGGGGAGTTTTAAAAAAAAATTCTCTATCAACTTCATTATACTGATAAGAATTTTTTAAATGCTTATGAAGAAAAGAATGTTAAACAGAGACTCCCACTGTAGCAGGTGGCCCTCATTACAATGGGCCCTTCTCTGACTTGCCCTGCACAGCACCCGGCCCAGCCGCACTTAGTTTGACGAGGACAGATGCCAGCCATGCAGTTTTCCAGGCTGGCAAAGTCCAGGTCAGCTGAGAATACTGGAGGGGAAGAAAGTATAGGGAAAATTATGTTTCCCCTTTTGCTTCTCTTTCATAATACTCATTACACGCGAAGGTAATTGTTTATTTCACGTCTCTTCCCTGTTGGACTGAACGTTTCACGAGAAACGTGTCTCTTCATCATGATGACCCCTAGCACTTCTCGTCTATTCAGTGGAGTATTGTTTTCTACATGGGCAAAGACTTGTGCAATGAGGCACTGATTAAAATGTGCTCTTTTTTTTTTTTTTTTTACAAAATAACACAAAAAGGTCACTCTCTTTGTGATGAAATGAATCCATCTATGTAAGACACTTAGTGCCTGTAGGTACTCTAACACTGTATGGCTATTGCTATTAATGCTATACATTTATGTGACTTTTAAGAGCATAAGAGAACACTGGATCACATCAGTCCTGGAAAGATTTAGATTCAGTTCTCAGTCCACGGATGAGCTGTACCACACAAGACAGCATTTCTTTCCAGGGTGAAATCAGACGAACGGTTCCTTTCTTTCTGCCTCCCACCCAGGGGCACATAATTTAGGATATGAACAGATGTTTTGAGATTTCAAGATAGAAGGTTCAAATGTATTTCTCCTTGAACAATTAAATTATTTGACATATAGGCATGATAAAATGGTGGGAAGGTAAAATGAAATTATGTTTCTTTCATCAAACCACTTACTTCCTGAATTCTTGGTGACATATCAGATAATATTGTTCCCCAGGATCTCAGATTGATACCTTGAGAACTGCCATCTACGAGTCTGGGAAGCTGTAATTGATTTAAAAAAAATGTTAAATATATACATATATATACGTAGTTCCACATACACACATAGATGCTATCTGATCTTGTGTATGCATGAAAAACAATTCCTCCCTCCTTTTTGATCACAGGACCTCTTCTGCAAGACTGCTTTCAGAAACAAACTTCTTTTGTCTAATTGAGAAAATCAAAGGGTCTTACTCCAAGTTGCCCTGCTGAGCTAGTCAATCACAAAGAGTTTCATGGTGACATTAAACACACCAAAGTGATTCTGATTGCTGGTTTAGAGACACCAAACAAGACTCCTGGAGGAAGGAAAACAGAGCACAGCTGCTGGGGTATAAAGGAAGGCCACGCGCAGAGGGTGCCCATCTGTTCACCTCGGGCTGTGGACACTCAGACTTCCTTGTCATTGTTGTCCCTTTATGGCCTTTCCATGCAGGTTGTGTCCCTTCCTCTGTGCGTAACACTCCCTTAGGGAAGATCTGCCCAACTCCAGCGTCTTTCCTTTTAAAGTTGCTGCTGGCAGCCTTAAAGAGATAGAAGTTCTGGAGTTCCCTTCATGGCTCAGTGGTTAACGAATCCGACTAAGAACCATGAGGTTGCGGGTTCGATCCCTGGCCTTGCTCAGTGGGTTAAGGATCCGGCGTTGCCGTGAGCTGTGGTGAAGGCTGCAGACGTGGCTCGGATCCCGCATTGCCGTGGCTGTGGCGAAGGCTGGCAGCTACAGCTCCTGTTAGACCCCTAGCCTGGGAACCTCCATATGCCGAGGGTGCGGCTCTACATAAAGGCAAAAAGACAAAAAAAAAAGAGAGATAGAAGTTCTTGGCAGGCCCTCTCGCTGACCCCAGTATCCTAGTGACCCCAAGCCATGTGGCAACACAGAGCTGTTCATGCCTTTTCCATCGTGGTCGGGAATGTGCAAGTTCACAAGTCTGCAAGAATCACGTCCCAGAGCTTTAAATGATCACCTTATTCTCTGGAAATCAAGTTCAAGTGATGAATGAATGACTTCATGCTTTATAGTTTCAAAAGTGATTGAATCACCAATTTTCTGGTTTTTAGGACTGAATTCTAACTTCTAAGATGGCAATTTTCAAACTCAAGTGTGTGCATCTTGAGTAGGCCTTGAGGGGATCTGAATTTTCGTTTGTTTTTATGGTGGCGCCTGAATCCTGCAGAAGTTCCTAGGCCAGGATCGAATCCACGCCACAGATCTAACCAGAGCCACATCAGTGACAATACTGAATCCTTAACCCAAAGGCCATCAGGGGACTCCAGGGATCTGCATTTTCACTAGCGCAACATGTAGTTCTGATTCATATCTGTGGTCCACAAGTCACAGGCCCTGCCTTATTATCTGCCAGCGCGGCTCTCCCAAAGGGTGGCCTGATGCAGCTGTGGCAGAGCAGAGAAGCAGTGAAGCTAGGCTCTGAGCAGCCCAGGCTCCTATTTCCAGCTGTGATCCTGCTTCCTTCTCTTCCGGCTGTAGGTACAGGGACCCACATATTCCCTTTGCCCCTGAACTGAAGAATAAATGTATGTACTCTCTCTGAGCACTGGCATTTCCGGTTTAGTTTCTAACTGTGAAATGAAAGGCTTGGTATGCATAAGAATCACAAAACAGAACGAATTTTCCAGTGGAAGGAGCAGCAAAGCCACTGTGGAAATCATACCACTGAGCAGTGTCTCCTGTCCTTAACCTTGACACTGGGCCTAGGCTTTGGTCTTGCCATGACTACTTTTCCATCTCCTTGAAAATAGCTTCAGTGTATGCTGGGTAAAGTGCTCTAATTCCTGTTTCCCTATAGGGGGAAGGCAGCTGAGAAGAGAAATAGGAAGGGAGGAAGCCAGCAGGTAAATGTGTGTGTCAACGGCAAGTTAACACTTAGTCCTGTTGATTCTCTCTCCTGACTATATCCAGTAAGATCTAAGAGATGCATCAGTAAAATGCCATTAGGGACCTTGTTTTGATTTTGATCTGAACAAACCAGTTGTAACAATCAGTGGGAAAGTGAACATAGCTGGGTATTAACTAATACTAAAGTTAATTTTGTTGGGTGTTATAATAATAACCTTGTGGTTTTGTTAAAACAAGTAGGTTTTGGAGTTCTCTTTTGACTCACAAATCCAGTGTCATCACTGTAGTGGCTTAGGTCGCTGCTGTGGTGCAGGTTTCAGTCCCTGGCCCAGGAATTACAGGAACAATCAAATGTTGATAGTTGAAGTTGGGTGATGGGTACATGGGTGTTCATTATAGTATGCTCTCCACTTTGCTCTCCACTTTTATAGTTATTTCTATAATAAAAGGGTTTCTTAAAAGGAGGGTTTTTTTGGTATGCAAAAATAAATGACTAAAAACTTCCAAAAACAAAAGCTCAAGACCTGATGGCATCACAGGCAAATTCTCTATCAAACATTTAGAGAAGAGTTAACACACCTATTCTTCTGAAACTCTTCCAAAAAACTGCAGAGGAAGTAACACGCCCAAGCTCATTTTATGAGGCCACCATCAGCCTGATACCAAAAGCAGACAAAGATACCACAAAAAAAAGAAAATCACAAGCCGATATCACTGATGAACATAGGTGCAAAAATCCTCAACAAACAGAATCTTACCTATATATTAAAAGGATCATATACCATGATCGAGTGGGATTTATCCCAGGGATGCAAGGATTTTTCAGTTTCTGCAAAATCAATCAGTGTGTCGTACCATATCAACAAAATGAAAAATAAAAACCATATGATTACCTCGATAGATGCAGAAAAAGCTTTTAAGAAAATTCAACACCCATTTCTGATGAAAACTCTCCAGAAAGTTGGCATAGTGGGAACCTACCTCAACATAATAAAAACCATATATGACCAACCACAGCTAGCATCATTCTCAATAGTGAAAAACTGAAAGTATTTCTGTTAAGATCAGGATCGAGAAAAGGATGTCCACTTTCACCACTGTTATTCAACAGGGTTTTGGAAGTCAGAGTCGTGGTAATCAGAGAAGAAAAAGAAATAGAAGAAATTCAGATTCAAAAAGAAGAAGTAAAACTGTTTACTGTTTGCAGATGACATGATAATATACCTAGAGAATCCTAAAGACACTACTGGAAAACTGTTAAGAGCTCATCAATGAATTTGGTAAAGTTGCAGCATACAAAATTAATACCAGAAATCCATTTCTATATACTAACAATGAAAAATCAGAAAGAGAAGTTAGAGAAACAATCCCATTTACCATCATATCAAAAAATAAAATACCTAGGAATAAACCTACCTAAAGAGACAAAAGACCTGTACTCTGAAGACCATGAGATGCTGATGAAAGAAATCAAAGACAACACAGATGGAAAGATATACCATGCTTTTGAATTATAAGAATCAATAGTGTCAAAAGGACTATATAACTCAAGGCAATCTACAGACTCAGTGCAATCCCTATCAAATTACCAAGGACACTGTTCATATAACTATAACAAAATATTTTAAAAATTTCATGGAAAAACAAAAGACTGAATAGCCAAAGCAATACCGAAAAAGAAAAACAGAACTGAAGGAATCAGGCTTCCTGACTTCAAACTATACTATAAAGCTACAGTCATCAAAACATTATAGTATTGGCACAAAAACAGAAATATAGATAAATGGAATAGGATAGAAAGCCCAGAAATAAACCCAAGCACCTATGGTCAACTAATCTATGACAAAGGAGGCAAGAACATACAGTGGAGGAAAGATAGTCTCTTCAATAGTGATGCTGGGAAAACTGGACAGCTACATATAAAAGAATAAAATTAGAACATTTTCTCTAATACCACATACAAAAATAAACCCCAAATGGATTAAAGACCTAACTGTCAGGCCAGATACCATAAAACTCCTAGAGGAAAACATAGGCGGAACGCTCTTTGGCATAAATCACAGCAACACCTTGTTTAATCCACCTCCTGGAATAATGACAATAAAAACAAAACTAAACCAATGGGAGCTAATTAAACTCAAAAGTATTTACACAGCAAAGGAAACCAGAAAAAAAAAAAAGGACAACCCATAGAATGGGAGAAAATCTTTACAAACGGTGCAACTGACAGGACCTAATCTCCAAAATATACAAACAACTCATACTGCTCAACAACTCATACTGCTCGACAACAAAAAAACAAACAACCCAATTTAAAAATGGGCAGAAGAGCTAAGCAGACATTTCTCCAAAGAAGATATAGGAATAGCCCACAGGCAAATGAAATGATGCCAAACTTCACCAATTATTACAGAAATACAAATCAAAACTACAATGAGGTGCCACCTCACATAAGTCAGAGTGGCCATCATTAACAAGTCTACAAATAACAAATGTTGGTGGGAATGTAAGTTGGTACAACCACTATGGAAAACAGTATGGAATTTCCTCAGGAAACTAAATATAGGATTACCATATGATCCAGCAATCTGGATCCAAACAAAAACCATAACTCAAAAAGATATATAGCAGTTCCCTTCATGGCTCAGTGGTTAACGAATCTGACTAAGAACCATGAGGTTGTGGGTTTGATCTCTGGCCTTGCTCAGTGGGTTAAGGATCCGGCGTTGCCGTGAGCTGTGGTGTAGGTTGCAGACGCGGCTCGGATCCCGCGTTGCTGTGGCTGTGGCAAAGGCCGGCAGCTACAGCTCCTGTTAGACCCCAGCCTGAGAACCTCCACATGCCGCAGCTGCGGCTCCACATAAAAGGCAAAAAGACAAAAAAAAAAAGATATATGTACCCCATGTTCATTGCAGCACTATCCACAACAGTCAAAACATGGAAACAACCTAAATGTACGTCAACAGAATGGATTAAGATGTGCTACATATTCACAATGAATACTACTCAGCCATAAAAAGAACAAAATAATGCCATTTGCGCAACATGGATGCAAACAGAGACTCTCATACTAAGTGAAGTAAGTCAGATAGAGGAAGACAAATACCATGTATCACTTATATGTGAAATCTAAAATATGGCACAAATGAATCTATCTACAAAGGAGAAACGGACTCATGGACATAAAGAACAGACTTGTGGTTGCCAAGGGGAGGGGAAGGGAGTGTGATGGACTGGGAGTTTGGGGTTAGTAGATGCAAACTATTACATTTAGGATGGATAGGCAAGGAGGTCCTGCTGTACAGCACAGGGAACTATATCCAATCACTTGTGATAGAACGTAATAGAAGATAACATGAGAAAAAGAATGTATGTATATGTATAACTGGGTTACTTTCATGTACAGTAAAATTTGACAAACCATTGTAAATAAACTATAATTTTAAAAATTAAAAAAAAAAAACCTGCCAAATGAATGAGTGAATGAATACTAAGTCCATATGCTCTCTCATTTTTCCTTCCTCCCTAGATTGCCTTTGCTCAGGCTCTCCTGGCTTCTCTATCAGAACATTTTATCAGAACGGCCTTCTTGCTGGCCCCTTGCACCTGGTCTTCTTCCTTCCAATGCACCCTCCACACTACAGCCTGAGTTACCTAACAGGCCAATCCAATTACATCACCTCTCCCGCTCAAAGATCCGCCTTTGCTCCTTACTGCGTCCAGGAGAGGTGGTCAATATTTGTGCTGGACACACATGGCCTCTCGTGAGCTGGGGCACGGCTCCGTCTGGCCTTCTCTCTTGCTTCCCCACCCCATCATCCAGACTTCCTTCATCTTCCCAAATGTGCTGGTCCCCTTCTCATGCCTTCTGGCTCCACATATTGTTCCCCACACCCTTCTCTGCCGGGTAAGGTTTTCCTCACCCTTCAAGTCACATTCCTAACACCATCCTCTACGTGAAAGACGGTGTGCCCATGACAGACTGAAATGATGCTGCTCTTCCACGGCTCTTTCTTGCCCCCGCCCTGTTATCGTCTTTTAAGGTGCCCTGTAAATTTCCTTCCTGTGCTGTTTACCATTGGTGATTACTCTGATATTTATTTACTTCTTATCTGTATCTCTTAATAGACTCCAAGCTCCACATAAACAGGAACTGTGTCTGTGTGCTGGGCACACAGTAGACATTCAGGCACACGTCGGATGTGATGAACAAATGAATACCTGCATTAGAGCAACCAGCAGATTGACTCGAAGTGTTTCCATGACTAATACTCCACGAAATGGTATGCTCAGTGCATTAATTAGGGCAGTGTATTAACTGGGGTTCCCCCGAGCAACAGGTCCAATAGGCACTATACGTACATATTTGAAGAGATTTATTTTAAGGGATTGGCTCATGCAACTACGGAGGATGGCAAATTTCAAGATCTTCAGGGTGAGTTAGCAGGCTGGAGAGCCACGAAGAGCTGGTGTTTCAGTTTTGAATCCAAAGACAGGAGAAAGGCCAATGTGCCAGTTCAAAACCCGTCAAGCAGAAAGAATTCTCTCTTTCTTGGGGGGGGGGGGAGGTCTTCCCTCCACCACCCCTTATTTCCATACTTCTCAGAAGAATGGTTCACATTTAGATTCATTTCCTCGCCAGCAGTTCCGTGTCTTCCACCTTCATCATCCTACTCAGATGCCTTCACTAGAATCCTGTTTTAAAGGCTAACAGATGCTTTCAGTTCCTATCCTTCCAGACCTTTCCACTCTTGACACTTCGGGTCCTGTCCTTCTCCTCCAAGATGCCCACCTTGCCTGGTTTCCTCTGCTCCTCTCTGCCATTCCCCAGGCTCCTCTGCCTCCACCTTCCCCTTGTTCCCCTTATGAGCCAAGGCTCCCGAGGACCTCCATATCTCTGCTCCCCTCACTCTGTACACTCTCCCTGGGAAGTTTTCTCATCCCCTTTATCATTCGGTCTGTGGCCTTTTTGAAGATGACTTCTAAATCTGCATTTCTGACCCTCAGCTATCTGCTGGACATCTGCCCAAATCTGACTTGTCCTAAATTGATGACATCTTCCTCAAATAGGGTATGTTCCTGGACACCCTTCCTCGGTTGGTGGCACTGCCTCCTGTCCACCCCCCAGGGCTGGAAGCCTGAGATCATCAGGGCTTCCTTCCCGTTTCCAAGCCACTGTCACAATCGCCAGCCTGGAGGCGTAAGAGCTGGTCCTGGGTCTGCAGGTGGGGCCCTTAGATTGCAGAGAGGAGCCAAGAGACATCGGAAAGTCGGCCCCGGGAGGAAGCTGGACGCAAGGAATGGAGCCTAAGGAAGCTGTGCGGAGAACAACAAGCAGGGTCCAGACAACGGGAGGCACCTGAGAGGGACCAGAAGCCCAGAGGCACAGAAAATAAGCGGCTGTCACACTCACGTGTCCAAAGAGCAAGCCATCAGTCTTCGCCTCCCAACACTTTTTTGCCTTTACTTTCTCTTCTTTGTGAGTTTGTCATCTGTTTCCCTCACTTGGCTGTGGGCAAGAAATGATCTCTGCCTGTGTTTTGCCTAAGTGGACAGCCCCTTTCATCCCCTCTCCTTTATTTCCATAGGCTCTAGGCACACTCTGGTCTTAAATCTCCCTTCCACCTCAACTTCAACACATTAAAGCACCTGTGTCTCTACATCTGTATGTACCTGTATCTCTATCTAGTCATACACACACACACATTTTTTAAGGCTCTTAATTTTGCTTTTGAAGTTACTTGACCTTGACTAATTCATTTAATGAATGATCTGGTACAATTTCTCAGCAATCATTGCAAATACTCAGGAATGTTTGTAAAGGGGAAAAACTTGAAATATAAACCAGTTTTTTTTTAATTTAAAATTTCATGAATATTAAATTAAACCACAGAGTTGAATAAATTACTTTTCTTGAACATTCAACTGTGATACTAAAGCTTTTTCTGTGTATTTCAGATCTGTAAGTTTCATGAGTGTGTGTCTTTTTAGGGCCACACCTGTGGTATATGGAAGTTTCCAGGCTAGGGGTCGAATCAGAGCCACAGATGCCAGCCCACACCACAGCCACAGAAATGCAGGATCCGAGCCACATCTGTGACCTACACCACAGCTGATGGCAACGCCAGATCCTTAACCCACTGAGCGAGGCCAGGGGTTGAACCCAAGTCCTCATGGATACTAGTCAGGTTCATTACCGCCGAGCCACGACGGGAACTCCTAAGTGCCGCAATTTTTTATTTTCAGTTCTCAAATGGGCTCTGAAAATCCTGTTGCCCTGAGATGCCATGACTACCACTTTAGGGCCCGATAGATAAAACAGCCAACCCACTCCATTCCACGCCGTCCTCTCCCTCCCAGCTGCTCCTACAATCCCGAGTGCATTTATTTGCCACTTTATATTGGTTTGCTATTACTTCTTTAAATTTCTGTCTTTCTATTACACTGTAAACTCCTTAAACATAGAAATAGGCTTTATTTTGTTTTTGTTTTTGTCTTATGTCTTTTGGGTCCGGTATACAGTAGATGCTCAATGAAAAGGTATTGTATCATTGATGAGAAAATAAATGCAACCTAGTGGAAAAGAGAAGAGTCTATTAAGGTTTTAGTTTCTGTGAAAGATGTCTTTACAAGGTATGATGATGACTTACAGGAAGGGAGCAAGCAGTCAGTTGCACCTGGGGCCGGGGAGGTGACACTTGAACTAATGTTTGAAAGAAGACAAGCTGATGATCACAAGGATGAGGGCAGTGTTTATGTGTAGAAGGGGAGGGCCAGGAATTCCAGGTGGAGGGAAGAATGTAAGCAGTGACGGCAAGAGAGACTGGATAGCCAGCCAGGCAAGAACAAGACCAGAAATCTGGGGGAGAGGGAACAGGAGGAACAACTGCCTGAGATGCATTTTTGTGTCTGGGTAACACTTCCTTTTTTGATCTTGTTAACAATTTAATAATATCCATTATTCACATATTTATGGAGTTCCAGCTGTGTGTCTGGTGCCGTAGCTGCAACGCCTCTCCTAGCCTTTTCCAGGGCAGATGGTAAACAATGAGGGTGCCTTCACGTTGGGTGCCACCTGCAGCCTAGTACAGAGCCTGCCCTGCACGGGAAACACTTCATCTGGATCTGGTCCCCAGTTATCTGACTGATGTTGTCATAAATTATAAAATAACGTTCCCAGGGCTCCCTCCCTCCTTTATCTATTCAAATTTGCATGAGTTGTTCTTGCCAAAAGAACCGGAAGGGATTCTAAATTTAGTAGAATGGAACTGTGAAGACATTTTTGGAAAAAAGGTCACAGACCAAAATGGCAAGTATCATCACACACACACACACACACACACACACACCGCTTCCTATGCCAAACAAATTATCGTACTTTTCCAAGCAAGTAACCCTTCTATGTCAGGAACAGCCTCAGCACTGCCAACCCAAGTTCAAGGTCTGCTTAGCCCTCATTCAAGGAAGACTGGGTACACAAATGGGGCTACGGAAATCTCTATCAACTCCCACCAGCTGTGGTTGGTCTGAGGGGTCCCTGGGCCTTGACCTAGTACTTGCAAGATGAATACAGGGTCCTAGCCAGCAGCAAGAAGATTCTGGCTACACAAGGTCTCTCTGTCTGGGTCCTCAAGAGACAAGATACATGCCTGTCCTCTGAGACAAGATGTATGTCTGTCCTTTTTTCTTAAGGCAGAATAAAGCATATCGGCTACAAAAAAAAGTCATGTTTGAGCAGTATTTTTGACGCTTGGGATCCAGTAGGCTAATCAAACAGATGCCAGAGTACAAAAAGAACATTTGTGAGTTAAAATTTCTACTTTCTCTGATTTAAGTAAGGCCATCTGGAAATTATATGGATTTCTAAGTGAAGGTTCTACCTAACACAAGGGTAAATAGGTAGCCTTAGGTTCCAAGTGTCTTTACTGGGGTGATGTGGCCTCCAGGAGCTGGTGGAAGTTTCTGGTGGGAGGGATAAGCTACGGCCTCGAAAGCACCCAGACAGAGGTGAAAAGCAGATGGAACAGTGGACAGGCAGTGAGGGGCCCACGGTGTTTAACTGTGGGCCTCTACAGGAAATCCAGATTTATCTGGGAGGGAAGTTGTTGCTAGGCAACCGGAAGAATGCAGATGTGAGGCATGTTTGCTGCAGCCTGACAGTCGTGAAGCATCAGATGAAAAGAGAGGAAGCGGGCTGCAGGGGTGAGGGGCAACCAGGGGGACACCCTGAGTGCCAGGAAGTGCGTCATGATGGGAGAATTCAGACTAAATCACTCAGAGCAGAGGGAAACGCCGAAGTGTCCCTACCCGGAGGGGCCCCGGAAACACGCTGTCTCCCAGGACTGGGGGCGCCGAGTGTCTGATGAGAGGGTGGGCCCCGGGGACGTGAACAGACAAGTTATGAGACTCGCTCTGGCTCAGCAGAAACTATGCCTTTTTCTCTCCGCAGTGACTTTAGGTCCCGATATGTATGGTTGACGAAACTGAGTCTGGAATCTAGGGGCAGCCAAAAGATCACTGCAGGCGACAGCCCTCTTCCTGGCATGAGGGCCTGAGGAAAGGAGACCTGCCCACCCGTGTGTCTGAGGACAACACTTCTGGGAGGGGAGCAGTGAGTGGGGCGCTGTAGGGCCCTCCAACAGCAGCTGCATTTTTGCCTTTTTGTTTTTGTTTTGTTTTGGGGTCTTTTTAGAGCTGTGCCTGCAGCATATGGAGGTTCCCAGGCTAAGGGTCGAATCAGAGCTGCAGCTGCCGGCCTACACCACAGCCACAGCCACAAGGGATCCGAGCCACACCTGTGACCCACACCACAGCTTGAGGCAACGCTGGATCCTTAACCCACGGAGCGAGGCCAGGGATCAAACCTGAATCCTCGCGGATACTAGTCAGGTTTGTTACTGTTGAGCCACAGTGGGAACTCCCATTCTTGCTCTTGTAAGAGCAAAAATGCTGTTTGTTTCAGTGCTTTTCCATCTCCTCTCTAATGTGAATTTCACCCCCAGATCCCCGGGGAGACATGGAGTATGTTTGCTTATTTCAGTTTTACGGACAGGGAAGCTGAGCTCCTCCAGCACGGAGGGGCCAGAGCAGGGCCAGCACCTGCTCCCTGACCACCAGGAGCTCTCTGGACACCACCAGGGGCGCACACGTTCAGTGCTCTCGCCACGGCCCTATGACGGCGGTGGGGGAGACCGATTACTTGGTAAGGAGGGTTAAGGAGAATCTGTGGCTATACTGAGACCCTTTAGGAAAGGACATATATTAGTGGTTCGGACGAAAGAAATTTTAACGCAAAAGCTCTTAACTTGGGATCTGACTTCAGAGGCTCCAAGAGCCCCCATCCCTGTGTGTCTGTGTGAGCTTATAGTTTCTCTGGGGATGAGGTTTAGGGCTGTTGTCAGGTTCTCAAAGGCAGTCCTAATCCATAAAGAGATTAAGAACTACTGGAGAGATAAGAAATGTCAGAGACCAAAATCCTTCTTTAAACCAGTTTACCTTAGAGAAACCCGGATGCCTAACATGTTGATGCTGAATCTACACCAACTGAAGAGAGGCCAGAACCCAGGACCCAAGCACAGCCTTTGCAGGGGCCCATTTGTGTCCTAAGTGACTTGAATTTTGACTTTTAGGTCTGTTCTTTTCTTTTAGGGCCACACCTGCGGCATACGGAAGTTCTCAGGCTAGGGATCGAATCGGAGCTGCAGCTGCCGGCCCACACCACAGTCACAGCAACACGGGATCCGAGCAGTTGTCTGAGACCTACACCACAACTCCCAGCAATACCGGATCCTTAACCCACTGAGCAAGGCCAGGCATCAAACCCAAGTCTTCATGAACACTAGCCAGGTTCTTGACCGCTGAGTCACAACAGGAACTCCTGGTCCTTCTTTTAAAATTCGTAAAACAGTGTCTCTGCTATCAAAATAAGCCTGGCTTACTCACACCTGGAGCCTAAAAGAAACCGAGGCAGGGCAACGGCAGTCCAGCCCACAGGCCTAAGGTGCATTCATGCTCCGCTTTTCTATTTCCTTGTTATTTTTTCTTCAGCAAAACCAGTTTGCCAAAATTTTCAAAAGACACATCATTTTGCAGATGTAGGAAGAACAAAAACTAACGCTGTAAATCAGCTATACCGGCTGGGGCGTAGTAATTTTCCCCAAACCGAGAAAACTGTTTTCTGACTTGGTTTTGATTCCGCTCAGCGGCCCTGCTGCACCTCCCTCCACGCTGCTGGCACGGGTCCCACTCCTTTCTCTCCTTCCCTCCCCAAACGCCCACACAGAAGTGGGAGCAAGCTGACAGGCTGGAGATTCAGAAATCAGAAGGGAGAGGAGATTATGGTGTCAAGTCATTAATGGGACCTCACTGTGTAATTCCGGGGTCCTGCACTTTTCCAGAGAATTCGGACCCAGCAATCTCATCCCCAAACTGAAACACATAACTGAAATTTAGCAAACCGCCGCGAGCGATCCAATCCCAGAGAGCAGAGCCCGTGGCCAGCTTGTCCTGGGCCAGGAGAGTCCGCCCACATTTATTCCCCATGATTCAGGAATTCAGGGAGCAGAGCCAAGAACAGAGCAGAGCCCTGAAAGGACCACGCAGCGAGCAGCCCCACGACCGGCCTTTCCTCCACGGATCTCAGTGTCCGGCCGCCCCAAGTCGCAAAGGCGCGGGAGGAAAGGAAGTCAGGAAAGTAAAAACCGGGACAGCGGGGAAGCTGAGGGAAAGGAAAGACGGCTGAATCATGTCGCACTGGAAGTGACTGCAAAGGGGAAAACCGCGGGCCAGGCTTCCTCTAGCGACATCCACTGAGGGGGGGCGGGGGGAACGCCCGTTTCCCAGCAGCGTGGCAGCTTTTGGCACCTGCCTGGTCCCCCTGCCAAACTTCCACAAATAAACACGCCGAGCCGAGGGGACAGATCTGCTTCTCAGCAAGATTCCAAAGCTGTGCCCCAGAGTCAGAGAGAAAACAGGAAGCAGAGCCGAGGGAGGGGGAGGCCGGCCACAACTCCGGCCAGATCAGATGGGAAAGGGCCCAACCCCTCCTCGAAACTGACACAGCGTTTTCACAAGGTGTGAAGCGTTTCGGGCTGTGCTGGCGGTCGCTGTCGCCTGGGCCCAGGTCTGAGCTGCTGGGTTTCAAGCTGGGGGCGTTGAGCCTGAAAAGGCCCGGGGGGAGGCAAGCGCTTTCAAGCTGTCTCAACCCGGGTGAGACCAAGAGGGGCTAAGTCTCCCGGGGACAGTCCAGCCAGCTGGCCGCTTGTTTGTTCCCAGCCCACCTCGGTCCCTGGGCACCATGTGTGCAAGCGTGTGCGTGTGTGTGTGCGGGAAGGCTGGGGTGAGGTAAGGTGTGGGCACTGCCTGCGGATTATGTGAGGATGACAACACTCCCTTCCGATCTCCAAGGGGCCGAGGGAAAACACAGCTGGCCCCAGTTGGTGTAGAGTCCCCAGCCCCTGCTTTGGCTCCACGGTCCTGAATTGGAGGTTACACTTCCACCCACACGCCCAGGTCCTGACACAGCCAGGCCAGGTGCTGCTGCAGTGGCTTCCTGACCTGGCCCCTCTCTCCCTGTTAAGGAGCACCGAGCTGGCACTGACTCAGACCTCACTTACACGGGTGTACGAAGCACGAGGAACAGCCCCAGAGAACAGAAGGCACAGCGCTCCCCGCACTGGACCTAAGTGCGTGCTTGCCGACCAGCTACAGCTGCAACAACAGGCCAGGACCAGAGTGGCCCCTGCCCACCCCTCCCCCGTCCCCGCCTCGGAGTGTCCCCACCCAGCTGGCCTGTGCCCCTCTGAGAGGGTCTGAGGGTCTGCTCTGAGCCTTTCTGTGCCTGCCTCAGGGCTGAAGCAAAAACACCACCTTAATGCCTGCCATTCCTTTTAGGTTTCCTTCTTGGTAAGTTTTAAAAAAATGTTTAGCCACTTAGTCCATTTGTCAGATGGACAAGCACCTTCCAAGAGCACCACATACGATGCTTTTCCTCTTTGCTTTGGGCACTGTGTGTCCTGTGTCGGTCAGGTCTTCCCTGCAGAGACAGCCCAGCGGGAGCGGGACCTGGTGGGGTGGGCAGCCCTGTCCCCCCGGGAAAGCCCGTCTCCTGCTGGGTGGCCTCCCCGGGACTTTGCTAGGAGGCCAGCAGGAAGGGATGCCTCTGGACAGCACCCCGGCTTAGGGGAGCAAACGGAAGTGCTCCGAGGCCCGGGGCACCACCTGGGCACTATCATGCTTGGTCTACAGCAACTGAGACTAAATCCAGCTCCCGTGTCAAAGGTCAGAGATTCTCAGCCTGGCTGTACATTAGAATGATCTGGGAAGCTTTTAAAACTGCTAAAGACAACTGAATCAGAATCCCTGGGATGAGGAGGAGGGCTTGCAGTTTTTAAAAGCTTCGCAGGTGACTCTGCAAGCAGGCTGGGAACCACTGCTCTGGGGGCCAAGTGTGACACGGCCTGTCATCTGCGGCAGGGTAACTGGGAGCTCGGCCAGGGCACGAAGGCCGTGGTTGGGCCCTTGGCCTCAGCACAGTGCCGGCGGCGTTCAGGTCTGAGCGCACAGATACCTGCACGCGGGTGGGAAGCAAGCACGCAGGGTCCGTCTCACGTTAGTGAGGGTGACGGGCCAAAATTCTCCGGTTTCTGCGCCTCGGCCAAAACTGCATGTAAGAGCAGAAGGAAAGGCATTCTGGTTTTTCTTACGGGATAAGTAAACATTTTGAAGCCAGTAGCCTGAGTTACAGGGCCAGAACCTGATGAAAATTTTGCCCAGGTCCCTTTTCTCCTCCTGTACCCAGGCTGGAGGCTGTCTGCATGCCCCAAAGGCCCACTTACTAGACCGGTAGCCAAGGTGCCTCAAAAAGAGATGCAGGTCCCCGCCCCTGTGCTAGTGACCAGAGACTGTGCCGTCACTGTTCCAGCGCTCAGGAAACCTGTCACTGCTCTGCAGACACAGGTCCTGGTCTCCCTCTGTGCTGCCCGGAATAAGGATCTTTATTACCTACTCACTCTTCTGTGTGATTCTAAAATCAATCCAAGAAGTATGTCTGAAGTCAGGTTCCTCTTGGAACTTTGGACAGAGAGGTTTGAACCTCGTGGCTTTTTAATCTCCCTGCAGAGAGCTACTCTGGGCCCCCAGTTCTCAGCGCTGGCGGTGTGCAGTCTGAGCCCTCAGTTGAGCTGGGGAGATTATGGGGTAACAGATGCCGAGGGACGGTCACAACCAAGGGGATGAAGTATAAACTCTGCCAGAAACTGTGGGGTCTTATTTTGTTTCACTGTTAAACTCCTTCTCCGTGCTTTTTAAGACAAGCAGAGAGCAAGTTTTCTGGGACTTGAGAGAGCAAACTTAAAAGGCAAAACAAATTCCTCCTCCAGGTCTTCAGTGACTGACACTCCCCACAACATAGCTCCAGAAACTAAGACACAGCCAAAAGAGAAAACATGATTCAATGCCAGAGAATTCATCTGTTACCTTCTCTGAAGGATTCTAATTTTAAGTCTTTCTGTTTTGTTGTTGTTGTTTGTTGTTTGTTTTATAAGGGCCGCACCCATGGCATATGGAGGTCCCCAGGCTAGGGGTCGAATTGGAGCTGCAGCTGCCAGCCTACACCACAGCCACAGCCACGCAGGATCCAAGCCAAATCTGCGACCTACACCGCACACAGCTCACAGCAACACTGGATCCTTAACCCACTGAGTGAGGGCAGGGATCGAACCCGCTCCTCATGCATACTAGTTGGATTCGTTTCTGCTGAGCCACAACGGGAGCTCCAGAGTATGTCTTAAAGGGTGACCTACAACAGCCTCCGTCAGAGTCCCCTAAGTAACAGGGCAGATCCCGGCTGAGCGCGGGGCTCCTGAATCAGCTCCTGGGAGGGGGTTGGAACCTGTGCCTTTCGCCAGCGTCCCTGAGGATGTTCACGCCCTCTGAAGTGCGAGAACCAAAACTCAGAGCCCCTTTGTGAAATCCCCTCTCATCTCAGCCTTCTGGGGAAGAAAAGGGTCAGCCCCCAAGACACCCATCCAGGATGCAGGCTGAGCACAGCGCTGAGCTGGGTCAGGCTTTCCACATTTTTGGAAACTTTCCACGACATTTTCTCTGCTATTTTCTATCCAGAAACAGTAAGCTTTGGGTTCAAGAGCACACGCAGAGAAGGGAGCCCGAAGTGCAGGAAATATTTGGCATATAGTTTACCATGTCGTTCCTGCCACTCTGCAAAGTATTACCTTTGCTTTGTAGGTGGGTGCTGGGGCCTGGAAAGGGAGAGCATCTTGCCCGCGATCTGGGAAGTCAAGCCGGGACTTGCTCACACCAGGCCTCCTCCTGCTTCCCGCACTGCCGGGGGTGGTGACGAGGGCTTAATCCCACCTTCAGGGTGGGCCACGACCTGCCACAAGCCCCCCTCTGATGGAGAATCTGGTGACGGCTCCTGGGTGCCGGGCCGGCTCTGGAAATGCTCTCAGCTGCTGGAGCCTAGTTTGTCCTCTCTTGAACAAGGGCTGTCTGGAGCAGCAGGCTCCCTCGGACCCCTGAGCCCCGGGGGCTTCCCACCAGGCCCTGCTCCCCAGGAATTACCTCCCCAGGGCAAGCAGCCGCCCACCGCCCTTACCACATGGAAGAGCTTGAAGAGGTCCACGTTGGCATACAGAGTGTCCTCCATCCACTGCAGGGCCCCCTGGGAGAGGGGGCACAAGGCCTCTCGTGTTGTTTGCGCCCCGCGGCGCTGCGGGAAGATTAGGAAGCGCTCTAGGAGGGCCTCGCTGCAGGCAATGTCCTTCAGCACCAGGTCGGGGATGCCGTGAGCAAACTGCGGGGGGGAAAAGCAACGCTGGAAACCGCCAGAGGCAGAGCAATACCGCCCTCCAAGCTGCCCACGGCCCAACCCACAGAACCCATGAAAGGGTCACGCGCACGGCAAGGGCAGATAGGATTGCGGGTGCGATTCAGGGGGCTCACTGGCAGACTTTAAAACAGGGACCTTATTTTGGATTATCTGCAAGAATCCAGTGTCACCACAAAGGTCCTTGAAATGTGGACGAGGGAGGCAGGAGAGACAGCATGGGGGAGACCGGCCAGGTCACCGCTGGCCGCGAGGACGGAGGGAGGCTCCGCCAGGAAGGCAGACAGTCTCTTAGAAGCTAGAAAGGTGGGAGAGTGGACTTCCTCTAGATCCCTCAGTAAGAGGCACAGCCCCGCCAGCACCTTGACTTTCAGATTCTACCTCTCGAATCATAAAATAAGACATTTGTATTGTTTTAAGCCACGAGGTTTGCAGTAATTTGTCACAGCAGCCGTGGAAAACAAATCCACCCCAAACCTCATTTTAACAGAGAGACTTGAAGTGTGAGCCTTCTTAGCACTCGACACTGAGGTGCCATCAGGACCTGCTCCCTGAAGCTGAAGTGACAGAGCAGGTGGAATGCATTTGGGGTGATGGCGAATGACCAACCTCCCCCCCTTTCTTACCAGATTTAGCAGATAAATATACTGGACACCCAGTTAAATTTGAATTCCAGATAAACAATGAACAATTGTTGGTACAAGCATGTCTTAAATAAAGTCTCAACGGGACATCCTTAGGCCGAAAAATTACTTGTGGTTTATCCAAAATTCCGATTTAGCCAGGCCCCCTGTATTTTATCTGCCGACACTGACCCCTGGAGCGCCCGCGGCCTAGATCTCCAGCGGGACGTGTGGACTGTGACGCCTGCGGCCTGATCCGCAGAAGGGCCTCCAGACGCTGAGGAGGCCTTGGCCCTGGGCAGCAGTCCTTGCCCATCCGCACGGCAGCTGGCCTCCCAGCAGCCGAAAGAACCCTCAACGCCGTGAACTGAACAGGGTCACACGCTTCCCCGGCGCCCACAGTCCCATGGCTTCAACTCTGGGCTGGAGAATGGAGCGGGGAGTGGGCTCTGCCACCCCCTGCATGCAAAGTGTCCAGACCACACACCAAAGCCCGTCCCTAAGTGAGGCCAGGTCACAGCTGACGCGGGTTGGCAGGGACTCCGTCAATCTCAGGGGCCTGCAACGGGGCTCAAGTCCCTACAGAGCCTTCCTGTTTTCCACATACCTCACTTCTTATCTCCAGGAGAAACCTCGCCCCAGCTCTATTCCCAGAGTCTAAGACGTTTTGAGGTGGAGGGAATTAATGAGCTCATTTGTCCAAACCTCTAACATCCCAGAGGAGAGGAGGGATGGAGGAGGGGCTAGGTGACTTGAGAAGGTTACGCAACAGGCTTTGGGGGTGGGGGTGAAACTGGGACACCACAGAGGTGCCACTCATTGTCTCAGTGCCCAGCCCCCGGGTCCCCATTCCGCAGGGATTAGGACAGTTACCCGGGATACAGAGAGAATAAGATGAATTTTCTGCCCTGCAAATAGCTCACAGACCAGCTGGAAATGCAGGCACTTAAAGAGCAGTAACTGCTAGACTGAACGTACTGAAACCAGAGCGCAGAAGAGGGAGTGTTAAGAATTGCTGGTAAAAATCACTGGTATTAATTGAGTGTTTACTATGCAGCAGGCACTATTCAGGGTGCTTTACAGATATTAATTTAATTCAGCCCTTTTATTGTCTCAGTTTTACAAAGGAGGAAGCGGGGCACTGCCTGGTTGAGTAACCTGCAGTTACCTGCGAGACCTTGCTGAGACTCTGCCTAACCCTTACCCGCGTGGGGGCGGGGGGTAGGGGGGAGGGAAGGTATGAACTCTGGCACTCAGGAGGCAGCATTTGAGCTGGGCCTTGAAGAATGTTCAGGAGCTTCCGGGGCTGGGGGTAAGGGGCGTGGAAAGGGCTGGGCCCAGGAACTGGACTACCTTGCTCGTCTAATAATTCCCTAATTGGGCGGGGGAGTGGAATTCCCTTTGGTGCTGTGCTCAGATGGACTCTAGGCAGAGGACCAGCTGCCAGTACCGAGGGTAACAAGCCAAATTCTGTGAACCATGAGGATGGTCAGTGAGAGAGCTGCACGCCACAGGTAGCTGTTCAAGTTTAAAGTCACTAAAATTAAATAACTTCTAGGATTCAGGGCCTCAGCTGCGTGAGCCCCAACTCATGTGCCCACCAGCCACGTGGGGCTCGTGGCTGCCCTACAGAGAGCCCAGAGAGAACACCGCCATCACGGGGGAAGGTCCTTCTGCCGAGAAGTCTCGGAGCTGGATGAAGACCGAGACGGAGGTCAGCAGGAAGGCACACTGGCCATCAGGCTGGGAAGTGGGGCGGGCACGAGGCATGGAGGGACCTGGGTCCATGTGACTGGCCTCTGGAGCGAAGAAGCTGGGCTCCCTCATAAGCCTGTGTTTTGCTGATCAGAGAAGCATCAGCTAATCAGAGCCGGTAACACTAAACAGGCACAGCCCAAGGACCCCGGCTCTGTCTTCTCCCCACATGAAAGACCTCAGCCCCGGTGCCAGCCGCACGGCCACCAGAGGTCCAGATGTCACGTAGGTGAGGCCCTGGAAAGAAACTTCCCCGAAATTCCTGCCCTTATCTCCATCTCCCTTTTATTACCAACTGGAAGTTATCACAGGCATTTCCAGGTCTTGAGTTTTATGAGCTCTAGAGAAAGCAGGAGGAAAGTGAGCAGGCAATGCTGCCCCTGCCCCCAGGGCTGGGGTGGGAGGGAGCCAGGTGGCCTGAGCCCAAGGGCGGGGCCGGGAGCGCACCCCTGGGGCCAGGGGCCAAGGGCTCTGACGCCTGCCTGCCTCCTGGAACCTCAGCCCCTCAGGGTCTGGGAAGCCAGAAAAGCAGGTATGGGCTTCTCCACTGCCAGGCTGCGGACAGGCTTGAAAACTCCCTTCCACGGAGCCGGCCTCAAGCAGGCAGGCGGGCTCCCTCCCTTCTTGGGCTCAGCCGGCCTCCTATGAGACTTTCGGCTCAGGACTGACACCAGCCCTGACACACTGCTTCTGTCTGTGCCTCCCCTGGAGTCTGGAGGACGTGCAGTCCGGCCAGGAGGGGCAGGCGGGTGTCTGAGCTACAGCCCCCGTTTATCACATGTCCATGGTGCTCCTGGCTCTGGGACCCACCCTCCGGGAAGCGGGGCCAGATCCTCTGCAGCCCCACATTACAGCTGAGATGGGGCCCAAGAATTTGCACCCCCCATCCCGGTCCCTGCCAACGCCACCGGAGACACGCTGAAGGAGTGAGGGGCGCTGGGTCAGGCATGAGGCGCCCTGGGCTCCGGTTCGGACAGTTCTAGCGCTGCAGCTATGCACGGGCCACTTGACTGCCCGCACCTCAGCGCCCCATCTCGGGACCAGTATGTGAAAGTCGCGTGTCAGCGGCAGAAAGGCTCTGCATAAAGGCAGGCGACCGTGAAGACAGGAGCGCTAGATGGGGTGGGGCGGGGGCAGAGGGGTTTGCCGAGCCAGGAGGAGAAGTGGGCCAGGACGCCAGCGGGCTGGTCTCCGCGCAGCCCTTATCAGCTCTGTGACCCCGCCGGCTACCTCTGCACACTGGGATCCCGGCTTTGCCTGTTTCTTGGCCGGGACGCTCTCTAGGGCATTTACTCACACGCCGCCTCCTCAGGAAGGCCTTCCCAGACCATAGCACTTAAAACGGCCCCCGGTCCCCCCTGCCGGCCTCCCTCGCAGCCCTCCCACAGCCTGGAAGCACACAGGAGGCACCCTCGCTGACTTGATTGTCGCCCTGGCGCCCCCACTGGGATGTGAGGTCCCGAGAGTCAGGCGCACCCCGTGTGGGCCCGCTGTACCCTGGTATCTACAAGGCCCCTGGGTTCTGGATGAACACATGAATAAACCCGTTTCCTCCGCTATAAAGGGAACTTAAGCCAAGGGATCTCTCAGGTTCCTTCCAGCCATGAAAGTCAGGGGTTGCCAGGATTTGTGCCACCTCAGAACCCCGTGATGGGAGCGTTCAGCATTGCCCACAGTGACTCCCGGGGCTTCTCCTGAGTGTGTGGCCTGAGTCACAGGCTCTAACGTGAAAGCAGGAAGGGAGAAGCCCCAGGGCCTCCCCGCCTTTCTCAGGCTCAGAGCCCCCCCGCCAGGGACCACTCCCCCCCCCCCACATCCCCCCACCTGCTCCGGACGGACTTGGGAGTTGATCAGAAGGTAGATGACCGAGTCGTGCAGGCCGATGTTCTTCATGAGAAATAGAGTCAGTGTCTCCTCATCTTTTAGGACATCCCGAATCCGTATTCCTCGTCCTTCGCATGCGTGAAAGTAAGAGCAGGGCGTTGAAGGGGAGCTGGGTTCACAAAAAGGAAAACATCTAGAACCGATTTCTAACTTGATCTCGCAGGAAGGCTCCGCCCTCGGGTCCCCTGGCTCAGGCCCCTGCCGGGCAGTGGCCACTCCTGAAGCCGATGGGCAGAGGCCCAGAGCGGACAAAGCTGGCCGAGGACGGGGCATCAGAGGCTCTGCGGAGTTGGTCTTGGACAGTGGCGTGGAGCGAGCAGTCATTCTGTCCCCCCAGGAATATTTGGCAACGTCTGGAGACAATTTTGGTTGTTATTAACTGGGGGGACCAGGGACACTGGATGCTGCCCTCGATGCACAGGACCATCTCACTTCCCCAGCAAAACAAAGAGCTACCCGGCTTGAGTAGCCGGCAGTGCTGAGGCTGAGAAACGCTGGGGCGGAACTGGAGGAGTCGGGTCCTGCCACAAGGCTGCTGCCATGGGGTGCGCCTGTCTTCTCAGCTGCAGCTCTAAGCTCAGGACACGGACACGGATTTAGAGAAATGGGCTGTCTGGGGCCAAAAAGTCTTCACGTGGGGAAAGGGAAATGGCCAACTGGCCGCCTGGGCTTGCAGCTCCGCGCCCTGATCAGCCCAGTCATGCTCTTTCTAGCTCCACCCAAAAACCACTGGAAGGAGAACTTTCTTTATAAGGGGGCATGAAGGGCTCCTAACAGTGACTGCGACCGTGGGGCAAGTGACCGGACTTCTCCGTGTCCGGACTGACGGCATCTGCCTCCGAGCACAGCTGCGGGGAGGTGGGGCCTCGGGATAAGCAATGTGAAGTGCTCAGCTCCCAACTCAGAAAATGCACTAACATCCCTCCCAGGGACTCACGGCCACCCCTCTGCCTGTGTCCAGGGCAAGCACAGCCTCAAGCCGGCCACTGCTACCAGCCAGAGAAAACACTTAGGAAATCATTTCAACAGCTAGGAAAAGCATTTGGGTTTTGTGACTGCTTATCTCCACATCCCAGCTCTTCTGGGAGGCTGGTCGCATGCTTATCTCTTGGTTCTTCTTTAAATAACTTTGATCATCAAATGCCCCCCCCACTCCCTCCAGGCTCTAACCCCATCTTTCCCTACCCACATTCGCCCCTCAGCGGGCAGGCAGGAGGCCTCGCCCCAACTGCTTGACGGCCATCTCTCCGCGTGCAGGTTGTACATGCCTTGCCCGCGCTGCTGCTGCTGCTAACTTCCTCTTGAAAGGGGATGGACTAACTGCAGCCATGCCCGCGCAGCTAGGGAGAGGACCAGCCCGGGGTTCCATCACACCGCAGCCTCTCCTGCCACGCTGGGGAGTCATTGGCGTTGTCCCACTAGCTAGCCCAGCATCACTAACTTTTGCACAGGAAAAGCCCAAAGCCTTTAGGGGCACCTGACAACAGTAGTCCCTTTATCTCCAGAGGGTACATTCTAAGATACGCAGCGGAGGCCCCAAACCACAGATAGTACCAAACCCCATACAGACTATGTTTTTTCTTATACACAAAACTTATAAATTAGGCACAGTAAGAGGATATCCAAATTGCCAGCATCACCAGGCTTGCCCTTTGGGGCTATTACTAAGTAAAAGACGGCTGGCTTGCACATAAGCACAGCGATACTGCAGTGGTCCATCTGAGAACCCAGGCGGCTGCTGAGTGACTAGCGGGCGGCACACCTGGACAGAGAGATGCTTCCATCATGCTACTCAGAACAGCGCTCGGTTTAAAACTTAGGACTTGTTTCTGGAACCTTACATTTAATATTTTTGGACTGTGGTTGACCTCAGGTACCGGAAACCGCGGGTCAGATGGGGTGGGGGACTACCCCAAGAGGAGGGTCCTGGTTCTGAGAGGGGGGCTGCTCTCTTGCCTTCTTGCCTTTTTGACAGCTTAAGTCCTATCGTCTAAAACCCCAGTTTCCTTTTTCCTTCCCCCCCGGCACCAGCTCAGTTGTTGTTCTCCAAATCACTTCCGTGTGTATAGCATTCTGCTACATCCCCTGGCCTCCAGCAACACAACCTCCAACACACACACACGCACACACACACACAGGGTCTCTTGAGAATGGGGGTTACTTCTTTTTATCCTGCTTTTATCATACACCCCATCGCACCTAGCAATTGCCTGGCAAGTTGGGGCACAGATTGTAAGCCTCCAAGTCACCTCCGTGTGATGCCCAGTATGAGAGACTGACATGGCATCAGGGCCTTGGTGAATGTCTGCACAATGACAGGAGTCACACACGACACCTGCTGTCTTGACCTGCGAGTCAGGCCCTACTTGACTGTGTAACCCTCTGTTATTCTCTAACTCCCTCCCCTGACCTTACACACAAATGCCTTGCTGAGGAGAAGGCACAAAACACGGGGACCTGCGAGGGCCTTCGCCCAGCCGGCTTCTCACCCAGGTGACTGGGCTGCCGAGGCCCCAGGGAGAAGGGGTAGGAACAGCTGTTCCACACCTGGGGGTGGGGGTCGGGGCGGGAGCGGGCACCCTGAAGGGAGAGCGTGGAGCCCAAAGCAGAGGCGGTGGCCGATACCAGACAGAGGCTCCACTAGACTCCCGAGGGAGAAATGTGAACTGGGGGCCTGAGGAAAAGAAAAATAAATGGTGTTTAAAATGCGGTTCTTCTTGTTCTCTTTCCTGGGAAGATTAGAGGCTGGGGGAAGGGGCCGGAGCTGAGGGGCGCTGCGGCTGGCTGGGAGGGAGCCAGGAGAATGCCTGCGTGGGGCTCAGGGGAGGAAGGCGTTTGAAGATGACTGAGAGACAGCTGAGCCTGCTCGGGGGTGAGAGGGGACGGGGCTGCACGGCTGCTCTGTTACCATTAATCCTCCTCTGCTGAGAATGCAGTACTACAGGTTTGCCAAGAGGAAGATGCCCTGGGTCACTGCTGGCACACCTGCCCAGATGACTGCGGACGACAGGCAAAAGCAGGCACCAGCCGCAGCCGCCCACCCTGCGTTCAAGGTTTAACCCTCGGCTGCTTTTGGTTTGGGGCTGAGGATTCAGCGAGCCCCCACCCCAGGTGAGCCCAGGACAGACTGTCTCCAGTGAGCCCCCCACCGGGTGACCTCAGGATAGACTCTGTCTCCAGTGAGTGCCCCCCAGGTGACCCCAGGACAGGCTCTGTCTCAGTGAGCACCCCCGCCCCGCAGGTGACCCCAGGACAGGCTCTGTCTCCAGGGCTGACAGGCTTCAGTCCCCCGTCTGGAATTGCAGACCCTTGGTTGACCTTCTTTGACCCCATCTCCCCAGACCCCGAAGGTGCACCCAGGAAGGAAATGTTCCTGCACGGCCTAAAGCCGGCAGAAGACACACCTGTGCAACGACCCAAACTCCTCCTGGGGGCGCTGGGAGGGGGGTCTGGGTTCACCGTACAAGCCTGAACAACCACAGAGGGCTTGCGGTTTGAAATGACTTCCTTAATGCTTGCTCCCGGCTGGACTCCAGCGGCTCTGGATGAGTGGGCTAGATGTCCCTTTGGGGTCGGAAGGCCCGTGTCCCCGTCGGCTTCTCTAACCTCAGAAACAAATGCTTCCCACCCTCCCTTTCTTCACAACTAAAACGCTGGCTGGGTTCGCCCCATGTAAACCCCTTCCAGCTCCAGCTGGGTACGCTCTTCCAGAACCGCGAAGAAGGCAGTGTTTGCTATGTGGCGTCACTACGTAAAGTACACGCATCGCTCTTTCTGAGGGAACTAGAAGGTAAGGAAGCAGCTGTGAGGCTCGTCCGCGCAGAGCCTGTCCTTTACCAGTCCAGTGAGGACAGGAGGGAGCAGGTGGCCGGCGCGAGGAAGCCCAAGGAGAACTTGCACTCCTGTCTCCTGGACGCCTCCCTCTTCGGCCCGCCTCCCCACCTGTATCCCAGGAGCGCACAGCCTCTGAGCCCCAGCCCCGAACCACGTCCCCACGCAGGCAGCCTTTTCCCGCCCCCAGGATTGCAGTAGCCCTGGGAACTAGCAGGCCTGTTCCCTCCTAGCTGCTCATTTGCACCCGCAGGGCGATGGGGTCCAGCTGGTAGCCAGGCTGCTGCCACGTCACTCTCTCCGGGCACCTACGGAGCAGCCTATGGCGCACGTGACAACCACATGACATCCACTTGTGCTCTGAAAAGAGATGTTGGAGGAGTCCTCTTGTGGCCCAGCAAGTTAAGGAACTCACATTGTCCCTGCAGCAGCTTGGGTCACGGCTGTGGCGTGGGTTTGATCCCTGGCCTGGGAGCTTCCACATGTCGTGGGCGTGGTCAAAAACTAAAAATAAAGAGAGAGCCGTTCCTGGGTTGGGTTTTGCTTGTCTCTGGTTCTCCCCCTGGGAAGGAGGGGCACGGAGGAGGGAGCTCCCGGCCCGCCCTCCTCACCTCCAGACTCCAGGGGCATCTTCCCCAACCCATAGCCTCTGAGTCTGTCTGGTCTGACATCAGGTTCGCCTCCGATCCCCTAAACCTCAGCTCCACTTCAAGCACCACGGCCGCACTGGGGCTTGTTCTCTTCCATCCTGCGTGCCTCTGAAATCCTGAGTTCGCATAGTTCATGTTCTGACCACAGCTGTCAGTCTTCCCATCCAGCTCTTTCCTCGGTCCTTAAACAGGGTCACGGAGCCCCCGAGGCCCCCGTGCTCTTGCCCCTCTGTTTTCCCTCGGGCAACTGCAGCGCTTCCGGCGCCACATCCGTCCCTACGCGGACTGGACCTGACCTGTGCAGTCCGGTCACCACCCTCAGCCCCTGGCCTCCGGGAACTGCACTCCCTGCCCCGCACCTGTTCCGCCTCGGACCTGGGGACGCTGGGTGTTACCAGAAGAAATGGGACTGCATGTATTTAGTCATGACGAACGTGTGCTCCGACCTCCCTGGATCCTTACTGCTACTTGGCATAGTTTCCATCTGCTCCTGGGTAGCTCGCTCACGACTGCAAAAGTGTTCTGCATCTTTCCCATGCTCCACAGGCTCCGCAGGCTCCACAGGCTCCGCCCCCTGCTCCCAGCCCTGACCCGGCCCCCGTACTTCCCAGGGCATCCTCTCCTCCGCATTCTCTTCCATCTCTGGACTTACCTGGATGAGACCTTCCTGCCCTCCTTCCCAACCCCCCACCTGCCAGTCCTGCAGGAAGAGGAGCTCTCGCCAAGGGAAGCCTCTAGATCCACCCCTTCCTGCATCCTCTGGTATCTTTCCCACCAACCGCCTGCGGCCCCTCCTGTATCTTCAGTCTCTGCTGGAGCAGGAGATAGTTAAGAGCCCGGAAGCCCACCTCACCTGCAATCCTCTCAGGGTGCGTCCGGAGGGTGTTCATGAGTTGGGACAAGGTGCGGAGTTCTGTCCAAACCTGGCCGAGGTGCTGGCTCTCCGGTGCCTCGATGAGGAGTTCTTGAAAATCTCGATACACTCTTGCCAAGCTGCAATAGAGACAGAGCCTCATCCATAAAGACAGAGCTGTCATTTTAGTGACGATGATAATAATAATAGTAACACTTTGTGTGATTTTTAGAGATACCACCCACTTGACCTAGCTACTACATTCTTATCTTCCCAATACTGCCAAGGGTAAGGATGAGGAAGGTATTTTCACTTCTTTATACACATAAGGTAACAGACAGGAGCAGTGAGGAATTGGTTGTCAAAAAGTCTTCTAACTTTGGCAGGGCTGGGTTACCTCTCAACCCCATTCCCCTGTACTTCCCGTCCCAAGAAGCCTTAAACAAGATGATTCCAGATGTTACCGGAGGTTCTTACCAGCCAGTACCCCCTTCTCTGAGACCTACCCTTCCAGCCATTTGTGCTTGACTCACAAAGTCGTCCCTGCACACGTGCCCACAGACGTCCACGAGGCTGACCGGCCGGGGGAGTAAAGCTGGGCCAGGCAGACGTGTTGCCAGGAAGCGGGACGGTAGGCATGCAGGGATGCTCTTCTGATGGCGCAAGCGGAGGCGCCTGACCTGGGTAACTGGCGCCGGCCCGGGCAGTGAGAAGCAGGGGATACGGTCCATGGAGAGAGGCAAATGGAGTAGCCGCCCCGAGGAGGCAGAGAAGCTGGACCTTACAGGCTCAGGTGGGAAGGAGCAGCTCCCGCAGGCTCTGCAGTTCTCGTTATGCTCCCTGAGAAATGCCTTGCTTCTCTTAGCTTTTTAAGAAGGGCTAGTGTCCAAGTCATGTCTTTCTTGCTGAAGCTTAAACTTGTTTAAATGCATTTCTGTGTCATGTTTGCAAATGAATCTTGAAAAAACCAATACTGCACCCAGAATGTGTGCATGAAACACGAAGCCCAGATTTCCTGGTTCAAGTGCTGAGTAAGCTGGGAGCCCCCTCTCCTCCCCGGCTCCCCATCTCAGTCCACAGACACTGTCAGTCCAGTCCCACCACAGCTCACAGAGCCTCCGGGAAACGTCTGCACGGCCTCCCCCGATCCCACCCCGGGACTCATGGGATCATTCTGGGCAGGCAGGTGTTTCTCCAGCATCTCAAGGCGGCTCGAGCTTGAAAGTATGATTATAGAGTAAAGCTTCCAGGCGGTCGAGGTTGGCAGCCATGGGAGCCCAGCTAAAATGTCATCTGCTGACTTTCCCAGGAAGACGATGACTCTGTGTTCCCTCTCTTATCTTCCTACCATCCAGGGGTCAGCAAGCGTAGACTTATTTATGGACCGCACGGTCTCTGCCACCACTGCTCAACTCTGCCACTACAGGGCCAAAGCAGTGGCCGTGTCTTCCCAGCAGAAAGACGGCCTCTGAGCATTAGGCTGAGTTACCAAACATTCTTTTTTCTTTCAGTCAAAATGCAGTTTTGTCCTGGAGGAACTATATCCAGCTCTCCTCTAAGGGAAGAAGTGGAGTAACCACATATCTTAGTTTCCATCTGACCTGAGGTTTATACAAGTAGGTGAAGCCTGCTCCCTAACAAGCCCTTGTTGGTGACCTTGCATGTAAGATACAAGCTGCAGTTCAAGCTCAGCCTAGTGCGTGAAGGACAACCCTGCCCCATCCCTGAAGCTCTGTCTGTAGAAAATGCTACCTCAAGTCCTCCTGTCCTCCTGCGCTGACAGGGGATTCCAAAAACAGACCCGCTTCTTATGCGATTTGACTTGAAGTCTGACCAGAGGTTATCAACCTGGAGTCCCCTGCAGTATCATGCACAGTGTAATGTTTGGTGTGTGTATGTGTGTGAGTGTGTCCATTTTTCCTGGGAGAGGGGTCATCAGCATCTTAGAAGGTCTCCACCCCCCAGGTTAGGAACCCCTGCTCTCAAACAATATCCTGGGATTTTTGCCCACCAAGGGGACTGGTGGCATTTATGACAGAGGATTTGAAAATTATCTCTTTCTTCCATGCAGCAAATTCACCTCATAAACCTTTTATTCCTGGACATTTTTCTTAGCCTTTAGATGTCCAAGAAGGCTTTTCAAGGCACAGAGCTCTGTCAGGTTGATCCAGGGTGGAAAGGGATAGAAGAAAACAGAGGGAACTGAGTTTTTCTCACCCAGGGACTCTGCACAAGCAAAGGCAGTGGACACATCTCTGCAGGGTGCGGACATCACACTGCAAGTCACACCTTGGGGATACGAGGACCAAGAGATTGTGTCATGTGGCCTTAGTTTGAAGCCTTTTCCCCAAGTGCCCTGACAGATGAAAGAATGCCTCAGAGAGGGAACATGTCCTGCTCCTTCGAGTTTAAGGTTTCAGCAAGCCACAAAAACACTCATTCAGCCTCACATGCTCTGTGTGCACACGCCTGCTCTCCACACGCCCGCTCTCCACACGCCCGCTCTCCACACATTTGCTCTCCACACGCCTGCTCTCCACACATTTGCTCTCCACACACCTGCACTCTCACACACCTGCACTCTCACACACCTGCACTCTCACACACCTACACTCCCACACACCTGCACCCCTCTGCAAGAATAAAGGGTGTATGGCTTCCTTCCCTGGGGTGGGACTCTCAATACTTACGTGGAGTTATTATAGTTTGAATCTCAGCACTTCCGTGGAATTATTATAGCTTGAATCTCAGCACTTACATGGAATTATTACAGTTTGAATCTCAGTACTTACATGGAATTATTATAGTTTGACACAATTCCAGGGGATTCTCCTGGGGTGGGACTTTGAAAACAAGGATTGTTCACATTGCAGAAAATTCCCTGGAGCCATGGCAGCATTCCTGCTGAGGGCATCGCCTTGTTGGGAAAATGGCCTTTAAGACAGGGAACAAAGACAAGGAGTTAGTCATTGACACCAAGCAGAACCCAGGCCCTAGGAGCTGGAACCACTGCAGGAAGGAGCCCGGCCCCTCTTGCTTCCATAATTGAAGAAGCAAGAGCATCTCCTGATGCCAGGCCCTGTGCTGGGCGCCGGAGACAAGGTCTCTTCTCTAAGCTGCCAGCAGAGCGGGTCACACAAACGTTCCAGGAGAGCCATGGATGAACGTGTGAACGGGGAGCAGAGGAGGAGCACAGCATTCGGGGGCAGGGAGGCGTGGAGGGATGTTAGCTCCAGACGCCCCCGTGAGCTGTGGATGCCTGAGGAGGAGAGAGGCTTATCTCTGCCTTTGACAACTGTGTCCGGAGCACCCACCCCCAAGCAGGGAGGAGGGGTGCAGGCTACAGGCCCCTTGGGGGAGAGTAAAGAAGCAGGAATTTGATGGACAGCGGCTGACTCAGAACTCAAGGCCCCAAACTCATGAACAAGAGAATGAGGAACAAGAACAGGGGACCAAGCAGCTATGCGTAACTCCTGGGGCCCCAACGTCAACTGCCTTGAGCCAGAAGATGTCATCCTGGCCAGAAACCTGACCAAGGTTTTCTCTGAGGCGTCCAGTGTAAAAGAGGCACTCACAGGCTCATCCAAGGCCCCAGGACACCCCTGGGGTCCAAGAAATACTATATTGTCAATATATTATTTTGTATCCCTTCTTTTTCTTTAGCACCATGTCTAACATAACCCTAGATTGTCTCCAAAATATTTCAAAGGGCTCCTCTATAACTTGTTCCCTTTAAAACCAGTGAGCGTACGTATATATATATATATATAAAAACCTCCAAAAAAACAATTAAACAATTCTTCAGTAACATGCAAGTATTTGCATAGACTGTATAGGATTTAAAAGTTAGTTTGCATAATGCCTTTGAATCTGTTTTTTGCACTGCAGGCATGAAATGATCACAAGCAGATCCAATTCTGGAACCCCCAATCCCCAAAACCTTTCTAAACAAGCTGCTAGGCCTGCCCAGTCTCCTCCCATCCCCAGTCCCCTGTTGTGCTTACATTCATGTTGGCTGTAGAGTGGGTTGATATTCCTTAACCAGATCAAGACCAGAAATAAAGATAAAGGCCACACGAGTTCCACGACAAAGCGAATCTGGAAAAACAAAACAAAGAGAAAGACCAGTGAAACTAAGAGGTTACAGGCAATATATCCAGAGCACACACACTTGATCTCGGTTCCTGTCTGAGCAATAGGACTTTGGTTGTGGGGGTGGATTTACCTCAAGGACCTCCTTCTTTCAGCCTATCTCCCACACGGCCTCGACTCTGATGTACTGGACTCTGGTGTCCTTCTGGGTTCCACTCTGCCTCTATTTTAGAAAACTGCATAAGCACAGGACTTTGGCCAAAAATCATCCAGATACATGCTTCGGTGCTTTTCAGGCGTCGCTGTGCCCATGAATGCAGATTCCGATTCTGTAAGGCCCCATCAGATCTCATGTGCCCGACAAGCTCCCAGGTAGTGCTCACGCTGCAGGCAGTCAAGGCCTCTTCATAACCTCTCCTTCTGCAGCGGAGGACACAGAGGCCCAGGTAGGGCATGACCTGTGCAGTGTCTCCTCGGCAGTGACAGTTTTGGAACCAAAATCCAGACTCCTGTCTCCAGGCCCGGGGCTCTGCCCTCCCCACTGCCCTGTCTTCGTCTAGTGCAACCAGTTGACTTTGCATTTGCTGCCACTGAATGAATGAATGAAGGTGCAAACGCCTCTGCAAAATACTGTGATCCACAGCAAATTCAACAGCAATCTGGGTGTACCAGTGTTTTCCTTCCACAATCTCTTGTAGCTTAAAGAAACAAGAAAACAAGCCGTACTGCCAGGGGATTTTACAACACTAGAAGAGGTTGCCGACACCAACATATGATTGAAAATCGCTGTTTAAATTCAGGTTCAATTTAGAGTTTAAGAACTCCTGAGTCCAAAGGAAGAAGGAGTGATTGCGGCAGCCCACACTGAGACATCACACATGAGAGCAGGGTTGGGGTGTGCGGGGTTATGGGGGAGGGAAGGGAGAAAACGTGTCCGGGGGCATGACAGCTCTTCTAGTCATGCCAGGGGCCTCGGGAGGAAACTCAAGATTTAAGCGAGAATTTAAGCAGATGGCTAAGAATAGAAACGTAAGTACATATAAGTTAGCCAGGGGCTATTCACATGGTTCTTCATTTAATCTTTGGTTGTTCCTTTCAAAGAAATGCTCTCAAACTGTCAGCAGGATGGTGGACACCACAGCAGGTGCCCACTAGACATGTGAGCAGGTGCTCGGTCAATATTCAGGGTGGGCGGTGATCATGCTGTTCTTTTTACAAAGCGTTTTATTCAAAAGGTGTCCAGGGAGAATGTGTTAGAGGAAAACCTCACAGGAACATTATGGGAAGCAGCAGAGTAGCTTTTTCCTCAGGGCACCCATTGTCAGGGCTTGCCCCCCACATTCTCCCACAAAACGGCCTGACACCAATACCGGACAACCCCCCCGCCCCCCGCGCCCGGGAGTATTTGATAGCCGTAAAAATGGTGGCAGCTCCCCGGGCCACGCAGTCCAGGCAGGAAGGGCAGAGGCTGTCTCCAGCACCCCTGCCTCACTGTTAACAGCCTCTGCTCGGCCTGTCTCGCTGGGCCCTCGGCCGCACAGCTGCTCCCACAGCAGCCTGCACTTCCCTGTCTCATCACTCACATCACTGCTCCTTCATGAAGGTGCACCGCTCCCCAGCTCTGAGCCCCCTGAGGGCAGGGACCACTTCGAGCCTTGTCACTACACCCAACGCAAGGCCAAGCTTATACAAGCTTACAGGTGCCCAGCAAACACCAGTGGGGTGAGAGGACCTTCGTCAAGACTGGTCTAGGAGGCTTCTCTGGAAAGCCGGAGGAGACCCAGGCTCTGGTCACCTACAGCTTGCAGACTTAACAAACCGCATCCCCCAGGGACGTGTATGCTGGCTTCACCTCTTTCACCCTGGGTCCTCCCTTCAGTGGGTGAGGTCGGGGAGGAAGTTCTGCAAGACAGCAACGTGGTCATAGGTGCAAGTGATGAAACCCCAAGTCGTTCCTGGTGTCTTCACCTAGGAAGTGAGACAGCCAGTCCAGATTCTGCACATTGGACTCCTCCTTAAGACGACCGCGTGCAGCACCGGCATTCTCTCCAGTAAGCCAGCCACCCTCCGCGTAGCCAGGCCTATCGGGATAGTCTGCTAAGTCGGACCTTGACGCTGGTTCGGGAAAGGGAAGACCTAGGTCAGGAAGCGCTTTGGGGCTGAGCCTCAGTGTTCTCGTCTGTAACCGGAACCGTGCGGTCCTACAGCTTGTACTGAAGGCTAAGCGCGTGTCGGTTCAGGGGTTCCTAGCCGGCTCTGCTTCCTATTAGCTGTTCGGCCTTGGGCAACGCCTTCGAGAGCGCCGTGCCTCAGTGTCTCATCTGTACAACGAGGATGGTAGCAGGACCCCTCGCTCAGACTGGCTGTGGGGATGAAGTGAGTTCACTGTGGAAAATGTCTAAAGCAGAGTCTGGCACACAGTGACCTTCTATGAATGTGAGCCATTTATCGCTGACCTCACTCCTCACGAGGGTCACAGGGGCAAAGTAGGTGACAGCACGTGGCAAAGGCTGAAGAGCAAGGAGTGATAATAAAGACGACCTGCAAACTCCTAGGCTGGTCCTTCACTCACATCCCTGTTTCCTCTCTCGCTCCCATTCCGGAGTCTGAACTGCTCTGCTGCCAGTCTGGAAACGTGGGGATTCCTGAGAAAACCAACGACAATTACTACACGCTGTCCCCTACTCCATATGTCAGAGGAGCCTGGAGCGGGGGAGGATCAGCCAGCCTGGCCCTGCCCTGGGGACACAGTCCCCCAGCCCCAGCCAGCCCCTCTTCTCCCTTTGTGCTGTGTGGGTCCCAGGCTCTCACCTACTCCCCCACTCACTCACTCTTGTGGTTTTGAGGTGTCTGGTTTTGCAGGTCCACCCAACGAGGGGCGTCCAGATCGGGCTTTCCGTCCCTCCTTTCTCCTCTGCCTAGCCCAGGGCCGGCGCGGCTCTGGGGGCACTCCTCTTCACCGCATCTCTGCATCACGGCTGCTGTTTTCTGCCTTTGGTCCCTGCCTCTCAAATGATCGCCTTTGTTGACCTAGGTCTGCGGGTTCTCGCGGCTGCATGCAGGAATCATGTGGGGGAGGTCAGGCCATGCCTTTCATCAATTACATCAGGATGTCTGGCTGTGGGTCATCAGTTTGGTGGGTTTTGTTTTTGTTTTTTTTTTTCTCCACACTTCCCAGGTCGTTCCAATGTGCAGCCAGGGCTGAGAACCATCAGCACAGGTAGTGGTTAGTAATCTCTGAAAAGCATTTAGTGAGAAGCCAGTGTTCCTGCACCAGCTCTGGAAGCATTTGTTTTGGAAGGGCTGCATTTCACACTTCACTCCCCGCACAAAGACCACCGGCAGTTCTTTGCTAGCCTGACAAGTCCTCGGACCATCATGCCTCCCTCCCCCAGAATCCTGCGCTCGGCACCCTGGCCCCGGAGCGGCATCTTTGTCCTTGATGCTCAACTGTGCACAGGCATATACCCTAGGGAGAAATTCCACAGTGGAATTAAAAACATGTTTTCAGAGCGGCTCCGACTCCCCACACCCCTTCTCTTTAAACATGTCTGTAACTTTAATTAAGCCCAGCCGGAGCTCAGAAGGGGCTGGTGGAAAGTTTTTTTCTCAAACTGGTATTTCCTTGTTCTCTCTCTTTTTTGGGCCTCCCCTCCCCCTCTCTTGACTAGTCAGTCTACTTGGGGCGGGAGGGGTCAGAGGGAAGGGCAGGGTCCTGCTTGTTGTTTTTAATAGTGGCCAGTTAGGTTTTCTTCTCTCCTACTCTGTTTTCAATTTGAAAGCGGGTGGCCCGGGCTCGAAATGAGTTGCATGATTCTCCCTTCTCACTGAGAGCCCGTGCAAGGTTCTTAGCCTGGATGGACAGGACCGAGGACCTGAGCTTGCTTGGAGCTGGCTGCCCAGCCTCCTGACACCTGCCAGCTTCTCCTAATTCTGGGCCCTTGACCAAAGGTCACAGCTGTAGCGGATGCCCAGGTCTGGGGTCCAGGAAGTGACAAACTCTCCCTATTCTCATGAATCCTCAGGCTTCCCCAAATATCCTGCCCTGATGTGGAAGCCGGGACTGGGGAGATGACACCAAGAGGCCCTAGACCGTGGCTCTAAGGGGCAAGAGACACCCAACGGTGCCTATAAACCCTCCCAACACAGTGCCCGGACCATAGAAAATACGGGTAATGTGTGTTTGTCCCCAGCCGTGGACAGCTCTCAGCACTGGAAATGCACGCTCTGGGCAATGAGCTTATTGAGGAGTCTTCTCTCACCCCTTCCAATTCCAGGCTCGCCTCTGAGCCCCCAGCTCCTTCTCATCCCCTGGCCCAGGCTCCCTGCCATTTGGCTATTGTACCCGTTCTTCCGCTCGGTAACTGTGTGTAGGTGCTTGCTTCCACCTGAATGCCACGAGGGCAGGGCCTGCCTAACTGACCAGGCCATAGAGGACACAGAGGGTGACCAAACAGCCCCGCTTGCCAGGTCCGGAGCCAGTGTACACTTATTGTCCTGGTGCAATTATTAGTGCCTCCTTTCACTTTTTAAATTGCCTTGGATTAGATGATAGGTGAGAAGGCCACACTATCTTTGCAACCTTCCTGACCAGCTTACTAGACAGGGCTTGATACATGGGAGCAGGGTGGGCTAACGGGCATGCCTGCCTGTCCCAGAGTCCCGGGTCCAGCCCTGACAGTCACCAACTTCTTCTAGCGGCTCAGTGACCTCACAGGTACCCAGGGGAGATAACAGCAGTAGCTCAGAGCCAAGGTGAGGGTTAAATGAGGTGATGCTCAGCGCAGAGCTGGGCACTCAGTAACACTTGATAAATGGCAACAGAGGAAGAAGAAAAAAAAAAAACCAAACAGGGAGGAAAGCCGAGATCTGAAGACTTTCATTTTACACCCTTAGGGATGAGGCGAGGAGGAACAGGTACATTTGGTGTCTTGTTTCCGCTCCTGCTCTGCTCCCAGTAATAGGCACCCAACACTATGAAAGTTCACGGACTTAAAAAACCTAAGAACTGCGTTATGGGTTGGGTGTACTGTGCTTTTCTTTCTTAGAGTCACCATCTTGTAAGGGCAGAAACTTCCCAAAAAAACCCAGCCGTTTACAGAAGGAGCCACAGACTGCTCTCGGAGCTGCTGGGGCTGCGGGGCTGTCTCCACTTCACCCAGACATCCTAGAAATTCCCGGAATGTCACAGAAGTGGGGAAGCCGGCTGCAGGCAGAGACCTCAATTTCCAGGCCATCAGGATGGCTTCAAATGAACGTCAGCCCAGACTAAGTGCATCCTGGGAGATGCCTCAGCCACGGTCCTCAACCTGAAAGGTCCCATCTTGCTGCACAGGGACTGACAACGTGCACCTTTCCCCAGGAAGTGTGCTGTGAAGACAGTGTCCCTGAACCAAGGTCACCCGCCAACACCAGGGAAAGGAAGCAGAGGTTGTGAGGGCCTCAAGGCCAAATCCTGTCTTTGAAAATAGTGTTATTCTCTGTAACAGTGACAAGCTAGCCACAGGAATGGGGTCATCTCAGACCGGCAGAGATAGTCCTTGGGTATATTTTTTGAGGACTACAAAGAGCACATTGGAAGTAAAACTGAGTGAGAACCTTAGCTTCTCAGAATTCTGTAGATTATAAACACCATGCAGACAGGGACCATGATGGTCCTGTTTGTCGAGGTGTATCTAGCACCTGGCACAGTGCCTGGTGATTGTTAGGTGTTTGTTCACTGAAGGAACAAATGAATAAGTGAATGGATTTAAGGATGGGTCTTGTTTCAGTTTTGTCTATTTTTATTCTGGAAAGGAAGCTCTTGGAAATAAGAGATTGAGTCTCTGATTACCGTTAGCACTTGACTCCCGGGGTAACAGACAACTTCAATGCTAACTGGAAGTCACACCAGCTCTGACAAAGGAGAGCAGCCTGCGGACAGCAGTGTCTCCCAGTAGGAGAGGGTCCCACCTGGTTTAAGTCCTGTCCAGGACACACAAGCCGGAAGGGTCCTCTGTGACCCTGACTGCACTGCGTCCCTCCCTACTCCCTTTTGGGCCAGTTATTGAGCTACTGACCCTCAGCCCCGACCCTCTTGCCAACTGTGACTGCCTCCCCCTGGGTCAGGCCCTAGAAGGGACTCTGAGACCTCAGCTGCAGCCTCGTTGTGTCCCTTCCTCTGAGGGCTGAACTTCAGCTCTGCTGCCATCTCTGTGTCCCGAGACTTGGTCATTCCTCCTTCTCCCCCGGGTTCTCTTGGCTGCGTTTTGCAGGTGCCACCTCCGCGTCACCTTAGGGTTCTTCCACCCGCTCGATTACCAGCTTTGCACTTAGCTGACGCCTCCCTGTACCAGATCCCCTCTATCTGGGCTGAGACGCCCATCGTAGGTCTTCGGAGGTTCACCAGGTGGCCCCTTCCTTCTCCGACCTCCTTTCCAGTACCCAAGAAAACCCATTCTGCCCACACAAACCCACTCTGAACTGCGGCTTGAAACAGATCCGAGCTCTTCTTCCCCACAGCCCCCGACTTCCTCTGCTCCCCCACCTCGCCAGGCCTAATTGAGCCCTGCGAACCCCTCAGGCCCTCCCTCTTATTCCTCCTGCAGCGCCTTTAGTCATCTAGCATTTCCATGCCGAGCCCGCAGCAAAGTGCATTACTTCTCTGTAGTTATACATTCACTCTTGACCCTTTCACAAACAAATCTACAGAGACCGGTTGGGTTTACACGCGCACACCCTGGGGTTCTTTGATCTCCCGCGGTTCCTGCCTGTATGTCTCAGGGATATCTGACCTATGCTCCTTTTTCTTGCGCTTGGTCTTAAAACACAGTTTGGTTTTTCCCAGCCGGATGAGAAGTGAATCCAGGCTGGGATCTGTGTCTTTTAAGTCCCTGGCCCAGCTCAGCCCACATGTTCTCACTACAAGTCTCAGTAAATGCCTGTGATGGTGGATAAGATATTTTATCTCACTGAATCTGAGACACCATCGACTGTAAGATGCACTGCTGTTTTTGGCACACTGAGAAAAATACATGTCACTTGATTGCCAGCTGCAGTTTGATTTCAGAGAAGTGGAAAGCCAGCGTGCCTTGCAGAGCCAATGAACTGCAGTATCACTGGACTGGGGAGACCCTGGAGAGCATGGCTTTCTTTTGAGCCTGATCCCAGGGCTTAGGGCTCCCTGGCACAGAGCGCGGTGCGCGAGGGCCGGCGGACAGAGGGCAGAGGGCGGGTTTCAAAAGCAGAAGTGTGGGGTGGGCAGGCGAGAGCAGACTTTATAACGTGGCCACGCTGGGCTTAGGTGGAAGGCAGCAGCCTCAGGACAGAGAAGCGCATCTTCCCATGAAGGACTCTTGTCAGAGAGGCTCACAGAGATGCCAGACAGCCAACCACTGCTCCGGCGACAAATGGGAGCCAGCCAACAGCGCTGACCCTCCCACGCTCCCCCCGTCCGCCTCTGTTGGCTCCATACCTCACCTGGAGACCACAGACTGCGCCTCCTACCTTCTGCCTTTTGCGCAGGGTCCAGTTCTTCCAGAGCAGAAGCCTGATCTGTCTGGCAAAGCCCATGCTGGTGACCACAAGGACCGGCTGGGGCTCCCGGGCAGCAACAGACAGAAATGGCGCCCAGAGCACCTCCGGCTCAGGCTGCTGTGTCCTTCTCGGGGTGATTAAAGGCTAGTTTCTTTCTTCGAAGCATAATCCCTTTTAATTACACATAAGCCCCTTGTGGAGGAGCAGGCTAACATACCGTTGGTTCCTTTTTAGGAAGACACGAGTGGCTGAGCACTAAGGGAACTGACGTGGGGGCATTTCATAGGAAACTAAGGGCTTCAGTCTCCCTCCTCCATCAAAGAGGTTTCTGAGGGCCCTGGGGGGTTGCCTTTGGGAATCTCTGACCTTTCAGTTTGGGACAAAATCTTTTTGCATAAATATAGAGTTGGCTGTGTCCTCTGAATAGCCTGCTGTGAGCCAGCACCTGGGGACTGACGGCTACTTTAAAGTGCAACCAGCCCACTTGCCAGATCTGAAGTCATCCCTTAATTTGTGGCCCTTTATCTTGCTCCATAGAAACCTGAGGCCAGCTGTTTGCAGGCACCTCCGAGCTTAGTTGATGCTAAATGGCTTTTCTCTCTCATTCTGAAATTGACCCACTAGTCACGGCTACCTGGAGCTGTGTTGGAAAAGTTTCTGGAAGCCTCCACGCTCAGTAGGACAGAGCCTGTGATTGACAAGCCAGGTCTGATCCAGGTCAGCCTTGAGGAGAGGCGGTGGGTGGTTCAGCTCCCGTCACTGCAGCTTGCAGTGGATGGACTGGTCCTTTGGAGGTGGGTCCCCGATCCCGAGCGGCGTCTCAAACAGAAGACATCTGCTGCTTCACCACTGGGAACTTTAGTCTCCACCCCTTCAAATCTTAGAAGTTGCTTTTCTTCAAAAGACTCTAGACCCTCGAGATCTCAAAAAGGTGGAGGAAGAGCCATTGAGTAGGAACAGATGCTCATGTCGTGGGGCTTGTGATCTGGCTGCAGCCGCGAGATAGGACCTTGGATAAATTAAGGAGTGTGATGGAATCCGTGGGAACATACGGGCTGTATGTGGTGGTGCTTCCAAAGGAGGACGGTTTCTGCTTTAAAAAGCCATTTAAAAGGCTTCTTGGAGGCGGTGGCATTAAGGACAGACTTTGGTGAATTAAAAAATGAATAATATTGCATGGCGTTTTTAGGGTTGACAAACCACTTTTGCCTATGTCATCTCATTATATCCTCAGTACAATTTTGCGAGGTAGGTATTTGCTCTATTTTACAGACAGGAAGACTGGTGGGATTCAAAATGTTCCTCAGGGTCACACATGACAATGCTGAGTTCCTGAGCAAGTCATTTAAACCCAGTGAGAAGGTAGGGAGGCAGAAACAGCTTACCCTGCCCAGGGAAGCCACAAGAAGTAAGGCAGAGCTGGGGTGGAATGCTGAACGGGGAGGCTAGAAAGGGAACCAGAGACCAGGCTAAACTGAAGAGTGCCATGGACTTGACTGAGATTTACTGAGTACCTGTGAAGTGATCTGAGGGGCCTACGGATGCAGGGCACAGCCAAACAGAAGCAGGCTCTGTGCAGAATCATTAAGTCATTGCTCTGTACTACAGATCACGGGTTTCATCTGCAGGAGGCCGTTGCAGATTTTAATCCAACAGCTGCCAAGAGCAGCAGTAAATTCACTCTGGCAGCAGCACGGGGCTAGTGGGTGAAGCAGAAGGTCCAAGCAGAGGCGGTAGCAGAGGAGGGACCGCAGTGACAGAAGGAAGGAGACGGCAGGCGGGGTGGCTTACTGGATGTGGATGATGAAGAAGAGGGAGAAGTCAGCCAGAATGACGGGGGTTTAGGGCGTGGATGGCTGGACAGTGGGGTGGTGATGCTCATAACTGAGAGGAGAATGCCAGGGAGGGCCTGGGGAGTAGGGGGATGTGGGAGAGAAGAAGACTTGGACTGGATAGACTGACTGTGAGGTCCCTATGATGACTGAGCGGAGATCTCTGGGCGGCAGTTCTGGGACAGACACAGGTTTGGGACTCATCGGCATACAGGCAGAAGATGAAGCCCCGGGAGAGCTTAAGTACGTTCCCTGGAGAGGGTCAACGTGGAGAATGGGAGGGATCACTGGGCGGGGACACGGCTGGGGAGGAAATATGCCCCCTCCCAAATTCCCAAGGGAAGAAAAAAGTTGTCATCATCAGGTATCGGCTATGTAAACTGTGTCCTGTCATAGCATAAAAATATTCCATTTTTCATTGAGTTACAGCGGAAAAAGTTAAACTGTGAGTACTTTGTTCAGTTCGACTGATGATGCTCCCGTGACGTCACTCCCATCTAACTGATGTTCTTGTCTGCAAAAATGTTTGTTGACGGCAGTCTTTTTATTGTGGCAAAACAGAGATAACCGAAAATTCACCGCCTTAACCATGTGAGGCGTACAGTTCAGTAGGGCCAAGTACACTGACACTGTTGTCCAACCATTATCACTACCCGTTCTCCAGAAATTGCTCATCTTGCCAACTGAAATTCTACAGCCATTAGACAAAAACCGCATTCTTTCCTCCCTCTGCCCCAACCTCCATTCTACTCTCTGTGTCTATGAATTAGACTACTGTAGCTACCAACGTAACTCAAATATGGTATTCGTCCTTTTGTGTCTGGCTTATTTCATTTAGCATAATCTTCAAGTTCATACTGTAGCATATGTTAGATTTTCTTCCCTTTTCAAGGCCAAATAATATTTCATTCTACGTATGTACACCACACTTTGCGAACCCATTCATTGATCCATAGTCATTTGGGCTGTTTCTACATTTTGGTTATTAATGCAGCTATGAATGCAGATAACACAAATCTCTATTTAAGTCTCTCCTTTCAATTTTTTTGGAAAGTACCCGGGGTGGAATTGCTGGATCAAATGGTAAATCCGTATTTAACTTTCCTAAGAACCACCATACTGTTTTCATTAATAGCTCCACCCTTTTACATTCCATCCACCATGCACAAGTGTTCCAATTTCTCAATATTCTCACCAACACTTGATATTTTCTGTTTTGCTTGTTTTATAATAGCCATCCTAATGGGTATGAAATGATACCATAGGATTTTGATTTTCATTTTCCCAGTGACTGGTGATAATGACACTTACTCGTTAAATATTATAGTTATATTCAGGTGTAAAAGATTTCCCCCATCCCAGGTAATGTCAATTGTTTAAAAATTGTCAAAATAAAAGCCCGTGTTCTCAATTTTCTCAACTATTTCTGAGACTATGCCTAGCTAGTAAAGAGTGGTGCTGATAACTGCATATTTTATTCTTCTAATTATCACTCATAGCACTAATTGATTGGGGTAAATCCAGTACTGATGTAAATGTAGGGAATGCAATGGTTTCAGGCTAGGAACCTACACGAGGACCGGGAATTGTGAAATTAAGTGACAGACCATATCAACCCGTACTTATCTTCATTAAGTACAAAAAGTCAAGACCAATAGTGAAGTTTTAAAGATTTCCTCCCTCCTATTTCTGAGGGTTGAAATGCAGTGTAAAGAAGGAAGAGACAGGAGTTCCTGCCATAATGAAACTGCCTAGGATCCATGAGGACGCGGGTTTGATCCCTGGTCTCATTCAGTGGGTTGGGGATCTGGCATTGCTGTGAGCTGTGGTGTAGGGGGAAGACTCGGCTTGGATCCCAGGTTGCTGTGGCTGTGGTGTAGGCAGACAGCTGCAGCTCCTACTCCTAGCCTGGGAACTTCCATATGTCACAGGTGCGGCCCTCAAAAGACAGAAAAAAAAAGGAATGAACAGACATTCTGTTACTTGTACCAGTTATTGTGTAAAAATTCAGAAGAGGAAAATAATTTATAATTTTTAAAAGTTTCTCTTTGGAAAAAATACTCTGGAATATATATAAGTTGAATGAGTTTGAATCACCGTGATTTGGGGGTGGAGATAAATTCGTTGCCGTCGTTGCTCTTGCTGTTTAGCCACACCTACAGCATGTGGAAGTTCCCCCGCGCCTCAGCATTGATCTGAACCCCTGCAGTGACGCTGTGGAATCCTTAACCTGCTGCACCACAAGGGAACTCCAGGAGATAAATTTGATAATGAACTAACAGCAATTCATAGCCACAGTTCATTTGAAATAAGCTGAAGAACACATCATTGAACACATTCTATTTCTTTGAAAACAGTGACTATAGGTAGAGCAGGAAGCATGGTAAGTCTGTGTCATAAGCCTAAAGACAGTTTTGAGACAGCATAATGTAAGATCAAGGGAAAATATCTCAATTTCTATCTTTGAGTTCTTTCCTACCAAATTTAAAGCTAAATCATTGGCAGTTAAATCTTCAAACTCCTTCAATCATAATGAAAAACATAAATATTTCCTCAGCTTTTTCAATAATATTTGGTAATAGTACAATAAATGAATAAATATCAGTTTATATAACTTTCTCAGAAGGAATATCCCAGCCTGGGCAGGAGCTGCCCACAGACTGGCTGCCTGACGCACAAAGATTTGTTCTCTTGTGGCCGTGGTCTGAATGCCAAGGGAAGGGTCTGTAGCAGACTAGGAGTAAACGCTGCAGGTCTCTGGCATAGCCGACTGGTCTCTTGTGGTTTCCTGACCTTAGCTGAGCCAGTCAGAGCCTGGTCACAGAATGTTTTCTCGTGGTCCCTGAGAGAAGCCCGAGTTCATCATTACTGAAGGACAGAGGCTGCTGGAGAAATGTGAGGCCATGCCGGGTCACTAGGTTGAGTGGTACCCCATACAAAGGTGCCCAGGAGAAGAAGGGCACAGAAGCTAAAATCTCACTTGCTTTTGCCAACAAAATCTGGGGCCCAAGAGGGCTGCATCCTAGAAAAAGGAGTGCTTTTTAGAGTTCACAAAGGTGCCTCTGCTCACAAGACTATGCAAATGGGAAGGTGCCTCCACCTTCTCATCTGCACAAAAGTGCCATATGGTGGGCAGCGGCCCCAGGGCTGTGCACCCCACCGCTGAGAGAAATCTGATCTGCAGTGAGAGAGGATGAAGGGAATGCCCGGAAAAGCCCAGGCAGAGAGTCCTGGCTGCAGCTGTGTCCCTGCTTCCAGCTGTCGCCGGGGCACAGCTGCTCCTCTGCTTTTGTTTCAGCCACTTAGCTGTAAGACACCCCAATCCTTCCAATAAAATTGCCTTTTGCCTAACCTAGCTCAAATTTGGCTTCTACCACTTGCAACCAAAACACTCCTGACTAATGTGAATTATTTAATCAAGGAGGGGATAGGATATGAATAACTGACATTAGGGCGAAAAACTATTTGCAGCCTATGGAATGTATCTGAATAAAGCTCCTGGGTAGGTACATGCTTTGCAATATTAACAAAGCAGAAAATTCAATAGAGTTGCAGCAAAATTTAAAGAAGAGCTTTACTGACATGAGGATCTTTTAAGAAAGTAAAACAACTCCAAAATACTCAATATTGTCAATTCCTGTACCTATTAAGAAAAGACTGACAATTTTTTAAAAACACGCTAAGCAGTGCGAAGGTGTAACAAATGGGAGGATGTGTGGCAGGTTAAAAACACATCAGTCATAGCGCATTGTTACAAGACGGAAGGACTGCCACAGTTTATCAACTGTGAAAATTATATCAACTGATTCTTCAAATACTGTACTTTAGTGGCCAGTGAATCAAGTGGGATATTGATATTTGTTTCCGATTTTGAACCAGCTTGTTTCACACTTATTAACTATTCACTATCTGTGATAAGGATTCTTTCTAAAGGGCCTCAAAGAGAAACTGTAAACACCTTTTTTTTTTAAAAGTGGAAGAAGCAATACCACATGGTTTATCATCAGAGAAAAATGATAAATATTTCCAAACCACCTGGCACAGACAGAGGAATTTCTTCAGAAAAAAATAATCTCTACAGGTCTTGTATTTAAAAATACCTTTGGAAGAGAAAAATATAGAAATCATGAGAATTTTGGAACTGCATTTTTGTCTATTTCCTTAGGACAGAATAAAATGAATACCTATTACTATGTCTTGCTAAATATATCATTAGATTTATATTTACATTTTTTGAGAATGATTATACCAAAAATAATTTCTGAATTATCAAGTAAAGCAGCAACAAAATACAGACTCAATCCAAGTGTAACCCCAGAACTTTGCTTTTACCTAAAATATCTACCGCTCAATTTCATCTATTAATCAATCTTGACTCTTACTTGACATGGTCTTATTAGTGAGCCTTGTGGCTTAGAGCTGACACAGGTTGCTTTGATTTGATTGATCATTGCAGCAAGATGGGCACACACCCGTTTTCTACTTTGCCTTGCAGAATATTTACACAGTGTCATAAAACAGGTCTAGGCCCCATCACTAATTTTTGTGGAGAAGAAACTAGTGACCAAACTAACAGACCATAAGCATTCAGGAGTATAATGGAATCACTGGCCCTATATACTGAGAAACAAATATTTTATTAAATTGATCTCTTCTATGAGAATCTTGCACATTACCTGACTCTAATAGTTTAATCTTTCCAATAAGAATTTTGTACTTCAGGTTGTTGTTATTGGGCTAGGGTGCAGATATTGAATTTTAGCTTTTTGAAAATAATAATATTTGAAAAAATATTTACGTGAAACATTTCTAGCCACTTTTTTCTTGTTTAGTGAGAGGGGATACCGCTTTCAGGTCTAAGCCATCTAAGCCCCATCTAACCCCCAAATAGTCCAGAGTCCCTGTGGGGGACTACGTACAGGGAGAGGTCTAGAATGGAAATCTAGCGACTTTATCATTTAAAAACCACATACGTGAGTGTTTTATCACCCCATGCCTTCTAAGAGCAAAACCTGGAAACTCACCAAACGCCCATCACAGAAGAAAGAATAAGTCAACTGTGGTGTATTTTCTCAGTCAAAGCGCATACAGCAATGAGCATGAACGAACTACAACTGGAAAATTATGGATAATTCTCCCATGTGCATGTGCTGAGCAAAAGAGGCCAGACATAAAGCATTCATGGTCCTCTTTTATATAACATTCAAGCATAGACAACACTAACCCTTGATTTTCAAGGTCAGGATGGTGGCTACTCTTCGGGGTGCATGGTGGCTGGAAGGCAGTGTAAAAGGGATTTCCTGGGAGGCACTGGAAACTGTCTTTTGATCTGGGTGCTAGTTACTTTGGTGTGTTCAGTTTGTGAAAATTATCAGCCCGTAAACTTAGGATCTGTACACATTTCTGTATGTATGTTATACTTCAGTATAATAGTTTCTTAAGAAGCAGGTGAAAGGAGAGAGCACAGCGAAGGCACCTGAACAGGATGAGCTAGAGATGATGGGGAAAAGTCTGGAAAGAGGAGTACCTTGGAAGGCAAGGAAAGAGCATGTTTCAAGGAGGAGGAATTGGTCCAAAGCACCAAATGACTCAAGAAAGGTCGAGAGGGATGAAGATGGAAAGCTGTCTACTGCATCTGATGACTGACCTAAGAGAGAACAGCTTTTTTGTTTGTTTTTTTGTCTCTTTGCCTTTTTCTAGGGCCACATTCACGGCATATGGAGGTTCCCAGGCTAGGGGTCTAATCGGAGCTGTAGCCGCCGGCCTGAACCACAGCCACAGCAATGCGGGATCTGAGCCACGTCTGCAACCTACACCACAGCTCACGGCAACACCAGGTCATTAACCCACTGAGCAAGGCCAGGGATAGAACCTGCAACCTCATGGTTCCTAGTCGGATTCGTTAACCACTGAGCCACGATGGGAACTCCTAAGAGAACAGTTTTAATGGGAGGCAGAAACCAGACTGCAAAGGGATAAAGGGTGAGCTGCAGCGAATCAGAGACGCAGTGACTGCAGAGGAAAGAGCCATGCAGACAGTAGCTAGAAGGACATCAGGTTAAGCAGGTCTTTTTTCCCTGAAGACAGGAGCTATTTGACCACAAAGGGCACACTGAAAGGAAGATGCCAAAGTTAGTGGGGATGATGACTGGGGCCCCGAGGAAGGGCAGGAGGTGGAATTAGCCCTGGGCAGCGGCTGGGACACCTGCGTCCCAGGCTGAGGAGAGGGAGCCAGCAAGGGGCAGGGGCGGATGCACGTAGGGAGCTCATCCCAGTGGCTCCATCTTAAGGGCGGCAGAGGAAATTTAAGGGGAGTAAGTGAGATAAGGGGAAAAGACCTTGTGCACTCCAGATTGGAAACAAACATGGAAACGTATTATCTCATCTTTCCTTTGTCCTCCTTTGCTGAGCAACATACATGTTTAGTCAGCCCTCTATAATGGGAGTGTAATTTATGGACAGTGTTTAGAGACCTTAGGGATAAAACTATTCATTGAAAATCCCCCATCCCATCCCCCACACTTGCTGTTACATTTATCTAATTAGTTGGAAATGATAGGTAGAGTCTTGTTATCAATTCAGCTTGACAGTTTAAACCAATAACCAACACCGACAAAAACATCTTCTGGAGATTCTTTTTTTTTTTTTTTGCTTTCTAGGCCCGCACCCATGGCATATGGAGGTTCCCAGGCTAGGGGTCGAATCGGAGCTGTAGCCACCGGCCTACGCCACAGCCACAGCAACGCCAGATCCAAGCCGCGTCTGCGACCTACGCCACAGCTCACGGCAACGCCGGATCCTTAACCCACTGAGCAAGGCCAGGGATCGAACCCGTAACCTCATGGCTCCTAGTCGGATTTGTTAACTGCTGCGCCACGACAGGAAGTCCAAGAGATTCTTTTTTCAGTTACAATCACTTCTGTTCTAGGAGGGCTGGACCCTCTGAAAGGTCTGCTGTCCATGGGAGAACAGGGTCTGAGTCCCTGGGTTGCACCCCCTCCTCCGCCTGCATGGCCGTTCTGCCAGCCTCTGATGGTTTCCCCATCATGCTCTTCTCCTGCCTGGTACCCAGCCCCAGCCACACCTCTGCAGTTGATCCGAATTTCTTCTCATTCCTCAGACTGCAATGGGACTTCTACTGGCATCCTCGATTCCATCAAAAGCAGATCAATTGAGGGCAATTACACGGAAATTAAAGCTCTGAAAGTGTATTCATGTCAGCTACTGGGGCCTGATACCTTTGGGAAGTCTTCATGGACTTTGAAGGTGGGGGAGGCAGGTAGCCCACCTACTCCAGTATAAAGACCCCTGCTCTAGCAGAATAAGTACAACTCAATCAAAGTCTTATCAAAAGCGAGGAGGCAGGTCACCATTCCAAGACCATTTTATGCACTCGCTTCAAAAGCTGTTTATAGAGTTTTGCTGGCTTGACATTCAGAAAACCCACAAGAGCCCAGAGATTTCACATTTTCTGGGTATTAACTGCAAATTTTTTGCCAGGTAACAGAGTTTTAGGGGATGTCCAGGAGTGTCTCATAGCAGACGATTAGTCTGGGATGTTACAACATGAGCCTCAGTGGGGGGCCGAGCTTCTGGCTGTGCACAGTCTGATAACACCTGAGCAACCTCACTCCCTGGCTGGACCTGCTGCTCTGCAATCTTAGGGCATCATGAGCGTGGCTTCCAGAACCACACATTCCAAAGGACTCTGGTTAGAGGCAAGCAACACAACCAAGGGACAAACTTAAAGAACAGAGGGAAAGGGACATTTCAGCGCCAAAAATTAGGGACCTGGACTAATTCAGAACAAGTCCTTCGCCATGATCCATTTAACAAGACAAACGATAGCAATAATTCGAGTGCCTGCGTGCAAGAACTGTGCTGCTTACGATGCTAAAGAAGACTTGGCACCCATCCTCAGCACTTTTCTGGAGGACAAATGAGTGAAATCTCCGCAGACCTGGCCACAATTCCACAACAGGTGCAGAGCCCACCTCTTGTGCAGCCTCACAACAGGCAAACGTCAGGAAGAGCTCGATCCAGTTTACCCACCAAGTGGCAAAACTACACAGCAGCCAAAAACAAGGTCAGCTTTCCAGTTACTGTTTGACCTTGAGCCTAGGACAACGGGAGGAAAACGGAAACTACTTAGGCAGCATTCTGTGAGGTGGTGGAAGTGCCGTGGGAAAATATTTCACATGGTTCTTGCCCGCTCAGCCTGAGAAAGAAAGCTTGTGGTTTGCTGTCAGATTCCTTCAGCTAAATCTGTCAAAGTGAGAAAAACTTCCCTCTTTGCTCAGGAAACTCCCTCTCTTCCAAAAGCTCCCTGTCACCCCTCCTTGGTGACTCACAGCACCCCAGCCCCCCGTCTCCTTTCTTTACATCTTTAGGGGGATGGAGAGGAGGACCACATGCGTTGCTACAAGTTGCGCATCAGCTTTCATCCCTGCCCTGATGCCCTGACTCACCTCTGGCTCGGCCCAAGTGGGAATGTGGCTTAGTCCTTTCAGCCTGCGCAGAGCCCGGCATCCCTGGGTCCCAGCAGGTTTCCAGCAATCTCCTGGGAGCCCCCATGACTGCTGTGGGGTTTCCGCCCCCATAGCTTACTCAGATTCTGATTCTCTTTTCTCCTTAATGAAATCAAATTATTCTAATGGTGCTACTCTTTGACATCGATCAATATAGATTTGAACAAGGGCTGTGGTATGGTGGAAAGTCCTGGTCTTTAGAATCAGAGAGATCTTGGGTCAGATCTGAGACGGCCCTTTAGCTGTGTGATTTCTGGTGACTCTCTGAACCTTTCTAAATTTTAAAAACCAAGATGTTGTGATTAAAATGATGAGACGAGGAGTTCCCATCATGGCTCAGTGGAAATGAATCTGACTAGTATCCATGAGAATTCGGGTTCCATCCCTGGCCTCGTTCAGTGGGTTAAGGATCCAGAGTGGCCGTGAGCTGTGGTGCAGGTCACAGACGCAGACCGGATCCCACGTTGCTGTGGCTGTGGTGTAGGTCAGCAGCTGCAGCTCAGATTCAACCCCTAGCCTGGGAACCTCCATATACCACTGGTGCAGCCCTAAAAAGTCAAAAAAAAAAAAAAAAAATGATGAGAGGAAATGTCTGCATTAGACCAGGAGCTTCTCAAGAAAATACCTGAAGGATTTTTTTTCTTAATCAGTGGTGCTTCTTTATTTTACTCAATAGCTTTTCAAGTGGCTAGATTATATTTGGAAGAAAATTGGTCATGGTCCATTGAAGCCCCTTAATAGGGACGACTATGTTGCTTTCTTCTGAGGTCACGACTGATCAATACTGACTTCTCAACAACACGGGAAGAAGCTGTCTTAAGTGAAAGTCTTGTCATCAAGGACAAAGCGAGCGAGCCTTGCAGTAGAACAGTGGTCCCTGGCTTTCAACCTTTAACTCCCACGAGGCAGCTATGGACAGGCAAACACCTGGGCTCTGAACTGAGGAATCAGTCCCTGTGGGGTTGCTACAAACCTCTGCAGAACACTTAGGCTTTCTCTCTGAGAAAGGTTTAAGTCACCAAGACTGTTTTCTCACTTTCCAAGTAGACACTCATGCTCTGTGCTGTGGTGCCTCCAAGGTTTGAATTTTCTGGGTAATTCAAGGAAAAAGTGTGTTTCTTAGAGAAGGACTAAAAAATGCCTTGGCTCAAACTGCCTTCCTTGTGGCGTAAGTGCTTTTCGCCAGAGTAGGGGCGGTGGGGGTATCGGGGTGAGATTTGCAGAGGATGTCAACAGAGCTCTTTACTGTCATTACTGCTGTTGCTGAAGACACGGATGGCTCAACCGAGATCAACCAGAGACAGCCCTGACAAGCTCCTCCAAGATAAAATGCTTTCAAACAGAGCATTTTTCTCAGTGCCTCCTAAAATCATTTGCCTTCTACTCTTTACCTAGTTTGCCAGAGCACGTAATACCTGTACTTTATTATATTCATTCATTTTAAATCTACTTTTAATAACTAGCTGAATTCTCAACAATAACCTGGGAAATCATAAGGTTTGTATATTTTTCTAGTACTTTCATATTTTTATATTTTATATTTTTCTAGGACTTTAGAGCACAGAGCTATTAAAATACATTTCTATGTAACTCTTAAGATAATGTTGTGTTCTGCCAGTCAGCACGCTGTACCTTGACAGATTCTCCTTCAGATGATCAAATATATCATGAAAAGAGTATTACAGGCAAGGGACTCGTGGTTATTTATTTATTTTTCTCTATACTGTTTACCAGACCTTCTCCCAATCTCTCACTGGTTGAAGTAACTCTTAATAAAGCCCTGCCTTTCTTGTATCTAAACATACTTTTACGTGCACGATGCCACTTGATCCTCTCAACTTGTGAGGTGGGCCGGATAAACGTGACCTTTACTCAAAGAGAAGAACAAGGCTCAGATTTTAAATGATTTGTTGAAAGATATGTAGGTAGGTAGTCAGCATTATTAAGGCAGGAGTCAGAGCCTCAGCTTTCTGACTCTTCATCAGTCAGTCACATCACACTTCTTCCCAGCAAACTCATGGCTGAACAGGAGACAAGCGTGTGCATGTGTGTGTGCGTGTGCGTCTGTCTAAGCTACTCTCATCATCATGCACGAATTTCAAAGACAGGAACTTAAGTCAAGGTCAACCTGTCCCAGAGAGAAGACTTCTATTCCAATTTAGTGGAAAATACTGTGGCTTCCATTCTCTTCAAGATTTTGGCAGTATAAGACACCTGATTTACGGTCAAACACACTTGGGTTTGAAACTGTTTCACTGCTTCTTAGGTATATGACAGAAGGACATTTTCATAATGGTGAATTTTGATCTGTTTCACCATCTGTAAGGTGGGACTAATACAATCTATTGGGATGGGGTGTTGTTGACAGTGGCTGTGGAGGACTCTTACATCACAGGGCTATGATTCAATGAGATGGTATGAAAGGAAGAGCTATTAGTCACTGTGCTCAGTCTAAAGGAAGCATCAAATGAGGGCTATTATTACTTTGATAAGAAATGTCTACTGTTGACGCATTTGCTTCCTAACATTTTGAAATCAATGGTGACATGACTGAATTTTCAAATAGAGGTTCATCTTTATACATATAAAAATATACCTGACTGGGTCACTTTGCTGTACAGCAGAAACTGACAGAACATTGTAAATCAGCTATACTTTAATAAAAAAATTAAAAGATATATACTTGTGATAATGGTATCATTCAAAGATTTATCATTTCCCCTCAAATGCAGCAATAGTACACTGACCTCTCTCTCACTTTATTTCTGTGACACAGAAACCATTGCCAGCCCCTCCAAATACCTTCACAACACCAAAGATACTTTACATTTTTATAGGGCTTAAAATGTGCATTAACTCAGGTATACTAACACACTTGTCCCTCACAGCTGGCTTGTGATGCAGATATTATTCTCATTTCACAGATGAGGAAACACCCTCAAGGGGGTTGGATGACCTGCCAAGGTCACACAGTGTGTAAATAGAAAAACTGGGACAGAAACACAGGCCTTCTCATTCTTTCCCAGCACACGAGTCTCTGACAAAGCAGGAAATAAATATGTGGTTGAATCTTGATTTGACTTATATCTCCTCTTCCTGGTACATAATGTCATCAGCTTCTGCAAATACTTAGTTACCCAGTGCATTAGTGAGTGGGATATGTCCCCTTTTGACTGACACCAGAGCAGGAAGAGTTTAACTCTCCATCCTAGATGCTTTTGGTCAGCCATTGTTTTATCCCTTTTATTTAAATAGGGGAATCAGGCAGCCAGAACTGAATATTTTCTGAAAAGGAAAACTGAGTCATTTGTTTTTCACTGATTTCCATCGTAACCTTCCATCCTGCTACATGACAAGTAGCTCCCAGACCATCTGGGGCTCAGCCACAGACTGGCAGCGTGTCTGGGGGTCCAGTTCAATGTCAAGATGCTAATTTCCTATTTCCTCTCTCTTTCAGAAAGTATTATAAGAGTTGTTCATTACCTTTGTGGGCATGAAAAGGAAGGAAAAGATGGGTTGGTTTTACAAACTGTTGTGCCCTTTCAGTCGTGAAGATAAGACTTTTTACTGAGAGGCTGCAGGTCAATGCATCACCCAGCCATCTTTTTAAAAGGTCAAACAACCCCCTTCAAAGCGTTCTGGGCCCAGACTTCATCCATATCCTGAGAAAAAGCAAAGGAAAGCATAAGCGGAGAGCAGGGGAGCGAGGAGGACAATGACTAGAAAAATTAAGGGCAGACAGAAGGGGAAGATGCTAACCTCAGGTTTCCTAAACCCCAAGTAGGGAAAATCCCGGTAGGCAGAAGCACTTTTCCTTTTTTTCTCTCCTCTACCCCCACAAAGGCTTCCTACCAGCCTGGATCACCATTTCAATCCAGCACTCTTGCAACATTATTTACCAGCTGCTTCCCGCCGCCCCCACCCCAGAGAACTGTAACCGCGTCAGGTTACTTAGAACTCTTTCTTGATTAGATTATGAATTATATCTGCCGTTCTTTGAGTGGCCTCTGTATTCTAGTTTTATTCAGATTAAAGAGTAGGATTTGTAAAACATTCCCAACAGCTTTGCTAAGACAGCTGAATTCACTGAACTTGAAAACATGGGCTTCAAGACCAAGAATGAGTGTCTCCAAGGGCACATAAAATTCTCTGGTATAGAGATTAAAAAAGAAAAACAGTGCATTATGTGCCTAGCACAGGAAGATTCCCGTGATGGCCGAGGCCGTTAAGCCTTTTCACAAGTCACCTTCAGATACTGGAAGTAAAAACAAAAACAAAAAGCGAAGCACAATCCCGCATGGTCCTTCTGTGGTTGTCACACCCTCTGCATCAGAACCAAGCTGGACCAGCTGTTGAATGTACAGATTCCCAGGCTTGGTGGCTAAGTCAATCGGAATCTCTGGAGGTGAGGCCCAGGAGTCTGCATGTTTAACTATTCTTCTGGATGATTCTGATGCACTTAGCATTTGAGGAGTACCTTGGTGATCAGCAAGATGGGCAAGCCTTCCACTAGGGTGCCGGGTCTGCCCTCATACTCTGTCCTCCAAGTCCAGTTAGTTCTCACGGCTTGGGGATGGCTACAAACCAGCTGCTGTTGTAGGAACCACCAACAGCGGAATTGGTTTCTCGTAAGAAAGTGTAACACTGACTTCCATTATGTCATCTGCAAATCTTCAAGAATTTTAACCAATTGAATCATATAACTTAGCTCCGGGATCTTTTATGTGAAGTTGTTGTCTGAACACATGGTTATTAACCATTTTTAATTCAAAGAAAAGCACTCTGTGAAGACTGCTTATGACAACAAAGGCATGTTCCTTCTGTGCTCTTAGGATTGTTAGCAACCAGAATCTTCTTACCCTCCCCCACCAAAAAATTTTTTTTAATTACAAAAGGTTGGGCCTGTTCAGGTTAAGTCAATAATTTGGTGGGCTCAAATGACACAACTCAAACAAGTGCAGCTGTGGCTTTGTCAGCGTTTTGTTTATGTAGAACCACTGGACTTGAAGTTATGCCTGCCAATGACCCCTCAAGTGAAGCTCCATCTCAAACCAGTTCACCCATTGTATAATGCCACCGGCAAAGTCCATTAACAGTTCTCAGGAAATAAAGACAGAATTTAGGTAGTAAAGTCAAATCTTTTTCTTTTTCCTTTGTGCTTCATGTTGTTTCACTTGCTCATAGGTTTCTGTGTGCAGAGGCCTTGCACCTGGCCTTGCACCACTACTGCCAGAGTTCCTGGTGCAAAGTGGCCGCACCTGACGCTTCAGCTTGGTGGACTCTGTGCAGAAGCACTGTGCAAGATTCAATTCAAGGTACCAGTGGCCGTCCATGTGCAGAGATGCTGTACCCCATACTTGGCTCTGGAATGCCGTGAGCATCACAGCCACTGCTGCACCTGACCATCAAGAATTCTGCCCCCCACCCCTGCTGATGAGACCCTATAAAGCAGCCCTCCCTTTAGGGGGAGAGCATGCACTTTATTTTATTTTTGTGCTTTTTGTCTTTTTTTAGGGCCGTGCATGCAGCATATGGAGGTTCCCAGGCCAGGGGTCCAATCGGAGCTGTAGCTGCCAGCCTATGCCACAGCCACAGCAATTCCAGATCCGAGCCACGTCTGCGACCTACACCGCAGCTCACGGCAACGCGGGATGCTTAACCCACTGAGCAAGGCCAGGCATCGAACCCACAACCTCATGGTTCCTAGTCGATTCGTTAACCACTGCACCACGACGGGAACTCCCCGTTATACAGGATCTTACTTGACTAGGCTTGTTTGACCATCACCTCAGCCGGTAATACCTCCATGCTCCCTGTAAAGAAACCCAGTAGGGAATACTGGGTGTACAGGGCCTCAGGGCAGTCAATGAAGCCACCGAGAATACATATTCAGTAGTTCCTAATTCCTATACCCTGCTGTATCATCTTACTGTCCCCCAGGACCTAGTACTGTTAGATTTAAACAGTAATACTTCTGTATTAGCCCCAGAGTCTCGAGCCATTTGCAGACTTGCTCCTCCTAAAACTAGAGGACAGTTAGGGTTTCCTGGGAATGGCCAGGTTTTGCCCTGTCGGGATCCCTAACTATGATCTAATAGCTAGGCCTCTGTATGAAAAGTTGACAGATAACGATTCTTTTGAATGGAATTCAGGATGTGAATGGGCCTTTCAAGAACCAAGAAAACAGTTCCTTTAGGCTCGGGCCCTGGCCATCCCAGATTTAGCCAATCCCTCTGCCCTCAACATTCAGGACGGAAAGACAAGCACCCTGGGTTATTAGCTCAAAAAGCTGGGACCTCTGACTCAGGTGGTTGCTTATTTCTCTAAACAATTGGATCAAAGTGCTAAGGGATGGCCTCCTAAACTGTGGGCATTATCAGCCACTACGACTACCGGAGGCTGAAAAGTTGATTTTGGTCAGCCAGTCACTGTAATGGACCCCACACCAGGTTCTGGATTCTGTAAGTTCTAAGGGAACAGAATGGGTGTCCCCCAGAGGCTTGATTCAAGTTCAGGCTATTTTTAGACAACACAGTGGAGACCATAAAAACCTGTTACATACTACATCCTGCCGCTGGGCTATGCACTGAAACGGGGCCCCTGGAGTCTGACTGTATGGAAACCATCAACTGCAGTCACCCTGACCAAACGCCTAAGAGGAATGGTTCACGGATGGGAGCAGATCTATGGGAGAGGGGCTGGTGGTATACTTAGGAACCTCCCCCACCCACGTCATAGAGGCAAGAAACCTCCCCCAGGGACTTCTGCCCCCAAAGGCGGAGCTAACAGACTCGTCTGAGCCTGAGCCCTCAGGACAGGGAAGATCTTACATGTTGGCACAGAATTCTCTGGTCTGCCATTCTACACACACGTGGGGCTATTTAGAGGGAAAGAGGAATGCTGACTGCAGAGAATAACAGGTGAGACATGGGTTAAACATACTGAAGCTCTTAGAAGCAAGAGAGCTTCCAAAAAAGGTGGCAGCGATTCATTACAGGGATCGCCAAAACGAGGATGGGGAGGTAATACACAGAACCAGCAAGGCTGTCACTGCCGCCAAAAGTGTGGCCCTGGAATCAGTAACGGCAACGATTCCTCACACCAGGGAGGCCAGATCCATCCAATTACTCCCCAGTCTACACACAGGGAGACTTGGACAAAGGCTGAAAATGAGGCTTCAGCTGAGATCTGAGCCGTCCTGAACCGCCCATCGGGGGGCTCATCAAGTAGCCCACTTCCGATGGGAGCCCTGCACAGCTGGTTAGTTGAGGTCATGGTCACTCCTGCCGTGAAAAGTATAATTGGCCGAATAGCTGAGAGGTGCCCCATCTGTGCAGTGAACAACCCCAACATCAGCCTCCCCGGAGCCCCAGGTAAGCCCCATTCAGACCAGAGGGACGAACCCTCGGGAAGACTGGCCGACCGGCCTCAGTGTCCTGCCAAGGGTATCAGGCAACCAGGTTTCTCTGGTGCTCGTGGACACGTTTTCCAGGTGGGTGGAAACGCCCCCTGCTAGAACGGCCGTTCAAGTGGCTAAGGCATCACTAGGAGAAAAATGCCCAGGCTTGGGCTCCTAGGATCCCGCAGAGCAGTAATGGCCTGGCATTCATGTCTTGGTGAAGAAGGGATAATAAGTGCCTTAGGCATAAAACTGACTTTGCTCTC
>PVHT020004944.1:3974744-4060019 GCA_004024745.2 Catagonus wagneri | reverse complement strand
CCATTCAGACCTTGAAATGGACCTTAGCTATGTCAGGAAACGCAAGAAAACTGGACCAAGTTATTTCTTTTTTGCTTTTTTAGGGCCCCACCCGCAGCATATGGAGGTTCCCAGGCTAGGGTTCGAATCGGAGCTATGGTTGCTGGCTGATGCCACAGCAACGCCAGATCCTAGCCACCTCTGCAACCTACACCACAGCTCACGGCAACGCCAGATCCTTAACCCACTGAGCAAGACCAAGGATCGAACCCACCACCTCATGGTTCCTTCTCGGATTCGTTAACCACTGCGCCACAACGGGAACTCGTGGATTAAATTACTCCTGATCCCTGTCCTGCATGCAGTTAGCGCCAAGGAATAAGTTAGGTGCACTTGAACTCGTGGACGGTAGACCCACTCCCCAAGCCTGAGAGAAAGGACTCCCCAAGCCTGAGAGAAAGGACACCCCAAGCCCCTTGAAATGGGGCAGGTTGTGTCCTCCAGGAAGGAGAAGCTGTGAAGCCCTCGTGGGACAAGGTGGGGGCTGCCCCCCTCCAACCTTGCCTTCTGGCCAGGAGACGCGGTGGATCTAAAAACCTGGGAAACACACAGCCCACGAGATCAGCTCAATCCTAGGCGGAACGGAGCCCACTTCCTGATCCTAACCACCCGTCCGTCCCGCAGTTGCAAGGACCACGCTGAATGCATCACGCGCGAATGAAGAGGACCCGCGAGCCCCAACGGCCGGAAGGACAACCTGGGGCGACGGACCCCTCGACTACTCAGATAAGCCTCTTTCTGACCCGAAGCTTCTCTCCAGAAAAACAACAGAAGTGTGACCAGGGATATTCAGGCCACAGCGGCGAGCTTCGACCCCGGGGCATACTTTGTCCTACAGGCAAAAGACTAGTTACCTTCATTTTTGGGAAAAAAAAATCTGACACGTGACATCCTCTTGCTAATATGTGGGCCGTGGGTTTTAAATTGTCCGGCGTCTAAGAGTGGTCACTCAGGGTGCAAAAGGTCAGCGCTGAGGCCCGGAGATAACCAGGCACGCAGGTAAAGGCCGCCGGGGAGAAGTTCTGCTCCCCTACCCGGCTTAGAAGGACGCCCCAGATCAGCAGGAAGCAGTTACAGAAGCCGAGCCATAGCCCCGCCAGGGATTTGTCATGGCCAAGCCCATTAGCAATTCCCAGAAGATAACACTAGAACCTGGGTAATAAAATAAATCTAACCTTTTTTTTTCTTGGTGCTTTGTGTAGCTTCACTTGCTCATACGTTAAAGTAGGCGGAGAGCAGCTTCAGACCAGCGCTCCAGGTGCAAAATGGCGGCCGCCGCTGCCTCAGGCGGGGGTGGCGGGCGTTGCCGGAGGCTGCGCGACACCTCCATTCAAGATGGCGGCAGCCGCGTGCAGAGACGCTGTGCAGGGAGTGAGGGAGCAAGGCGCCTGGGCCTCCGCGATAACTCCGCCCCCTCCCCTCGGTCCAGAGCCTATAAAGCAGCCCTGCCAGTGGCCTATCAGAGGGTGCCTTTGAGAGCACCTGCTCCAGCCTCTCCGTTCTTTGTTCAAAGAATAAAGTTTTCCTTTGCTTCTGACCCAAACTCCATCTCCTTCCATGGACATGAGTGACACAAGGCAGGAAACCCTTGCTGGGACTCAAAAAGGTTTGTGACAGTTTTTGAGCGTTGTCTCTGTGCCAGTTATGCTGGGTGCAATGAATGGAATTAGGCATAATACTCTAAAGAGCACCTCCCAACTTTAAGCTCTGTGTCACAATTACCTGTAAAGTTCTTAAACACACTGAAGTGTGGGGCCAGCCCACATCTACTGAATGAGAACCTTCAGAGTGTTACATCCATGCAACCGAACGTGCAAACCTCCCCAGGTGGCCTTAAGGTAGAGCCCAAGTTCAAAACCACGGTGTTAAAAATCTTACCTGTGTGGTATTTTTAATCCACAAAATAATATTGATGTAATACATCTGCCACAGGACATATAGTAAGAACACATATTAGATAAAACATTTCAGCAATAGATAGATTCAAATCTGACACAGAAACAAATGTATGGATGGAAGGAGAAATGCAAAATTGGCAGAGGTCAGGAAATATCTCTGGGCAGATTCTCCTGCTTCTGGTTAATGGGAGGAGTAACAGACTCTGCTGTTGTTTTTATTTGTTTGTTTGTTTGTTTGTTTGTCAAATTAAAAGCTTGTAGTCAGAAAGATTTGTTCTGCTTTCAAAGGTAATGTTTTAACTTCTTTAGAATTCTGATGGACTTGAAGTCCTGTTAAAATTACACAAAACACGTATCTAGAGAGTATACAATTTGTATTAAAATTATATGGCCTTTATATCTTAGGGTAAAGCTGCAAATAACTAAGTTCTGCATAAGATGACATAATTTGTCCAGGAAAAACGAAAGGCTAAACTAATATGCTGTGAACACACATGAACATATACTGCATTCATGCTTAAACGAATTTCAGGCAGTTGTATATCAAGTGAAAAGAAATCAAAGGTTTGCAGTCTGGCTAATGAGAGGTTCTCTGAAGGGCATTCCATGGAACGCATTTCTCTTGGCACTTGCTCTAGTGGACTCAATTCAATTCTAAGCAGATTTCTTTAATCCTTAGCTCAAACTGGGTCAGCATCATCTGATATATATATATATATATATATATATATATCAGAAATAACAAGGTCATACAAAACATTTAATACAGGTAAAAATTAATATGCACATTCTGATCACTTTTAGGCTCTCTTGACTAGTCTTATAGTCTATTTTAGACACATTAGTCAAAACCCACAAAAGGCAATTCCTGTACGTAAAACAGACGTAATTGGAAAAACAAATGTAATATTTAGCTCACAGTCTGACTCATTCGTCAAATCCAGAGGTCATCAAATGTTTTTCTGTAAAAGGACAGATAGTAAATATTTTAGGTTTTGCAGGCTGCAGGGTATCCTAATCTCTCAACTCTGACATTGTAGCTGGAATGTAGCCACACACACTGTAAATGAATGGGTATGACTGGGTTCCAATAAAACTTTATTAAGAACATTAGGTGGCAGGACAGATGCAATCTGAACTAAGCCACATATCATACCCTAAATGAGACTTTACCATTCAGAAACAAGCTGTACTAGTTAACAATTTATGCACTGTTCACACAAGAAAATATATAATTATATATTTACACACATAACTTATATATTATAAATATATAATGAAGTTTTTCAAGTTTTATATAATCTTGAAAAAGCTTAAAACTGCACTGTACTTATTTTTATGCCCATATTTCAGTTGTTGGCAGTTTTTTGTAAATTGAAGTGTTAATTTACAGTGCTGTGTTAGTTTCAGGTAAAGAGCGAAGTGATTCAGTTATGCATATATTTTTACATGTATATGTATATTTTTTCAGATTCTTTTCCATGATATGTTATTAAAACATGTTGAATATAGTTCCCTGTGCTATACAGTAGGTCCTCAGTGTTTATTTTGTGTATAATAGTGTATGTCTATTGGCTGTTGATACTTTTATATTGTGTATTTTTACAACTAAAAGATATAGTTAAGCAGGCCTTTGAATTAATTGTGAGGTTCAGGAAATAATCTAATTTGGAATGTGTTTGATGGCTTTAGGACACGCATCCCTCTCCCAATATTTCCTCTTTGCTGTGTGCACACTTTGTTTTTTAAATCTGTAACCCAGTTCTGAATGTTTTTCAACATTACATAAAATATTGCCACATTGAACTTAATTCGAAATTTTAAATTTACATATGTCAAAGCCCAAGGGTTGAAAGATAAACTGTCAATGTATTTTAAAATCCAAGCGATGAGATTTAACTAAACCACGTGATTCAGAAACAGGTTTAGTGCATCTTCTTTGTACCATCCAAATGATCATTGCTGGTACAGATAAAATCCTGGCATGAAAATATATAAATAAAATTGCTAGCCTTTGACTATAATGGAAAATATTGGAAAATGAAGCTGTCAATTGTCATTTGGAATATAAAAGCTTATATTAAACAGAGGACAATTGTTAAAAAGAGTCCTGTCATCTCTTTTTACAGTTTCATGATTTATACCGGAGAGCTTTTTTTTATTCTTTAACCATAGTAATCAGAAGCTTGTTCCTATAAATAAGCACTTAGTTCCACTCCAGAAAGTAAGACTGCTTCTGACTGACTGTATCTATCAGCTTGACAACTGGACTTTATGGAAGACAGATTAAAAGAGATATTTTTATAGAAGAAAAAATTGGAAATTTACCCTTTAAAAATCAGCATGTTATAGTTATAAGTTTCAAAATACAAAATGTGTTGATGTTTGTACTGCTCAGAAGTCACTCAGGAGATTTAAGGAATGTCATTACAGGTTTGGGCTGCGACATGCTCAGAGTCCTAAAAGCAGTTCAGGAATTTGCAGCTGAGCAAGATCTAGTTATTTACTGATTTTTTTTTTTTAAAGAATATCTTGTTTCAAGGCCAGAACTGATGTGTTTCAAAAAAAGGAATGAACGTCAATTTTTTACAAACCAAACTTGAAGGGCATTTAATTAGTAGCCAAGTTTGATTGAGTTGATAGATGTATAACTTTTAAATCAATAGAGAACTCACTAAAGTTTGTTGAGGGATAGATACAAAGCACCTGACCTAATAAATTCTCAATACATCTAGCTGTTTTATAATGACCAACTTTTTTTTTTTTTTTTTGTCTTTTGTCCTTTTATGGCTGCATCTGCGGCATATGGAGGTTCCCAGGCTAGGGGTCCAATTGGAGCTACAGTTGCCGGCCTATGCCAGGGCCCCAGCAATTCCAGATCTGAGCCGTGTCTGCAGTCTGCACCACAGCTCATGGCAATGCTGGATCCTTAACCCCCTGAGCGAGGCCAGAGATCGAACCCGCAACCTCATGGTTCCTAGTCGGATTTATTTCCGCTGTGCCACGACGGGAACTCCTGATGGACATTTCTTGTAGTGTAGTCTCTGTCATGATGTAGCAGAATCACAACAGGCATAGATGCCCACAAGCCTAGCTTCATATCCAGCAAAACCAAGTTATTTAACCTCCCTCAGATAGTTTCACCATGGAGGGTGAGATGATGATATTCCAGATGCTACAGAAGAATACTTGCAAAACTTAATTTACATTTTGTTTCTGCTTTTCTCTCATTAGGTGGACTTGCAAGAAATCTGTCTAAAGGCAGAGTTAGAGTCCAGTCATATTTTAGAGGAGGCTGATTAGAAATTTTTCAGACATTTTTCATTTTAAGGGAGGAATGATGTTTTGAGCTCTTGGTCTTCAAGCAGGTATATAACGTCATCAGCAAGAAAAGAGAAGGGTCCTTACTTTATATATCAAAAATCCAACTTGTGAGGTGCTTGACAAGCTTGTGTTGAGAGATGGACTCAATTCTCCAAACAACAGGGAAATTATGTAATTTTTTAAAAAACAAGTTATCCTCAGTTTAAAAGACACATAGGAATTAGCAAATACTTCTTTCTCTTTAGCAGACAAAATTATTTCCTACTCGATAGGAATACCCCAAAGTTATGCTAAAGGATTAAAGGTACACTTTGAATGAAACTGTAAAATTATGTATGTGTTTATATGTAAATTAACATAATAAACTGCAAAACATTTTGTTTAAAAAAAAAAGACTTGATTCTGTGAAGTTACATTTATGAAAATTTCAGCAAGAATTTCCGTAAGACAAATATACCAAAATGAATTATTGGGTCAAAATATGTCATGATTTCAATAGGCAGACATTGTTAATTAACCTCAGAAAAGTTGTACCACTTTACAGCCCAACCAAGTGTTAAGTGTGCCCTGAATCCCAAGGCTTTTGCCAACTCACTTAATCTGCTTTTCGGTGACACTAAAGCCAGGGAGAGAGCCTATCATATTAAATGTCTTAGACGCCCTTCTTAATCTGATCAACTCATAAATGGACTGTAACATTCATTCTGCCTGATGAAGGTTGAACAGTTTTAAGTAAAAACTGCCATTCTCCCCATTTGCTGTTTCCTCCCAGACGTACTTTCTTCTCTTTCCTATCAAGTCTCGATCTATGGTCCATGTTTTCTCAAACTGGGACCTTGAGCTCCTTCAAACCTTTTCCTTTTATGCTGGGTCTCCTCTAAATTCCCCTTTCTGTTAAATTCCAGCCCTCCGCTCATTCTCCTTTTTACTTCTGAAAAACATCAAACAACTTTGAGCCGTGGCACCATTCTGGCTTTGAGTTTCAGCTGGCCCCGAGCACAGCATGCAATTCTTTTCCCTGTTGCCAGGTCCTTCTCCCTCGTCTCACGGGCAGTGGTGTGCAGACAGGAGCCCGTCAGGGTGACTTGACTGTCGTCACCTCCTTCAACCATCCTCCCCCTCCGAGACTGTGGACCTCTCCTCCCTGGGCTTCCGGGGCAACGCTCTCTTGTCTTGAGTTCCCAGGTCCTTCCTGGGCATGCACACAACACCCTAAGGGACCTGCTACACTGCCGTCAGGCAGCAGGCACCTTAAGTTGTATGGGAAAACCTACGATGCAATGGGTAAGAGTGCAGACGCTGAAGCCCAGGTGCCAGGCTCGGCCCAGCTCCAGCCCTTGGGCTCTGGGCTGGACAGCCTCACCGTCCCTCAGTGTCTCCATCTGTCAAAGAGGAATCGTCGTTGTGTTTATGATGATGTGTGGCCTCATCACCTAATCATGAAAAGTGCTTAGAAATATCTGGTAAACCGTAAGCCCTCGAAAAAGGACATCTCTTTCCATCACGAGAGGCTGTATCATGAAAACGACCAACTGGAAACCAAGAAGAAGGTTCTCACGAGACATCAAATCTGCCGACACCTTGATCCTGGACTTCCCAGCTTCTACAACCGTGAGATATAAATGTCTGTTTTTAAGTCAAAAAAGACATTTGTTATTATTTATAATTGGGAGCCCTAGGTATTAGGCTAGTGAATAAGCACAGATATGAATCGCACTGGGTTTTCACACCCTGACTGAGTAATTTATTAGGGGCATGATATGAGGCATGCTATGAAATCATCCTGGACTATGTGTTTAGTGGGACTAATTCAACTTTTTTTGTATTGCAGAATTGTTACATGGAATAAAATAAATGGAATTAAGCACGTAGCACAAGGTCCAGCACAGAGCAAGTAGAAAGTGGCTGATTTTTACTGCCATCCATTTTGAGCCCTGTGATTATTGGTACTATTTCATCATTGATACTAGTTGGTTTTTGTTTTGTTTGCTTTTTCAGGATGGCACCCTTAACATATGAAGGTTCTCAGGCTAGGGGTCGAATCAGAGCTGTAGTTGCCAGCCTACACCGCAGCCACAGCAACGTGGGATCTGAGCCACGTCTGTGACCTACACCACAGCTCATGGCAGCGCCGGATCCTTAACCCACTCAGCCACAAAGGGAACTCCTGATATTAGTTTCTACTATCGATACTAGATTGCAGATCAAACAAACATATAGGGCTGTGTTTTCAAATATAATTGGAATTTGGTTCTACTGTGTGTAAAACTGCAGTTAACAGTGGAAATTTTTCCATCAACATCTACAAACTAGGCAACTAAAAAATTTATACAGAAAAAGAGTGAATAAAAGGCTACTTTTTTGTCTTTTTTTTTTGCCTTTTCCAGGGCCGCATTCATGGCATATGGAGGTTCTCAGGCTAGGGGTCTAATTGGAGCTGTAGCCACCGGCCTATGCAACAGCCACAGCAACATGGGATCCAAGCCGCGTCTGCAACCTACACCACAGCTCATGGCAACGCCGGATCCTTAGCCCACTGAGTGAGGCCAGGAATCAAACCCGCAACCTCATGGTTCCCAGTCGGATCCGTGAACCACTGAACCACGACGGGAACTCCTTAAAAGGCTACATTTAATGAAATAAAAATGTATGTACACATATGTGTGCGTAATGAGATAAAGGTAGACCACAGCCAAAAGCATTTAGAAAAGAACACCTCTGAATTTCAGAAGTTAGTCTGACCCCGTTTTTGGAGCGGTTAGACCAATACACCTGCCTGTGACACTGGAGGTCCTGGAGAACTCTCACTTTACACAATGTATCTATCCCTTATCGGTGTTGCTGCGTGGTAGAGCTTACCAGCTGTCACAATACATACCAGATAAATTAGTTTCACTGGTATTCCTGTATTTGTGCATTTGATTAATACGTTATCAATGCATATTTGTACAAACTGTCAGGACATAGTTTTCATTACAATGCCTTTTGTATATACACAGTTAATTGGCTAACTTTCAGATCATCTGTTTTCCATGTATTGCTACTGATTCAAATTATCGGTAGGAACTAAACCCGTTTAAGGACATTCTCTTCTATTCACAGTCTGCAAAGATTTTGGATTATTCAAATAGTTCACTTTTCCCGTCCACTTATTTCATCATTCTTTTTGATGTTACAACACATATGGATTAAATTTAATAAAAATTACCTTTACCGCTTCCATGATAATGCTAGAACTTTACACTTCCATTTTTTGACTTTTTCATTACTGTCATTGTAAACTTTAAATTTTATACTCCACACTACTGGTATTTTTAGTAACAGTCAATATTCGTTTATATTCCCCTTCTGTCCATTTTAAAAATTTTATTGAAATATAGTTGATTTACAATCTCATGTTAATTTCTGCTGTTCAGCAAAGCGATTCAGTTATACACATATGCTTACCCGTTATTTTTCTGGTTCTTTTCTCATGTGGGTTATCCCAGAATACTGAGTAGAGTTCCCCATGCTGCAGAGCAGTTTCCTGTTGACCATACATTCCACACACAATAGTGAGCATATGCCACTCCCAAACCCTGAATCCACCCTCCCCACCCCCCACAACTCGCCTCTGATAACCATGAACTTGTTTACAAGGTTTGTGTGTCTGTTTTGTACTCACCTGTTCTAGAGGTCTTCCTTCTTTCCTGTATTTCATTTCCATCTGGTACCATTTTCCTTCTGCCTAAAGATCTTTCTACAGAATTTCAATTAGCACAGGCCTGCTGCTCACTAATTCTTTTCATCAAAAACATCTATATTTCACCTTCATTTCTGAAAGATATTTTAAACTCTAATTAGAATTTTGGATTAACATTTTCCCTCCTAGCACTTTAAAGATGTGCCTTGGGTACTGACGTTTAAATGGTCCCTTGCTGACATTAAAAACAGTGGTATGACGAAATCACTGAAACTGCTTAATGCAGTGATTATAGCATTTATAACACCAAGAAACATCTCCTTCACTTGAAATCCCAGGTCACAGAATCATGATGAGGGCTTGAAAAGACTCTACAGATCACCCATCCCCATTTCCTCTTTAATAACAGGGGGAGGAAGCAGGGGGCTATTTAGTTTTTGCCCGGAATCTTTTTTCCAGTTTGGGGGCATGTACCAAACCACAAGATAATACATCCCATTTGAAAACAGTTCTGATCATAAAAGGCTTCCTTAGACTGCACGAAAACAAAATCTACCTCCGTTCAACTCCCACTCGTGGAACCTCATTCTCCTAAGGGAGCAAGTAAGACCTTTAATTACTTGTTTTCACTGATGATGCTGAGGGGAGCTAGTACGTCCTGGCTTCCAGGGTAAGCACACCTTTCTCTGCCCAAGTCCGCCCTCAACCTTCACCAGCTCCACGTCAACGATGGTCACCCAACCCTGTCCGTTACGTTAAAAATAAATTGGCATTGAGGTCATTATCCCCATAGCGGCTGAATTTAGGACCGATTTCTCACCTGGATTACTGCCTCTTTCCCTGATTATAAGCCGATGCTAAGAGATCTCATGCAAACCCTATTCTCTCTGCCCTTAAAACCTCCAACAGCCCTCCATTACAGCACTGTTTTCAAAACCCTTCTTTTGATATAGAGTGAGGAGGGCAGAGTTGTTTGTTTGTTCTGTCATCTGTTCTGTTCTCTCGTTATCAGTAATGTTTAGCCTACAAAACTCAATATAACCCAGGAAAACTTAAGCAATTTTAGATGCAACGGTTTTAAGTAAATGAACAAACTCTAACAAACACATGCGTGTGCGCACACGCGCACACACACACACACACACACACACACAAAACAAATGACCTTAGAATTGGGATATGATAACCCTAAACTTCAGTATCCTAGTAACTAGAAAAAAAAATAATAAAGACTTAAATTACACAATTTATCACAAACTCTGGCAGAAAAAAATGAAGATGAAATAATTTAGAAATGACAGAATTCATAATAAAGACACCTGGGTTCAAGCCCTATTATCCCTTCTTATTCGCTATATAAACTATAGTAAGTTATTTAACCTCTTTCAAGTCTGTTAATATGAAAAAGGCAGTTAAGAATACCAGACTTGGTAATCATTAAATGATCTAACAACCACAAAATGGATTTCTTTTAAATGAAAGAAAAAAAAGATTTAAGTTTTCAATACAGCGTTGTTCATAGGGATAAAAAATTAGAAGCGGAGGAAACTAATCCAACTAGGAACTATGAGGTTGTGGGTTCAATCCCTGGCCTTGCTCAGCGAGTTAAGGACCCGGCATTGCCGTGAGCTGTGGTGTAGATCACAGACTCGGCTTGGATGCTGCGTTGCTGTGACTGTGGTGTAGGCCGGCGGCTACAGCCCCTATTGGACCCCTAGCCTGGGAACCTCCATATGCCGCATGTGCGGCCCTAAAAGACAAAAAGAAAATTAGAAGCAACCTCCATGTCCATCAACAGTGAGATGAATACTAAGTCACTGTACATTTACCACAGGAATACTTCACAGTAGTTTTAAAAAAAGGAAAGTTAAGTTTGTAGCTACAAACATCTACGTTATTAATCCCCCAAACATGTTGACTAAGCTGGTCACAAAAGAATCAAATAGGTAAAGTGAAACAATATGCAGACAGCAAGTATTTTTAAAAGCCAGGGAATGATTAACACGGAATTCAAGGTAGCAGTTACACCTGGGAGGGAGGGGGCAAGACAGTCGGGTGCTCGGGGCAAGGGACATCTTGGTGGCTTTTTAACATTATATTAAGAGGACCGAGGGCTAATGGGAGTTCGTTTTATAATTATTCTTTACATGCTACACACACTAACTCATAAATGTAAAAGTGTGTAAGTAAATTAAGTCATTTAAACCTCTCACGGAATCTGAACTATTATCTGCGCTTGCAGGAGGAGAAGTTACAGATCCACTGCTTCTTCCTGTGCTAAGTCACAACACATTCTGAAGTGTCAGGCAATTGACCAGATGAACTCGCACAGCTTTGAAGAAAATAGCTGGATATAAAAATGTTTTGACTTCACTGAAAGCAGATCTCAAAGAGCAAATTTCTGATGTAAAGTGAAATGAGATATATATAATTAGGCAGACAGCAACTATTACACACCAGGCGCTGTGCCTGCAACGTAAGTCCGATGTGTGTGTGTGTGTGTGTGTGTGTGTGTGTCTGTGTTTTTTTAGAACCACACCTGCAGCACATGGAAGTTCCCAGGCTAGGGATGGAATCAGGGCCACAGCCACAGTCACACCAGATGTGAGCCACACCTGCAACCTATGCCACAGCTTGCGGCAACGCCGGATCCTTGTAAGATCTTACCACACTTAGTAAGATCTTACCATACTTAGTCTATGTCCTAATTTAATTTCACGGCCACATTCTCCTATTAATCAGTGCTCCCTAGACAATGGAAGCTCACTGGTCTGTTCACGGTGTTTTATGCCATCTCTGCTTTCAAATTCTCTCAACAACATGAGGAAGACATATGAGTGGGCAGAACCATGAAGGCAAGTTTCCATGTGATGTATGGCTATTACTTATTTGTTTATTTAGAAGCTGACAACCCAGGAGTTCCCCTCGTGGCTCAGTGGAAACGAATCTGACGAGAATCCATGAGGATGCAGGTTCAATCCCTGGCCTGGCTCAGTGGGTTAAGGATCAGGCGTTGCCATGAGCTGTGGTGTAGGTCGCAGAAGTGGCTCGGATCCTGTGCTGATGTGGCTGTGGTGTAGGCCGGCAGCTGAAACTCCAATTCAACCCCTAGCCTGGGAACTACCCTATGCCACAGGTATGGCCCTAAAAAGAAAAAAAAAAAAGAGGCTGATAACCCAAATAAAATCTGTAAGAAACATGGCTAGTTAGTCTCTTTCAATCTGTCTTCTGAAAAGTATGCTGACCTAAATATATGCCGAGTAGTGAACCTGGTGGCTTGTACAGAGATGAAAAATAGCATAATATGTAATACGGTTTAGCTATTACATAAAATATTTTAAAATTATTTACAAGTGTTAGAACTGAGACAAAAAAGGGATCGCAAAATCATAATACTTTAGATATGTCATAAATACATCCGTGTTTGGACATTTCTGATATGTGTATCTAACAACTCATTTTTAAACTTGTCCTAATAAATTCGACAAACAAGTACTTAACAGCTGCTTTTGATCAAAAGATAATGAATTTGACCCCTAGCCTGGGAACTTACATATGCCAAACCTGCAGCCCTAAAAAGACAAAAAAAGAAAAGTCAAAAGGACACAGAAGCGAGCCTAAAGAGACTCCCATGGACAAAGCCTAGGAAAAGTTCTGTACCAAAGCAAATGACAGCAATATATTATAACTTACTGAATACAGCAGAAATCTACGAGTCCCTACTAATGGGAATGAATAAACAGATGAACAAACGACTTCCTTACAGCACGCGGAATGTCAGCCGACATCAGAAAGGATCTCACCCTTTGACAACCAGAACAGGAATCACTGATTCAGACAAAAGGTGTCAATGGACTCAGACTAATTGGTGACAATGAGAAACAACATTTACGTTTAGTTTCAAAGACCCTCCCACAAAGCTCCTTCAACTTTACAGTGGAGGAACTGGATAGATACTGTCCCGACCAAGTGATCAAAGTCACCGTCCCCAGGAACAGGACGTCGTCACATGGTGTATCTCCTGACAGGTTATAGGGGAAAGCATAAGTTTCGCTTCTGTGGTATTTCTGGGGGAAAAAAAAAAAAAGGTCCTGAGTCTAAGACATGCTACAAAGTACTTGCCTCAACTCCTCACAAGGGTTAAGGTCTGGAGCTCCCTGGTCACCTAGCTGTTAAGGATCCAGCGTTGTTCCTGCTGTGGTGCAGGTTTGATCCCTGGCCTGGGAACTACTGCACACTGTGGGTGTGGCCTCCAAAAAGTCTAAGGTCATGAAAAAACACTTAAAATTGCTCTGGAAATTTCCGTTGTGGCTCAGGTTAAGAACCCGACATAGCGTCGGTAAGAATGTGGGTTCCATCCCTGGCCTCACTCAGGGGGTTAAGGATCTGGCGTTGCCAGCGAGCTGTGGCGTAGGATGCACATGCAGCTCGGATCCTGTGTGGCTGTGGCGTCGGACTACGGCTGCAGCTCCAATGTGACCCCTGGCCCAGGAACTTCCATGTGCCACAGGTGTGGCCCTGAAAAAAAAACAAACCCAAAACTTTTCCAGATTGAAGAAGAAAAGATATAGGACAACTAAATATACCATGTGATCCTAGACTGGGATCTGGAGCAGAGAGACTTTATGGAGCAATCGGCAAAATCTGACTGTTGCCTGTGGACCAGACATCATACGTCAACAGCAATCGGACTTTGATGGTCATACTACAGCTGTGCAGGCGTACTCCTGTTTAAGGGAACCTCATGAAGTAGGGTTAATAAAGCTTCACGCCTACAATTTTCAAATGATTCAAAAATTATATCAGACGGGGTCACATTAAAGTTATAAGCTTTAATAGTAACTATAAAACTATGAATATTTTCACAAGACGGTGGCTTCCAGTCCATGAACAACAGAGCGCTCCATTTATGTACCACCTCCTGAAATGCCTCGTGACACAGTCTAAAATCCTCTCCATGAAGATCCTGTGTATATTTTGCTAGACTTATTCTTATGGACTTCAAAATTTTTTATGCTACTGTTTTAGGAGATTTTCCTCAATACTTTCCTTTGCTGTTAGCTGCTGCTATACATGAGTGCAGCTGACTTCTGAACACTGACTGTGAAGTCAGCAACTTTGCTAAGCTTTAGATGTGACTTAATGGTCCTCATATATAATCATATCAACACAGAAACAATTTCCAGCCTCTAGAAAAGAAAAATCCAGGGACTTACATAAGGTGACTATATTGTCCAAAATACACAATGGTTGCCAATTAAAGATTTTTATAGTTGTACAAATACTGTGACATAATGTCAGTTGGGAGTAGCATGGCCATAGCACTACCTTTAAGTTAAAGAAGTAGGTATGATTCTATTTGCTTCTGATCTCTAGGCAACAAGTCCTTTACAGGGGTATCTTCATTTCTGTATCAAAAGAAATATTGTCCAAGGGGCATGCAAAGAAATTTTAAGTACGCATACACTGTAATTAGTTCTCAGCATGAAAAACAAGCCTATCTAGGGAAGTTAAGATCAAGCCTTCGCCAGTGACGTCGTGGGAACTTAACAACATGCTCTGCACAAACCTGTGGGGTCTGCAGCTCTGAAAGGACTCCCGCCGCCGCCCCTTCCCTTGGCCCACAACCCTCCCACGCGACAGAGAACGACTTCATGATGAGGGATCGCTGATGCGTTCCTGGGCGGCAAAGCACGTTGCGGGCGCTCTAGAAACAGCAACAGCGCCTCGAGAGACACTTAACGGCCCAGGAAATCAGAGAGCATCTACACACTGACAGCTTTAGCTGGACAAGATGCCAAAAGCCCTAAAGGCAGGAAGGAACCAAAAGTGGAACTCTCACTTGTAAGGCTTAAAAGTGAGGGGATGGAGTTCCTGTGGTGACTCAGTGGGTTAAGAACCCGACACTGTCTCTCTGAGGATGCAGGTTTGATCCCTGGCCTGGCTCAGTGGCTTAAGGATCTGGCATTGCCGTGGCTGCAGCTCCGATTCGACTCCCGGCCCAGGAACTTCCATACACTGCAGGTGCGGCCATAAAAAGAAAAAAAAAAAGTGAGGGGAAACCGAGAGCCCACGTCATTGTATTCTCTGGGTTATCTCTACCGATTAAAAGAAAACTAAAAACGCTGTAAAAATGCATTTTCTAAGGTTCAGTATGAAATGATGAGAAGGTTGTGGACATGGACGGTGGTCACGGCCGCAGAACAACGTGAATGCACGCAACGCCATTGAGCTACACACTCAAAACTTGGTAAGACGGTAAATTCTGTTACACATATTTTGCCACAATTAAAAATTTCAAAGGGTGCGTTTTCTATTGTTAAACACTACCTAATATTACTTAGCGATTACACAGCCTTGAGAGCGCTGTTAAATCAGAATCTAGACAGCCCTGGGGTTGAGACTTGATTCCAACTCTGACACCTGTGGAACCTGGACCACATTATGTAACCGAGCTTCAGTTCCTTTATCCCTAACACAGGAATAATAAAATACTTACCTACCAATTACAGACTGCTGTAAACTTGAAATAATTTCTGTGGACCCTTTTAGCAGGGTTCATGGCATGGAGAAAGGGCTCAATAAATGTTGGCTCTTATTTTCTCTTTAGGTTTTCATACTGATACAATGCTTTTCTATTTTTTACAATGAGGACTAAAAACAAGGCTCCAGCACAAAAGAAAGGGTGGGTTATTCTTTCTCCTGAGTCCTTAACGTCATACAGAACTATAACACCTTCCCATAAGATGCATTCCATGATGCAGTCAAGGGTCACGTGAGTGCCAAGTGTTGACCACTAAAGCCAACAGTTAATAAACCTTGAAGTCTCGCACCCTAAGAGAAAACAATTTCAGAGAAGCCACAAGAACTTGAAATAATTTAACTGGTTAATATATATATATTTTATCAAGTATAACAATCATATAAAAGCATTTGTTACAAATATAATTCACACATACAAAAAGAGGCTATTTTATTTTTTTGTCCCTTTTATATCCTATTTTAGGCAAAATGACAAAACCAAGAAAATAACTGCACTAGTTCTAAAAAATGGGAATTTTATAAGTGAAATATATCCAATCATCTACACCTCCTCTCAAATTTCAAACAACGAGGCTTACTGAACTATATATTCTTTGAATCGACTTAAATAAATCTTTGCATGATTCAGACGAAACATACATGGTTAATGGTTATATATCTTGGCAGAAAAAGTACATACAATTATTTATAAGTGGAAACATTTCATACAAAAGGAATGGTTAAAAAAAAAACTCAGACAACGTTAAGAGGAAGTGTACTGAATTTTAAAACATTGTTTTGGACTATTATTTAAAATGCCAAAAGGTTCAGAACTGTTGAACAACAAAAGTTTATGCAGAACAAAACGAAGAGGTGAAAAATTAAGTGTATAACATCTAAAACCAAATGAGACATGACCGAATTATATAATTTAGAAACACGTTTAAGTGCATTTTCTTTGTACAACTCAATTACCAAATGTAAAATCTAGTCATTAATTAAAATGCAATTTAATACAGATTTGCAAGCCTTTTGGCCATTATGCAAATATGAAAAGGTTAAGTGAGTTGCCAACCGAAAAATAAAATGTTACATATATACCATAAAAGCACAAATGGTCAAGGACATACTACAAAATTGTGGGAAGAAAAAATCATACCAAAGATCTTTCAGGCACCTGCATTCAGAAACATCCTTTTATAAATAAGCATGTAGTTTCACTTCAAAAAATAAAGCTGATTTCCCTCCATTGCACCTATTAGTCGAGGGCTCTCTCATATATTAGGGATGCACTTATTAAATGGACCACTTTATAAAGGGATATCAAATTAACTTTAAAAAACACGAGTCTATTTATTCACAACTTCAAAAATACATATAACTCCAGTGAGGCACAGATGGGGCCCTATCAGAACAGTCCACCATTCAATACAAGCACAGGATAACACAAGGACAAAAAGCAAAACACAGGACGTGGCAAACCTATACAACAGGGCCCTGTCAACAAATCCTTTCAAAAAACAAATCCCACAAAACAACAAAAAAAGAAAACCCTCATCCTGACACCCCTACACAAACTGCGGGATTTCATCTTCAAGGTCTTCAAACTGCTGCATTCGTTTCAGCCGTGGCCTCTGACACACGGGGTGCAGGCCGGGCGAGTCGCGCTCCTGCGCTCTCTCCTTAGGCTCACTCACCTGCCGCCCGGGCCCGGCTGATGCGGCCTCCAGGCCTGGGGGTGACTTCAGGGCGCGCTCCGGTGGGGCGTGCGGCGTGGCAGGGGGCGTGGCCGCAGGGGACGTCACAGGTTTCTCCTCCTCCCCTCTCCCACCAGCAGCAGGCGCATGGGGCTTATAAAACGTTGTCCAATGCTGGGGCTGCAGTGTCCTGGGCACTCTGACAGGGGCGGGAGGGCACGAGTCAGAGGGCCGTCTCTCCGACTCCTGTCTGGCTGACCTGCCGGGTTCTGCATATGGCTTGCTGGGCTGGGTGGCATTGCCTGTGTGGTCCCCGCCACTCCTGATGCGCGTAGTCACTCCTCTGTCCTGGAACGCATGGGGCACCACCACTGCCGTCTTTGCAGCCAGCTCGTTTTGTTCATACTGCTTCTCCCGAGTTTTCTGTAGAGCCTGCTGATCAAAGCTCTCAAATTTGGAACAAACGAAAGTCGGGGTGTCTTTTCTATTAACGCCGTCAAAGGAAGGATTCTTGCCAAACTTGTCTGAATTTGAATTTCCTGTATTTCTGCAATTTCTCTCTTTAGGAGGGCTTGCAAGAAGCAGCCGTCTATCGACAGGCAAACTCACAGGTCTAAGCTTGGTCCTTGCAATATGCCTCTCAGCACCGTTCATCTCCCTATCGGACTTCAGAGCAGGCAGTTTAGAGGTTTTACAAACATCCTCCATCTTTGGTGATGCTGACCGAAGCTCCTGGTCTATGAGCAAACGTCCTTTGTTGTCTGAAAAAGGAAAAGATCCACTTAAAAAATCAAACTTGATAGCATGTAGTCATTAACAAGAGAGTCTGAAGGAGTTACAGATGAACACCTTCTCAAAACAAAGGTCTTCATATTTTTTCCAAGTTATTCTGTTAAATAATAACAGAGGAGTTAAATAACTTATAAAATAGTAAAGGTACACTTTGAATTAAAATGTTAGAAATCCATATTCATTTAAATCAATACATACAAAATTTACTACAGGTTAGTGAAAAAAACACACTTGCTGATGTAACTTCTTTTATGTGCTGCATATGAACAAGTATTTCCTGGGTGAAAGAGTTATCCTGATTTCAATAGGCAGATACTGGTGTTACTCTCAGAGAGGTTACACCAATTTAAAGGCTAACAAAATACAAGCATGCCCTGAATCCCAAAGCTTCTGCCAACTCAATCTGCTTTTCAGTTTTACTCAGCTCACAGGAGAGCTTAGCTTATTAAATGCCTTCTGTGCCCTTATCTGATCAGCTCATAAATGGACTGTAACATTCATCCTGTCTGATGAAGGCTGAACAGTTCTATTTTAAGTAAAAACTGCCATTCTCCCATTTGCTGTTTCCTCCCAGATGTACTTTCTTCTCCTTCCTATCAAGTCTCGATCTATGGTCCATGTTTTCTCAAAATGGGACCCTGAGCGGCTTCAGACCTTGTCCCTTTTGGCTGTGCCTCCCATAAAAAAAGTCCCATTTCTGGTAAATTCTGGCCCTCAGCTCAGGTTCTTTCAGGCAGAGGTGTGCAGACAGGAGCCCGTCAGGGTGACTTGACCGTCGTCACCTCCTCCAACCATCCTCCCCCCCTGAGACTGTAGACCTCTCCTCCCTGGGCTTCCGGGGCAATGCTCTCTTGTCTTGAGTTCCCAGGTCCTTCCTGGGCATGCACACAACACCCTAAGGGACCTGCCACACTGCTGTCAGGCAGCAGGCACCTTAAGTTGTATGGGAAAACCTACGATGCAATGGGTAAGAGTGCAGACGCTGAAGCCCAGGTGCCAGGCTCGGCCCAGCTCCAGCCCTTGGGCTCTGGGCTGGACAGCCTCACCGTCCCTTCGTGTCTCCATCTGTCAAAGAGGAATCGTCGTTGTGTTTATGATGATGTGTGGCCTCATCACCTAATCACGAAAAGTGCTTAGAAATATCTAGTAAACAGTAAGCCCTCGAAAAAGGACATTTCTTTTTAATACTATTCCTCACTGGAAGCCCTATATCATGGAATAGTGAAATAATCACACACACAGGTTCAAATACTGAACAATTTATTAGCGACACGACCTTTGGCATTATTAGGCTCTCTGAGGCTGCTGGGCTGTGGGCTGAGTAGGGCTAACACTCCCGATTTTATAGCACAAAAATTTTCTGAAGATCCAATCAGATAAATGAATCAAACGATAAGCACAGTGCTTAGCAGAGGGCAGGCAGGCACTTAATGAATGTTAGCTCCCTTACTTTAGACCTTATCAGGCTGTGATCACTAACGTTTCCTTACACAAAAAAGTTAACATATAGGGCTGCACCTTAAAAGCTCAGAAGTTAGCTCTAGTGATGCACAGATTTATAGCGACAAATGGAAGCCTTTCCACAAAGGGAAAGCTACCAATCACTGCAACTAAAATTATCATACAGTGAATACGGTGACCACAGTCAAGGAAATAAAAAAGACACACATAGATGTGTGCTTAACGTGTTAAAGGCAGGTGACAGGAAAAGGCATTTGAAAAAAAAAATTCAGTAATTTTTGGAGTCTAAATGCTTTGTATTTTAGGAGTTTAGTTGACCCTGAGCAGTTAGATCATACAACGATCTACAGTAAAAGAAGATGCTAACGAATCATCACGCTGCTGCTCAATGCATTTCTACCTTAACTGATGGCAAAAATGAAAACAAAAAAAATTTCAGAAAGAGCACAAAACACACCTATAAACTCCAAGATGTCTTTTTATAAGAAGGAATATAATAAATAATGACACTCATATAAATCCAAAGCTACCTTCTTTTTTTGGCCTCTCTGGTGGCATGCAGAAATTTCCAGGCAAGGGGTTGAACCCTCGCCATAGCAGTGACCTGAGCCACATCAGTGACAATGCTGGGTCCTTAACCACTAGGCCACCAGGGAACTCCCAAAAGGCAACTTTCTTAATGGCTGGCAAAGATCCATTTACTAATGAAGCTTCTGTCTCTGACTTCTCTCAATTCCACTCACCTTGGCTTTTAAAACTGTCCAAATAAATCATGATTAAGTCATCGAACATGCATTTTACATGTCCACTCACCAATGAGACACGCATCACATTTTTCTAACGCGTTTTGCTTTTGTTCTGATTCCTCAAATGATGCAGCAGATTCAAAAATTTTGTTTTCACTATCTGCAGTACGGATGTCCTGGTGATGGAAGAAAAATTTTAAACGTGAAGAAGCAAGACACACCTCAAAATAAACGGTTCCAAGATTTTTAACTTATGAATAGCAGAAGCATTAAACGTTCCAACACAAGAAGGGCAAAACTCACCTCCTTGGAAGAGAAAAAGAGTGACTTCATGGAATGCTCTGGATCTCTTTCTTCTGGAGACAACAGAGGCTTAGGAAGACGGCCTTGGTCAGCCTGAGGCGCAGCGCTGGTGCTGCGCGTGGCTGCGTCCTGCGACCACCGCGGGAGCCCGTCGAAGACGCTCCGCGAGTGGGTGATGAGGAACTCCACCAGCCGCGCTTGGTTGGAATAGTCAGCGAGGGAGGAGATGGTGACGGGGGCGGCCGTGGGCCTCGGCCTAATGAGGCTTGGTCCAAATATCACCCCCAAGTTTCTGGAGTTCATTCTGTTTTCTTCTGCGTGATCCACGACGCTGCGAAGTAGACACACAGAGCTATCAGATTCCCGACGGCAGTTTTCTAGGGCCGGGAAGGGCGGAGGGAAAAGGGGCTGCAGGAGCCTAGCCAAGGATGTATGGACCTGATTAGCTATTGACCACACCCCAAACTGGTTTCATAGTATCAGGATTAAATTTAAACAAGTAGAAGGAGCCAGTACAGCTTTTACCAAAAGAAATTTAAAAATACCCCTAAAAGCCACTCCTGTCTTCGTAAAGATGCAACCCCCCCTCCCCCTCCCTCTGCTGGAAACCTTCTGTCTCATCCCCGCAGTGAGTCCTCAAGCCTCGTTGGTCCTAAAGAGCTCTCCACGCTACTGCCACTCCAACTCTCATCCCCTTTCACTCCTCCGACTACTCAAGGAGACAGGCTGAAGTAAACACCTTCCCTCTAGCCCATTTTCCATACTGCTGCCAGAAAGATCCGACAGGCAAACCCAAGCATGTTGAATTCCTGGCTCAAAACTCTTTAGTGAGTTTTGAAAGAAGGCGCTCATACCTGCCCGGTACGTGCAACTCCGTCGGTGCTCCACCTCGCTCACTTTGTGCCACTGCTCGCTCTAACCTGGCCCGAGTGACCTGTATGTCCCCCCGGGTAAAACAATCTCCCGTGTGTCTCTGCGTCTCCTGCTCTCTTCCTGGAATGCTCTTTTGTACGTTCTCTGTCACCAAACCATCACTCGGTTCTTCGAGTCTGGCTCAGGGCTACCTCCTCTGACCACGACCCCCTCTGCTTCACCGTTCTCCGCGCGCTGGGCAGCCTGCCCCAGAACCAGGATGACCCGCACCGCGCCTGTGCGCAGGCCGGCCCGCAAGCCGAGGAGCACAGCAGAGGACAGGAACCTCACACTGCTTCCTTACTTCCCCAGCCAGAGCCTGGCACAGAGGAGGCATCCGAGGGAGAGATGCTGGCTGCATGAGTGTGTATATTCAAGTCTCCATTTCCCTACCATATATTACAAATGAAACATTCAATGTAAAATACCACATAATGTGAATGTACTTAATACTACTGAGTTATACTCTTAAAAATGGTGAAAACGACAAATTTGTTATATACATTTTACTATAATTTTTAAAAAACCATAATAGCAAAACCAAAAAACTGATCTTATTCAAAGTTCTTACCGCTTAAGATGAACTATGAGGTAATGAAGGCTGTTAAAATTTGCTGCTGGCAATTGTCTTAGAAGGTCCTTGCTTTTTAGAAGAATTCGATTTATTTCTATACACGTACTCGGCCATTTTTTGTCCTCAGGGTTATCTTTTTTGGTCTCTTGTTCTTCATTTACCTGCTGGATCTCTATTGCAAGGTCTATAAATTCCTTGTACAATCGGAATAAAATAAATGGTTCTGGAAGCTAAAGAAATAAAATTATATTAGGAATATCATTCTGTCCATTTTTTTTCCCTGTTGATAATCTACTGAATAGCTACTGAGCTAAGGTTTAGCTCGTCCCTTCTAGAGTACCAGGACTTAAGGTCAACCCACATTTAGAAATGTACATACATCTCATCGCAGGGAAAAACACTGTTTTCAATTTCTTTAGTCTGGAATCCATACGAGATGGATTAAACTAAACTTAACCTGATCATCACCTCATAAGGTATGTGAGTCACATCATTAGGTCGGACACCTTAAACCTACACAGTGCTGTATGTCAATTATGTCTCAATGAAGCTAGAAAAAATTACACTCAACAATAAAAAAAGAGAAATGTACATGTTTGCTAGATGTGATCTATAAAATGAATCCAACATCATCATACATTGTATCTAGATTAAAAATGAGTTAACTGGTAACCAGTAAAATCTAAACCTAAAGCAGTATGATGTCATTTTAAACCGGGATGCACATTCTATGCCAATTACATTCATGACTGCTCCAAAGTTAGTACGATCTTCAATGATTTTCCTGAAACAAATTCAGGGTCATGTACAATATTAAGTCAAATTAATTAGAAAAAGCTTATTTCCTGTTGGTATGGGGGAGGCGGAGAACAAAACGCTCTAAGGTCTTTGTGTTTTACTTGGGCCAGACTGAAAATTAGCATAAGATAATAAGGCTTACAAGAAATAAACTGTTAACATTTTGTTATCTAATTTTAAAATACCAGTTGAACTGCCCTAAGCAGGTCAAGAGAGAAAGCCCCTCTCTCAAACGATCCACGGGCACACCCCCTTATCTGTCTGCTGGCGTAACAGGTCTCAATGACGACGGCCGCTGTCTCGCACTGTCTGTGGTGAGGCAGGCACTCCTCCAGCTTTCTCTGCTGGTTCAGGGGAGTGGGGAGCTTGAGATCAATTTCTACCTTTACTCAACTCAGAGCTCTAGACTTTCCACGTGGTAACAAGTTAAATAAAGGTTACTCTCTAATACTGCAAGAACTGAGCATGGTTTCCCCACACTAATGCTTTATTCGTCCCCATGTCTTTCATCTCCCTGACTAGCCAGAAGAAATCAAGGAAGAGTAAGTCATTCCAAGATACTATCTCCAGGTCTCAGTTGAGAATCCTGTAAGATGTGATTAAAGAGTTATCAGTAGTTTCCTAGGCTAGCACAGCACACATTTGTACCTAATTTCTTTCCTTCTGACAATGCCACTGAAATACAGCTAAGCCCAAGGGACTGGGAGAAAAGGAATGGAGACAAAAGTAACATTTCACAAGTGGAAGAGGAGAGGAACAAGTGCTGATTAGCACTCCTAAGAAAGCTGAAGTTCCAGACTGGCAACTAATATGATTTATCAGATTCTAGTGAGACTCAGGGACTCTCAGACTAGGTCCTCTGATGAGGGAAGGGTGAGTATCTAAGAAGCATTAGGTTTCTAGATCATGTCTCTACTCCATGCTCCTGAGCAATCTCAGAAGGCTGGGGACATCTTCTCCAGGCAGTGTGAAACAGAAGGTCTGCAGACAGGCAATGCTAAGCGCAAGGAACAGGTGAATCACTATGACAGAATAAGAACTGAGTGACTGTACGCCCACCGAATTCAGAGATCCTGGAGTCTTCCTCCCTAACTCGGCTCCTGGAGTTCTGGAACCATACCTCAGACAGGGAAAAACCCTTCTCTGCGTATCAGACCAGCCCAAGAACAGGGCCGTCAAGATACAGACATCAGCTGTTTCCCAAACAGCTCTCCTAGGTAACACTACAGTAAAAATCTTCAAGGCCTTCATGTGGCCTTGAAGAAGAACTTCTGGAGGGCTTTTAATTCCCAAAGCTTTTAAGAAAACAACTATGGAAGATAGAAATCAAAATAAGTGGGAAAAAAAACCTACTCAAAGCTCTATAACTGTGCTGTCAATCTGGTGGCCACAAGCCACACACGGCTATTGAGCTGTGGAAATGTGGCTCTTTCAAACTGACATGTGCTCTAAACGAAACACACCAGACTTCAAGGACTCAGTACCAAAAAAAGTAAAATATTTCACTAATAATTTTAAAATACTGATTGGATGTTAAGATATTTTCAATATGTTAATTACTAAAAGCAACTGCACCTGTTTTTTAATGTGGCTACTAGAAAATTTAATATATACAGGGCTCACACTATATTTCTATTAGACAGGGATAGAGGCTAAGGAGAAAAAAGAATCACTTTTTAAAAAGCTATGAATATTTCAGGTAGAAGAAACACTGCACTCAATAAAAGAATGCTATAAAAGGAACAGAACATCAGAATTCTTGGAAATTAAAACAATCTCAGAAATATAAAACATGATTTCAGAAATGGTTTACAGTAGGAATGGAAGATAAAGCTGAGGAAATTTCTTAGGAAGCATTTAAAGAAAACAAAAACAAAGAGAAATAATAGGAAAAAGGGAAGGAAGCTAAAGAACCAGTACAAGTTGTAGAGTATCCAAACACAAGTTCCAGAAAGAAAATTCAGAGAAACAGAGGGAAAGAAATGAGCAAGAAAAATAAGGTTCCAGGAACTAAATAAGTAAGCAGAATGACAGAGCTTATGGAGTGCCTGAAACAGTGGGTCAAAGTACGCCCACAGCAAGGCACGCCCTGGGAAATTTTAGGATAGCAGAGAGAAAGATTCTACAAGTTTTCAGAAAGAAAACATTAGGCCGTATACAAAGAATCAGGAATGAGAAGGAATTCAGGCTGCAAAATTTTTGACATAAATACCTTCAAATTTCTGAAGAAAAATAATTTCCAGCCTAGAATATTATGACTTTCCACACTATCTACTCTTCCACTCCCATTCAAGAAAGTAAAATAAAGACATTTACAGATAAAATAATTTCAAATATTTATTTATTTATTTATTTGCTTTTTCTTAGGCCATGCCCGTGGCATATGGAGGTTCCCAGGGTAGGGGTTGAATCAGAGCTGTAGCTGCCAGCCTACACCACAGCCACAGCAACGCCAGATCTGAGCTGTGTCTGTGACCTACACCACAGCTCACGACAACGCGGGATTCTTAACGCACTGAGTGAGGCCGGGGATCCAACCCACAGCCTCACGGTTCCTAGTTTCTGCTGTGCCACGACGGGAACTCCCCTCAAATATTTACTCTTAATCCGTCTTGCTCAAGGATGGGTACAACCAAAACGGGAATAAACAAAAAACAGGAAGACATGACACAGAAGAGGATGACGACTCTTCACCACATTAAAAAGGACCCCGATGGAGACGAGAACTCCAGAGCTGGACACACTGAGGGCCATCGTCACCATGCTCTCTGTAACTCTCTCTTCACTTTCAGCTGAGGACAGAATGCAGCTGGGCTTGGCCCAGACCTTCTGTACTTGGCCTATCCTGACAACGTGCTGACTGCACCTGCAACCCGAGCCACGCAGGCCCCCTGCTTCACCCCACAGAAGTGTTCTCTTTGGACCTATTCCTATAACACAGGTACAGCAGCGAGGACAGAGAGGGAGAACAGAGAGCAGTCCATCCCAACCACATTCCTGCTGAACGTCCAGCACCCAGCTCATAAGCTAGCCCTGCCTGATGCCCCGGTAATGGTGAGATTCACGCTCCCAAATGCATCCACGCCCTGACCACCAACCTCCCACAACAGCTACCCTAAAATATTAATGCAGGTAAAGCCAAACTGTGACTCAGACACTGTTCTGCCTACTGAATCCTTCATGTAACAATGTGAATAGTGAACTTTTCTTTCTTTCTTCCTTTTTTACAGCCACACCTGCAGCATATATAGTTTCTGGGCTAGGCATCAAATCAGAGCTGCAGCTGCAGGCCTATGCCACAATCATAGCAACAGCAACACCAGATCCAAGCTGATTCTGTGACCTAAGCCACAGCTTTCAGCAATGCCAGATCCTTAACTCACTGCATGAGGCCAGAGTTTAAACCCGCATCCTCAAGTATATATATATATATATATATATATATATATATATATATATATATATATATATATATATATATACTATGCTGGGTTCTTAACTCACAGAGCCACACTGGGAACTCCTGGACTTTTCTTTAACAGCTACATTTATGCTTTCTACTCAGTTTTCTAGAACTGAATGATATATTGCTCAAGAATGCACACAGGTGTTAGAACTATTAAGAAAAGAGTGGGAGGTGCTAACACATTAGGGAATACCTCTGGGTAGAGCCGGGACTACAACCTGGGGAGGGCACACAGGACCTTCTATTAGGTAGAGTAATATTCCATTTCCTTAGGCCAGGAGATAGAAAATGAGTGTTTTTATTATTATGGGTCTTTAAACTGAACATACATTTTATACTCTCTTTGACCCGTACGTTAGTAACTGGAAAGATAATGATAGTCTCTGTCAATGAAAAAATATATGCAGCACATGTTATCAGCAAATTGCATTTTTGCTCTATTTATTAAGTTTCAAAGCTAAAAACTTTACCTGTCGAAGGTATAATTTTAAGACATCACAGATGTCATGTGAACTAAATTCTGAAATGTCTACCAAGTGCATTCCATTTTCCAGAGCTTGACACAGTTTTTCAGTTTTCACTTTGTTTCCACACACACGATAAATTCCCTTGAGAAGAAAAGAGAAGAATTTTGCAAAACTTTGCTTCAGTTCAAGGATTACATATTTAATGTCTACTTCAATTTTTACCAAAATTAAAAAAAAAAAAACTAGGGCCAAATTGGGTAGCATTTTCCAAATAAATCTAAATGAATTCAGTTTTTAAAAAAATTCCATTTAGTAAAAATTGAGAGCACTGTCCTCCTTTAAAGTCTCCTTATCATTAGAACCAATCACATTTTATGTTTTAAAATTTTTAATTAAAAATATAAAATTATTTAAAATTTTAATTTATAATGTACCTGCAGACACAAGGCCCTATTTTCAATCTCTGAAGCACATATTTTGAGTACAAAAGGAATGCCATCTGGTTCCTTTTTTGCAACTTGGGTGAATTCTGCTCCAAATAAGTGTATTTTCCCCAGCAGTTTCTGATGACCACAAATGATGACTAAATTTTCCAAACACTTGCGGTGACAAACAAGGAGACACTACAAGAAAATGATAGTTTTAAATGGTTAACTCATCTTAAAACTATCCACAACTGGACAAACTACAGGTAGAGTGAGCTTAAAAGGTATTACTTGTGATGTCTGAAATACACTTGATATCAAAATGAAATATAAAATTATAGAAGGTACGCTGTGGTTCAATTCACTAAAAATATATTTGTGAAAGACCCAATCAGTAACAAAAAAGCAGAAAGCAAAAAGCCTAAAAGGGCTAACGTCATTCCAGAAAGACCTTACCTCTTCACATTCCACCCCCTGGAACACCACAATGCCTTCACAATCCCTGCACTTTGTGGGGGATCTCAGTTTGCGAAACTTGTGAGTGAGAGCTGCCTTTGACATCAACGTTTTCTTACATGTTCTGAGGGAATTGGGTCCTTGTAAGAGAAACAGATTAGTATATAAGAACTGTCAGATGACAGAAAAGTAACACCACGTGATACATTTTTTAAAATCTTAAATAAGATTGCAAAAATCTATTATTTTGAGTCTGTGACATCAAAATAGGCATTCAATTTACAGATCTCTTAACAAGGCACCCACTTATCAAACATTTTCGCTATGAGTGAAAACCACCACCAAGATACTTCTAGAACAGCATGGAATCATGTTTCCAGAATCAGCAAATTTACATTGTTATTACATGCCCTTTATTATACAGGTGGCATTACATTCTTAAAAAATGACCCTATAAAAGCTTTGAAGAAAACTAACTGTATGAGGTTAGTGTGTCTCATTATTTGTACCAAAGATAAAACCACTCTTAATTCACTATAAAATTACAGATAACATTAGCTAGTTGTCTAGCAATACCCTACCAGAGGTCAAGTGTTCTACATTATTTTCAGAAATGATGCCCAAACAGGTACTGGAGGTCTCAAATGAAGCAAGTTTATTTCTCTTTTATATCCCTTAACATCATAGCTTTCTAGGCCCTCAAGAAGTAAAAACTTGTTTACTTCTCACCTAGATTCTTACACTATTTCTTTTAAAGAGGGTTTTCTTTTGCAAAAACTCTCATGAGTAGAATTTCTCATAAATTGCAATACTTTCAACAGTTAAGTCATTGTGTTAGGTTTAGGAAAGATCAAAATATCCAGCCTATTTTAGCAATATGCTTGTATATTTTGGCTGTAGTAGTTTTGCTGCTTATTCTTATATTTTTATTTGTAACATTTGATAAATACACTATCAACCCATACTTGTCTATAATTTAAGTTACCATAATGCTTTTTGCTTAATGCAGAGTAATTCTTTAAAATCATACTGTTTTCTTAATAGCATGCAATACTACTGATTCCACCAGTTTAGTCAGTGGAAACTGGAGTCAGGTTGAGTGTAGTACCAGCTTCTGAAGGGGAAGGTGGCTCTCTTTCATCTAGATCATCTGCAGAAGACATGGTTCCACTGGATGGAGTTCGTGGAAGCTTTCGATGAAAGTCTCCTAAAAGAAAATTTTAGAAATGACATTTTTTGAATGTCATTTTTTGAATAACACAAATCATCCTATTTTATTAGCTACAATGTAAACATCTGCTTCCATTCACAGACTTTGAATATGAGATCCTTATAGTCCTGGGCACAAAAGAAAACAGAACCAAATCTGACTTTCCCAAATAAATTTAAAATTGAGCATTACACATTTCAATGAAACTGTACCGTCCACTTCTGAGAGCTTAGTGTTAAGAGACCATCAACCCTAAACTCTGCAAAGACAGGGAGCAATTAACAAGATTCAGGATGATGGTTCATTCTGGTGGTGACAGGGCAAGCTTATCAAGGAGGTGCACACAGGGGCCTCGGACATACTGATAAGGTTTTATTTCTTAGGTGAGGTGATGAATATATGGGGGCCTGTTCTATTATATGTATTTAAACTGTTCATACATATATATAGATATGTATCTTTCTCTCTTTCTCTATGTATTTATACTCCTCTCTATGAGACAGTTCATTATATAAGTCAGGCAGTTAAAGAATATTTATTCTTTCATTGAATTTTCATCCTAGATTTAAATACTTACATACCTGGACTTATAGACTCCGAATCCAGAGATCTGGACTCACTGCTTCCTCCAGTGCTTTCAGAGTCACTAAACATCCCAAATGTCCATGACCTTGTAAAAGAAGGACCTTTAAGAAAAAATATTTAGAGTCAAACTTGGCTACAAATGGATTTCATAAGGCAAAATACTGATGTTATTTACAATGAATCAAACTTCTTTACTAGTGTTAAACAACTGACTTTAGGACAGGCATAGTGCTCACAACTGTGAGTAAAGCCTCATAAGGTTACAATTCAAAGCTGGACTTTTAAGAGTTCCCGTCGTGGCTCAGCAGAAACGAATCTGACTAGCATCCATGAGGACGCAGGTTAGACCCCTGGTCTCACTCAGTGGGTTAAGGATCTTACTGTGAGCTGTTATCATGGGCTCGAGAAGTGGTGTTAACTATATCATGTAGGTTGCAGATACGGCCCGGATCCCGTGCTGCTATGGCTGTGGTATAGGCTGGCAGCTGCAGCTCCAATTCAACCCCTAGCCTGGGAACCTTCATAGGATGCGAGTGCAGCCCTAAAAAGACCAAAAAAAACAAAAAAGAGTCCAACCTTTAAACCAGAGCTGCAACTCGTTTAATAATCACGTTTAAGCAGTTTTATCTTTTATAAACGGGTGCTCCCTTTAATGTGTAAAACTACCTGTCATGTCTGCACTGTTGGAGCACCTGTCCTCGTCGATCTTGTTAGCACTGTCAGGAAGGCGCACGGCATCCTCTGAAGAGTCAGAAGGTCCATATCCGGAAGTGTGAGAACTATTTGTTAACTGTTTATTCACATTCCTAAGAAAAACCCCAATAAAACTCATTATTCAGAAGAATGACTAGTAATCAGCCTATTTTATTCTGTTAATTTAAGGAACAGAGTAATTAAATTAACTAAATATTAAAAACAAAAACCATATTACACAGTTCAACTTCTTAAAAGGGACGTGAATAAAGCTTATTGCTCATTTGTATCTATTACAGTTGAAATATGGAAAAAAGAAGCAAAAGTGTAGTTAATTGTTCATGTCATGGTTACACTTTTCTAGTATAAGCTATGTGGAAAACGTAGGTTAAATCTGTGGACATTCAAGAATCAATACAACCATGACTTGCCATTCTCGAAGGATTCCTAAAACCTCAAAGAACTGAACTCTGTGTCAAAATGGAAAGCTTTACTCTTAAGTGAGTTACAGCTTAAATAATTATTTTATTTTATTTTTATTTTTTGTCTTTTTGCCTTTTCTTGGGCTGCACTTGCGGCATATGGAGGTTCCCAGGCTAGGGGTCTAATCAGAGCCGTAGCCACCGGCCTGAACCACAGCGACAGCAATGCCAGATCTGAGCCATGTCTGCAACCTACACCACAGCTCACGGCAACACCAGATCCTTAACCCACTGAGCAAGGCCAGGGATCGAACCCGCAACCTCATGGTTCCTAGTTGGATTCGTTAACCACTGAGCCATGACGGGAACTCCGAAATAATTATTTTAAAAGTTTTAGAGTCAGTTCTGCCAGCGTCAGAAAAGATACCACCGGACAACAGATAGGAAACTGGCAGCAAAGATTTTTATCTCTTGAAATAATTTCACCCATACATTAGTTCTCACCGATCAACTTTTTCTTGTTCAGTTGGATTCGTGGCCCTGACAAACTCACTGTACTCTTGGCCTGGGTCATAGAGTTTGGCACTATCACAGAGAGTCTGTAAGTTGTCTGCGAGGGAGGCGACCTGCAGGTGCTGCATCTGGAAGAGGTTAACTGTTACCTGTGATCACAGACAAAAACAAAAGGCAAACTCACTCATGCTATACAGGATGCTATGTAAATACACATTTATTTTACATGACAGCTCCAAGAAAAGGGCCATACAGTGAAGGATTCAACAGTGAATATCATTGTGAGTACACTATGTGGCCTGACTTTGTAAAAGGTGTAAATCAGGAAAAAAAAGTAGTTTTAGTCCAATATCTAGGAGCAATCATCTCCAGCAAAACTGGCTTTAATCTGAAAAGTTTCAAAATACAACCCTATGTCCCTAATGGTTCACAACTTCAGGAGAGGGATGTGTTTCTGAGAATCCCCGCTCTGTACGCTGATGGTCTGGCCAACCTTGTTTAAACCGAAACACGTGGGGAAAAGAATTCCACAGTATCATTTTGACTTTTACTTTTTTGATCCTATAAAAATAGAAATGTTTTATATTTATAATGTATCCTACAGCACTCAGTTTTTATACTTAGGTGCTTTACTGAATCTATTCAAAATACATTTTTCCTTTGAGTTTCTACAACTGCCTAAATACACTACTGCCACTTATAGTAACAACAACAATAACAACTGGAGGATGTTAATAATATGCCAGATCTGTTCCTAGAGCTGTACATAAATTAGCTACTTTGATGTTCACAAAAACCCAGGCTTTGGGCATATTATGGCAAATAAATAGATGAGATCCCAGTCCTCATAAGAATTTGCATTTTCCTGAGACTGGTGTTGGAGAAAGAAGACAAATTAAATAAATAATTTCTGGTACTGAAAACTGCTATGAATAGAATATTGTTGAGTTATGGAATACGACCAAGTATGTGTTTGCAAAAGGGTCCTTTTGACACGGGGCAGTTTGGCAAAGGCCTCCCCGAGGAAGTAATGTCTGAACTGAGACGTGACATACTACGAGGTTTCACGGAGACCAGTCCAGGCAAAAGGGAGGCGTAGTGCAAAGTGAGGGCGAAATGGAGTAAGAAAGAGCTCGTCCTGCTCGAGAAACAGGTGAAAGGTCAATGTGGAGTTTCAGCTTGAAAGGAGCCCAGGCAGGGAAGAAGTCATCTCAACCAAGGGAAGGCGCCTGGATTTCAGTACAACAGGACGCCAGTGCAAGGTTTTAAAGGGTGTTAAGAGCTATTACAAGGTCTGACTCTTCTTTAACGCCACTCAGCTCCCGTGTGGGGAACGTGAATGAATGCCAAATTTCAACTGGCTGAATGTTATTTCAAAGACTGCCAACGCTTCCTCTTCATCTCTCTTGATTTTACCAGATGATGCGCTGAACTTAACGACTAGCCTCTAGGTCCTTTCCAGGATAGACGGCATTCTTCAAGGATAACTGAGAGTCAGCCTGAGTAGTATTTGCAAACTGCATTTAACAGAACAGCCTGTTTGTGCCCTAATTCTTTCAGCGAACATAGGAAATTCAAATGGTGGATGATTTTAAGCCCAGTAGCCACAGCTCTGATCAGGGAACTCTCCAGTTAACAGTTAAGGGAACTTACTGCCTGGATCCTAAAGGTAACTATATGTTTTTTTCGAAATATATATATATATTTTTATGTCTTTTGTCATTTTAGGGCTGCACCCGTGGCATATGGAGGTTCCCAGGCTAGGGGTCTAATTGGAGCTGTAGCCACTGGCCTTTGCCACAGCAATGCCAGATCCGAGCCGCGTCTGCGACCTACACCACAGCTCACGGCAACGCCGGATTATTAACCCACTGAGCAAGGCCAGGGATGGAACCCACAACCTCATGGTTCCCAGTCAGATTCATTAACTGCTGTACCACAAAGGGTACTCCTTTTTTATTTTTATGTTGTTGAAATTCTTAAGAAACTTTATGAATCTAATTAAAAACAATTTTAAAAAGCCGAATGAACATACTGGCATAAACGACTCAAGCTGCTGAATGTTTGTCTCTGGGTACTTATTAATAACAAAGTCTTGAGCAGTAATATATACAGGAAGCCCAACCTTAAAATCTCTTTCCCTAGGTGGACAGCTACACATAAATCAATGAAGTCAGAACACACCCTCACACCATAAACAAAAGTAAACTCAAAATGGCTTAAAGATTTAAATGTAAGACATGACACCATAAAACTCCTAGAAGAGAACATAGGCAAAACATTCTCTGGCATAAATACTTAGGTCAGTCTACCAAGGCAAAAGAAATAAAACCAAAAATAAACAAACAGTACCTAATCAAACCTATACACTTTTGCCAGCAAAGGAAACCATCAACAAGATGGAAAGTCAACCTATGGACTGGGAGGAAATATTTGTAAATGATGCAGCCACCAAAGGCTTAATCTCCAAAATATACAAACAGCTCATATACTTTAATAACAAAACCCAAAAAATCCAATAAAAAAAATGGGCAGATCTAGAGACATTTTCCAAAGAATACATAGAGATGGCTAAGAGGCACATGAAAATACGCTCAATATCACTAATTATTAGAGAAATGCAAATCAAAATTACAATGAGCTACCATACCACCTCACAGCAGTCAGAATGGCCATCATTAAAAGTCCACAGATAACAAATGCTGGAGAGGGTGTAGAAAAAAGGAACATTCCTACTATAGTGTTGGTGGGAATATAAATTGGTTCAGCTACTATGGAGAATACTGTGAAGGCTTCTCAAAAAACTAAAAATAGAGTTGACATACAATCCAGCAATCCCACTCCTGGGCATATATCCAGATAAAACTGTGATTCAAAAAGATGCATGCACCCCTATGTTCACTGCAGCACTATTCATAATGGCCAAGACATGGAAACAACCTAAATATCCGTCAACAGATGAATGGATAAAGAAGATGTGGCATATATATACAGTGGAGTATTACTCAGCCATAAAAAATTGAAATAAACCCATCTCCAGCTACATGGATGGACCTAGAGATCACCACACCAAGCAAAGTCAGAAAGAGAAAGACAAATACTCTGTTATCACTTATATGTGGAATCTAAAATATGACATAAATGAACGTATCTATGAAAGAGAAACAGATTCACAGAGAACTTATGTTCGGTTGCCCAAGGGGAGGAGAGGGGAGGAGGGAAGGTTTGGGAGTTTGGGACTAGCAGGTGAAAACTATTACATACAGAACAGATAAATAACAGGGTCCTACTGTACAGCACAGGGAACTATATTCAATATTCTATAATGAAAAAGAGTATGAAAAAGAACATATATACACACACACGTGTGTGTATGTATGTGTATATATATGTGTGTGTGTATGTATGGGTATACATATGTGTGTGTGTGTGTATATATATATATATATAGAGAGAGAGAGAGAGAGAGAGAGAGAGAGAGAGAGAGAGAGAGAGAGAGAGAGAGAGAGAGAGAGAGAGAGAGAGAGAGGGAGAGAGAGAGGGAGAGAGAAATGAATCACTTTACTGTACACCAGAAACTAACATTGTAAATCAACTATACTTCAATAGAAAGAAAAACATTTTTTGGTCCTTTTTTGGGGGGGGGCACCCTAGCACCCCCAGAATATGGAAGTTCCCAGGCTAGGGGTCGAATTAGAGTCATAGCCATTGGCCTGTGCCACACCCATAGCAACACCAGATCCAAGCTGCATCCGTGACCTATGTCCTGGATCCTTAACCCACTGAGCGAGGCCAGGGATGGAACCTTCATCCTCATGAATACTAGCTGTGTTCTTAACCCACTGAGCCACAATGAGAATGCCCAGAAAAAAATTTTTTTAATTAAAAATTAACCCTCCCTCAAAACCTCTTTTCCCTAAATTATTAGAGCCTTTTCCCTCACCTAACAGAAACGCTACAAGACAGGCCCCCATGGAGTAGAACCTGCAGGACATGCTGGGCATCTTAAGTTGGGGTGGTTCATAGGTACCTCAAAAATTCCTAGGCCTCTTTTTGTCTCCTAATCTGCTGAGTCAGGGACTTGGTCCTTTTACTCTAGGTCCCCAAGGTGAAGCAGAGTGTCCTAAGCGTTTCACAGAAGGGAAATGTTCTGGCACATGAATAGAATTAGAAAGTGTTACCAAAGTCATACTGAAAATTGTGCACATTTTCTGGTACTGCTCATGTAAGCACACAGGACTTGCAACTCCAAGCCCGGTTTTTATCACCTACATCTATTTTTAGTTACTCCACGGGTACATGGATTAACACAAATTTTTCTGATACCTGTTGAAATAATTTCATAATTATTAAATAACTGCATAATTTCAAGTCAATGGGAAAAGTTTCTCCCATCTGAATTAGCAATAATCTAAAAACTAATTTTTGTTCAATATAATTTTCTATTTTGTGTTTTTTTAAAAGATAAATTTCTCTTGAATGCTCTCTAAAACAAAAGGAAAAACTTTTGGACTAGTTTTCCCATCCTTGGAAGCCCAATGATTTAAGTCTTTAGTGACTGACCTGATCATTTCTCCCTCCTCTCACTCAGCAAATATAATTATGATCTCCATTCCATACCCTTCAATACTGCATAATTTAAGACAATTTTGAATATTCAGAAGTAATTCCCTTTTTTTTTCTTGTTTGGCCACACTAGCAGCATGCAGAAGACCCTGCGCCAGGGATCAAACCTGCACCACATCTTAAATATTCAGGAGTAATTCTTGATGCTTATGATACAACTTACAAATTTGCTGGGACATGAAATCTGATTTGTCCGTCCTCCTTAAGACATAAGTGAACCTGAGTGTCTAGTATCTTTATATCTCAAATGATTTTATTTTCTCTACAATTATATATGCAACCATATATCCTAGAGTGAAAACAAAATTTTTTAAAAAACCAATTTGAGAGATGATGTTGCAAAATAAGTCACCAAAATCCCCCAATTTTCCTGCTTTCAATGGAGAAAACAAAGGAATCTGAAAAATCAAAGCTCTTTTCCAGGAAAAAAATACCTATATTCACGAACTGAATGTTGAATTTGGTCTGCATGTAAGTCACGCCACACAGAGTAAGTACAACTGACTGATTAAACTGGTTCAAAAGAACTCTAGCCAATAAGAAATCTTGCTCATATCTGTATGTATAAAATCTTTCCATAAACCGTCTTTATACACTACATGCTGTAGTGATTTTCAGGAGTTTGGGGATTTGTTCAAGTTTGGGGAACATTAACCTCAGAGTCTGTTTCATACACCGATATGTGCTGCTCTCCAGTTTTTCAGATATGTTATTTCTCTCTCCCTAAAAAAATGCTAACTTCTTGAGAGCAGTTATCTGTCTTAGATTTCTTTTATATGAATAGTAGTCATCAATAAATACAGTTGTTACATATAAAATTAGGTAACTCTTTATATCACTCTGAATGAAAGTAAATCATAAATGCTGGATCACCAAATATCATCACTTTATTTTTCGGTCTTTTGTCACCAAATAGCATCACTTTATTTTTTGGTCTTTTTGTCTTTTTTTTAGGGCCGCACCCAAGGAGGTTCCCAGGCTAGGGGTACAATTGGAGCTAGAGCTGCCGGTCTATGCCACAGCCACGCACGATCCGAGCTGCATCTGTGACCTACACCACAGTGCACAGCAACACCGGGTCCTTAACCCACTGAGCGAGGCCAGGGATCGAACCCGCATCCTCATGGATGCTAGTTGGGTTCACCAACTGCTGAGTCACAACAGGAAGTTCCAAATAGCATCACTTTTTAAAAGGGAGGTAAGACAAACAAGATTGCAGCCCATGAGAGAATGAAAAGCCATGTTATACGAAGAAAAGTAATCAGGTTTGGGGGTGGCCAGTCTGGGAAAAAACATCCAGGGAGGGAAGGTAATAATAACCTTGACATATTTAAAGTGTTATCTATCTTGTGGAAGACAGATTATGTCAGTACAGGATGACCTGAAAGGTCCACAAGAAAACAGATTTTCTTAAAGCCCTGTATAAAAATCATATTAATTTTGAAGTTGTTCAAACCCAATCATTCCACAAGATAGTACAGTATTTAGGAGCATAGGCTCTGAAGTCATTCAGCCAGGTTCTATCTTAGCTTTACAATTTACATGCTGGGTGACCTTGATCAAGTTATTTATAATTCCTCTGCACAGCTGTTTCCAAAAAAGTTAATATATAAATAAATCATGTGGGAGATCTTGCTCAAAAATGCAGATTTTGATATCACAAGCCTAGGCTGAAACCCAAGATTCTGCATTTTTCACAGGCTCCCAAAGAAATATGAATGTGATTGGTCCAAGGAACACATTTAGAGAAGAAAAGCTTTCTAAATTTTAGTTTCCTCATCCGTAAAATGGACCTAAAAACAATCATATTTACATAACAGGGCTGTGTGCTAACTACAGGAGTTAACGTAGGCAAAGGGCTTCACACACTGACAAGCACGTGGTCAACCTGGCTGCCATGAGCTACCGTTTGAGGTGAAAAGGACTTGGTAAAGGTTGGCTTAAGGGATTTACATGGTGCCTGCAAATCCTGGGATTTTGTAATTCTTTTAAATAATTTTTACCAAAATTGACTCTACGTTAACCACGTATTAATTAATCAGAATTTGGTAAATAAATGAGATACAATTTTAAACTCTCAAAAGAACTTTTAGAAAGGTTTCTGATTCAGATGGAACAGGCTCATTCCCTCCCACCTCTCACTGAATTCACCTAAAAACTCTAGACAGAACGTATGCACTAGCTATGGGAGGGCTCTGGAAAAGAAACGGTAGCAGGCAGTGTGGAGAAACTACAAATCAAGGGGTGACCAATTCGGTGATATGCTTCCCGTTATTTTTTTCTGCCACTGATTCGCAGCCAGCACACAGCTCCTACTCAAATACTTGTGGCTGAAAGAGTGGGGGAAAACAGCTGGTTTATTTGCATGTTTGTTTTCTCTCCTGCCCCAAGCTCCAAGATCAAGTCTTGTGGTTGTGGCAGTGATGGGTAGCAGCACAAGAGACATCTAAAACTCTGAGCTGAAGAGTGAGGGGTCTGAAATTCCTGTTGTTTCTTTCTCTTTATCCTCCCCCTACTCAGTTCTCAAAGCAGCAGACTAGCTGAGTGCAATTTCCCAGCCTGAAGACCTGGAAGGGAAACCTTAGGAGCTAGAGAGTGAACCTTAGCTAGATCAAATGTTCCCTAAATTTTTAAAAAATCAACATTCACTACAGGTTATAAAGAAAACCCAGGGTCATATAAGGTAATACTAAAAATGTCTAGGATATCATCCAAAATTACTTGTCACCCAAAGAACCAGGAAAACCTCAACAACTCACAAGAGAAAAGGCAATACACAGATACTAACAATGAGATGGCCCAGCTATCTGAATTATCCTATATAGGCTTAAAGCAGACATAATGGTTTCAAGAAGGGCCAACAACCTTGAAACATGGGAAGACTGAAGTCTCAGCTGGGAACTGGAAGATATAAAAAAAAAAGGGAAACTTTACTACTGAAAAATATAGCATCTAAAACAAAAAAACTTACTGAATTGATTGTACAGAAAAACAGAAATAACAAAGGAAAGAGTCTGTGAACTTGAAGCTAGATCAGTAGAATAATATAAATCATCAAGAGAAAAAAAAAGGATTAAGGAAAAAAGGTCCTACATTCCTCTGCGATAGTAACAAAAGATCTAGAAACTTACAGGAAGAGGAGAGAGTGTTACAAAAACATGTTTGAAGAAACAATAGTCAAAACCTTTCCAAATATTGCAAGACTCAAACTTGCAGATTCAAGAATTTTAGGGAACCCAAAACAGGAGAAACTCAACAAAATTCATACCCAAATACATTGTTAACAAACTGCTGAAACAAATCCAAAGAAAAAATTTTGCCAAAGAAAACCAACACATTCCACACAGAGCAACAATGATTCAAATGACTATGGATTTCTTATTAGAAACTATGGACACCAGAAGGCAGAGCAATTACATTTTTATAGTGTTGAAAGCAAATAAGTGAATTCTATATCCAGTGAAAACATCCTTCAACAATGAAGACAAAATAAAGACATACCCAGATAAAAGATAACCAAAGTAATCCACTGCCAGCAGACCAACTATTAAAGAAATAGTAAAGAAAGTTCTCTAAATAAAAGAGAAATGATGCCAGAGAGAAGATGGAACCTCAGAGTGAGAGAATAAGAACAGAAATGATAAGTATACTTTTCTTCTCTTCTCTGAAATACGAGACCTTTACAAAATTATAAGAGTGTCTGGTGAGGTTTTCAGTGTATCTAGATGTAACATACATATCTCAACTACAACCCAAAATAGCTGAAGGAACTTATATGGTAGTATAGTTTCTACATTATTCTTGCACTTGGTAAAATATTAGTTCTAAGTAGAATAAAAAATTTACACACACAAATAAATACCCCTAGTGCAACTACTCAAAGGAAAAACACTATAGAAACATATAATAAAAACACAATAGATAAGTTAAAATGTAGACAACAGATAAAATGTAGATAATCATTTTAGATAAATTAAAATATAATTGTACTGTAGAAATTACAATGGATTAAATTCATCTTTAAGAGCTAAATCAAACAGATCAATGAAAATGTAATTTTAAAAGTTATCAATTTATCCAAAATAAGGCAAACAAACGGGAAAAGACATGAAGGGAAACGTAAGGTACAAACAGAAAACAATAAAAGAGTAGGCCTAAATCTGAACATATATTTACATTAAATACAAATGGTCTCAACATTTCACTTAAAAGATAGAGATAATTAAAACAGATTTTAAAAAAATCAACACTGAACAATATGCTATATAAGAACTTCATTTAAAATATAATGAAGAATGGGAGTTCCCGCTGTGGCACAACAGGATCACTGGTGTCTCTGCAGTGTTAGGAAGCAGGTTCGATCCCCAGCCTAGCACAGTGGGTTAAAGGATCTGGCGTAGGCCACAAATGCAGCTCAGATTGGACCCCTGGCCCAGAAACTCCATATACCACCAGGCAGCCAAAAAAAAAAAAAAAAAGAAAAAGAAAATATAATGAAGACTGGATGTGTGTGTACATGTATAGCTGAATCACTTTGTTGTACAAAAGAAATTAGCATAATATTGTTAAGTCAAATATATCTCAATAAAACTTTTTTAAAAATGGAAAAAATATATATAATGATTAAGGAGTTCCCACTGTGGTACAGTGGGTTAAGAATCTGACACAGCAGCTCAAGTGACTGTGGATCTGTGAGTCTGATCTCCAGCCTGGTGGACTGCTTTAAGGGATCTGCAGCACAGATCACAGCTATGGCTCAGATTTAATCCTTGGTCTGAGAACTTCCATATGCCACAAGTGTGCTCATAAAAAATATATACATATATTTTTAAAGTTAACAGTATATACACGAACACACACGATTAAGTCAACAGTAATAGAATGGAAAAAGATATACCATGCTGAAAATAATCAAAAGAAGACTGAAATAGTTCCATCAATATTAATGTAGAATAAAAAGCAAGGAAATTACCAGAATAAAAAAAGACACTTCATTAAGATAAAAGGATCAATTTGCCAAGAATATATAACAATCATTAATAAGAAACTGAGAGATTCAAAATATATAAAGCAAAAACGGATAGAACTAAAAATATACAGTATGTTGAAAATTCAAAACTCCCTTCTCAGTACCTGACATAAATAAAAAGTGATTACCAAAGATACAGAAGAAATAAATAACACCATAAATCAAGAGGAACTAATTGACACTTACAGAAGCCAACAACAAAATACATACTTTTTTCAGGTGCCTATATGGAACAGTCATTAAGACCAAATAAAGCAAATCATAAATTTTAAGAGAATTAAAATCATACAAAGTTATTTTTTTCACCATAGAAATCAGTATCAGGAAGATACCTAGAAAATATTAAATAACTAGAAATTAAACAACAAACTTCTACAATATCTACCAGTAAAAGATGAAGATCCAGGGAGGGGAAATCAGAAAATACTCTGAACTGTATAAAAATAAAAACACATATTCAGTGTATTCACTGTAGATAAGCAGTGCTGAGAGGGAAATTTAAATCATTAAATATTTGTATTAAAAAAGCAGAAATATCTTGATGAAAAATCTAAGCTTTCACCTTTAAGGAACTAACAAGAAGAAGAAAATAAAACCAAACGAGCAGAAATAAAAATAAGAGCAAAATAAAACCAAAGCGAGCAGAAAGAATAAAAGGCAGAAATAAATTTCTACAAAGAAAAACAGATAAAACCCAGTGAACTCTAAAGCTGCTTTTCTAGGAAAAGAGCAATAAATTTTATAAACCTCTAGCTAGATTAACCGGAGAGAGAGGAAGAGAGAAGGCACAAATCACCAGTATCAGGAATGAAAGAGAAGCTATCACTACAGCCCACACAGACAATGGAAGGATAAAAGTTATAAAACATTCTATGCATGTAAATACACCAATTTAGATGAAAGGGAGGGAGCAATTCCACAAACTGCCAAAATTCACCTCAAGAGAAGTAACTCAAACAGGCCTATACCAAAAGAAACTGATACACAGAGAAAGATCTTCCAAAATGAAAATTCCAAGCCCAGACTCTTTCGCCACCACACATTTAAAGAAATAACACCAATTCTACACAATATCTTCCAGAAAATAGAATAGGAAGGGGAGTTCCCGTCATGGCTCAGTGGTTAACGAATCTGACTAGGAACCATGAGGTTGCAGGTTCGATCCCTGGCCTTGCTCAGCGGGTTAAAGATCCGGCGTTGCCATGAGCTGTGGTGTAGGTTGCAGACGCAGCTCGGATCCGGCATTGCTGTGGCTCTGTCACTGCTGTGGCTGTGGCGTAGGCCAGCGGCTGTAGCTCCGATTAGACCCCTAGCCTGGGAACCTCCATATGCCGCGGGTGCGGCCCTAAAATGACAAAAGACAAAAAAAAAAAAAAAAAAACCACAACAGAGTTCCAAATAAACATATATATACATGAGTTTAAATCTAACAAAACACGGGAGAGACTGACATGTTAAAAACCACAAAGTGCTGATTAAAAAATATCATTTACCCAAATAAAGACACACATTGTGTTCACAGACTAGATAACTCTATATATAATTAAGATGCTGCAAATATAGTCAATTCTCCCTAATCTGATTAAGATTTAACACAATTTCAAACACAATGTTGGCAGGATTACCTGTAAATAATGAGAAGCTGATTATAACATTTTTATCAAAGTCAAAGAATCTTAAAATACTCAAAACAATTCTGAAAAAGAATAAAGTTGGAAGACACACTACCTGATTTTAAGATCTGCTATACGACAGTAGTCAACCTGGTAGGGTTTTGCCCAAAGGATAGACGTATAGACACACACACACACATATTCATGGAACAAAACAGAGAATCTAGAGATAGAACTACAAAAATATGGTCAATTGAATTTGACAAAGATGCAAAAGCAATTTAATGGTAATGGCACAATGTTTTCCACAAATGGTACTGGAACAAGTGCAGACTTGTATTAATCATGTTTTTTGTTTTCTGTATTTCATGATGATCTGACATCTTAAAAACCTTGCTGGCTGGGGACAGACTGCTCGTCCCAAGCCAGCCAGTTCTTAGCCAGGGAGAATGCAGGTCTGTCACATGCAATCCTCCAACCACTCCTATCTGTCACACATCAAGTCAATATTCCCCCTGCCCTAAATCAACCCAGGGCCGGGTACAGAGCAACTGGAGGCCACCCCTAACCCCAAAGCCCACTGGAATTACTCGAACTAGCCAGTCCTATATCGCTTATCCTGTCCTACCTTGCCTTTCCCTCACAAACCCCAAAAAAGGCTTTGAACTCAGCTCTCCCCCCTCACTTCAGCCTCTTCTGCTTCACCAAACCTGGTACTTACATGGCACGTGCAGCCCAGTGTACCCTCTTCTCTCAGGAAATCTAACTCATTTTTCAATGACACTGATCTTTCCAGATCAGTCACCGCCATAAATTAAAGTCCCATTGGTATAATTTTAATACAACATCCATATACAAAAAATGAACCTCAACCTATACTTCACACCTTATAAAAATTAACTCAAAATGGATCATTTCTCAATGTCAAACTCTAACACCTTCAGCAGAAAAAAAACCTTTGAGATCTCGGGTTAGATGAAGCACCCTAGATATGGTACCAAAAGCCTAACCCATAAAAGTTTAAACTGATAAGTTAGATCCCATCAAAATAAACTTTTTGCTCTCTGAAAGATACTACACACCACTAAAAGAATAAAGAGAGACTTCAGACTGGAAGATGATACATGCAAGTTCAATAATAAAACAAACAACTTGATTAAAAAGACCAGGCAAAATACAGATCACAAATAAGCCCTTGAAAAGATGTTCAATATCATAAGTCATTCTAAAAACAGAAATTAAAACCACTACCACTACACACTTAAGAACAGCCAAAATATAAAAACAACAGACAGGTGTCGTCAAGGACGCAGAACAACCAGAACTTTCATATATTGCTGGCTAGAATGAAAAACGTTACGGCCACTCTGGAAAACAGTTTGGCAATTTCTTATAAACAGACATTTACCATACCACCCAGTAATTTCACTCCTAGGAATTTACATACAGACGCGCACACACACATTCATGGAACAAAACAGAGAATCTAAAAATACACCTACAAAAATATGGTAAGTTGAATTTGACAAAAATGCAAAAGTATTTCAATGGTAATGGCACAATGTTTTCCACAAATGGTACTGGAACAAGTGGAGACTTGTATTAATCATGTTTTCTGTTGCCCAGAAATGTGAAAACTTATATTCACACAAAGTTCTGTAAATAAATATTCATAATAGCTCTATTCCTAATCACCCCATCCTGGAAACAGTGTAAATGCCCAACTAGTGAAGGGTAAACACTGAGGTACATTTGCCTTGTGGACTACTTACTACCTGACAATAAAAACAAATGAACCACTGATACATGCACGGCACTGATGAAGTTCAAAAGCGTTATGCTGAGTAAAAAAAGCCAGTATCCAAAAGATATCTACTACGATTCTATTGATATGACACTGTGGAAAAGACCACACTAGGGAAGGCGACGGAGAACAGATCAATACTTGCCAGGGCTAAGGGGTGAGTGCAGAGTCGACTGCAAAGAGGCAGCACGAGAAAGTGTTTTTGGAGTAATGGACCTGTTCTGAATCCTGATTGTGACAGTAGTGATTACACAATTTTATACATGTGTTAAAACTCATGAAATGTACACCAAAAGAGGTAGTAGCCCTCGGTACCCGAGGGGAACTCTTTCCAGGCCACAAATGGACACCAAAATCCACAGGTACGCAAGTCCCTTACATAAAATGGCAGGGTATTTGCACAGAAGCCATGCACAACCTCCTGTATCCTTTACATCACCTTCAGATTATTTATAATACCCAATGTGATGTAAATGCTATGTAAACAGTTACCCGCAGAGGGAAAATTCAGATCCTGCTCTCAGGAAATTTCTGGACATTTTTTCCCCCTAAAAGCTCTCAACCCATGGTTGATTGAATCAATTGATGTAGAACCCAAGGATAGGCAAGGCTGACTGTATTCTGCACATCAATTTTTTTATGAAACCACTTTAAACAGGCAAGTGAAAATATTTGAGAACAGGATGCTTTGTCTTCAAATAAACCACTGGGTTCAACTTCAGTACTTAGTTTACCCGGTTTTGAAGAACAGATCTCATAGCGCTGATGGAAGTGTTGGGGGTTAAGTCCATATTGTCCACCAAGTGAAGAAAGCCAGTGGTAGAGAGGCAATTTCAAATTTTCAGACTTTCATTTTAATTGAACGAAGTCATCAATAAAGTGCAGAATCAGATAAAAAAAGTAACTCAAACCACACACCACTATTAAAAACTGAAAGTCACCTTTCAAACTCTAAACTTTCTGTTGATCTCAAAGTTAAATCCCCTAAGAATCATGACTCATCGAGCATTCCTCTCCCTTCTGCCAGACACACTCTTTTTTTCCTCTTTAAAATACTGAAGAAATTACTTACAGCTTTAAGGGTAAGATCACACTGGAAAACAAGTTTCCGGAGTTGTGTTAAAATTTCCCTCTTGGTATTTTCTAGATCGTTTCGTCTTTCTTCAACATTTGTCACACAAACTTTGTAGAGTTCATTTGCTTCTTCTACCTTCAGGAATATGAGAGAAAAAAAGTAACACTGGCTGACCGAATCTATCTTTTAAAACAAACACTTATTCTACTAAAGCTCAATTTCAGTAACTGAAAAGGCTTATGCACCAAAGTTCTGACATACTGTTTTGGTCAGTGATTCAAGAGCACTTGACTTTTACAGACAGTCAAGTATGATTTACAATTACTATAAAATAAATATCCACTTCTATTTAAGTACTTTTTCTATTTATATTTACCCATTTTCCATATAATCTTCTTACAGAATTTACCAAATTATACTGCAGAAATAACACAGAGCCTCAGCCTCATCTTGCTATGAGGTACTGGAACAAATACATACATATACAGTTGTCTAAATGGCCAACTTTCTGAACAATCAGGTAAAAATTAAACAACCACCTTCTCTAAGATACTTCTTTCACAAACAAACCCCAAAATTCAAAGGACAGGCAAAAAATCTTCTAGCATGGTGGCTCTCAAAGAGTGGATCAGCAGCAGCAGCAGCAGCAGCAGCAGCAGCAGCAGCAGCAGCAGCAGTAGCAGCAGCAGCAGCAGCTGCCGCCACACCCGGGCACTTGTTAGAAGCAGGTTGTCTGGGGCCAACCCTAGAGCTACTGAATCAGGAACTGTGGGGACGGGGTCCAGCAGTCTCCTATAACAAGCCTTCCAGATGGTCCTGATCCACGTTCAAGTTTGAGAACCAACCTTAGCAGCTTATTGCTAATTCAAGTTGCAATTAACAAAAATGATGATTACTTTTTGAAGAGCCTCCTCTTCCAGCCTTCGCTTTTTTTCTAGCTGCTTGTTGAGATTTTTTACTAATCCACCACTTGAGCTAAGATGCTCCTCTTCTGCACGAAACATGGAAGATTTTGCTTTTTCATATTCATCCTGACGTTGCATGCACAACAATTTTGCCTTTTTAAGAGCAGACTCTGTTTCAAGCTACAGAGAAAAAAGTATTAAATACAGAATAAGAAAGAAATACTAGTGTAGAAGTATTTCTTCAGCATATTCGGCAAGAGAGTTAGGGCTGCATTTTAGAAAAACTATGAAGTAAGGTACGCACCTTCCTAGGGTAGATGTTTATAGACTGCAGATGATTTTAGATGTTTACAAATAGATGAAACTCTTATAATACTAACCATTTTATTTTGTTCCTGTTTCCAAAGTTCTTTTATTTCTTTCCTCTGTTTTTCCATTTCATTTTTCCTCCCAAGTAGAGGCTGCCGAGGGTATTTTTAAAAAAGAGAGAGAAAAGCTGTTTTCTAAAGGCATGCTGCTGTTTAAAAACAAAGTATATTGTGTATATAAATTTTTACCTGCACGAATTTGTTGGCTTGGAGAGCTGCAATTGTTTGTTGTAAAAGTTGACTACTCTCTATATCGTTCAGAAGAGCATTGGTAAATAGAGACTGCAGTGGCATAAACTCCTAGAATTTAAAATTGAAAAGTAAATTTCCCAATATAAACAGCAGTAGAGTTCTAGATCCCCACTCCAACCAGCCTTCAAAAAGAGATTTTTTTTTTTTTTGCTTTATAGGGCCACACTCTTGGCATATTGAGGTTCCCAGGCTAGGGGTCGAATTGGAGCTACAGTTTGCCAGCCTTCGCCACAACCATAGCAACGCCAGATCAGAGCCGCATCTGTGACCTACACCACAGCTCACGGCAACACCAGATCCTTAACCCAGTGAGCGAGGCCAGGGATTGAACCTGAAACCTCATGGTTCCTAGTCGGATTTGTTTCTGCTGCGCCACGACGGGAACTCCCCCCAACCCCACACAAAAATTTAAGTTTAGATTTTTTTTTCAGAAAAATGACTACTTATAAATACGATAAGAAAAATACTGAAGAAAGTTATAATTTTAAAACTAGTTAGCAAACTTTGTAACTAACAAGATAATCAATATTCATATAAAACTTGTGAATTTCCTAGTTGCTTCATAATGGCTATCCATGTAAATTTAAAAAGATTTTACTTTGGCGTTCCCGCTGTGGCGCAGCGGATTAAAGATCTGGCATTGACAGAGCTGTGGCACTGGCTGCAGCTGCGGCTCAGAGTCAGTCCTTGGCCCAGGAATTTCCACGTGCCATGGGTACAGCCAAAAAAATTAAAATTAAAATAAAAAATAAAAAGATTTTACTTTGTCAACTGAAAGGTTATTTAGCATTTAAGTTCTTTCCTATATTAACTACAAAATTTTCTGATAGTGCACGGCACTGTCAGGAGCTTATCTGAGTAATCTCTTGGCACTGAACCGTCGTGGTTCACTGACCACACACACCTGTAGTCCAATGTTAGTTCTAGTTGCCTCTGCCAACTTGACAATATTTCTAGTGGACTCCAATTCTGAAAAGGTCAAAAAAGGCATCAGAAGGTAAATTCAACTTATTTTTTTCCCCTCCATACTCTAAAATTTTTTGTAATTCCCTGATCAAAACGTGAACACAAATACCGGTCTGGATCATGCTATGAAGCCATGAGTCAATCAGAAGAACTTAATCGGAAGTACTCAGCAAAATCAACTGGAAACTTTCAAAATACACTTGCTCGGATCTCACCTCCCTGGGAGAATGGGACCTAGACCTGTGTATTACCCTTTTCTGCAGCTATTCAGGTGACACTGATGGACATGCCCTCTTAAAAGCTAATAATGCAGTAGAAAGAGCACAGGCTTTGACAAAACACTATATTCTTCTAGTTACTGCTCTACAATCCTAGGCCAGTCTGCTATCTGACCTTGGGCAAATCTCCTGTCTAATTTGTCTCCACTGTAAAATGGGGTTAATAACCCTGCCTTGCCTACTTCCTAGGGTTTTGGTAAGGATAACATGAGCTAAAGGATGTGAAAGCATTTTCTCAACCATAAAACAGTGGGAAAATATTAGCTGTTAAGATGTTCCTTATATTTCTCCAACGCCTTCTGCTCAGACATCTGGTGTTGCTCTTACCTCTTGAACCATACTATCTGATTGCATTTCTTCTCACCCATTCTAGTGTAACTTCTTTAAAGGCAAAAACTATACTGTCTTTGTGTCCTAGATCTAGTGGCTGCTCCACAGTAATGTTCAATAAGTATATTTACTGTAAGGGGAGTCCTTCCTATTTCAAGAAAAGAAAACGAACAGAGATTTTTATTCACTACAATGAAAGAGCTGCTCATTTGGTACCATATTATTTATAGTCTGTAGAAAATGAATCCCAAACAATTTAGTTCTTGTTTCCAAAATTAATCAGATGCCCCAAAGGGCAACTCACCCAAGTTTAGCTTCTTTTCAACCCATGAAACTATGTTCTTGGTATATTTTGACCACGTTTTAGCATACGACAGGGCCAATTCTACGGAATCAGTATTCTTTAACAGCAGGCTGTCTAATTCCATAGGAGAAAAACTTCCTGAAAATAAAAATATCAAGGTAAGATGTATTAAACATAAGCTCATGACCCTAAACAAAGAAGCATTCAAATCCTAAGTTGTTCTTCAATGAAAACTGGTTAAAAAATATGTGACAAATTCAAAATTAAAGGGTCACAGTTTAAACTAAAAATGGTTTCAAATCATATTTTTTAAGCTTAATATGTATTTCTATTATTCATCAAGTTATAAGCCCTATATAATTCCAGATCAGTTTCTATTATCACATTATCTATCTGCTCTAGCAGGTTCTCAATTTTTACATATAAAACTTCACATATCGGTTTACGTTAAAAATAAATACTTTCGGTTACTAAGCAAGGAAAGATTAAGTAAAACTTTACACTTAATCAAAAGTAACGGCAGGAGTTCCTATCGTGGAGCAGCGGAAACAAATCCGACTAGGAACCATGAGGTTGGGGGTTCAATCTCTGGTCTTGCTCAGTGTGTTAAGGATCTGGCATTGCCGTGAGCTGTGGTGTATGTAGATCTGGCGTTGCTGTGGCTGTGGTGTAAGCCAGCAGCTGTAGCTCAGATTCAACCCCTAGCCTGGGAGCCTCCATACTGCTGCAGGTGCGGCCCTAAAAAGCAACAACAACAAAAAAGAGTAACGGCAAAACAATTAAAGTTAACATCAAGCATTACCTTTTTCATTGGCTGAGTCCACTGATTCCACAGAAACATTTTCAAAAGACTTAAAATAGGGAAGAAAACAAAATTAAGATTAGTGCAGTAGATAACAGATCTCTGCTTCAAAACTTTCTCACTCTGATTTGTTACTCTGACATAATTCCTACTAAAGAATTTCAAGCATTCAGAACTCAAAGGGCCTGAAAAGTCTGTTTAAATGCCAGAACTTTTAACAGGAATGATACGGGTTTTTACAACAGCAGTACGCACGGCCCAAGCACGAATAACCTCACTGTTTACTAACAGTGTTAGTTTACATAAATGAACCCACTCAAAACTTTAAACTCTGTAGATCTCAAAAATATTAGTCAGGAAGTTATGGAAGCAATCTAAATAGAACTATCTAAATAGTAAACAAAGACTTGTCTCAGCCGTCTTTTTACCAGTTTATTGTATGATAAGCATTTCTCTGAGAGTCCACCGGTCAGCTTGTACAGAATTTTCTGTGATGTTGGAAACGTTCTACAACTGCCCTGTCCCGTAAGGCTGAGCATTCGAAAACTGGCTAATGTAAATGAGAAATAAACTTTTAATTTAATAAGCTACATATGACACGTGGCTACTTTACTGGACAGTGCAGGAAAAGGTTACCCACCAAAATTGTGAGAGCTTTTATTTAAGCTGGGCAATACAGAGTATGCAGGAATTCAATGAAAAAGGAATCAAGTACACCCGGTTTGAGGTCAAGCTCTATCACTTGTGCCTGTATGACACTGAGTACACATCTACATTCACTGGACTTCGGTGTGCACTTCTGTAAAACGGGGATAAGAACACTACTTTGTAAGGCTGTTTTAAGGATTAGGATTAAGATGATATGGGTTATATATTAACTGCTATTAAATAAATGGCAACTGTTATTTTAAAAGACATTTTTCAAAACTCCTTAGTAGTATTACATCACTGTGAACTTTTTAATTTCAATATCTAGGGTAAATTAAAAACTGCAAAAAGGGAAGTAAGAGAAAAAGGAAACAATATCCTATTAAGAATTGGTATATAGAAGTACACGAATAGGAGATACAATTCGCAACCTAAAATTTCAATTGTTTAGACCCCGTCACACTGATATAACGTCATAGCATACCTTCTAAATTGGCAGCAAGCTTGAAAAGATAAAACCGACGTAAAATCATATATAGTAGAAAAATATTTAAAGACCTTAAAATTCTTCTTCATTGTGATATGGTTTCTACACTACCCTCCTCGAGTCAGCAAATGGAAGATTTCAGAAGCAGCCACATGTTTGTCTCAATACCACAGTACACGTAGCAAGTGCCTTAAGTAGTCATTCATATTCTGTATTATTTAGGAAAGACGTGTAGTTTTTATATTATTTTGATATAATAACAAGTACTTGGCACATTTCCAAATATTTGTTGAAATCCTTTTGGATTTGAATTCCAATCTTTTTTTCAAATCCATGACAGGAAATGATCAACATTTGTCTTTAATGCAGTTTGTTTATATATCTTGCATTTGGTGGAAAAAATGTCAGTCAAATGAAAATATTACTCCTACTATATACATCTTTAAATCAATATTCTACTTACATTCCTCATACTCTATTACTTCACAGCAATTTTTCTTCCAGTTACAGCCTGATCCTGACATATAAAGGATGCTCTTAGGGAGAATTAAGATCTACAGTTCTAGTCTTAAGTATTTCATGGTAACTAACAGATAGTAGGATGTGTGAAAAGATTTAACATCCTCTTTACTTCTTGCATTATTTTTCTAAGTTTCCACTCGTCTTTAAGATCCATGTCAATGTCAGAAGGAAAAATGGCTAAGAATTACTGACTAAAATTTTGGACCATACGATAGAGAGATTCATTACATAAGACCCTATAAAACTATAGGATTTTTTTTTTTTTAAATGATGGCTCCACTTCAACATGTACAATAAAATTTTTGGTACATGGAGTTCCCACTGCGGCTCAGTGCAAACAAATCTGACTAGGAAGCATGGGGTTGCGGGTTTGATCCCTGGCCTTGCTCAGTGGGTTAAGGATCCGGCATTGCCATGAGCTGTGGTGTAGGTCACAGACGTGGCTTGGATCTGGCATTGCTATGGCTGTGGCGTAGGCCAGCAGCCGTGGCTCCAATAAGACCCCTAGCCTTGAACCTCCATATGCTGCAGGTGCGGCCCTGAAAAGAAAAAAATAAAAAATATAAAAATAAAGTAAAATTTTGGGTCCAGAAGCTGACCATAAATTATATTTAAAGCAAACTGATCTGTTTTTCTTGCTAAACTAAACAAGTATCAAAGAGTGATACTGAGATTAAGATTAGGGTATTATTGAAATATTAAGTTAAACTATTAAAGTCTTTGCTGTCACACAGACTCGTCCTACCTTATTTTCCCGAGAAACTGGCAGACGCAGTAATGAATCACTGCTTACATCTCCCATAAGGAAGTTTGTCAGGCTACCCAGGGAAACAGAAAGAAAGAAAGAAATAGAAAAAAAAAAAAAGTCATCACATTGCTCTGTCACAGGTTTTACCATCTACACGTCATCTAGACTTTTTTTTTTGTCTTTTTGCCTTTTTTTTTTTTTATGTAGAGCCGCACCCGCAGCATATGGAGGTTCCCAGGCTAGGGGTCTAACAGTAGCTGTAGCTGCCGGCCTTCGCCACAGCCACAGCAACACGAGATCCGAGCCGCATCTGCAACCTACACCACAGCTCACGGCAACGCCGGATCCTTAACCCACTGAGCAAGGCCAGGGATCGAACCCGCAACCTCATGGTTCTTAGTCGGATTCGTTAACCACTGAGCCACGAAGGGAACTCCAATCTAGACTTTTTAAAAGTAAGAACCTTAGAAATAATCTCCTAGGAATTTATCCACATAACCACACAGTTATTTGCAAATAGATGCTGCTTCTAAAACAGCTGTAAATACCTCCAAATATAGTAATAAAGGTACACAGAATGTAGCTTTTCCAAAGTCGTGATAATATTTTCTGTTAGTTAACACTTCACTTTGCATGTATCTACTGAATTATTGTGACATACTCTCACTGAAATACCTAAGCCCAAATTTCTTTAAATGACAACCCTCTACTTACATATTGCCAAAGGTAAAGGCCAAGGTTTCAATAGAAGAAAACACTTCTCGGAAGAGATCATTTTTGTTCTCTTCATTTACTTCGGTGAAGTTCACAGCTACAGGGAAAGGTTGATTACAATAAATGAGGGAGAAAATAAGCTAGACTTATATAAAGTTATATAATCCCTTAAAAATCCACCATTAGGTCTAGAAGTATTAGGAGGATTCAGAAACTGAAAAGCCTAGTACACAAAATAAATATGACGTTCATGTTTTTCATTAAAGACATCACACGAAGGAATCAGCTAGCATAAAAGCTGCCATTCCAAACTGACCACTCCATGCATTACACAACTTGATGTTTCTAGAAAATGACTCAATGTGAAATCAATCAATCTTGAAGGCAAAGAGTCTACCTTACATGAGCCCTCTCTCAAGACGAGTATTCTGTACTATTTTTTCTTGCTTATTGCTTTATGGCATTTAAAGAAAAAACAGCTAAATGAATACTGGCCCACGTAAGTGACCATGAAGCACATTTTCCACCATGAGTTACCAATACCTGAAGCCATATATACACGTGACATAGCATAAAACCTATATACAAAGCATATCACATTAACAACACCCAAGGCTTTGTAATGTTTAAATTCCTAATTATTTACAGCCATATTTCTTATAGGCTGTTGGGCGTTGACATCATTTAATTCATATATAGCTGTCTTTTATCACTGAGGTACTCTGACATTTTGTATTTTGTTAAAGAAAAATATGAAATGCAACTGAAAGTTTTCTTATCAAAACTTCATCTGTACGAACCTTTGTTAAAAGCCCAGATACAATTTGTGAAGACAAAATCTGAGGGTTGAATCAGCAAATTTTTTAAAGTTACCCATTCTGCTCAGATCCAGTTTAAGCAGCAGCTGGCTGTCTGCAGCCCACCCTTCTGAGGACCCTGCCCATGACTGGAAGGAGAAAACCAAGTGGAGCGGAAGCTGCCCTTCGTTTTAAAACAGAGTTGTTCTTAGCCTGGCTGTACGTTATAATTACTGAGGGAGCTTTAAAGACAAAGCCTGGGTTCCACTACCAAGGATTCCGACTTCATGGGTGAAATCCAGACATTTGGTCAAAAGCTCTCACAGTGATTCTAACGTGCAAGCAGAGTTGAGAATCCTGCAAAGTAAGGACTTCTAAGTCTGGAAACGTCATGAAATTTCAACCAAGATTTTACATGTATAAGCCTGTGTAGAGGTGAGGGGCTAAGGCCCACACCTTTCACCTGTAAGTAATTTCAAAAATATTTTTGGATTTCTGCTCTGGCCAAGATGGAAAAACAGGCTTACAGTTCTAAAACAGCTGAAAAAAAAAAATCTGTACAAAATTAATGAAACCATTTTTCATGACACTGCCAGGCAACAAAGAACAAGAATCCTAACAGATAAGAAACAGTCAACTCTATAACTGCTTCAGCTTATTGTCTAAAACACACAAAGATTTCTGAGCAAAGGAAACTACCAGAGATAAAGAAGGTACTTTTATAAGAATCGAGTCAATTCATCAAGAGAACATAACAATTTTATACATTTATGCACCTAATAAAAAAACCTCAAAATGCATGAGGCAGGGAGTTCCCAACGTGGCTCAATCTAACCAGCATTCATAAGGACGCAGGTTCAATCTCTGGCCTCACTCAGTGGGTTAAGGATCCGGCGTTGGTGACCAGTGGTGTAGGTCACAGATGCGGCTGGGATCTGGAGTTACTGCAGCTGTGGTGTAGGCCAGCAGCTGCAGCTCTGATTTGACCCCTAGCCTGGGAACCTCCATATGCCGCAGGTGCGGCCCTAAAAGACAAACAACAACAACAACAACAAACGCACAGAAATGCAATAAGAAATAGGCAAATGCACATTTACAGTCAGAGATTTCAAAAACCCTCTCAATAATTGACAGAACATGTAGACAGAAAATCAGTAAAGGATGTAAAAGACTTCAACAATTCTATCAGTCACCTTGACGAGACGGACATTTAAAGAACACTCTACCCAAAGACAGCAAAACTCGTGTTCTTTTCAAGTGTATACTGAATATTCACCAAGATGGACTGTATTTTGGGCCATAAAACAAGTCTCAACTGGTTTAAAAGGATTCAGGCCAAGCAAAGTATGTTCTGTGCCGGGGTGAAATTAAATTAGGAGATCTCTGGAAAAATCCCTCAAATATTAGGGTACTGACACATCTATAAAAAATAACCCATGGATCAAAGAAGAAAAAAGGAAATTAGAAAGTGTTTTGTAACACAATGAATATGAACACACAAGATATAATACCGGTGACGGTGGGGGCCGCGCGGCGCACAAGTGAGGGATTACCAAGGGCCACGTGTTACCTGGATAGTGAGGTCTTCGTGAGGGCATGAATGTCAAGATCAATCAAACTGTGCCCTGCGTTCAATATGTGCACTTTACTGTAAGTCAACTACACTGCAAAAATGTGCTTTTAAAACTGCATTGGAAAGTAGACTTTAAACGTAATTTATAACGTAACATCAGCGAAAACATAGAGCCTACTCCTATTTCCCAACACTTTATAAAACTTTGCAAAATTCTATAATTATTCTCTTTCCTATAAATATACTTTTTCAAAGCACTAAACATAACTAGGACATTAAAAAAATAATAATTGTAAGGCGTGAAAAGACAATTATTTGAACCATCTTTGATCCTTATCTTCATCCCGACCCACTCGAATGAAGTTACAGTCACTTAATGAAACTTCCTGTTGCTGCCCTTGTCTCCACTCACAACAGCTCTGCGTTTCTAAACTCCTCTCCCTTTTCTGCTCCTGTCCAGTAATGCCTTGCCACCCTCCCCACACTCTCCTGCACCACTCCTCTCCCTTAGAGCGTCACTATCTCTTACCAACTGCTATTTCTTCTTATGCTACTAACAACATACCCAGATCTTTCCTACGGGGAAAAAATAACTTTACCATATTTCTTCTTAAAACTACCACCCAATCTAATTTAGCATTTCTTTACTGTCAAGCTTCTATAAATAAATAGAATTCACTAGGATCTGACTTTTCATACAGTTAGCAGGGGTTGGAAAAACTTTTCTGTAAATGGCTAGATAGTAAATATTTTAGACTTTTCAGGCCATACGATCTGTTGCAGCTATTCAAGACTGTAGAAAGGAGCCAAACATAAACGATTAAGAGTAGTTGTTTCAAATAAAACTCTATTTACAAAAACAGGCAGCAGGCCAGATGCGGCCCACTTGCAGTAGGTCTGCGCACCCCTGTTTCAAAGAGTGGGCTCCAAAGCCAGTCTGCCGAGGCGAGGGCCTAACTCTGCCTCTTACTAGGTTAGGTAACTCGACTGCTCTGCTCCTCAGTTTCCTTATTCATAAAATGGGGACACTGATATGTATTTGGAGAACCACGGTGAAGACTGAATGATCTTAAAACACAGCCTGTTACACAGAAAATGTTCATAAGCGTTCGTTATTTTCACCAAATACCACAAGAAGTCTTTTTAACAACCTCCAACTATACTAGTTAAACCTGAAGGTCTCTTTCCTTCTAGGTTCTCACTGTGCTTGACCATTCTGCAGCTTACCACTTTACCAGTGACACACATGCAACCCTGGACCAGCTTCTGTCCCAGCTTCCAACACGTAAAATGGGAGCGGATACAACAATAATCTGCCATAAAGATGCACGGGTAATCCACGTAAAGAGCTCAACAGTGTTGGCGCACGGTAAGGACATCTCCAATAACGTCAGCTACTCTTACTGCAAATATCAACCACTTCCTTCTGTCCTAAGGCATTCTGCTTGGAAGCAGTAAGTCATAGCAACTGGAGGAAGCAAGGCTTCAGTTTCCTATCTGAGTTTAAATCTGACCCCGACCACCGCCTGTGTTCCTCTGCGGATGTGTCACCTAGCTCACAACTTCTCCACGTGCAAAGTGCCCTCTTACAGACAACAACAGCTGAGAAAACAAGCGCGAAGCACCTGGTACCGCGTCAACGTGGGCACCCTCAAGTCCTCTCTCTCTCTGGAGACAACCTGTATCTCACCCAGTCGTTTCCACTCAGTCTGCAGTCCTCGTCCTGGCCGCCTTCTCTGCACACGATCCCCAAAGAATCTCATCTACGTTCAGTACCGTTAAGGGAACGGTCCTCAGACAACCTGTCTGGTTTTAACCTCCGCGCTCCAGACCACCGCTTCCAACGGTTCGCTTGGAACCCTCCTCTGCTCCCAGCCTCTGCCCACCGGCACTGCGCTCTCCGCACCGACTGAACTCAACTCTTGTCTTCCCATCTGCTCTGCCCCTCAAGCTACCTCCTTTTCATTCATTCCTTGGGTCACTAGTTTTGCTTCCAAAATGCCTCTAAGTTCTTTTTTTCCTTTTCATTCCCACTGATACTGATTTAGTTCAAAGGCCACATTTTACTTAAAGTTTGGGCTATTTAACAACCTGCTAATTGGTCTCTTTGCCTCCACTCTTTCACTTTTATTAGTCAATCTTCAAAAATCTCATCAAAATTTTCCCAAGGTCTAAACAGTTGCCTCCCTTGGGTTCCCTATTAAGTCACAACGATGCACACTAAGTCACATTTAGTAACTCTTTAAGAAAACACATGAATAGCTTTCATGCATATGACCTATTGGAATAGCAACTTTCAAATACTTTTACCACAAACTTCAGTGAGAAATACATATTACATGGTGACCAAGTATACTATACACAAGTATAGTTACCAGTTACATGACACCCATAAAGTTTCTGAAACATCCTTAAGTCTTAAACAATGAATGCTGCACTCTGATTTTTATTTTCTGTTCTTTCATATTTTAAAAATGCTGCCTACAATTCACTAACTTGATATCATAAATCAGAGGCCAAAATTTGAAAACAGCAGAATTAAAAGATATAATGAAAGAAAATTTTTGTCATTTGAAGGGGAAAAAAAAAAGCTAAAAGATTTATAAAATGCAAACTTTAAGTTGCTTCTGAGAAACAAAAAAGACAATCTGAAGAAATGAAATGTGTATCATATTCTCAATTAGATAAGCTAAGTATATAAATTCTCGTTCATTTAATTTATAAATTTAATCATAAGTTAACTATACATTAACTTACAAATTCATAAATTTAGTCAAATCACCCTCCAAATACCAACAGATATTTTTCAGAACTAGACAAGCCACTTCAAACATGCTGATGGACCAGGCCATTTTTATACAGGGGACTTAAGCATCCATGACTGGACTCTGGTATCTCTGGATTTAAAGTGTTGGCAGATGAGAGCTTTCTTTGGACAAGAAGAGAGCCATGAATTTTCCACAAGAACTTAACTATCCCAGGCTTCCTGGACAAGATGATGGAGTAGAAGGACCCTGAGCACACCTCCTCTAACAAGCACCCATAATCACAGCTAACTGCTGAATAACCATCACTGAAAAAGACTGGAACCTACCAAAAAAAACTACATCCGAAGACTCAAAGAGGAAACCACATCAACACAACAGGAGCGGCATACCTGGATATAATCAAATCCTATACCCCAGGGGGCAACCCCAAAACCTTGATGGAAAAATATAATCCTGAACAAAAAGAGTAATGGGAAGAGGAGCTAACCCTATCAGAATCTAAAACATACTACAAAACCACAATAAAGACAGTATGGTGTTGGCACATGACTAAACAAATCAAGGAGACAGAATAAAGTACAGAAACAGATATAAAAATTTGACGATTTAGTGTATTTATGATAAAGATGGCATCTCAAATCAATGGGAAAAATACAAATTATTCAATAAATTAGCTAGAAACACAGATACTGTAGAATGAATCAGACTAGTTTAATAAATAACACTATTAAAAACACTGGAGGAAAAAACAATGGAGAATGATAATCTCAGAGCAGGAAAGATGAAAAAGCACACACACACACACACACTATACAAAAGATTAAGATATAAATGTAAAATAAAGCAAAATACCATAAACAAAAGATAAAAAACCAACTAAAGAAAATATGCAACTTACAACAAAGATTAAGGGCTAATTTCACTTATACAGAGCTTCTACAAATCAATACCATAAAAAGACCAACCAAAAAAGACCAAAAAATTAAGTCAAGTTACACAAAAGGATGTGCAAATGACTGCTACATATGGAAAGACACTTAGCTGTACTCAAAATGAGGGAAATGCAGATCACATCTACACTGAAACACCAATTTTTACTATCAGATTGGAAAACACAGTTTGGTAAGTAGCTCTGCTGTCAAAGGTGCAGGAAATCAGTTTTTCAGATCTGCCAACAGAACCTCCTATAAAGAATGTTTAGCCATTTAAAAAATATAAATTCACATGTGCTCTGTTCCAGTAACTCCGCCCCTAGGAATTTCCCATAGCGATACTGAAGCACTGGTTGTTAAAGAAAAAAATCTGCAAATAAGCCAAAGATCGATCAGTAATGAACTGGTTAAATTAATTACAGGACTTCCCATCATGACTCAGCAGGAACAAATCTGACTAGTATCTCTGAGGACACAGGTTCAAACCCTGGCCTTGCTCAGTGAATTAAGGACCCAATGTTGCTCTGAGCTGAGGTGTAGGTCGCAGATGCGGCTTGGATCGGGCATTGTTGTGGCTGTGGTCTAGGCCGGCAGCTACAGCTCTGATTCGACCCCTAGCCTGGGAACCTCCAAATATCGTGGGTGAGGCCCTAAAAAGACAAAAATTAATTATAGTACATCAATACAATGGAGTACTACGCAGCTTTGAATAAACAAAACAAACAGCAACAAAAGAATAAGAAGACCTTTTCTACAGAGATAACTAAGTACAATGAGCAAACAGAACATGATATATTTGCTTTTTTATGTGTAATATGTCTCTGGAAAGATACACACACACACACACACACACACACACAAAACCAGTAATAGTTGTTGCTTATCTAGGGAAAGGAATGGGTGACTTAAGATCCGAGGTAGAATAATACTTCATTGGTGAACACTCTTTTATTTTTAGGCCATTTGCGCTATGAACCATGTGAATGAATAGCCTATTAAAAAATTAAGTTTCAAAACAGAAAGAAAAGGTGTTCTACAATTTTTGGTACATAATTAAAGCTTATTTTTCTTTTTTGTTTACTAATTTTTAAATACAGGGCAAAATACAGATCATAAAAAAGCTTAAAAATGGTCCTTTTAAGTTACATTACAAAAAGGATTTACCAAAACACTTAAGTGATGAAAATACAAAGTGTCCAATAAATTACTGAGTGCTAAGATGTCTTCATCTATTTCACAAATAAGCTGTATCTCTCCTAACCATATTGCAAATATTTTGTCAGACTGAACTTCCTGCTTGGAAATAAGAAGAGACACAGGAAATACAAATCATTATTAGAATGAATGGGGAAAGGCTAAGGATTCTGAAGTTATTAAAAAGTAAATTCGATATTTAAAATATAAAATGAGAGGAGCTGAAGATTCCAATTTTATTCCAATGCACTTATTATTATGTAAAGGAAGCAGAGTTCATGCAGTCAAAGCTGTAGGAGCACAAACAATATCTCTGATTCTCAAGTTATTATTCTGCACATGTGATTTTTTTTAACAGTTTAGTATATCTGAAAAATGCATTTGACAGTTAACATGTCCAAAGCAAGTCAGGTTATCCTTGTTTTTTTAATGAAATTAGGAGGCTAAGACAAAACAATCTCCACATTCCTGACCACTTTCTAATCCTAATATACAATAGTTCTTAAATTTTCCACTTTAACATAGAAATAAAAATGTACCTTTGTAAGTTTTGTGAAAACATTAAAGTAGATAGCATATGTAAAAGATTTAGATTATCGCAGAATAGACATTCAAAAATGGTTTCAGTCTCCCCCTTGCTCTTCCAGGGCTTGAAAACTAAATTACCATTACACAGACTGGGATGGACTGGGAGTTTGGGGTTAGCAGATGCAAACTACCACATTTGGAATGGATAAGCAATGAGATCCTGCTGTGTAGCACAGGTAACTATATCCAATCACTTATGATGGAACATGAAGGAAGGTTTTATGAGGAAAAGGATGTGTGTGTGTGTGTGTGTGTGTGTGTGTGTGTGTGTGTGTGTGTATAACTGAGTCACTTTGCTGTACAGCAGTAATTGAGAGAACACTGTAAATCAACTGTAATAAAAAAAAAGTTTAAAAAAGAAACAAGGGAAAAAACCATTACATGAGAGAATGTGATGTGCCATCACATTTAATTGACTTGCCATCAATTTCTCAAGTTACTGAGTATTTTTCATTTGGGTTATCAACATTTTCAGATGGCCTCAACAATAAGATGGGGTGTTATTTAAAATCTTAAACTTACACCAAAGAAAACACAGTCTTTATAAAGTTTTCCAGTGTCATGGAGTCCCACTGAAACAGTAAGTCTGCCAACAACCTAGCAGTATTTTAAGTTTCATACAATACAAAAGTAAAATGGTAACAATAATCCCAAGGGAAAAGATCATCTCAGCGGGAAATAATATCCAAAAGATTGCTTTACCTTAAAGCAAAAAAGATGTCTAAGCAGCTGAGAGGCCACTTTCTTGTCTGTTTCTGGAATGTGGACATCAACCGCACAGACACAGTCCTTCCCCAGGACATCCTGACTGCACACAATAGCTACTGACAACAATCGAGTCAACTGCGGTCGCTATTTCCAAGCATGGAAATTTGACTATCTATAGACACAAATTTCCCTAAGTTAAGTTAGATGACACGTATAAACAAGCTATTTAAAAACAAACTTGGTTACTAAGCATTTTTAAAAGTCACAACAGCCGCTATCCATTTTTCCCTGCTTCAAAGCCTTGTCTCAGTGCTTGAATTAAAGAAAAAAAAGAGAGCACGCACCAACATGATAAATCTACGTCAAAAAGCAGGGATGGTGGTTCTCAAGTATAAGGACTGTACTCACTGACAAGGCTTTTTATCTTCTCTTCCTGCCTCATGCCTCGACGCCTGCCTGCCCTGTGCGCTCTGGTCCATACGGAGTGTGTTCACTCACCGCGTGGTGCTCTTCGCACCCCGAGTTCTCCCACAGGCACCCCGAGCACAGCCCCACCCACTCTCACCCATGTGCCGCTGACCTCCAAGACTCAGGACCGGTAACCTCTCCCCCAAGAAGCCTTTCCTTTCCCCACTCAACTCATGGTAACTCACTTTTTTTACAGTTAAATTGTCTGAATTCATGGGACCTATCAGACTGACATGTCACACTGACAATCGCTTCTCAGGACCTGACACTTAAAATTCCACAACATCTTTCTGCAGATCATCTCCCTGGGTGTCCTCTTCCATCACCGCGTGTACATCAACACTCAAGCCCACATCTTCAACTCCAAACTTCAACTTAATCCCTACCGTTCAACCTGCCCAGTGTTCCATCGAGTCAACATCCCTCCCCTCTTCTGCAACAACCACATTCCGCCTCTCCCGCAGCCCAGCCTCTGCCCTCAGGCAGACTATCAACCTTCAGACAGTCCATTACTGCCAACAATCTCCTAACTGAACTCCCCACCAGGCTCACTCTTCTCAAACACTTCCTTCGCCCTCAGTCCTTACATAATGCAGCCTAGAATAAAGATTCCAACAATTTGGGGTGGCGAGTCATTTCGTCAAAGGATGATATCCCAATTCTTGTTTCTTTCAGCACATGTACTGTATATACACACATATACATATTTTTACATATATACACATACACATATATGATAAGCTTTTTTTACAATTTTAGTTTCATTTTTCTACATTTTAAAATAAGGGCTCAATTAAGTCTTTTTCTCCATTTGGTTCCCTCCTTTAAGTGGCGTTACTATAAATGGCCATTTTCCAGTACCAACTGTCCTCAGATAACAAAAACTTTTTGTACACTAATAACCTACTTCAAAAGAGCATACACTCTTTCAAAAAACTCAAAAATTTTAAACGTCAGTTGTTTAGTTTAATTCAGTTAGTATTTTTAGAGTGTTTCCTGCCAAATAAAGTGTTAATTTTAAAAAGAAAGAAGTTTTAGGTGTGACTTGGCGTGACTATTTAAATATCAAAGTACGTGTAACTCCTACTGATAAACAGTACACAGATGCCAGGAGCGATGGCTCTATAGTCATTATGAACCAAAATTTATCACCTGGATCCTTTCTGCCCACACCAGCTCACTGTTAGTATAATCTTCCTTACCTCTCACTTTTGCAGCAAGCATTTCTGCAGCATTTTGAAGATCAACAGAATTAAGGTTCTGATGTTTATTCATTACAGACTTTAAAACACGAAGAAGTTCTTCCAGACGTATATGAATGACTTCTTTAAAACAGTCTTAAAGGAAAAAAAAAAAACAAAACAACTTATTTTAATTTGTTCCCAAACCAAGTCTCGGGAATCTAAACTACGAAAGCCCATTTTGAGGCACATTTCAAGGAGAAGCATTGGCTCCACAATTTTTGCCTACTATATGGCCAGTTTTGCCACTGTAATTATATGCAATTTATTTAGCCTTCAACAAGTCCACAATCATTTTCATTCATTAAGGATTTCAAAGGTACTCACAGATACGGTCAACTTAGTTTCCTCAGTCTAAAACTGAGGCAACTTTAAGTTTTTGCTATCTTACAGTCTTTACGTATTTTTAATACATACAGTAACAGAGTTAAAGCCCTACAATGTCTGATATATTAACTAGTACTAAATACCACTTACATGTTAAGTTTCCATGTAAGAACTGACTCTGCATTAAGTTATTATCAGATATTGGAAACCAGGAACTCACAGACATATATACAAAGACTATCATTTGACTTGATCCATTTTTTAAACGCAATATAATGTATACACAATAAAATGCTTAGATCTTTATATGGTTCAATGAAATTTCGTACTTTTTGGAGAAATTACATTAACTGCCAATGATGAAAAATTGAGAGATCATTACAAAAGCCCCAGATTTTTGCCTAATCTTGGAAAAATCAAAACCTGGCTGTACCAAGCCCACAGCCCTCTTGGCCACAAGCTGCTGAAACAGGGCCACACTGCTGTCTCAGGTGTGCATCCTTTCCCACGCCTTCACAGCAGCCCTGCGCAAAGTTTCTTAACCTCTAGAAATAAAGTGACCACATAATTTACTTTCCAAACCAAAATACTCAAGTGAAAAGAGGGTGCTACAATCACCCCAGCACAACAGGCTTATTCCTGGATCACCACCCCGGGCAAACCAGAAAGGAGAGCCACCCTAACCTCTAAAATCCCTGAAGTAACCCTCCAAAGTCTGAAAGACAACCCCCTAGACACACTCTTCTGATGTAATGCTTCTTTCTGAACTGAGGTAGTGTCATGTTTATTTATTCATTAAGGGCCTCCTACGTGCCAGGCACAGTTAAAAGCTCTTAGAGCATATTTTCACATTTAACTTTCACATCAATTCTATTAGGTAGACAATTTAAAAAATCCCCATGGTACAGATGAGAAAACTGAAGCACACTTAAGTTCAGCAAGCCAGAATTGAACCCAGGGAGTATAATTCTGGAAGCTAAGCTCTTAATGTTATACTGTCTTCTTACTGAAACAGCTTAAAAAACAAAACATTTTTTTTAAGAGTGTCATTTTAAAATTATGCAATTTGGAGTTCCTGTTGTGGACTAGTATCCATGAGGATGCAGGTTCGATCCCTGGCCTTGCTAAGTAGGTAAAGGATCCAGTGTTGCAGTGAGCTATGTGGGTCATAGACACGGCTTGGAACCCATGTTGCTGTGGCTGTGGTGTAGGCCGGCAGCTGCAGCTCTGATTTGACCCCTTGTCTGGGAACTTCCATGTGCCATGGGAATGGCCCTAAAAAATAAACAAATAAATAAAATTATGCATTTTTTCCCAGAAATGTTAAAAGATAATCACTAGAAAGACTGTCCATGAGATTTAAAAAAAAAATTCTATTATCATCTATCAAATATTCCATTCATTAGCAACATTTTTATGGAGAGAGAAATAAGCAGCATTAAGAGGAGCAGGTACGGTGAGAGCAAGGGTAGGGAGCTGGGCATACCAGGGCAAAGCGTATTCCAGGAAAAGACAAAGAAGAATAGTTCAGGCAGTGATGGAAGAAGAGAGAACAGAGTACCTTCAGGGAAAAATTCAACTCATTCATCCGAAAAACAGTAGAAAAAGAAACACAGAAGATTAGGTGCAGGCTTAAGTAGCTCTGGAAATGAGTGGAGTCTGTAAGATTAAAGGCAAAGGAAATGTACATAAGCTCTGTACCCTAGCTGTGAAGTGTTTTCAGTGAGGGTTCAGGTTAACAGCGCTGACACTGCTGTACATATATACTGGAAGTGAACAACTGGGCACATGGATGGTGGGAGCCAGGAATCTTACTGCTGGAATAGAAATTTACAAATAAGCAGGGAAAGGAAGGCTTAAGGAGCTGTGTGCCCTGTGGGGGTAGAGTAGAGTTGGTTACTGCAGTAAGAATGCATGTTTAGCTTAATACACATATAGATGGCTAAGGATATTTACAGATGTGTGTGTACACACAGCTTAGTACAACATACACGTATTTCTTTGCTCTGTCACCTGAGAAGGGCTAAAAGAAATGATTACAGCAGCAACAAGCACACCTGGCACCCTGATCCTGGTTTCTAACACCTTCTCCAATAAAAGAAACCAGGGTCCCTTAGAGAAATGGCTGATTCCAGGACTGGGTCAGGAAATAGGCAAGATGAGTTAGAAGCCTATCTTTTAATGCCAGAAAATAAAAGAAAACCCTCACAGTGAAGAGCGGGTGTGCCAAGGGTGCACAGGAAACAACTGAAAGAACTCCCAATGGCCAAAGCTGGGAAACTGTGAGCAACAAACAAAGCAGTAATAGATTATAACTCAAAGTATAAAATAAATGTTCATAAGTCCACAGTGATAAAATTAAATGACTGAATAAGTTAATACATGGAAGGAAAGAGACAACTCTCTTTTTAAAGAGTTACAAATAACGCATATACTTTGTCCTCAAGGAAGTGAAGCATGTACAGTGACTTCCTTCCAAAGTGAACAGTATGGAAAGGGGACAAAAAGACTGCACTGACAAACCGGACAACCACTCCAACAAACCTGAAAACTACCCCGTAAGGTCATCAAGGTCACCATTAACAGTGATAAACTGTGTTCACAGTAAGTATTCTTGATATAACATAATAAAAATGGCACTTTACATCCGTTATCAATATTCCATAACCCCAGTCTAATCATGAGAGAAACATCAGACAAATTCTAATCAAATTGCCTGCAAAATACCTGACCAGTACTCCTTAAAATTGTCAAGGTCATCAAAAATGAGGAAAGTTTGAGAAACCGTCATAACTAAGGAGAACATAAGGAGACATGACAATTAAACGTGATACAACAGGATTCTGGAAGAGGAAAAGAGCTTGATTTTTGTATGTCAACAACAACCATCAATACTCAAAATTAGTACTGCATAATAAGCAAGAACTACAAAATACTAATGGTTTAAATTCTTAAATAAACCAAGATAAATTCTGGTCTTCTTAGATTCAAGGAAATTAACTGCAGAAATAAATACATTTCAAAATCATATGTGTTCACTAACATATTTTAAAATTATTATGTTTTAAAAACATACTATATTTTTTGTTCTTAGTTTTAACTTTTAACACAGTAAATAATAACAGATACAACCTACATAAACAAAAACTCTTTGGGATCCTCAATAACTTTTTACAAGTGTAATTAAGAGTCCTGAGTATCCTTACTTTAATTTTTTTAAAAAATCACTGCAGAACATTCCAATAACTGTCAGTATAAATGTTTTACCAATTTAAAATTCCTTTTTTCTTACAAGGAAGTCTTTACACACCAATACTGAAGTTGTTTAAAAGCAAAATACTGAAAAATTGTAACTGAGTTATTTAGTAAGAAACTTCAGAAGTACCACAAATTATAAGTAATTCCAATTGTCTGTGATCAACATGTCTCTGAAGCCTATAAATCAGCAGAAATGAACTTGACAGCTAAATTTAGAAAGCGTTAATTACGGAGATTCACAAACATTCCCATATATTTGAGAAGATGTGTGAACCAAGAGAGCATCAGTATACTCTGATAACACTTCAGATGGGACTCTATCCAAGCCCTTAATTCTGCTTCATAAGTGGTTTAAAAAAATGTTCCATTGTTACCAAATGCTCTTTTTCTTTACAGTAAAGCCATTTCAAATTATTTTTATGAAGCAAAATCCTCTTGAACTGAAAATTTTATTTAAAAAGTTTAAGTTTAGGCAGCTCCTTCACCAACACTAAATACCCCTGCCCCACCAACAGCAGCAGGAATGAGCAAAAGCACAAGAGACAGAAATCGCCCTTCCCCAATACAGAAGAAAGGTACATGGCTCACTGGTACGGCAGAGAACAATAGACTGAAGTCAAGAGACCTGTGTTCCAATGCCTGACCTGCTGCTTGCTGGAAGTGACTATATACAAAAAACCTCGTAGTTTCTCTGACCTCAGATTCATCATCAGTAAAACAGAATAAGAACACCTGTTGTTTAAGCTACCCTGTAAGGTTGTTTGTATCAAATAAATAGAAATGAAACTGCTTTATAGACTCAATAACTATAAACCTGTATTCTTACTATTAAATCTGTAGGCATTCAAACTGCAGACCTTTCAAAACAGGTTTCTCTCACACAGAATTACACTCAGTAACAAACATACTTAGAGTATGGCCTCACAATATTTCGGCTAATGAAAAAAAAAGACATTAAATTTCAATCTCAATTTCATTTTTTTCCATTTATAATGATTTTTAATTTTTCCATTATAGCTGGTTTACAGTGTTGTCAATTTTCTACTGTACAGTAAGGTGACCCATTTACATATACATGTATACATTCTTTTTTCTCACATTATCATGCTCCATCATAAGTGACTAGACGTAGTTCCCAGTGCTATACAGCAGGATCTCATTGCTTATCCATTCCAAAGGCAATAGTTTGCATCTATTAACTCCAAATTCCCAGTCTATCCCACTCCCTCTCCCTCCTCCTTGGCAATCACAAATTCAATCTCAATTTCATTTTAAATGTAAAATCTATATTAGTAAATTACTCAAATAAAATCATAACTAAACATTTTATAAAAATATTTCTATGCCTCTATCACGTTAAATTATAGTATTTAATGTAGTCATATAATTACAAAATAATTTTTAAATTTTACAGTGGCCATATTATAAATGTAATAAAATTTAATTTATACTACACAAAGGTATTGCATATGCAAATATTATAATGTTCAACCAGTCTTACCACAAATTATAGAGAAAAGCAAAATTCCTATATCTTAATGTTTGCTTATTTATCTACCATCCCTGTAATATCGTAACCTGAATTTCAATTTATTGTTTCACTCATTTGTGCCATTTATCTTCTGCTTCATTCAGCTTATCAGGTGAGAACAGATTAGCCAGTTCCACTTTTTAGTTCTCATGCATTAACACAATACCGTAGTGTTTATTTTGCAAACACTTCATGGAAATGCTTATGTAAATAAACGAAAAAACCACAGTGTTTTCCTTGATTTAAAAAGCCACTGACAATAATTTTTAAAAATCAGTCTTGTTAATTCTGCTTTAACCTCTCTGGAAAGCAATGAAAACAAGAAGGTGGGAAAAAGTTTCAGAACTTTTAGGAAGCTATTTTTTTCTGTATTGACTTCTGAATTTACAGGATAAAAGTGAAGCCTGAATAGCAGCTTTTTTTTTTTTTAATTCAGCCACTCAGCGACTATAAAAATAGTAACAGCTGACATTTTAAAACACTTATTCTAAGAGCTTTACATATATGAACTCATTTAATTTTCACAACTCAATGATGTAGGTGCTATTATCTCCTTTTAGCAGATGTGAAACTGAGGCAGAGAATATAAGGAACCTGCCCAGAGCTACACAGAAATAGTGGCAGAATGAGGAGGCTTTCACCTTGGGGTTCCGGCTCTGGAATTCACGCTCTTAGTCACCACGATACAGCAACATGGTAAAGTAGTAGTCATAGCTTAATGACAGATCCTCTGCAATCTATGATTTAACAGGCTTTAACTTCCAATCCAATATGCCAGTTACGATCATAAATGATGTTAAAATTATATAAAACATTCTAGGTAAATGCAGAAGAGGAAAGCAATCTCCTAACGCTGACACGTGTAATAAATAAGCTACCTATATTTCATACTTCATTCTTCAAAGATTCATTTTGTACCTTCTAAGCACCAAGCCATAACCTATAAACATTCACATTAGCTTTTCCTAAACTACAATCATTAGAAATCACTTCTAGAGAGAACAGACCAAGAGAACATATCTGAGACTAGTTAACTTAATATTTCTAATATTTAACAAAAGCTCTAGCACACTATAGAGGCCGGAAGTTAATAGTCAAAAATGGTAAAATCAATACTCATTGGAATTTGTCTGAAATAAATTTATACATCGTCTTGTAAAACTGAGAAAATCCACAAGACAGGATTGCAATTAAGACTGAAAATTTATACAAAACTTCCCTCTCACAATGGACCATCATATTTAATGTTATTAAATTGTTTTCCTTAATCTCTTCTGTTCAACAGAATTTGCTAAAGAAGTTAACATATCTCTTCTCACTATAGTTCTGTCAAATTTAGGATCTAGAATTTATCAAAAAGCTATTATGCGATCAGTTACATTTTTACAAAATAAAGTGATATATTCTTAAATTAGAAATCATTTTTAATCCAATCTCTTGAGACAGACCATGATGGAAGACATCATAAAAAAGCAGGTGTATATACACGCATATGACTGAGTCACTTTGCTGCACAGCAGAAAATGGCCCAACACTGTAAATCACCTATATTCAATAAAACTAAAAATGAAAAAAAAATCATTTTTTTAAATTAGAGAACTTAGGTAGTTTATCTGAAACAGATGATACAAGTTTTACTTCCTTTCTAATCATTTAATAAATGAAACAGATAAAGCAGCACTGTCACAACAGTAAAGTTCTATTAAAATCTATTTTTAGGAGTTTCTGTCATGGCTCAGCAGAAACGAATCTAACTGGTATATATGAGGACACAGGTTCAATCCCTGGCCTTGCTCAGTGGGTTAAGGATCCAGCATTGCCTTGAGCTGTGGTGTTAGGTCGCAGAAATGGCTCGGATATGGTGTTGCTCTGGCTGTGGCGTAGGCCAGCAGAGATACAACTCCGATTTGACCCCTAGCCTGGGAACCTCCACATGCCAAAAGTGTGGCCCTAAAAAGACCAAAAAAAAAAAAAGAAAGAAAGAAAAGAAAAAAAACCCTATTTTTAAAACTGTTACATAATCAAAAAGCTATAAGAAGAATTAGACTAACTGCCCACTTTTCTTCAAATATATAATGGCAATGGGCACTTTCAAGCCTTGAGTACCAGACAAATTAAACAACTTGCACTACTCTTTCTGATCCAATTAAAAGCCTTGCGCTTTTCAAATTCCCAGATTTTGAACTTCCTTGCATGGTGTTCCACCTGGGAATGGGAAGGTATGGGAAAGACAGAGTTTAAGATTGCTGTATACATTAGAAAAACATTTATGAATGTGTTCTTTGGAATGTGGAACACATTCTGTCTCAAGAGGGCAACCGTAAGCCTGGGCTGATAATCAGACTGCACATAGTTAATCAGCAGGGTTACATTTAAACAAGGGCATATATGCATATCTGCATGCATTCGGCATTTTAACATATGCAAAATTTGCTCCTGTAATAATTCCTAATACACATAATCACACTGGATAAATCATCTAAAACTTCAAATTTCACATCTGCTGCCTACATAAGACTCCAGGGGAACCTCCTCCTGGAAATAAGTAGTGGACAGAGAATCAACAAACTCTATCGCTTACCCCAAACAAAGTGTGTTCATAATCCTCTGATCTCCCACATTAAGCTCTCCATTTTTACTTATACATAAAAATTACAGAGACAAAGAGCATACATATTTTAACTATTAGGGGGCAGAGGATTCTTCGGCAGACACTAATTTTCTTTAAGCAGTTCCTCAGTAACTGCTGCAACAGGAGTTTCACATTCTCACTTTGGCAATTTTCATAAACATCACATAGTTAGAAAAAACACATAAAAAATCCTATAGACTAGTGGAAGGCAGATGTTCTCTAAAATGCATCATATAGTTTGAAAACAAATACCTACTGTCTTATTCAGCTCTGAACTGTCAATATACTGAACAGTGTAGAATTTCTAACTTCAATTTTTGAATCATAGAATTATAAAATCAACAGCATCTGCTGTAAGTACCTCTTTCTTAACAAGTTATTAAATGACTTACGCCACATTCCAAACCTGTCAGCAGCAGAAGTAGGCCCAGAACTAGACTGTGTGATTCTCTTTCCTGAGCTCTTTCTGCCAGCCGTTATTACCAATTTCACCAACTTGCGTAACAAGTTGATCTCCTAGTTCAAATCCAAGAACAACTACACATTCCAAAGGCAACTTAAGGCACGGGACTCCAAAAAGGCTCTAAGAGTTCCTATTTCCAGGTAAAATGTTCTTAAATTTGCTCCAATAACAAATTTTCCTAGGCTTGCATTTCATGCTATAGAAATCAAAAAACTGAAGTTCCCATTGTGGAGCAGTGGAAATGAATCCAACTAGGAATCACGAGGTTGCGGGTTCAATCCCTGGCCTCGCTCAGGGGGTTAAGGATCCAGCGTTGCTGGGAGCTGTGGTGTAGGCTGCAGACACGGCTTGGATTCCACGCTGCTCTGGCTGTACTGTAGGTCAGCAGCTACAGCTCTGATTCGACGCCTAGCCTGGGAACCTTCATATGCTACAAGCGTGGCTCTAAAAAGCAAAAAAAAGAAAAGAAAAATATCTATAGCTTAAGAATTCATCTCAATATTCCTGAAGCTGATAATAGTCAAATGTCTATACCACCGCTATCCTACAGAAATCTCTGTGACGGGAATTTTTATATCTTCACCATCCAAAATTGTAGCCATGAACCAGAGGTGGCTAATACACACTTGAAATGCAGAGACTGCAAGTAAGGAGTTGAGTTTTAAATTTTAATTAAATGTAAATAACCGTAAGTCTAGAGGCTACTATACTGGATAGTGCAGGCTAAGAAAAGCCCCACGAAAAACAGAGGTGGTTAACGAAATAATGAAAGCTTAGCAGTGCTCTTACAGTACCTGCCATGTGAAGCAGCTGAGAGAGCAATAAAAGAACACACTATCCTGCATCTATGGTCTCTGGACTCCAAATGAAACCACTCCTTATCAGCAATATGAGGCTGATGAAATCATACTCCAAATTACATATACAACTCATCTGTGAAACAGTGCAAAAAGTACCTGCCCTGGGTGGGGGGGCGGTTTCTGCGTGATTAAATACTGTTTGTATGTAAAAGTACTCTGTAAAATGTAAAGCACCACACACAAGTATGTATCGTCTGTTAATGTAACCCCAGCAGGTTCTCTAACTAGTTCAGCTAATCACAAAGCTATCAATCTAAGCCTAACCTCAACAATATGCCTGAACACCTGAAGCAATAGTCAAGTGACTGCTTCATGACAGGTAAAGGATACAAAGAAAATGGTATTCAGAGTACACCAAAAGGTGATCTGTATACCCACAGTCTATGCTTGAAAACTAATTTTTTAGCTTTTTAAGAGCAAAGTGACATGAACTGAAAGGTAATAAATAATACCAAAAATTCAGCATCCATCCTCTGAAGAAGGCAGAAGACACGGACACGGTACTGACAAGGGTCCCTCACTCCAAAAGAAAACCAGTGAAATAGCTCTTTGATGTCTGGCCACCGTTTACAACTACAGGGGTGCTACAGAACAGCAGGAAGTCCAGGGATATTTCCCTATAACCAAAAGACAAAAGCATGGCCTATGTCCATGTCCAGAAACATATATAATAATACCACCTTAAATAGTTACAGAATTTAAACTTTTTACTTGTTTTTCTGAAGATTATACCTCATGTGGTTTTTGTAATAATTCTGTTAAATAAGGAAATAGTATGATGCTCTAACAAGCTGAAAATCATGATCAAAATTAAATAAGTATATCATTATGTAGCATTTCTTATCATTTATAATGAAGTTAATTTATGTTTACACACACTCCCTTAACAAAAACAAAAAAGGTTCTATCAACTCAAACTCTTTAGAGTATATTTCTATATTTTTATAACAATAATGCAAAGATAGAGAAAATAAATTCTTGCTAAATCCAAGATTTATTTGAGATGACATACATAAATCCTTTTAACTCTGACTGAAGAACCAAGCACTGAAATCAATCCAAAGATAAATTAATGAAAATTCTCTGGCCACTGCTTACTAATGAGAATTAGTTATCCAAAAGATGGTTTTTACATTTTTTAAATTAATTTACCAGCCATAAACGGCAAGCTTTTTTATTATTAGCAATACAATCAAGTTTTGAAGACCTGGTTTTGTTATTAAAAGGAGAACATCCTTATAGAATTTTAATACTACACTTCTGTAAAAAAATATATTTCTACACATATTTTTTATCTCAAAAAGGCAGTCTCCTCTGCTATCTTATAATTATTAACAATTTTCTCTTTTCTCACTTAGCATCAGCTTTCAATCCTCTTCCTTCCTAACCTATGACCCATCTACTCACGAATTAAAACTCGTATTAAAAAAAAAAAACTGTGACGATAAGGAATGGGTCCAACTTGTTTTAAATTACCATCATTTTGGAGTTTCCACGGTGGCTCAGCAGTACCGAACCTGACTAGCATCCCTAGGGATGTAGGTCTGATCCCTGGCCTTGCTCAGTGGGTTAAGGATCTGGCTTTGCCATGAGCTATGGTGTAGGTCGCAGACACAGCCCGGATCCAGCATTGCTGTGGATGTGGCTTAGGCCAGCAGCTGCAGCTCCAATTCGACCCCTAGCCTGGGAACTTACACATGCCAAGTGTGCGGCCCTAAAAAACAGAAAACAAAACCATCATTTAAAATCTGTGAAACAAGGGATACATATGCAAGATGAGGTTTTCAAATGACAGAAATCTCCTCTGGAAAACAAACAAAAACAGGAGTTCCCACCCTGGGTTAAGAATCCAACCGCAACCTTTTGGGTCACTGCAGAAGCATGGGTTGGATTCCCGGCCTGGTGCAGTTAAGGATCCAGTGTTGCCACAGCTGCAGCACAGGTCACAGCTGTGGCTACGATTCCATCCCTGGCCCAAAAACTTCCATATGCTGCAGGTGAAGCTACTAAAAGAGAAAGAAATCCTAACTAAAAATCTTACTTACATTAATGAAAACCTATTATAATGGATACATTAAACAAAATCAGATTATACCCTAAACTGAAGTAAATGAACTGTCAGCTATTAGATCATTTAAATTTGAAATTCAAAAAAAAAAAAAATTCAAAAAGAATACATTTTACAGAATGTAAATTAAAAAAACAAATTTAAAACAACCAACCCAGGTAGGACTCTTTATTACAAAGGTATGTTTCTTTAAATAAATAGCAGATGTCATTCCAGTAAGGAATTTGATGTATTTTTCCACAATAACAAGGTAACTTTATAACCACATAATTCTTCATAATTAGACTTCAAAACCAAGCTATTAAAATGAACAGGAGTGTAGGTAAATTCTTTTCTGAAAACATATATATAGTCTCAAAAGAATGATTTACATGATTACCACTTTAAGGAAAATTCAAATACTAAAATTTTGAGGTTATAACTCAAGTCCAGGTATTTTGGGCATTTCAACTTGAAAATTACAGTTAGGTTAGAAACAAACTCTTAAAGGCAGCATTTAGGACAAATAAAAGATGTCGTTTTAGTTTCTGTTTTTCAGAACACATATAAGAAAATGAGTATTTAACATATATATATATATATATATAGAAAGTATTTACTGAAATCACATAAATGTCTATGAAGCCCCAGAAGGTCTCATCTAAGTAACACTAGGAATCTTCATTTTCTACATCCAGACCTACCTTTATGAACACAGACCCCACTGCCACTTATTATAAAAGATTAGGAGCAGTTCGATTACTAACTATCACTGCCATCAAATTTAGATATAAAAGAGGCACGGGAAGTTGAAAGACTTCAAGACTAAGATCCAGTCAGGGAGTACAGGATTTCCTGTCGTGGCTCAGCAGAAATGAATCCAACGAATCCGACTAGGAACCATGAGGTTATGGGTTCGATCTCTGGCTTCACTTAGTGGGTTAAGGATCCAGTGTCGCAGTCAGCTGTGGTGTAGGTTGCAGACGTAGCTCAGATCCTGTGTTGCTCTGGCACAGGCCGGCAGCTGTAGCTCCAGTTCGACCCCTACCCTGGGAACCTCCATATGCCCCAGGTGCAGCCCTAAAAAAAGCAACAACAACAACAACAAAAAAAGTCAGGGAGTACAGATGCATACAGCTCTTTACTTCAGGAGAATCAAGTTTCAAGTTTCACCACCCATCCCTAACTAAGGAGAACAGCAAAACAGAATTAAGTTTGACTTTTGAGAAAAAAATTCACTGAAATCAGTGATTTTAGACTGTCTTAGGAACAATATAGAAAGTTGAACCCAGGCAGAAGTACTGACAATGTAAATTAAAACTATCAGTCTGCTTATTCAAGACCAATCAATGTACTGTGTTACTATTAACAAGAAGGTTAAATTTCCGATTATCTAAAAATCTCCTGTGTCATCTGGGTCCAACTTCTAAGAACCAAAGACTGATTTTCATTTTTTTGTATTCTTGTTACCTCGTTCACCAGCGTTTCTATTATGCATTGCACTATATCTGGTTATAAAATAGTTTACGCTGTAAAGCTCAAACAATTGGCAAACAAAAAAAAAAACAGAATCCATAAAATAACTAAAGCAGAATAGCCTATCCCTACCACTGTGTGTACACTCATGTGCAGCCAGACTGGCATTTAAAATTTTACAAACTATCCAGTAAGAAGGCCAAGAGAAAACAGATGACAAACCTGAAAGAATAGCTTCTTTCAAATACAGTAACATATGGGAGAACTTCCTGATGTCATTCACCAACTCCTTGATGTAGTCAGGATCCAAAATGGAGTTGGAATTTATGGACTTGAGCCCCATTTCAGAAGTTGTAACATCAGTAGTGAGCTGGCCTGACGACAAAACACGTTTTTTCTTTGTCTTTTTCTGTTTGTAAGCAATCATCCTTTCGTGTAAGCGTCAAAAAACTGGAAATCCTTAAGGGGGGGAGGAAAAAAGAGAAACACAAATACTACATTAGCCAGGGTACATTATATTAGGTCTTCACAAATAGCCCAAGCCCACCTCAGTATTCTAGTTAAACAACAAAAATAAAACCTGTACTCTAATATAGCAACTTTCATTTACTAAGTGCCTATAATCTTGACAACTTTATGATATACAAGCTGCTTTTCTCTTCATTTCACAAACTGAGAAATTGAGGTTAAATAATTTGTCTAAACTCTCAGAGGATAAACGATGAACTCGTACTTAAACCCCTGTCACCAAAATCCATGCTCTTAATAAACCTCCTCTTAACTCCTAGGGTAGAGAATTGTTTAACGTGTAAAAGCTGCTCCGAAGTGTCACTTAATGGAAGGACATATTTTCCCTCCATGGCGTCATTTTCAAAAATAACAGTGAAATCAGAGCTTAGAAAAAAGACCTGTTTTCAAAATCCCCCTCCATCATTTACTACGCGTGACCTGACAAGCTCTTAACCATCTCTTCACTTTGGTAAACTCATTTGTAAAATGGGAGTAACATCCTGACAACACCTACCTCGTTAGATGATGGTAAGCACTGAAAGAGAAAATGGTATGGAAGTGTTCGACAAATTTAAAAAAGTTCTACTAAATACTGTTCTCAATAATAATACACACTCGGAGTTTCCGTCGTGGCTCACTGGTTAACAAATCCGACTAGGAACCATAAGGTTGCAGGTTCAATCCCTGGCCTCACTCAGTGGGTTAAGGACCCGGCGATACTGTAAACTGTGATGTACGGCACAGATGCAGATCGGATCTGGCGTTGCTGTGACAGCTCTGATTCGACCCCTAGTCTGAGAACCTCCACATGCCGCGAGTACGGCCCGAAAAAGCAAAAAAAAAAAAGGAAGTTTTATGTAATATTCATTTCTGATATGTAAGATATAATATTGCATCATTTGCTCTTTCCTATACATCACCCAACTCTACAGATTTTTCCCCCTAATCTACAGCTTTTTTTTTTTTTTATAGCTCTTTAATCTTTCCAATTCTATCTCTACTACCACAGGAGAAGAATTACCCTCATTTCTTGACAGAGCTACAGTTAATTTTCTAATGATCTCTCCACATTCATTGTTGTCTCATTCCAAAATTACTGAACATGAATCTCATCAGGTCATTTCTCTGCTCAAAACTCTTCCAAAGCACAAGTGAGACGCTATCATGTGCTATGAGGCTCAAAATGAGATCTGGCTCCCACCTACCTCTGCAACGTTGTCTGGAGTCACAATTCCTACTCAACATTCCTGCCACACACACCTCTCTCTCATTTTTCCAATAACATCTGTTTACTGTGACAGTACAGGCGGAAATAATTTTACATTACCAGCCAGTATATACATTAAGTGTGTTAGTTTATGTGTGGTGCGTGAGTATGAGTGCACAGGCATAAAACAGATTCCCACTAAGGAGTCAGGTGATGTACTCAGATGTTTCCTATCCTATCCCATTTCATTTTTTAAAATGCTGAAGGCAACCCACCAAATTGGTCTCATACCTCTAAGGGTCCTGTTGCTACAACCTGACAAACACTGACTGTTGGATTCAGGATCCTGTCTACATGTAGTTCCATTTGCCTGGACTACTCCTTCCTCCTGTTTACTCATTCTGATCTCAGCTCAAAGATCACTTCCTCAAAGAAACATTCCTGGACCTCCCGTGCCCCCATAACCACTACCACCGCCAGCAAACAGAATCTCCTGTTAGATGCTTCGTAGAATCTTATGCTTTTCATCACTGCACTTACAGAAATTCACACAGATGATTTGTGTCTCCCTATCTGGATTAAAATCTCAAGGAAATCACAACCATGTCTGCTGGCTAACCACGTGTCCTCTGCTTATGACACAGTGTTTGGCATAGGAGGGATGAACACGGCAAAACTGCAGAAGGAGTCATCGGTTTGCACAACGAATAAAGAGCTTATGCATTTATAAAGTTTCAATTAATTTTTATAGGAACAAAAATGGTTAACTCTGGATTGTTGCAGTGTCTTGAATGGAAAAGATAAGTGGTTTTTAAAGATGTTTCTAAAATAATATCTTTCAAAAAAAAAAAGCCTATGATGTTGAGTAAATGCCAAAAACTACACAATACTGAAATCAAAGTTGAAGTTCTGTTTTTGTTTCTCTACTTCTGATTATTAAATAAGGTGTCCCAACACTTCTACAAGGCTTTTAAAATTCCTTTATTCAATATTCTTGTTAATCTCAAATTATTTCTGGACATGTAATTTCTGCATTTAATCTAGTTTCAAACCTATCTACCATTAACCCTTAAATGTGTAGTTAACTTCTAACATGAACTCAGGACAATTTGAGGGCACTATTATTATACTTAAGTCTCCTCTGCAATAAAAACAAACAAGACACTCAATATTCCTTGTTTGGGCAGCTCTTTCACAAATCATTAATTGAGAAGACTGTTGGCCTAATTTATCACTTTTGCAACTTAATAAAGTCACTCTGATTAACTTTGATGGCTTTTAGTTTAGTAAATTAGAAAATCAGTCACTGTCACCAGTTAAAAGACGGTTATAAAAATTAAAGTGTATATCGTAAGTTTGAAATAATTCACCTATCTCAGCAAAAATAATTAACTGCCAAATTAGTAACCCAATGTTGAAAAAACGTGTTTCAAAAGTGCTTGAACATTTTTAGACAAGACTATCTGTAACAAACAAAAATGATGGGGAACTGAGGAACTAAAAGAGGTTATATTCCACCTCTAGATTATATGGTGAGTAATGTCTACTCTTGTTAAATATACTTTACTACTCTTCATACTGCAAACTGGAAAAAAGAAAAAAAGGAAACACTACCGTTAAAAAAATGTTAACGAAAAGTTAATCTAAGCTTTCACAAAACTGAACAATGATGATGAGAAAGTTTAGAGGATATCCTTTCCAATATCATCCACATTCCTTTCCCATGTCCCAAAACGAACATTCTCTATTTGGTAACATAAAATGTAGTTTCTAACAGACTGCAACTGGCAATTTGATTAAGTAAGATTAATCAAATATGGAAAACATTAACACAATGCTTGGTTCATCATGAAGACTCAATAACTGTTAGCCATTATCACTAGCAGTGCTTTACTGTGGGAGATTGTGGGTTTTTTTTTTTAAAACATACTTAAGTAACGAACAAAATATAACTTCACTACAATATACCTGTAAACTGTGAGCAAGAAATACAGAACTGGAAACAGTTCCGAAACGTAATTTCATGGAAGCCTACTAAACCACTTCCAAGTGAAGTTTGAACTGTGCAAACAGATCCTTGAACAAAATAATTTTAACTCCTCTCCTGAGTTCTCCTGTATCTCTTCCAAACCATCAACATAACAAAACATATTTTTATCCCACTTTGCAAAGAACTTTGTAACAAAAAGGAAAATTACTGTGCAAAACTTTCTCTGTATGTTCTAAATTTTAATATGTGTATTACCAATGTGAACATTAACTTCCTGGCACCCTGACATGTGGCTTTTCCAAGGCTTCGGTAGCCTGTGTTAATCAAATGTCCCTTACCCCATGTCCTTTCATGATACTTCTGTTATAGAAGTAGTTTCATTTCAGGCACTGGGCTCCTAGTTGAAGGTAAAACAACCCCAAATCTGAACTTAATACCTCTCAAACTTAGTATTTCTACCTCAGGAAAAATTGCCATACATTTCAGAAATCTATTTCAGCACAATTTCTGACTGGTAAAATTTCCTTGGAGATTTTTTTTTAACCTGAAAAATTCATTCTGGGAGTCTTCGATTATATTTTTAAATCACTCTCACAAAAACAGAATAAAGGCATGTTAAAAAATTTATCAGCAATATGCAAATAACTTATTTCTAAAGAGAAGCGTGCAACGCACATACACTTCATTCCTGTGCAGTTAGAACTCATCACGTTTAAAAAAGATGAAGCTGCCCAACCTCCCACGCCTCCAGAATGTCTTGCATTCCTGGCAGGCAGGGCTCTCCCTTGACCAGCCCGAACTACCCAATGCCAAAAAGCACGTTCCCCAGCCCAGATTTAAATAGAGTGGGAAAAAGGAGCGACCAGGAGGGGCAGCAGGCACTGACGGCGATGGACAAGAGAGATGTCACGGACACAGCTGGAGAAAAGGGAGGGGGCGCTCAGCTCCCACCTTTAGCAACTAACATCCCTCCCCGCCGAAAAGGTGGCCAATTCTTTCTCGAGAAAGAGCGTCAAAAAAGGTGTACATGGAGACACGAGGCTCGTTAGTCACTAGGGCTCCAGCTTGTAACATTTCAGACTTGAGCTCACCCGTCAAAAAGGAAAAAAAAAAAAGTCGTCTTAAATCGGTCCACAAAGAATTGGGAAAAACCTTTGAGAAGGAGGGGGCTTCGGAACCGAAAACACCCCTCCCGCAGCCCCAAAATCTGAACAATGACCACAGAAACCCCCAAATATCTGGGGAATGAAACCCCGCTTAAGTGCGGACCGCTGTCAGGGCAGGTGGGGCGGGACCGGATCAGGAGTCAGACTCCAGCGGGAGGGATAAGATTCTGGAGTAAAACTCTCTGGGTTTAAACTGCACTCTGCCAATTACTAGTCTGGCGGATTTTTAATCTCAGTTTCCCTGTGTGAAAAATTAGTTAAATACTGGTGAACTGTCGTGAGGCTAATACGTGCTGCGCTCTTAGAAGACAACGCGCCGAACCTGGGTCGTGCCCCTGTGTGTTCGCTTTAATTACCGTCACCATCCGCTCGGGGCCACCGCTAGCGCCCTCCCGGCTCCTCCGCTCCCGCCGCGCCCGCGCGCCCCTCGGCTCGTCCGACCCCTTCCGGAGGACCAGGCGTCCCGGGGACGCCGGCTCCCCGCGCAGCCCGCAGTCGCCTCCGTTCCGGGTCGCCGTCTGGGCCGCCCGGACCCTGGACGGCAACTCGCGGGTGGCCGCTGCGGGTGACCCCAGCCCCCGGCCCCAACCGCCGCGGCCGGACCGAGCGCCGCCGCCCCACACTCACCACGGCGCTCCATCCCGCGTCGCGGACGCGGACGCCCGCCCGACACTCACGGCCGCCGCCGCCGAGGGCTGGAGTTCGCTGCCCCCATCCCCCACAGCCCGCGGACTCCCGGCCGAGCCGCAGCAGTTGCCGCCGCCGCCCCGCCCCCGGCCTCGCGCCTCCCGCCGGCCCGCGGCCCGCCCCCTGCGGCCCAGCCCATTGGCCCGCGCGCCCGGGGGGCGGGGCTCGGCGCCGGCCGCAGGTGGGGGCGGCTGCGGGCTCCCGGGCTCTGGCCGAGGGCTGTCAGCCGAGCCCAAGCCTGCAGGCTGTGCTGAGCGTGGCCGGAGGTGTTAGCCGCCCCGCGCGGCTTTCGGCAGGCCTGGCGGAGCGAGCCTTAGGCATAGTCACCTGAGGACTAGAGTGGCACCTGGGAGTTTCTTCGAGGAACGGTCTACATATCTCAGGAGGTACTTCTTTGACCCCTTGTTCTCTCTCTCCAACTCCTTTAACTCAAACAAGACCCCCGTACAGGCAAAGTGTAACAGCCGCCTGGCTGCTTTTCCGAAGAACAAACTTTACCTCAAAACCAGGCAACTACCTTGCCCTCTGTACCGGGGAACGCTTTCCACTTAGACCTCTATCCAACTGCACTCTCAGACTCGCTCAGAATAAGAAAAATGTCTGAGAAAGATGGAATACTGAAAAAAGCAGCAGGGGCCGCAAGCACCTAAACTTCCATAGGATGCTACTCACGAGCCAAGCCAGGTCAGTTATCTCAGGGCTGGAACGTTCGGGGAGAACTGATGGAGAAAACAGCGGGCACGTGGGGGCAGGGGGCGGGGCAGCGAGAACGGTCACACGTGGGAGAGAGCAGAAAAAGACGGGAGAGCGGGAGCAGACGTAGGAACTGGGCTGCAGGCAGAGGGAGAGGAGCAAACGCAGCAAGGCAGGCAGAAACAGGTGAAGTCGGACCGAGGACGAGAGAAAGGAGGGGCTCCCCACCACTGAGAGAGGCAGAAGGAAGTGAGCGCGATAGAGCCAATAAGTGAGCAGGCAGTGAGAGAGGGAGAAAATACTCCTTGGCAAAGAGAAGAGGAGCGTCTCTCATATTTTTGACTCTTATGGTAAGAACAGCGTTAAGGAAATAAAGCAAATTTGGCCCTGCGGGTGCTACTTGGAAAAGATAAATATGAAAATGCTCAGTTACTTGGTTACTTTAGCTCCACACTGGATTTTTCAGATTCAGCTTATACCAGTGTACCTCTTCAAACCCCAACCACAACACTACCAAGGACATGCCACAGGTACTCGGGAAATCTCAAAACCAAACACTTTTAACCACACTTAAAAAAAAGAACAAGGCACCATGGACTCTCACCTGGAAAACTGACGCCCTGAACTGAAACAGACTAAGGAGAGGTCAGCGGTCCTGGGCCAAAGTGGGGCTGGAGCATCACAGCCCTGATTAAACCTTAAGTTCGGTTTTGGGGGAAAAGATAAGGAAGTCACTCAATCTTAAAAGCCCCTTGTATCTGTTTTAAAATATATTAAGTAGGAGTTCCCTTGGGCTCAGCAGGTTCTGGGTTTGGTGTTGTCACTGCTGTGGCTCTGGTTGTTGATCTGGTGCAGGTTCAGCCCTGGCCTGGAAACTTCCACGTGCCACAGGCAAGGCCAAAATAAATAAAAATTCATTAATTCTATTATCTTATTCCATTATCACCATTTCCTTAATAAGGAAGATAATGTTCCTTATTAAAGTTGAACTGACAGTGCCTTAAACAAGGTTCTCATGGAGAGAAAGGGTGTGTGGAGTAGAAATGGTGGTGTGACAGAGACAGAAAGGAGCAGAGGGGGAAGAACTGTGGAAGGAAAATGTGAGAGGATGGGAAACAGCTGTGGAGAGGAAAGACCGAGAGGGAAAGAAGGCCAGAAAGATGCAGAGACATGTCGAACCAGAGAAAAAGAAATTAAGATAGAGCCAGAACAGGGAAGATAAGAGAAATGATGGAGAAAAAGAAAAAGGGAGACTACTCACTAACAGAGAAAGTGGAGAGGGATGCCTTTCTCACCCAAACAACTCTGGCAAGTGATCCCAATTAGGCTTTTGTCGTTGGAAAAGATAAATATGAGAACCCCAGGCACCCTGATTACCTGGGCTCTACTATCATTTTGCAGGCTAATTTTTTAAAACTCACCCATTAAACTTTAAACATAACGGTGCCAAAATCAAAGCACTAGAAATTCTGGGGACATCTAGCAACCAAACGTTCCGTTCTTCAAATGCTACTGGAGGAGAATGATGCACCATGGACGCTCAACATGGAAAACCACTGATGACTGAACTGAAGGACACCCATGGGGGAGACAGGAAAGGATTCTGAAGGCCATGGAAGGTAGAGGCAGGGTAACCCTCCGCGAGCCCAAAGGAGGAAAGTCTGCCCCCTTGGATCTGCTCTGGGTTAATTTTAAGATCCTTCCCACCAGACCTACCTCTAAGCCATCTCAAAATAACCAATTATTGTGCACAGAAGCAACAAAGAGTGGGTCTTCAATGAATATTAGACCATTACAAGTACCATTAACTGAGGGAAGTTTTGAGAGGTCTCTCAATCCCACTCCTCCTCTTAAATCTTTTTTAAAAATATATTATCTTTCATCTTTTCCACTCTTTTTTCCTTAGCAAAGAGGAACATGATATGTGGAAACATTAGCAAAAATTGTAGTTCACTTTTAAATTAAAAGGGTCATTTTATTAATTTCTCCCAACTTCGGATTTTGTTTGAAGAACTTTTATATCACACAAGTAAGTTTCAAGTATGAAAAGTACACTATTGCAACTTTTTTCCAGTCCTCAACTCTTGGTTTATAATTAAATTGTAAAGGATTTTTTAAAAACAAAAACTAAAGCCATCTCTATACCTACTGTAAAAGACCAACATCTTAAAATGTTCAAGAAGTTGCAGGAAAAATATTTTTAGAATCAACATAATTGAAACTACTTGTGTTTTTACCCTTATTGTCTCTAGTATTTTTACCTCCTAAAACAGAAATTCACATCCTCTGTAATATTACTCTTCTGTCATTCTGTGAAGCCTCAACTTGCATACTGTTAAAATCTTGTTCATGTGTTCTCTTCAGTGTTATCACAGTCATTACTGTTATTTTTGCTAGGAGAGTATCTTCATATTCCTGAAGTTGATTCTGTAGTTTAAGTAGCCTATGTTTCTAACAGAACCTGGTTCTAAAAACATTTTACGATGTCTGAAGACATTTTGGGTTGTCACAACTGGGGAGAGAGTTGCACTAACATCTAGTGAGTACAGGCCAAGGATGCTGCTCAACATCCCACTTGCGTAAGAGAGCACCGCCAACCCTCCAACCTCCACCCCTAACCAAGAATAACCCAGCCCCAAATGGTCAGCAGTGTCAGGGTTGAGAAACTCTGGTCGAGATCCATTTACCACTTTTTAAGCAACAGAAGACAAAGGAACATGTTAAATTACGTCACAGAATGCACTCACCAAAATCTAGACTGTGGGTCATTTTAAAGAGCAAACAACAGTTTCTTAAATAAATTTTAGGGAAAACGATGTAAAGAAAATCTCTGGATTAAAAAAAAAAAAAAGCCTTAAATATAATCAAGTGCAGGAATAAATGAGACCAGACTTGCCCTTCCACTCTGCTGTTTTCAAACATTGTAATATAAACAGCACAGGACCATGATCCTGAAGAGATGGGATCACAAATAAATGAGGTATCCCCACAGTCACCCCAGCTTTGTGCCCAGAGCCATTCTAGACCACGGCATCAAAAGGGGAGGCTAAAGAGAGCATGGTACTCTTGCTGAGGAAAAAGGAATCAAATTTCTGGGAGACTGGGGCAGCTGGAAGGAGTACAGGGTACCAGAGAGGAAGAAGGTAGGCAGAGATCTGCATAGGCAAGTCCTTAATTTTCTTGCTGAATACAAAGCTATGTATATGTATATGTATATGTATATGTATATGGTGTGCCCCTACAAGGATGGGCAAAGACTTTCTAGGAACCTTTAGCTGAAAAATTCCCAGAGCTCCCACAGGGCTGGGAGACCTCTGAGTTTTCATAACCAGAGTACAAAGACCTATTGAACACTCAAGGAGAGATCCCAGAAGGGCATGTGTTAGTAGTGCATCGAACCCAGCCCTAATACAATAATAGTATTCTATTCTTTTTAAAATTTTTCCATTATAGCTGGTTTACAGTTTTCTGTCAATTTTTCAACTGTTCAGTGTGGTGACCCAGTAGTGCATACGTATATAGATTCGTCACAGGTGATTGGACATAGTTCCTGGTGCTACACAGCAGGATCTCCTTGCTTTTCCATCCCAGAGGCAATAGTCTACAACTATTCAATAGTATTCTAGATTCACCCCATTGAAGCTTCAAAACAAGCCTCATTTTATACATATCTTTTTTATTTTTTATTTTTTATTTTTTTGCC
>PVHT020004944.1:3931318-3974644 GCA_004024745.2 Catagonus wagneri | reverse complement strand
GGGTCTAATCGGAGCTGTGGCCACTGGCCTGCGCCGCAGCCACAGCAACGCAGGATCCGAGCCGCGTCTGCAACCTACACCACAGCTCACGGCAACGCCGGATCGTTAACCCACTGAGCAAGGGCAGGGATCGAACCCGCAACCTCATGGTTCCTAGTCGGATTCGTTAACCACTGCGCCACGATGGGAACTCCCTTATACATATCTTTTTTAAAAGCCTGATATTTAAAACAGAAGCAATGTCAACACGTGTGGCATTTACAACATATATGGAAGTAAAATGTATCAAAACAGCAAAAAGTAAGGGAAGAGGGAAATCAAAGTAAGGTTCTGTGAAATAGAATAATATTACCTGAAGGTATATTATAATAGTTTAAAATGATGTGAAAATCTTCAGAGATACAGTTAATAAGCCAATAGTGGACATAAATGGAATTTCAAAAATTTAATCAGTCCAAAAGAGGGCAGGACAAGGAGAAAAATAAGCAAAGAACAGATGAGAAAAATTAAAGACAAACTGCAAGATGAGAAATTTAAAATTAATCATATCAATAGCTATAGTAACTATAAATATTCTAAACACCCCTATAAAAAGGGGGGGTCGTTAAATCGGATATAAAAGACAACTACATACTGCCTGTAAGAAGCAGACCTGAAATACTGAGACACAGATTGAAAGTGAAACAACAGAGATACACCACACAAATACTAATCATAAGAAAGCAAAAGTAGCTCTATTATATCAAACGAGGAGTTTTACCAAGAATAAAGAGTAATATTTCAAAACGATAAGAGTTAGTTCAGGTTCCCTGTGGGGCAGCAGGCTTAGGATCTGGCATTTGGCACTACAGTAGCTTGGGTCGCTGCTATGGTGCGAGTTCAATCCCTGGCCTGGGAAATTCTGCATGCCTTGGGAATGACCAGGAAAAAAAGACTCAGTTCATCATAAAGACATGATCTTAAAAGTGTATGTACCTAAAAATAGAGCTCCAGAATATATGAGGTATACGTGACAGAAATGTAAGGAAAAATAGACAAACTCCAAAAATAGTTAAGATTTCAATATTTTTTTCTCATTAATCGATAGAATAACAGACAATCTTGGTGTTACCACTGTGGCACAGTGGGTAAAGAACCTGACTGCAGGGGCTTGAGTTGTTGCAGAGGTTTGGGTTCAATCCCTGGCCCAGTGCAGTGGGTTAAAGATCCAGCATTGCCACAGCTGTGGCATAGGTTGCAGCTGTGGCTAGGATTCAACCCCTGGCCCAGGAACTTCCATAGGCCACAGGTGTGCCATAAAAACAAAACAAAACCCCAAAATCTGTAAGGATATAGAAAATTTGAACAATACCATCGACTAACCTGACCTGATAGACATTATAGAAAATTCTACCCAACAACAGAATATACATTCTTTTCAAATATACATAAAATATTTACTAAGATAGACCACCATATATAGGACCATAAAACAAGTCCCAACAAATTTAAGAGAAGTGAAATCATACAGTGTACTCTGATATAAAGTTAAATTTGGCATAAATATCAGTAAGATAATTGGGAAATCCCAGTATTTGGAAATTATAAAATATACTTTTAAATAATCCATGGGTCAAATTTTCACAAGGCAAACTGGAAAATATTTTGAACTAAATAAAAATGAAAACAAAGTATTTCAAAATGTTTAACTTACACAGTAAAAGCAGTAGTAAAAGAAATATACAGCTTTAGATGCTTTACTGAAAAGAAAAGAGGGTCTAAAATCAATAATTTAAGCTAGGAAGCAAAGAGCAAACAGAACACAAAGTAAGTAAAAGGCAGGAAATAATGGTGAGAATAGAAATCAGTGATACAGAAACAGACTCACAAACTATAAAAACAAACTTATGGTTACCAAAGGGGACAGGTGGGGGGAGAGATGGACTGGGGATTTGGGACTGGCATATGCACACTGTAGTATATGAAATGACCGGCCAACAGAGATCTGCTGTATAGTACCTGCTGAATATTGGGAGAACTCTAACCAATATTCTGTGATAATCTGTATGGGAAAAGAATGGATGTATGCATATGCATAACTAAATCACTTTGTTGTATAGCAGAAATTATCACAACATTGTAAGTCAACTATACTTGTATAAAAGTTTAAAAATAAAAAAGAATCAATAATATAGAAAACATAACAGAGAAAAATTAATTAACTAAAAGCTGGTTCTTTGAAAAGATCAATTAACTAGATAAATACCTCACTGAACTAATCAAAACATACAGAGAAAAAGCACAAATTACTAATATTATGTGTGAAAGAAGGAACAGCAGTACAGACCCTACAGATATTATTAAAAGGGAAACAAGGGAAGATTATAAACAACTCTGCCAAAAAAATCCAACAATACAGATGAAATGGAAAAATTTCTTGAAAGACACAAATAACCAAATCTAAGGCAAGAAACAAAATCTAATAGCCTTATATGTATTAAAGAAATTGGATTTATAATTTAAAATATTTCACTAAGAAAACTGCAGACCTAGATGGCCTCACTAATGAAATCTACTGAACCAAATAAAAAACTCTCAGAAAACAGAGGTGGTGGAAACACTTCCTAACTCATTTAATGAGGTCAGTATTATTCTGATACCAAAACCAGACAAAGATATTACAAGAAAACTACAGACTAAATTTCTTAACATAGAATTAGCAAGATGAACCCAACAATTTATAAAAAGAATAATATATTAGGAGGGGGAAGATTTTTGTCCCAAGAGTCAAGCTTAGTCTAATATTCAAGAGAGAAAAACCATGTGATCATCTTAATAGATGAAGAAAAAGCATCTGACAAAATTCTGCAAACTTTTATGACTATAGCAGTCAGCAGAGTAGGACTAGAAAAGAATTTCTTCAGCCTGATAAAGGGCATCTACAAAATAATCTACAGCTAACATCATAGTCAATAATGATATTTTTTCCCCTTAAGATCAAGATCTATATTGTTACTGAAGTCTTAGCCAGTACAGCAGAACAAGAGAAAGAAATAAAACACATTCAGATTGAAAAGGAAGTGAAACACTTTATTCCAAGATGACTTGTTTGTATACCTCAAAAATCCTAAGGTATCTATAAATAAGCTACTACAACTAATAAATGAATATAACAAGGTCAGAGAATATAAGATCAATATACTATAATCAAAGTTATTTCTGTATACTAGCAACAAACAATTGGACAACAGCATTTTAGAAACTAATACCATTTATAATAACATCAAAAAGGATATTCTGGGGAATAAATTGAAATATTTGCAAGATCCTAAATGTAAAACTATAAAACACTAGTGCAAAACAAATTAAAGAACTGAGTAAGTTGATAAGTATACAATGTTCATGGATTGGAAGACTCCATACTGTTAAGGCTTTAATTTACTGCAAACTGATCTATATTTTTAAGCAATCCCAAACAAAATCCCTCCAGGCTTTTCTGTAGAAATTGACAGGGTGAATCTGAATGTATACAAATATATAAAAGGTCTGAACAGCCAGAAAGTTTGGGAAAAGAACAAAGCTGGAAGATTCATAATGCCTAATTTAAGATTTACTATAGAGCTACAGTTGTCAAGATAGTGTGACAGTGGTGTAAAGAGGGACACAGAGCAACAGAACAGAGTTGAGAAACAGACCTACATATGTAATCTGTTGATTTTCAAGAGGTGCTGAATTCAATAGGGGGAAAGGTAGTCTTTTCAATAATGGTGCTGAAATAACTTGATACCCATATGAGAAAAAAAAAATCCTTGATCCCTTAATTCACAGCAAACCCTAAAACTAACTCAACATATATCATAAACTCAAATATGTAAACCAAAACTATGTAAACTTTTCAACTCTGAAGTTGGAGGAGGCAGCTGCTTGTTTTTATAAACAAACATTTTGAGGGAACACAGCCACGCCCAATTGTTTATGTATAATCAACAACTGCTTTTGCCCTACAACAGCAGAACTGCATAGTGGAAATGCTATAGCCTGTAAGCGTAAAATATGTATGATCTGGTACTTTAAGAATGTGTTTGAGGATTCCTGTTCTGAAAGAAAACATGGGGAAAATCTAGGAAACAATTTTTCAGACATAAAAAGCAAGAACCATAAAAAAATTGGTAAACTGGACTTCATCAAAATTTAAAAACTTCTGTTCTCTGAAAGACAACTGTTATTGGGAGAAAATATATGACTTAGGACTTGTATTCAAATTTCATCAAGACCTCTTACAACTCAAACTCAAATGAAACAAACACAATAAATTAATAAGTAAAAGATCTAAACAGACGCTTCAAAAAAGATGATATCCAACTGGGCAATACAAGATATCCAACTGAGATAGTGCTCAGTATCAGGGAAACACAAATTTAAGCCACAATGAGATAACACTAAATATCTACTAGAAATCTCGATTTTGGCTAGACTGAAATAGCAGGATTGGGGTAGAAAGGATATAGAGCAAGTAAAAGTCACACATTGCTGCTACACAAGGTACACAACCACTTTGGAAAACAGCCTGGCAATTTCTTAAACAGCTGAACATACATTTACTGCACAACTGAGCATTTCTACCCTTTTATATAACCCCCCAAATGAAAAATACATTCATCCAAAACTTGCACACAAATGTACAGCAACTTTTTTTGTGACAGTCAAAAACTGGAAACAACCCAAATGTCCATCAACAGATAAAAGGATACACAAATTGTGATACAGTCTTACAACAGAATACTACTTAATAAATATCTGTGACATAGCAAAAACCCTGGGTGAATCTCAAAAACATTACGCAAAATGAAAGTCAGGCACAAAAGAATATATGCTGTATGACTCCTTTTACATGAAATTCTAGAAAAGATGAACCTAACCTTTAGTAACAGGTCGTAGTGTGGAAGGCGGGGGCGGGGGGGGGGGGGTAGTTCCAGATGAGCACGAGAGAACTTTTTGGAGTACTGGGAACCTTCTAGATCTCGATTATGGTGATTACGTGAGTGTATACAATTGTTAAAACCCACTCATAGTGTAAAAAAAAACTGTTATCATCTTAGTGGTCAATAAATATTAGATAAAAGCAAAACTGTAAGAGGTTCCATTTGAATAACCCCTCAAATTCAACTTTCTCCCTCCCTTAATACTTCTTAAAATATTTTCCATCTTCCTCCTTAGAAAGGAAGACTGTGGTATTTGAAAACTTTCTCAGGGACAGTTACTGGAGGGAGCATTTTGTAAGAAAAGGAAAAAATCATATCCTAAGAGGCAGTATCTCCCTGGGGTTTTTTGCTTCTCAGAGTAATGATGAAGGCAAAACAGGTAGGGCAAACCCGCCACAGAAATCCTCATCATATCAAAATGGTTTTCTAACCTTTCTTTTCAACCCTGTTTCTTTACACCTGAATGTGTCTTTCTGTTTGTGGGTCATCAAGATGGAGGTAAGGTGGGAAATTAAAAGCAAAATAGCCTTCAAAGCAGAATCATGGAAGCTGATCAGTGGCATCCTTCTATGCATTAGAGATAAACAGCAGTTCTGCCTAGGACCCTTCTGCCTTCTGAGCATATTAAAATCATTCTCTTAACTTCAGTTTCACACAAAACATCACTTCTTCCAAGAAGCCTTTTTTACATTACCTCCGTTTAAAGTAAATTATTCCTTTACCTTCCCCATGACAGTCAACATTTCTTAGGTAACTCGAACTATTATGCCTTGGGCACTATTTATTCAGAATTGTCTACTTCTACCCAGTAGACAGGAAGTTTCCATAGAACCTCATCTAACATAGAGTGGGAGCACACGAAATTTTCTGAGCGAATGCTGCATGAACCACCAATGATACAGGAGTGAAAATCTCTCCAGGGTACCTTCTGGGCATGAGCTTTGTTCAACATAATACTAACCGCTGGAACCAATAGCAGTGGTTATAGAAATCCGCATTCCTAGGTCAAGGCCTTTTACAGCTGGGAAGTGAAGGCGCTGATAATTTAGGTGGATGTTCTATTTTACCGAGGTGGGCAGAGCAGGAATGACCAGCCACTATAGATTCACTGCAGGCAGAGTTTTATTTCCTGCCCAATGTGGGGACTGAAGCATTTTCTACCCAGGTCTATCTTAGCTCCCTTCAATTTCACTCTTAAAACTTTTCTCAGAATCAAGAGACTAAAGCTAGCTGTACCATAAAGCTAATGAAGCTTAAGCGTGCGGGTTCCCTCACTCACACAGTTCCTACGATCAGGAAGCATTTCTAAGTATGCATTCCTGGCAAGCTGCCTAAGAAATCTGAGGGAAGGGATTTAAATATCCAAGACTCACAATTTGTTGTGATTTCTTTACTCAGCCTAAAATATTCACTTTCATATTTAATTATGAATTCTTTTTTCTTGAACAGGAAACTCTGTCCCTCAAACTGAAGGAGGAGGGAGCGAAGCTAATTCCCCAAAAAAGAAGAGGAAAGAAAAAGGTAAGTGTGGAACAAAAAGTTCTTTCGTAGCCTCCGCCTCGGTCTTGGAACTTTCACCTTGTAAGGACAGAGGATGTCAAAGATCCAAAAAAACAAAACAAAAACAAACACCAATGGGGAGGGGGAAACGATAAACAAACCTGACCCTCGTTTCTAAAGAGGTGTGGTAACGAAAAAGCAGTGAGACAGACCCTAGAAATGTCAAGCGGGGCTCAAAGACAAGGAGAGCCCCGGGCTACTTGTTCTGGCCAAAGGAAGGCCGGACCTCTCAAGCCGAGGTTGGATCGTGGGGACCTGGGACAGCCAGGGAAACAAACACAGGGATACGCTCTCTGCGTAGTAGCTGCAACCCCCCGCCTGCCAACTGCTGTTCTGCAAGGCACAGGGCCTGACCTAGGACCTGGCTGGAGTACGTGCGTGCGTGTGTACTCTCCAAAAATTAATTAATTAATTAATTAATTAACAGCCAGGCCTAGGCGAGGCGAAATGTTTTAAGAAGAGGTAGACAGGGAACGCGAGATGTCTGTTATTTCATCTCAGCCTTTGCGTTTGTCAGACTGAAACTTTTGAAAAAGGCACCAAACTTCCAAAAAGATCCCAAGTAAGGAAGGGGAACAGAAAGACCTGGTGCAGGAAACCCCGCCGAAGGGGGGCAGGGGGGAGTAAAGAAGCCCCCGAACTCCCCTTGGAGGCGGGTGAAGGCGTGTGGTTAGAAAAGAGACCGAGGGGCTGCGGGACGCTTGGGGGATCTGGAAAGGGAGGAAAATGCGCCCGGCGAGCCTCTTCCAGGCGGCCAAAGCGGCGGCGACCATCTGCGTCCGCGGGTCCTTGCAACGCCAGCTCCCGCACTCCCGGCTCCTCGGTTCTTGCCGCGTCCCGCGGGCGCCTCGCCGCGTTGGACCAGGAGTCCCGGGGACATCAACCCGGCCCGCCGCCGCCGGCCCCCCGCGGAGCCCGCAGTCGCCTCCGCTCCGGGCCGCCGTCTCGGCCGCCCGGACCCTGGACGGCAACTCGCGGGTGGCCGCTGCGGGTGACCCCAGCCCCCGGCCCCAACCGCCGCGGCCGGACCGAGCGCCGCCGCCCCACACTCACCGCGGCGCTTCATCCCGCGTCCCAGACGCGGACGCCCGCCCGACACTCAAGGCCGCCGCCGACGACGACGACGGCTGGAGCTCGCCGCCCCCATCCCCCACAGCCCGCGGACGCCCGGCCGAGCCGCAGCCGCCGCCGCCCCTGCAGCCGCCGCCACGACCGCGCTGGTCCCCGCCGCCCCGCCCCCGGCCTCGCGCCTCCCGCCGGGCCGCGGCCCGCCCCCTGCGGCCCAGCCCATTGGCCCGCGCGCCCGGGGGGCGGGGCTCGGCGCCGGCAGCATGTGGGGGCGGCTGTGGGCTCCCGGCTCCGGCCGAGGGCTGTCAGCCGAGCCCCAGCCCGCAGGCTGTGCTGAGCGTGGCCGGAGGTGTTAGCCGCCCCACGCGGGTTTCGGCAGAACTGGCGGAGCGAACCTTAGGAATAAGTCACCTTTTGCACCTTCCAGTAGGAGGCAGGTCCTTGTTGTTTAGGTGGACATTTCTCAGGTGGACCCTTTGAATTCCTTGCATTCAGGAATTTGGTTTTCAACTTGTTTAGTTTGACCCCTTCCCGCACCCTAATTCTCCCTTTAGGAATAAAAATACATTTTGTGGAGTTCCTGTCATGCCTCAGTGGTTAACGAATCCGACCAGGAACCGTGAGGTTGCGGGTTCGATCCCTGGCCTCGCTCAGTGGGTTGAGGATCTGGCATTGCCGTGAACCGTGATGTATGTCGCAGATGTGGCTCGGATCTGGCATTGCTGTGGCTGTGGTGTAGGCCAGAGGCTACAGCTCTGATTAGACCCCTAGCCTGGGAACCTTCATATGACGCAAGTGCGGCCCTAGAAAAGGCAAAAAAAAAAAAAAGCACTTTGTCCGTAACTCTAAAACTGCCACTCTCTCACTCTCTTTCCTGTCTTTGATTGTCATTTTCAGAAAATTTAAAGTACTCAAAACAACTGTTATATACAGAAACTGGCTCGTGGGAGATGCTCAGTAAATACTAGTCGAATGCATGTTCCCCTAAGCTTGCTACTTGGTTCTTACCACTAAATGCTCCTGTGCTTAATAGGACTTAGCAACACTCTAGAAAAAGTGAACAACCAAAATTTAAGCATTGATCTAGATTTGGATCACACATCGTAATGAAAAATTGTAGCGTTTCATTGAATAGTATATAGTACTAACAACTGACGCTGCCAATATTACCCTTTCTGTCATCTATGCTGAGACATACCAGGCACTCTGTGAATATTAGCTGAATAAGTAGGTAAAATTATGGGAAAGGAATCTGGAAAAGTTCCTCAGTCTCCTCCTCCTCTTAAATCTCTTAGAAGTATTAGCTGAGAAAGAATGAACATCAAAAATCTGTTATCTGGGGGAGTTCCCGTCGTGGCTCAGTGGTTAACGAATCCGACTAAGAACCATGAGGTTGTGGGTTCGATCCCTGGCCTTGCTCAGTGGGTTAAGGATCCGGCGTTGCCATGAGCTGTGGTGTAGGTTTCAGGCGCAGCTCGGATCCCGCATTGCTGTGGCTGTGGCGTAGGCCGGCAGCTACAGCTCCTGTTAGACCCCTAGCCTGGGAACCTCCACATGCCGCATGCGGCCCTAGATAAAGGCAAAAAGACAAAAAAAAAAAATCTGTTATCTGGGACAGGTGGCTCATCTGTTTGGTAAAGAAAAGAAGGAATCCAAATCCTATAGCAGTGCCCCAGCACTTGTCCTTCTAAGCCAACTTGTTTTTTACCTATAAATGTTTCTTAAAGTGGCTCAGGGTCACATCATTGGAGGATGAAGAATTAGAGACAAACAAAAATGAGGCATAATTGGATGCTGGACTGATAATGAAGCATACATGACAAATGGTGTAGTATTGCTATTTTATAATTACAGCATTTATTAATAACATAACTAATATGTTGAAATTAGCTTCATTGTTTTTATGGTAGAATACGGCCGCTGTGCTGAAGCCTTCCTGTTCTTCTCTCTGAAAATCAGTCATCCTATTTAATATTAGATGGTACATAGAACCCTCTTCTTGTGGCACTTATGATTCTCGCGCAGTCTTCTGTTTTATACAAATACTAGTGTTTATTTATACTAATTAGATTCTGGAGGTCTACAGTGTTCCGTTACCTAAGTAAATCCAGGATGTACTTTTTATTCCTATAGGCCCAGGAATAGTAACTAGTGAAACTAAGTACAGTGGGCACAAAAACCACATGCCTAGAGCAAAGATGGTCCCAGATACCCTGTGCCCAGAAATAAAGAGGCTGATTATGAAGGTGGATGTTCCATGCAGGTGCTGGAGGTGGGCACCCAGCCCCGAAGCAGAGTACAGTGGACAGGTGCTCTCCCTGTCAGTCACGCTTCAAAGGCAGCCTGTTTAAGAGAGCACAACTTCACCCACCAGACCTACCCTATTTTTATTCATTCCACAAATATTTATTGAGTATCTCCATTGCGCCAGGCATTGTTTTGAGCACAGGGATTGTATTAATGAACTTTCAGTCTACTCTCAGACTCCCTTCAACCGTGGCTAAATGCCTGGGAGAGGGAAAGAGATTATGGAAGCGGGCAGGGTGGCCCAAAGGCTCCCAGCCACTGAGGCTGCCTTTGACCCTCACTGGAGCACTTAAAAAGAACCACAGAGAGCCCAACAGGCCACAATGAGTACAAAGGCTCCAGATTCCAAAGTGGACAAAACTCACCAAGCAGGTTATTAATCTTGATTCCATGATGGTTGTAATTGAGAAACAAGGAATCAATTCAGACCACATGCTGGAGATGAATGTGAAAGACATTGCAAACATCCAAGAATTCTGTGTTTTCATGAGAGGGAACTGAGTATGACTGGCTAGGAAAAAAATAAAGAAAAACTCAAGTGAGTCCATGGATATGATATCATGCTCATTTTCTGTCTAGATTAAGGGATTAAATTTCAAGACCCAATTTGTTTGTGTTATTTTAAGCTCTCTGTAAGACATTTGATAACACGAGCCTCTGTGTTTAAATCACTGTGTGCCATGACCCTACGTAATGTCCTAATATGCATAAGGAGACTCTCTAGACAATTAACGGTTAGTGCAGGATTATGCTTTTGACCTAAACAACCAAATTATTGATATAGTTGTGAATAAAGAGATGATAATGATGATAGTGATAATAAGTAGCTCTCCATGGTTTACTCTGTACTAGACACTGTCTTAATATTCTTTATATTTAATTAGACATTTAGTCCTCACAACAATCCTATGAGGTGCCATTAGCATCCCCATTTTACAAAGTAAAAACTGAAGCACAGAACCAAAGAAGTTGAGTAAAGGAGTTCCCGTTGTGGCGCAGCAGAAACAAATCCAGCTAGTATCTGTGAGGACGAGTGTTCAATCCCTGCCCTTGCTCAGTGAGTCAAGGATCCAGTGTTGTTGTGAGCTGTGGTGTAGGTCACAGACGAGGCTCAGATCTGGCGTTGCTGTGGCTATGGTATAGGCAGGCACTACAGCTCTGATTGGATCCCTAGCCTGGGACCCTCCAGATGCCACGGGTGCAGCCCTAAAAAGACAAATGACAAAAAGAAAAAAAAGGATGAATGTAAATTTGATCATTCTTTTCTTAGAAAAAACTAGTGGACCATCACTCCTCTTATTCTTCATCTGCCTCTGTAGTCTTTTTGCTGTTCCCGGAACCCCAAGGTCCCACTTGCCTCTGCTCTTCTTCTGCCTGGAATGGGCTTGCCTGCCCCATAATGTGACTCATCCTTTGCTCCCTTCCACTCCCCTCCAATGTTCTGTATCATTGACCTGTTCCCTGACCGCTTGGTGAGAAGGAGCGTTCCTGTCTTTGATGCTCCCCGTCTCCCTTACCCTGCTTTAAATTCCACAAAGTGCCACAGCACTTATCCTTGTACTGACTTGGTATAGTTATCGGCTTATTTGTATATTTTTCATTTCCTATAACTAGCATGCAAATGGAAGCACCACGATGAAAGTGACTCCACCCGATTTGTTCACTAGTGTAACCCCAGCCCCTGGAAAAGCACTTGGAATTAATCAATAAATAAAATAGTTTAAAGAAAATAACAGTACAGCCACAAAACTAGATTTATCTTTCAAAAAGATTAACATTTTGAAAGTTTTAGTCAAATGAGAGGGCCACATTGCTTTGTTTGACAAGGATTTTATATTAGCTGTGTGTAACCAACATACTAACACATGCCAAGTTTGACTACGTCACCCAGTCTTCACCTGAAAGAACCATAAATAACTCTAGAATCTTATTTCCTTCCTTCTTTAAAGAGGAGGAGTAAGCATTATCTGCTCTTGTTTTTCTCTCCTTTCTTCCACCAAATGCTGACTAGATAAGAAAACAAATACATCCACCCCTCACCTATGTATGCCACTCAGTGGGTCAGGCTGTGCTTTGGGACACATCATGTCACCCGACCCTCACAAAACCCTCAGGAGATGGCAAGATGAGACCTACTTCTCTCAAAAGAATATCGTAATTTTCAGAGCCAGAGGGCTGATAAAGCTGCTCTACTCCATTCTCCTTTATTTTATTAAAAAAAAAAAAAAACCCAAAAACAAAAAAGCCCAGCTCGGCTTTCCCAGAGATCGCATGGTAGGTCACTGGCCTAATTAGACTAGAACCAAGACCAGGGCTCTTCCTACATTAACTGATCAATTAAGGTTTTAAAATGTCCAAACGTCTGTGAAATTAGTTTGAAGCAGCTGCCTGAATCATTCTTGCTTAGTGTGTAAATATTTAAACTATATTAACATACTTAAATATAAAATTTGTTCTACAGATTTACTCCTATGATTTTGGAGATCTGACTAAGTTAGTAAAAAATAATAGCCCCACAAAAATGGGTGGCTTAGCATGGAACCAGTGAGGAGCTTGGTTTGTTCCTCAAGCAGAAAGTTGTCCAGAGGCAGTCTGGAGCCCGTTCAGGGAGAAGGCTGGCTGGCTTTTGGACGCGGTTGAGCCCAGTGGAAACACTGCTAATCTTTTCTTTATCTACACACTGAACAAATATTGCTGAACCCTGAGAAACAATGCAAGCACTAGGGACTTTAATGAGTGTTTATCTTTCTAACTTCATATTTATATAGGGGTAGCTGCCTGTGGCACACTTGCCAAAGAATTGAGAAGGAACTGCCTGTAAAAGTTGAAAAATATTTAGTTATACAAACCTGTTTCAAGCAACGTCTCCTTTTAAGTTCATTCAAGAGGACATTACATTCTTCTTACAATCAGAAGAGCTGTTATTACCCAATCATTTATAGACCTGGATTTAAATGATTTTATTTTGAAACTGTCTCGATAGCCACTGATGTAGGACGTAAATTAGAAGAAATAAAACACAGGAAAAAATAGTACTCTATGACTTAATGATCCTATAACATTTGCATTTCAAAATGTCTGGTGGACTTTTATGTGAAAGACCTTGAAAAAGAGTGAATGATTATCATTGATGGATTGACATCCTTTGCCACTGACAGATTTGACATACTTACCATGCTTGACCACAGATTTAGTTTAGGATGTTCATTGGTTTAATTAAATTTTCCTGGGAGCTACATAGTCTTAGACTGTAATAGGTCACAAGCATGACATATATCCCACTAGCCAAAAAACTGATGAAATACCTGTTATGTAACATCACTGAAACCATCCGCTTAGTACATGCAGGGTGGAGAACAAGTGGAATGGCAAACAGGTGTTTGCCACTCACAATTCTGGAAGCTCAAAGTCTGAGATCATGGTTAGTTTGCCAGTGGAATGGCAAAGTTGGTAGCCTTGCTTAGCAGTTAGCCTGAGCTGGGCTGCAAGGTGAAACGCACCTTAGAATTCTCCTGTGAATAGATAAAGACAGTCCTTCTAGTGTCTTCCTTCTGGGTAATAACTAAGGACCAAGAAAAACAGTTCATTCTGGAAAAGTTATTGAAAGACAAAATAAGCTTACAAGAAACCAAATCTGAGGAAATGAGTGGACTAGTAGACAAGAAGTCTTGATATAAACCTTGGAGTTACTTAGGGACTGAAAAATTAGAAAAATAGCACACGCGTCAAGGGACAGTGGATTTTAGGAGGACTGGTGTTTCCACAGAGACATGTTTCACAGAGAATATCAACAAGTCAGTGAAGCAGAGCTGCCAGTGGCCATGTTGTATTTGTGAAGCAGTGTTTGAAGTGCAATGAAAATGGAAGGGGCTTCTCATAGTTTTACAGGTAAATAGGTGGCCAGTAGTGGGGTGGGGCAGGACTGTGGGGAGGAAGAAAAGGTAAAAGAGATAGAGATTGCTGGGAAATTTCCTTGAGAACAGAGCAGATCACTGACTTAAAGTGTCGTGGGCTGAATTTTGTGCCCTCAAAATTTATATGTTGAAGTCCCAACCTCCAGTACCTCAGAATGTGATTGTATTTGGAGAGAGGGTCTTTCGAGAGGTATTTAAGTTAAAATGCGGCCGTTAGTATAGGCTCTAATCTAATATGACCTGAATCCTTATAAGAAGAGGGTTTTTAGGACACAGACACATGCAGACCATGTGAAGACAGGGAGACCAGGTCTAGACCATGCAAAGACACAGAAAAGACAGCCATCTACACAATGCCTAAGAAGAAACTAACCATGACCTCAGACTTTGAGCTTCCAGAATTGTGAGAAAATACATTTTTATTAAGCCCCCCAGTCTGTAGTACTTTGTGATGGCAGCCATAACAAACTAGCCCACAAAACAGCACCATTCAAGACCTAGGAATCAAATAATAATGGGTTCATTATTATTAGAACTTTAATGGGTTCTAGTGGGACCCAAGACCAGTGCCTTCCCCTTCCCCATAGAAATATTAAGTCCCAATCTGTCTGAAAGTTGCCATTATCCAACTCTTTAAGTGGGCCATTTCTTCTTCATGACACTCACGAGTCACAGTGAGTCAGTGTCAGTCCTGCTCTGGGGTGTAGGCCAGGCTGCAGCATCACATTCATTGTAACATTATCATTAAAATCAGAAGGCAGGATGTTTACAAGCCTGGTGTTCTGTGAGTGTTTTCATTGGGAGGAGGCCCACTGGATTCTGCCCAGAGCGGAAGGGGTGCCCTGGCCTCTTCATTTGCATCCAGTAGAGAAAGACTTGAGAGTGGCAATATTAAGGATACTACTTCTTAAAACAGAAAGTCAGTCTAGTTGCGGCGGGTATTAATGGATAGCTAATAACAGTAATTCCATCCCAGTGCTTGGTTCTCCATAAGAGCTTGATGAGCATTCATTTACTTTTCTATTATTTTTGCTTCTTTAGCATTTCAGAGTACACAGAGCAACATTATCTCAATTTATGTTCAAAAGTGTCTGTGAAAAATGAATTGTTGTCATCATTCTTATTCAGATTTCTGGTAAGAAAACTGTATCTTAATGAGAGTAAGCTATTTACCCAAAATTCAACAGAGATTGAACTCAAGCGAGGTCACCTGTCTCCTAAAATAGGACTCTTTCCAATACACGCACCAGCTCTAAATAGTCCCATTCCACACTCATTTTCAAACAATCCACTTTGATCAACAAGTGACATTTTCTGTATTCATCAAGTATTCCAGGTAATAAGACACTTCAGTATTCATTAAAAAAATTTTGTTTCTTTATTAAAGTCTAGTTAATTTACAGTGTTGTACCAGTTTCTGCTGCACAGCAAAGTGACCCAGTCATATTCTTTTTCTCATATTATCTTTTGTCCTGGTCTATCCCAAGAGACTGGATATAGCTCCCCATGCTACACAATAGGATCTCATAGCTTATCCATTCTAAATGTAATAGTTTGCATCTCCTACACCCAAACTCCTCGTCCATCCCACTCTCTCACCCTCCACCTTGGCAACCACAAGTCTGTTCTCTATGGCCATGAGTCTATTTCTGTAAAACACTTTAATATTTACTATACAGGGTATACCTATCCTACAAATGCTGTATGAATAAGCATTTTGCAAATGCAAATGGGCAGAAGAGGTACCTGTCCTCAAAATCTTCTCAGTAAGTTACTTCTTTCCCTACTGGCCTTGGTTCAGAATTCCTAAAGAATGAGTGTTTTGAAAAAAAAGAATATTTAGAAGATACAATTCCTTACATAAAGAAAGAGTGCCAACTACTAATATCCAGGATAGTAGATTAGGATCCAGTATTCATCTTTAGTTATTCTGTAATGTACTTGTTTTATAATACATATGTTTTATTGGGGGTGTGTATATGTGCGTGAGGTGGGGAGGCAACAGCATTGTTTCTGTAGGAATGTGCCTTTTGATTCTTTATGCTGGACTTACCACAAGCAAACTTTACAATACAATCTATTTGTTGGATGGGAATCCCTTGAAAATTAAGAATCTTCAGAGAATTTGTTTCATATTCCTCTCAAACCAATCCTTGTATGATTCAGAAGGCATTTCAAGAATCTTGCAATGTCTACAGATAATTATTGTGACACATGTGACATAGCCCAATGATAAATGCTCTACAGATGCAGAGAAGGACTAATTAACAAGATACCTGATGATGATAAAGTGTTAATGACATTACATAGGTATCGCTATGCTATTGGAAATTTTATCAGAATCCATGATAGCAACTGAATGAAGTCCAGCATATGCAGTGATTGATGACTCACTCACCCCACACTCTTTCCCTCTTAGAGAAGGAAGTGGTAGAAGCCCAGGTCAGAGGTGTATGATTCTTATGATAGAGGACTAATTATTAGGTGTAATATACAAAGGTGTTAAAAGAGAAGTTGAAATCTCAAAACCCTAGAGGTAGGGGCAAACTGAGTCAGACCCTGTGCGGGAAGCATTTATTCTTACTTAGCACAGATCACTGAGGTCATGGGTAACCAACTGCATATGGGTAGGGTAACCAACTGCATATGCTGACTTGCCTCAGGTAGATTCAGTTAATGCCTGTTGTTCAGGCGTAATTATTAATAGAGCCTCTTCTCACTCAAAAGTATGCCCATGTGTACAATACTATATATGAGCACTCTAGCCATAGGAAAATTTAGGTATCATAGTGCTGGTCTTTTGATTTTTTCAAGCCAGAAATTTGGGTTTTAAAGGACATCTTTGGGGTTTTTTTTTTAATGTAGCCAGCGAATTCCAAACTTTTAAAAATTTTTTCAAGGCCAAGAAAAATTCATAGGGAGCAGGATCTGGTCTACGGGCTGATAGTTTTCAACCTATCTAAGTCAAACCTTCCAGCCGATATCAGAGTGCTCTTTGATTTGTCTTTTTGGAGAATTTTCCTCTCTTGTAGCTGGTGACAGAAGGTCTAAGGGTTCCTCTCACGTAAGAGGGCCTTCTTGCTCTAGGAAGTTCCAGTAGAAATGAGTGTGGGGCAGGAGATATGATCTGAGCTCCTTAAACCAGTTGTTCTAGCCCTTAGCAATGATTAGAGCTAGGGCTCGCTTCCCATGTACTGCATGCATTACCTAGATTATCTGATTTACTCCCTACAACAGCTCTGTGAGGAAGATATTTCTATCTCATGGTTCTGATGAGGAAACTGAGACTTAATTGACTAATTAGTTTGAGCAAGATCACCCAGCTAGTCAGTGGCAAAACCAGGGTCTGAAATTATGGCATACCTGTCTCCAAAGCCCCTGCCTTTATCCTGTATCCGCTGCTTCCCAAGGTGGAGAGATCAGCTTTCCCTTCCCATTTTTCACTTGCCTAAATGCTTTTTGATCTCTTGTCACTATGTAAAATCATAGTCTTGACCCTGGGTCTGCAAGAAGACATTTTCTTGCCTTTATTTGGGACTTTAGGCCAGAGGTCCAGTGGTTCAGCCTAAATCTTTAGGAGTAGGGGACCCCATGGGAATGTAGAGCCAAAGTCCCATGTAGTCATAAGTAGTGTTCATTTACCAGGTGTCCTGTCTACTCAGATCCTTTGAAAAGCTATAGTGATGCTAGGTAGCTGGCCAAAGATTAAAGGTTTCATAACCCCAGACATCTCTATAACCCATATCCATTCTAGAGATACAGGTAACAAATAGAGACCTCATCTAATGGGAATGAAGAAAAGCATAGGATTTCCTTTCCGTTATTAACTTGACCAAAGGTTGGGGGATCTTTAACATGTTGTACTGGGTTGAATAATGTCCCTCCCCTTCCCCCCAGCAAATTCATTTCTGCCTGGAACTTCAGAATGTGACCGTATTTGGAAATAAGGTCTTTGCAGGTGTAAATAGTTTAGATGAGGTCATACTAAATAGTTTGGATGAGGACCTAGTCTGATGATTGGAATCCTCATAAGGAAAGAAAGAAACATGGAAACCTACACAGAGGGGAGGTGGCCACATAAAGATAAGTAGAAATTAGAGCAATGCAGCTGTAAGCCAAGGAACAGAAGGGACTTCAGGCAATCATCAGAAACTGGAGGAGGCCAAAAAGGATTATTCTCTAGAGATTTCGGAGGAAGCATGGTCCCACCAATGCCTTGATTTTAGACTTTTGCCTCTAGAACTGTGAGAGAATAAATTTCTATTGTTTTAAACTATCCAAGTTTGTAGTAATTTGTTATAGCAGCCACAAGAAACTAATACATTCACATAAAGAAAAAAATTTGAATACTGTAATGCCCTTTGAGGATGCAACAAAGGAATCTGTGTTGAATATTTAAATTCCGAGTTCACAAGTCAAAAGTTCAAGAGGTATTTCCTAACCCACTATTAGTTAAGAACAAACACTTCAGGGAGGAAAAGTTGCCTCCCTATGTAACGCAAAAGCATCTGTGGAATTTCTACAGAGGCATCCAGTATGCTGATTCAATAGAGCTCAATTCTGAGCTAATCCTGACCAAGACTGGTTATGAGGGGGGATCCCTCCACCAATCTGCCACCATTAGTCATACTGTCCTAAGCTGGAAATCTGATATGGCTGGAGGCACTGGAGGGTGCATTAGGTCTTTTCCCGTTCTCTGCCACATGTACCCTGTTTTTCTGATTGGTGTCTGACTCTGTTTCTCTTCTGAAACTCTGACATCATCAGCTTCTAATTCTCTAAGGGCAAATCCCTGGCTTACTCTCACCTCTGGCTGGGGACTGCCTCAGATTGAGTGGACTCTCTGCATTGGATGGAAATCTCTTATACTCTCAATTCGTGAAATACCCATTGCCCTTTCTGAGGAAAGCTAGTCATAGCTCCTGCATCCTCACCTCGGCCAGTTCAACCAAATTTGGATGTCTCATCCAAGGCCAGCCCATCCAGAGGCCTATCGGTGTCCTGTGAAGCAGTCTGGCAAGTGAGCGCTATTCAATGATGAAAGAGACACGCATCAGCACCAAGGAGACCTTCTATGTTGGAGAGTTTAAATCGGAGGCTTTTGGAGAGCCCCTGCTGTTGGTAGAATGGGCAGAAGTTAAAAAGACACACACACAAAAAAACAGACGCATTAAGCAGAAACCGTGAGGTGGCAGATGCCATTAGTGAGCAGAAGCCAAGAGACCAAAAGAAGAAAACAAGTTGGAAGTCAGTGGCAGAAACAGTAAAAGCAAAGACTTCTACTTCATCATTGTAAAAACTGCAGAGCATTGGCGTCAGGCGGATGGGGTGCCCGGCGACCCCCAGGGTACCCTGGGCTGCACTGTAATCTAAAGCGGCTTCTAGTTCTTGTACGAGTCTGGCCTCTGAAGCACAGCTGTGCAGCTGTTGAGAGTGTTCCCTGACTTTCTTCCATCCTACATCACTGCAACACTATCTTCTTACCCCTGCCCCGCCACTAACTGAGGTAAATGGGTCTCTAATCTTGAAACGGGGGAAAAAACGGGCCATGAAACCCCCAACTGCCGCTGCCCAGCTCCATCAGGTTAGAATTCTTGATGCCAGCCCAGTGATCCTGAATGTCCAGTCCCGTGTTAGACGCGGATGCTTGGACTGCGTATTATTCCAGCTTAGCTAGTCCTGACCCCCAGCTCTGCTGCTTCTCCTTTCCCAATTCTCTTGCTGCAAAACTCTGACAGGCCTTATAAATCAAGGCACATGAGTTATGATAGCACCGGTCCCAATTAATAATGAAGTAATAAACCCTTGTGTGTGTTTCAACAAGGTTGGGTCTCATTCGGCTTTACAGTGTCAGGCATCTGGGTCAAGCAGAACTCCATCTCCACAGACTTTAAAACTGTGGTAAATGGAAGGTGAAGATTTGTGGGACTGTGTGTCTGGTTTATCTGCAATCAAAAACAAGAGTGCTCTAAAGATCTAACATCTATGTCAGAGGACTTGGACACGTGTAATCTTGGGGTACAATTATGAAGTGTCATGTAGGGGAGGCAGAGCCCTCAATGTAGTGAATTTCACCCCATCCCCTGACTCCCCTTGGGTGTCATACAATATGTTTGTGTTTTCTATTTATAATAATATAAGCTCATTTTAGAAAATTGGTGAGAATTTTTAAATCTATAATATCATGACTCAAGATAGTGATTCTGAATGCCTTAGTATCTCTTCTTTCAGTCTTTTTTCTGTGTCAGTATATTTCAATATTTTCACAAAATTGCAATTATTCTATATGTATGCCACTTTATACTTCTGTTTGCTTGTTTTGTTTGGTTTTGCTTCTTTCCATTTAGCTTTTTACAATGTAAGCATTTTCTCATGCCTTTTAGGATTCTTCAAAAGCATGATTTAGTGTGGCCTCTTAATAGTTCATTTCCCAGAAGTTTTTTACTTTTGCCAGGTTAGCTCTCTACCTTTGAATGTTTGTGCTGCTTCCAGTTTTCCTGGCTTATAAATAACACAACAGTGAGCATGCTTGTACATAAAGCCAAGTCCACATCAATCCTTGTTTCCTTAGATTAGATCCCTAGAAGTGGAGTTTTTGGTCAAAGGATGGGCATATTTTTATGGATCTTTCTACATGTTGCCAAACTGGTCTCCAGAAAGAACGTACCTATTCATAATCTTAGCAGTAGCACATCAGAATTACCATCTCCCCACAGCAGCCCTTGATTTCTTTCTCCCATATGTTAGCTTTAGTCCCGTTGAGCTTTGGAGTTCTTACTGGCCCCTCTCTGAGTCATTCTTTGGCAGGTCTATACTAACCCTAATCTCATCTCCACTGTTTATAATTGGTACCCGGACATCCAAAGCTACTCCTTTATCTCAAGATTGAGAGGCCTTATTTGGGAAGAACATCAACAGGCCTTGCTATGCTAATCAGTGGAGGTCTGGAATGGTCCTTGGTTTACCAGAAACATGAGACCCAGGGGCTTCAGGGTCTTTGAGCAATGGTTCCCCCTGAATGCTCTTGCCTGCTGCTGTGTGGCTCGCTTCCTCTTGCTTCACTTGGGTTTTAGGTTCACTCAGGGAGTCCTGCCCTACGCCCCACCATCAGGGTGATACCTGCTTCCTCTGCATCACCCTGGCCTGCCCTGTTTCCTGGGGCTGGGCCACTCTCATACTTCTCCAGCTCCTGTTGGGTGGACGTCCCTAGAAGATTAGCTTTACATCTCACAGTCCTTCCTCCCGCCAGGCCTCCATCCCAGCCCCACTCCCAGTCTCAGCCAGAGGCCACTGAGGCCACTCCCGCAAACAGCTCCTCTGTGTTAGTTGTCCCTTTGACTTTGCCAGCTATGAAATGGGGCAGTATTTTCTACACCTTCTTGGTCTCTTATCGCCAGCTTCTCCTCTGGGTTGTCCCCTCTGCCCTAGGTTTGCCCCTGACTCTGGCAAGTTCCTCTCACTTTGGCTCTGGGCTTCTTCTCTATTTCTAACATGCCCTGGCCCTTGCACTGCTAGTCCAGTGAGAAACTGACACTTTGAGGCCCTGCTTCAGGATATTAAGAGGGTGTACTAAGTGTGTATTGAAGGGCTGTGGCAGTGGGCCAGTTTCACCTTAATAAACCCTATTTCACCCCCCAGACTTATCCCCTCCCCGCTCAACTTGCATTTGGTCCTTCCTGCCTCCCATGTGTCTAAGGTCCGTCTCTGGCATCAGCATCTCGGCTGAGCTTCCCTCTGGCCCCTGGACCACCATATGGTATCCTGGTCCCCTGCGTGGCTCTCTCCTCCTGCCTTGGCATTGCTGTGATCTGTATCTACACGCTACCCTGGCAGGCCTGACCTGGTATCCTTGAGGGCCCTACCTCCCCCCTGCTCTGGCCCTGCTCAGAAGCTGTGTGGACAGGACATTTTAACCTCTCCACGTTCAGTTTTCTCCTGAGAAGCTAAGGCCTAATATTTGAACGTGGGCAGCTCAGGCCCAGAGCATCCCTTTCCAGCAAACTCTTTCCAGGGATGTGCCTTGGGACGGAATGGAGAAAACAGGGGCAGCCACTCAGATCTGAAGTAATATAAGAAACAAACCGTCACTGGTTGCTTAAACTGCCCCAGTCACCCCGTACGGGATATTCTCACCCAAGTCCGCAGCATTGGTTACTGGGAGCCACCGCAGAGCTTCCCCGACACCCTTGGGACCTGCTCTCCTTGCTCCCGCTGCCTGCTCCGCGAGTCCCGGGACTTCTTCCTTAGACCTGCTGGGGACTGTCTGAATCCCCTGCTTCGAGGGTGGCCGCCGTGCTGTGTGCAGCAGAGCCCGGGCCGTTTCACCGGAGTAACGGGATGAGGGTGAGGGGTGTCTTGGTTCCTGAAGCCAAAGTCCCAGTCCAGGGGGAGAATGCGGTCCTCTCCACCCAGCCCGCGGCGTCACAGACTCAGCACCGGGCCAGGGACGCGGATGCGGGGAGATGAGGGGGAACCGCTGGTCCTGTCTCCGGCCTGTTTTCTGAGCGGCAGTCAGGCCCACGGTGGTCTTTCTGCTCACGCTGCTTTTGATTAAAGGAAGCTGAAACCTAGTCAGAGTTCAGGCAAATGGACTGAAAGGAGGGGCTGGCCCTTCTAAGGCAAACGAGACGGCAAGTGGGGTGACAGGCAAAACGACTGGCATGTCCAGGGCAGCAAGTCAGCCAGGCTCAAATGCCAGGGGCCGAACGGACCCCAGTGGCTGTCACCCCCTCCTTCTGCAGCGCGCTTGTTCCCGGGCTCTCCCCTGTCTACGCAGAGCCCGGAAACCACTCTCAACCAAGTCCACATTCTCTCACCTCAAACCTACATCCAGCAATTATCAGAGCTTCCAAGAGGATTCTGAGTCCCTCTCCCTTTTCTGGCAGAGAGAAGCTAACTTTCCCTGAACACTGTGCTGCTGTGCCCACCAAGAGCTAACCGTGTCTCCTCGCCTCTCTTCTCTTTTCCCCTCAGCTCGCCTCTCCTCCCTCCTTCACAGATGGAGCCCCTCAGGGATGTGGCCTTTGCTTCTTTTCATCAGCATCATGGTGGGATTCTGGGTGCAGAAGCCAGAGATAGGCTGGAGGAACCAACTCGTTCCCAGAGCATAACTCTGGTTCTGAAAAGGACTCTTCGGAACCCGTGCAGTACCCGTTAGCCAGAACTTACTCGATCCATGATAACTTATCTCTCAGCATTCCTAGCCTCTCCTGCCCCAGAATTTCCCATTCGAGCTTTTTGAATCTAACTTTCTGGTTCCAGAGACATATTTACAAATAAATTATTTGTGACAACCAATCATCAACTCTTGGAGGAAGTACTCCCAGGGGCATTCTTCACGCTTTACAGCAGTGAGCATCAAACGCATGAGGAAACCACGACTCCCAGAGGGGACGTGACCTGCCCCAGGTCACATGAGTTAATGGCAGAACCAGGACAAGAACTCAGACCTTCTGTCTTCAGTCCAGGAATCTGTCCATTACCCTGTTGTGCCTTCCTCGGAGCCTTGCTCATCTTCGGCTTTGGCAACACATTTTTTTGAGTTGAAATTACTTTCATAGCTTAGAAATAGGCCAGTTGCCTGTTTAGTATTTTCTTTCTGGCTTTCTGCAGTGGAGCCTTAAAATAATACAGGCTGCTAAAGTATGGAACTGGGGCATCATGGGACTATCTTAGATCCTGAACAGGTGTGTTAATAATCCCAGATCTGGAAAGTATGCGTTGCTGTGTTCTCGCTTAAAATGCAGTTCTGTGGCTTTGCTTCCCAAAGGCTATGGTGTCACAGTGCTTGAATGTGGATTTTGGCTAGAAATATTTTTGAGGAACACTTTCTTCAATTTGGGGATCAGGTAAAAGTACAACGTGGCTATCAAATCCTATGTACGTTTCTGCTCTGTCACCTTTACATTTTGTCTCCCACCATAAATATAGTCAGTCTGCTGTTATCAACTTACAGTTACATAGCAAAGTGTACTGAAGAGGCATAAAGAGTGAGATGCTGGGTTCTGATGCGAAACAAATCTGGGATCCTGTCCTAACCTGGCCCCTTGCCAGCTGTGTGACCTTAGATCAATTACATAACCTCTCTAGGATCTGATTTTCTCATTTATAAAATGAGTATTATTTGAAATAATTATAAAAATAATCCATGAAAAGGGCTTGGCCCTAGGTGTGGCCGATAGCAAATGCCCCTCAAATAATGATTTATTATTGTTACATTTCTTTGAACTCCCTCCGTTTCACTACAATAAGAGCCCTCAAGCTGCTAGATGAAATAACTGCATTCCTTTGGCATATTGGCAGTGGTGATCATTACTCTGTTACCTGTCCCTCTTTTTCTAGCTCTCTTAATTATTTTTATACTGTATAAGCTTCATTAAACATAGGCTTCTTGAGGAGTTTCCTTGAGGTTCAGTGGATTAAGGATCTGGCATTGTCACTGCTGTGGCTCTGGTGACAGCTGTGGTACAGTTTCAGGCCATGGCCTGGGAACTTCTGCATGCTGGGTGCAGCCAAAAAAAGTAAAAATAAGCAAAAAATAAAAATTAACAGGATTTTGAAGTTCCTGTTGTTGTTCAGTGGATAATGAACCTTATTGGCATCCATGAGGATGCAGGTTCGATCCCTGGCCTTGCTCAGCGGGTTAAGGATCTGGTGTTCCCATGAGCTGTGGTGTAGGTCGCAGCTGCCACTTAGATCCCATGTTGCTCTGGCTGTGGTGGAGGCCAGTGGTTACAGCTCCAATTCAACCCCTAGCCCGGGAACCTCCATATGCCGTGGGTATAGCCCTGAAAATACCAAAAAACAAAAAACAAAAAAATTAACAGGCTTCTTTGACAAATAGAAAAGAATGGTAAACTTCACTAATTATAGTTCTGTTTAATGCTTTGATTTTTTTTTTAAGTTAATTATGTCTGTCAATTCAGATATTCAGTTTGAATATAACCATTGAAACTCTTAGTTTAATTAAAATATTTGTATTAAATGACAATATCTATAAGCAATATTTGATATGTAATGTTGAAGATATCCACTTTACTAATTCCCTCCACTTCTTTAAGGCTATGGTCAAGTGTCGCCTTATTAATGGGGCTTACACTGATTATCCCATTTAATCCTGCAAGCTTTCGCCTTCCCTCACTCCTGCCATCGCACCACCAACACACACACACTGGCACCGCAGAGCCACCTTACCTTTCCAATTTTGTTTTCCATAGCAATTATCAGCATCTAACATACCATGTAATTTTACTATGTCCATTGTATGTTTTCACATAGACAAGGGTCTCTATTTTTTTTCCTCTCTCTCTTCTCTCATTAATATAGTCCAAGTGCCTAGAAGAGTGCCTGGGATGTAATAGGTGTTCAGTAAATATAGTAAATATCAGTTGACTGTTAAATAAATATGCTAGCATATTTAATTAAAGTAGGTCCACTTAAATGGCCAAATGATTTATCTTCTGTAGTAAAAATATAGACAAATCCCTGAGCCATTAACTTCTCCTTGTCTTTTCATATTTTCCTGCTCAACCAAACTAGACTTTATTAATATATGAATTTATGCATGTATATATATATATACACACACATATGCATGTGTAATACACATATAAATGTCCATATATACACATATATAAAAAGATAACTTTTGTTTCCATAATTTTAAGTCTGTCAACAGAGTAGTATTATTTATTTTTTTTTCTATTTTGAGGCAATGTTTATTTCTAAAGACTGAGATATTTCTTCACATATCCCACAGAGCAATGAATGCCCCAGGGTGAAAGTCCAGAAAAAGTTCCTTTTCAAAACTCCCAGAGTTGAGTCCAGTTTGGGCCCAGATCCAGCTAGACAACTGGATCATGTTTGCCATGCTGGTGCTTGAATGTGGAGTACCCTTTTAGAGGGGAGCTCAGAAGGAAGCCGTTTTTATCTGAAATAAGTTTGTTTCTTTCTGCACAGCCCTGGCTGACTGACTCAAATCATTTATTCACAAACATCCTTTTAATTAACTTATTTATTTCCCGCTCTTTGTCAGGCATTGTACCAGGTCCTGGTTATACATGATGTTACATATGATAAAGGACAGAGTCAATTCCTTTAAGAAATGTCACTTAGGAGAAATAACACAGAAGTTAAAATTGCAGTGGTACTCCAGAGTAAGTGCCTCTTTACAGCTGACAACCGAAACGAACATAAGAAGAGAGGACAAACTTCCAGACCACTACCAAGTTCACCTTTAGACAACCAGATTTTTAAAACTAGATCAGCCCTTTTGTCTGCTCTGAAACAGCAATTGTTTATGGCCAGGAATAGAGAAAGCAAAGATTATTCTTATTATTCTTACCACTACTAGTATGGTTATATTTTTAATAATAATGATGATCATGAGGAAAAGGGAGTTTACAGAACAAGGAATACAATCTTACTTATAAATAAAACAATGCAGGAGTTCCCATTGTGGCTCAGCGAGTTAAGAACCTGACTAGTAGCCATGAAGATGTGGGTTCAACCCTGACCTCACTCAGTGGATTAAGAATCTGGCATTGCCGTGAGCTGTGGTGCAGTTTGCAGACATGGCTTGGATCTGGCATTTTTGTGGCTGTGGTGTAGGCTGGCAGCTGCAGCTTCAATTCGACCCCTAGTCTTGGAACTTCCATAAGCTGCAGGTACGGCCCTAAAAAGACAACAAAAAACCAAACAATGAAAATTAAAGTTATAATGCAATAATTTTCATTATTTAATTATAATGCAATAATTTTCAATTATTGAACACCTATTATGTGATAGCACTGTTGAAGGTGCCAAAGATACAGCAGAGAGTAAGCCTGCGAAGTCATGGCTTTCAAAGCTTATATTCTTTTTGGAATAAACAACAAGAGATACAGCAGAGACATAAAATAAACAAATGAATAAATAATAAGTAGGTGCTTGTAATTATAGTCCCAGCTGAAACCCAGTTTACAGTGGGTCCATTGGCCCCACAGATGCATACAAAGGGAGTCATTTCTTTTGTCCTCAAGTGTATAATTGCAGTCAACAAACATAGAAGTTGGAGGTAGAGAAAGTCAAGAAGATGAATGGCAATGTTACAGTTTTGCTCCAGGGCTTCCTTAACTCTCCTGCTTATCATAACATAGTCTGAAAAAGAGAGCTGGGCTTCCCTCAGAACATAATTACCTTGATAACATCATTCTGATCAGGTTAAAAAAAGCAAGAGGTGGTTATCATGCCGGAGACCTTGGTAAGATAACGTGCACTCCAGAGGATTGGAAACAAACTCTATGAAGATTCAGGGATCTGCCACGTCAATAAAGTTTTCAGGGTCCAGTGGTGAAGAATGTGCTGGACTGTGACTCCAAAGTAACTTACATTCTCTGCAACTTACATTCTCTGCTACAAGGAAGGAAGGAAGCACTGTGCCTGATAAGGCTCTTGGTTTCTGGAAGCAACATATTCTACACCAGGGAATATGGTGCCAGGACATACACCAGTGTCACAGAAGACTGCCGACTTTGAATGGAGCAGAGAAGAGCTTTGCGGCAAGCCCGATGAAAGCAACTGGGCTGCTTTGGACCATAAGCTCCAACATTCATATGGTGGTCAAATTGTTAGCAGTGGGAAATGGAGTTTATGGTATGTCCTGGTGGGAGAAGCACCGTGAGAGCCGCTGGAGGTCTGGAGATGGTCATGCCATCTGCAACTTCAGCATTATGCACCTTTTGAAAAACAGTTCCTGATGTGTCACTGAGGCCTGTCAGACATAGAATTGCCAGCTGGCCCTGGGACACCAAGTATCAGAACTACCCTTGATTTGGGTTGTTTTGGACCCACCAAGTCATAAAGTCAGATCCAGCAGTTCATTAAAGAAGGAGCTGGTACGTCCAGGACTGAGGCCATGCAGTACCAGAGGGTACAAGTAAGCTTCGTGGGCGGGTAGTCCCGAGCCCAGTGTCACCACCAGTTATACCAGCATCTCCTCCTCAACCCGCACCTACCTCTGCGCTAAGAGGGTCCCTGTGTGACTGGTTTCAACAAAGGGGAAAAGCTCAAGTTTGAATTATGCATGGGTTGGCTTTGCTCATGGGAACAAGCCAAAAACGTGCAGCAGCTACGTTGCAGCCACCTTCAGGGACGGGCTTGGAAGAGAATGAAGAAAGAAAATAGGCAGAGCTGGAAGCAGCACCGCTGCACATCTGCTTTGTGAGAAAGAAGAAGTGGCCCAAGATAAGAATGTATGTTTTTTATCTTTTGCCGCATTACGAGTGACCTTGAGACTTAGCCACTTAAAACACAGATCTCACGGTTTCTGTGGGTTAGAAATCGGGTGTGGCTTGGCTGGATCCTCTGGCTTAGGGTCTCTCACAAGGCTGCAATGGATATTCAAGCTGGGCTGGAGTCTCTCCCGGCATGACAAGAGAGATCTGCAACCAGACTCACTCACGTGACTATTCACAGACTGCGGTTTCTCACAGGACATTAGATGGAGGGCTTCAGGTCCTGGTCGCCTGTGGGCCAGAAAGAAGATTCCCTCCATTCCTTGCCACATGGGCCTCTCTGCAGGATGACTGGCTGGCTTCCATGAGAATGAGCGAGTAAGCATAAGACAAGGCAAGAAGGATGGAAGTCAGTGTTTGTGGAACTCGGAAATGATATCCCATTACTTTTGCTGTGTTCTCTCTGTTTAAAGTAAGTCGCAGGAGTTCCTGTTGTGGCTCAGTGGTTAACAAATCCGACTAGGAACCGTGAGGTTGCGGGTTCGATCCCTGGCCTTGCTCAGTGGGTTAAGGATCCGGCGTTGCCGAGAGCTGTGGTTGCAGACGTGGCTCGGATCCCGCGTTGCTGTGGAGAAGGCCGGCAGCTACAGCTCCTGTTAGACCCCTAGCCTGGGAACCTCCATATGCCGCGGGTTCGGCTCCACATAAAGGCAAAAAGACCAAAAAAAAAAAAAGTAAGTCGCAGATTCCTGCCCACACTCAAGGGAAGGGAATTACATAAGGGCTTAAATGCCATAGGCAGAAGGTATCAGGAGCCCTCCTAGAAACTGCTTTCCACAGTAGATTCCTGGGCAATGGCCAGTAACAACTGCCCAGCAGAGCAGTAGACTGACCTGCAGGGGTACAGCTGCAGTGCCAGTTTGATGAAAATACCCTACAGGATGGAGTGCCATCTCCAGGATGCAGCAGCTTTTAGAGACCTCTTTAGGAGACTGTACCCACTCTACAAAGAATGCAAGAGGTAGAAGCAGGCAGGTCTCACCATTATTTCCAGTGACTCATCCTGGTAATTCTGGGCTCTGCGGGATTAGAAGTTCTGGCCCTTAAAGGCAGGGCCCTCTTGCCAGGGAACAGAGCAAGGAGTCCCATTGAATTGCAGGGTACAGCTCCCTCCTGGACACTTTGGAACCCTTGTATCTGGAGACCAGCAGACAAACATTAAAATCAGGACAAATTGACCCTGATCAGCAAGAGGAATAGGGCTGCTTTTACACAGTGGGAGCAGGCATGGACACAGGTAGAACTCAGGCATGGACACATGTAGAACTCAGGCATGGACACCTGTAGAACTCAGGCATGGATACATGCAGAACTCAGGCACGGACACATGCAGAGCTCGGGCATGGACACCCGTAGAACTCAGGCATGGACACCCGTAGAACTCAGGCACGGACACATGCAGAGCTCGGGCACGGACACACGTAGAACTCAGGCACGGACACATGTAGAACTCAGGCACGGACACACGTAGAACTCAGGCACGGACACGTGTAGAACTCAGGCACAGACACACGTAGAACTCAGGCATGGACACGTGTAGAACTCAGGCACGGACACGTGTAGAACTCAGGCATGGACACACGTAGAACTCAGGCATGGACACACGCAGAACTCAGAATACCCCCCTGGACACTTCTTGGCAATCTGTTACCCAGCTGTAACCGTGAACAGTCACCTATACCAACCCTGGTGCAGGAAGAATATGAATATCCCTCAGGGATAAGAGTTTGGACCCAGCCATCAGGAGAGGCAGGAATGCCTGCCACAGTGATGGCCAAGGCTGAGGGAGATGCCGAGTGGCCAGCAGCGGTGGCAGAGGCTGAGTGCCGGCTGTGGCTCTAAGGGATGGCAGTGTGGCCTGTCCCACTAACCTCCTCTTGGAAGTTTTTCCTCAGAGAGAGAGGACTGTGGGCACCACAGAGGAGCTGCTCTTGGACCTTGTGTGGAGAAGCAGATCTGTGAGGCCCGGGGGGCTGTGCCGACCAGGACGGGGGCTGCTCGCATCTCCCCGGCAGAGAACCGGAGGCAGGCAGTGCAGCCTCCAGCCACTGTGCCTTCGGACGCTCTCCAGTGTCCACACTGCTGCCACGGTCTCTCCAGCCGGTGACTGAGGTGAGGGAGTCCCGGAGCTGGGCTCTTTCTGTCCAGCACAGACTCCTCTGCAGAACAGTCTTAGCTCGGGAACTTTCCATTGGCCTGGCTGAGTCGTCTCAGATTTGTGTTGCCGCGGGACATTCCTTCTACCCGGTTCTCCTCCCTCTTTTCTCCTCCCTCGTGTTACGCCCACATCACGGTGTGAAGGCCCCTCCTGCCTCCTCCTTCTCTCTGCCCCTTACATCCTTCACGGACTTTGTCCCCAGTAGGCCTTGGGCATGTCAACCCCCTCTCAGTGACTGCTCCTTCTGTGTCTCACCACCACTGACACCAGGCCATCACCATAGCCCTTGGAGTTCAGGGCACCATTCCAAAATACATTTCTAAAATCCAGAGAGGTTTTAATCCAACCTGTGAGTATCCCAAATACAAAGCCGCACTGCAGTTCCGCTTTTAGAGCGTAGATTTGTGCATTAGCAAAGACTGGGACGTTCCTGTTGCTACGGGCAGTGAGACACAGTGCCCAGGCAGGTGGCTCCTCAGATGGCAGATGAGACCTGATGGGTCGGCAGGAGAGCGTGCACTGTCAGTTCCCGTAGGGCCGAGCCCTGGCCAACGCCACAACTGGAAATCCTGCCTGCTAAAGGGAAAACTGAAATTCCATTCAAGCTTTATGACCAGAAAGAGAAACTAATAAATAAAAGGTTAGATGAGTCAGAGCGCTGTCCTCCTTTGTATGAGCTATAGTCCACTCTGCAGGACATTTGTCTGCTTAAAGGACTTAAGCAATTGGTTTTTAACGAGAGGGGTCTAGAGGCTTTCCAGCAATGGGGTTACAGGTTAAATTAAAGATGCCTTTGGGGATTCTTGGCTTGGTCTTTTTTTTATCGTTCAGACCTTTCTTGCTGGAAAAAAAAATCTTTTACATACTTAGTACTCTACCCCCCGCCTCCACATTTTTTCAAGCAATTTGATAGAAGTTCTGTGGCTGTTTGCTTTTAGAGGCAGTTGAGTAATATGTCGGACAGATCCCAAATTAGGGGATAAATACACATAAAACTAAGCCCCACTTTGGTCTATTATGATTGAAAGTTACGCAAAACAAAACTCTCCTATCAAAATATGTTTATTAAACACCCAAAGAACCTGCCTAGGATTTTTTTTTTTAAAGAAGAATTTGTCAAAACAACAGCTAATGTTTACTGAACACCTACTATGTGCAAGTTTACAAGGATGATCCCATATATTCCAAACAAGAACCCTACAAGATAGAAGACCATTACTGTCCCCTGTCTGATTGAGAGAGACTAAGCAAGGTGCCCGATGTCTCGCAGTCAGGTCTCTACAGCTCTAGGGCGGAAGCTGGCAAGCTCTCCTGCGAAGGGCCTGATCGCATATGTTTAGGACGCCGTGGGCCATACAGTCTCTGTCTCTGTGTTGCACCTACTCAGCTCTGTTGTTGTGCCGTGAAACCAGCTAGGAACGAGAATGTAAATGAATGGGCGTGTCTGTGTTTCCGTAGGACTATGTACAAAATCAGGCCATCCGAACGTGCGTGACAGGCGAGCCTCATCTGTCACTGTCGTTTCCTGTCCTCTGGTGAAACAGTGTTTTAAACTGTGAGGAACATAGGTTGTTTTTTTTTTTTTTTTTTAAATAAACGTATTTGGAGTCTTGCAGAGAAAATTCTAACCAAGGTGGAACTATCTAAAATAAAAACTCATTCATTCAATAGCTGCTAGGATATTGGCAATACAGTGATAATACTGGGGAAAAAAAGACAAAGTAAGTAGACAATTATTGTTCTAATTATTGTTCTAAGAGCACACTGAGACAAGTGCTCTAAGACAGAGACAGTGATTAGGGTCCCAAGGGAACATGGAAAAAGGGCAACTAGCCTGGTGGGGAATCGGGGCTTCTGGCAGAATGCACCACTGATCCAGCACCAACTCTGTGCTCCCAGCACTCAGATCCATTCTCCAGGAGCATAGCTTGTTTGAATAAAACAGATGGAGCCTGGTTTCAGCTTGCTGTAGTCTCAGGCTCTTTACAGCGTGCGTGTCCCATGCACCGGGACTTGTGACATTGTCACCTGAAGGTAAAAGAAACCACTGATTTATTTTTTAAGGACCTTTCTCTAACGTTGCCTAGAACCCTGACCCTCTCTACGACGCCATCCTGCACGCTCTCAGCGGCAAATAAGCAACTGTGGCTTGGCCTGCCAGTGGTCCTGAAACGTGACTATGACAGAGGGCCCTTATCCTAGAGGCTGGGATTAGAAGTGTCTGAAAGTTCAGTCTTTTAACAAGCGCCACCAGTGATTCTGGTGAGAATGAACTATGTTTGGAAACTGCTGGTCAGGAGGGTTTCTAAAGTTGCTTTTAACCTTTCCAGCCAGCTAGTCTGTGTCTGTTGCCATGACTACATTTATAAACATCTTACCAAGAAGGAAGGGAAAAAATCTAACTGGTTTTGGGGATGTTTGCCCCGGCCTCTACCTTCCTATCACTGCCACGTAGGGACAGCGATTGGTATGATAAGCGGTTGTGTGGGAGTCAAGGTTGTTGCCCTAATATGCTGAAGAGTGATCAGGAGCTCCTCCTTGTTAGGTAACAGAACAAAAATGTGCATCTTGGATGGGTCAGGCCTGCGTGCTTACTTCAGGCGTGATTTCCATGGCAAAAGAGCAGCATCTGTGTATAAACCAAGCCTGGCAAGGCACAAGCAAATTCTCCTGCCTTCAGGTTTTAGACAGGCAGGCGCTTCTTTACACCTGAACCGATTTTAACCAGTGTCCTGTAGGGTCACTGAGTGCCCGCTGGCAAAAGTTATAAGCCGGGAAGGACCAGGGTAAAGGAGAAGGAACATGAAAGAGAAGGAGTGCTCGAAGGCCGTGAGAAAGAACAGAAATGTGGGAGTGGCAGGAAGTTTCTCCTGTCTTCTGATTCTGCTTTAAACATTAGGCCAGTTATTGAGTTTTTAGTTCTCTGGTATTCCAAAGACCTATAGTCTCAGCTTCTATTGTAAATTAGAGTGTTTGGGTAGAAGCAAAAACTACAAGCCCAGCAGGAAAGTTTTCAACCTCACACAATTTCTGGGAAGTTCCCACTGTGGCTCAGCAAGTTAAGAACCCAACTAGTATCTGTGAGGATGTGGGTTCAATTCCTGGCCTCCCTCAGTGAGTTAAGGATCTGGCGTTGCTGCAGACCGTGGTATGGGTGACAGATGCAGCTCGGATCCCACATTGCTGTGGCTGTGGTGTAGGCCGGCAGCTGTAGCTCCAGTTGAACCCCTAGCCTGGAAACTTCCATATACCATAGAAACGGCTGTGAAAATACAAAAAACAAAACATTCTGGAGGCCATCTTTGATATTAAATGATTGCATTTGTCTCTTCAGAGGGTGTAAGGAAGGGACCATATTATTAACTGCAGAGATATGGATTAAGAAGGTGTCATAGGACGATCTTATAAAGGCATCAGATGATCGCATTAAGCTCTCACTGTTCATCTATAGAGTTGATTTGAGAGATTTTTAAACATATAAGTATTAGAAATTCATGTGTCCCAATTCTTCCTTGTCATTTTAGTTCCTATTATTGATATATTGGAAAAATACTCATCCCATTTGTTTCTCAATTTCTTTTTTGTAATATTTGTCACCTTGCTCCTGAGCACCCTAAAGGGCCAGCGAACTTTAATGAATAATTATGTCTTAAGAATCTTAGCATTGGCATTTCCTTTGTGGCTCAGCAGTTCACGAACCCGACTAGGACCCATGAGGATGCAGGTTTGATCCCTGGCCTCGCTCAGTGGGTTAAGGATCCAGCGTTGCCATGAGCTGTGGTGTAGGTCTCAGATGCGGCTCAGATCCTGCACTGCTGTGGCTGTAGCGCAGGACGGCAGCTGTAGCTTTGATTTGACCCCTAGCCTGGGAACTTCCATATGTTTCGGGTGTGGCCCTAAAGAGCAAAAAACAAAAAAAGACAAAAAAACAACAACAAAAAGAATCTTAACATTAACCAGCCATGACCTCCAAATTTTTACTGAGGGCTTTTCGACTATAAAAATGAAGACAGACATGCTTTCAACCGGTTTTGACACAGCAGGAACTTTTCCAGTCAACTCTTAATTTTCCATGCTTTGGAGCAGAGTGCAGCTTTTCATCTTGCTTTGGAATGTGTTTTTATTCTAACATTTGAATAGAGATTTTTCTAGAATTCTGGGAATTTATTGGACTTTAAAGAAAATAATGTTGCCATTCTCGGAAGATCCAGCTCTGAAGCAACTGGAGAGCAGGCCAATTGCTCATTCTTAAAGATGAGTCAAATGTGCAGGAGGAGGGAATAATGTCACAATGAAACTGAAAGGCAGATTTGTCATGGATCTGAAGCAACATTTGGCTCTGCTGGATGAGACAGTTCAGACCTTATTTTCCTCAGGTGATGCTGCCCTAAATTACTGCTCAAAGGGAAATGAAATGCTCATTTGACTACGATTTTAAACAAATTGTAAGGCAGCTTTTTTTTTTTTTTTAAGTACCGATTGTTTCTGTAGGCCCTAGGTGGATCTGATTCAGCATGAGTCTATCTTGTGTGTGAGCTTTGTCTTAGTATGGAGGAGGGAAAAATAAGGGACTGTATTCTGCAGCCTGGGAAGAAGGGCAATTCTTCCCAGGCTGAATATCTTCATTTTTCTCTTCCCCTTTCTCTGAAATTCTCTCCTCCTTCCCCGTTAAGGTAAATATCCCGCAGCATGAGCTGCCTGACGTGATGATAGGAGAAAGGAAAGGAAGCACAGCCTGGCGATTTGCTTTTCCCTGAAGATCCCTAGTCAGCAGGGTACTGGTTAGAGCTATTCTTCTCCGTTAGCGGCTGCTGGCTCCTCCAAGATGTGCTTCTGGAGGGAAAGCAGTTCAGCCCTCAGGAGCAGAAGGGTGAAGCAGTTTGGGGAAAATATGTACCTCTTGGGAACTCCAGATTGGTTCCAAGTTTTATCAGCCAGTTGGTAAAAGCTTTCAAGGAATCTTTGGTAACCTACCAAATCCTAATTCTACTACTGGCACAGAGCCATCAGATTTGTGATACTCATTTACATGTGCGTGTATGCGTGCACGTGCACACACACACGTGTTTTGTATGGTTTGGGTCCCTAAGCCCCTCTCAGGAGAAGTACCAAGAACAGCCATTCCCCGTTGCCTTAATAAAAGGTAAGAACCAGCAGGAACTTTGAATACCTTGTCCAGACTTCTCCCTCTGTAGACAGAGAAACAGCAGCCCAGAGAGGTTCAGTGGTTCTACCCAAGATTACACCAAAGCGCCTGGCACATTAAACCTGAAATCCACACCTGGTACGTTGCACATGCACACATGCTTGTGTGTGTGTGTGTGTGTGTGTGCTTGTGTGTGTGTGTGTGTTTCTCACCACATCCAGGGAAGAAACGTCCTGGGAGACATTCTGAAACTCATTAAAAAATTAACCTAATGGAGGTTGAAATTGAGGGTGCCTTAATTAGTTATTAAATTTATTAAACCAAACTCTTTGCTGAGGGCCCTCAGGGCACAATCACATTAAAATATTTTAAGCCATATAAAAGCCTCCTTTAATTACTGTGTTGTCATGCCAGCCTGGAAAGATGGGTTTAGGACCAGCCTGACTGTCGAGAAATGGGAGCAGATGCTTAGCAGCTCCCCAGCACGAGGCCACTCACCTGGGAGAGCTCCTGTGGCTGCTTTGGTTTATCACAAGCCTCTGACCGAGTGAGACGATGACGACTGTAGTCACACTTATTGGGTAAATGCACAGAGGTGACCTTTAGGAAGCATACTGATCAATGTACGCGTGTCAGGAATCAAAGTAGACTAATTACAGAGTGCATTGGTAAGAAACCAAGGTGACTGGCAACTTGTTATTAATCCGGCTACATTCACATGAGTAGCAGACAATGGTGTCCTACTTTCGAGCTTCTTTGATTGCTTTGGCCAGCTTTGCTATTTCTCATGGTTTCTTTTGGTTCCTCAACATGGTGGTTCCCAAAGAGCAGCTGTGGGGGTCCTCCAGATGATTAATCTCCAGCAGTCTTAGCATGTCTTCACAGATTAGCAGGTGGCTGCTCATAGGATGAAGCAATGCTTTGCTTGCCGTGCAATTTCATGCCCCTTTTGGTCTGTGCTGTACCCTCAGCCTGGAGAGCCCTGCCCTTCTTCTCCGAGGAGCTCCTACATGATACTTCAAAGACCAGGGTTAAATGTCACCTGCCTGGGAGGTTTTCCTTCCCTCGAGGGCTGGCACGACACTCTCCTTCCACTCTCGGCCATTTCTTGGAGCACATAAGCTCTGCTATCGCACCTTTCGGATCTCGTCCAAATCCTTAATTTGCCCTTTGCTCTTTCGAAGTAGAATGGAGGCCACAGGGATGGCCCGTGAAGGCCTTTAGTCCGTGCTTGTCAAATGCACGCTGTTCCTTCGTTGCTTCTGACGCAATGAATAGATGTGTTCGTGGAATCTTTTCCCTGGTCTAAGCTGCTGTCTTGACTCTGGGGCCCTGCCCCCACCCTCATTACCACCCCAGTGTCCTAAAAGCCACTTTAAACCGCAATGTTCTGACTTGGTCTTTTACTGTACCTGTAAGTCTTCCCTTTGGGGTCTTTCTTTCCATTTATTCTGCTGGAAATTTCCTGAGAATTTGCTCTTCAGGGCCAGGGCTTCCCTAACCTCATTCTGGCTTTGTCTCTAGCATCTTGGTACCACCTTCCACCAAACGTGCTGACACCATCCACCAGAGTTCCCTTACACTTTCACAGTTCCCAGACGTGGCCCTCGCTCATTTATTCACTCACACATGTGTGCATTTCATTTATTCATCCAGTAAGCACTCTTCGCATAGGCCAGTCACTGTTCTCTGCTGTGTTCTACCAAGACCACCCTTCTGCTCCCTCAGGAATTCTGTTCATCCTCTGATCACCCCTATTTAAACCTAATTCTCCCTTCTCCTTCCACTTGTTAGTACCTGTTTTCTGAAGGTTTTGTTCGTTTGTTTTTAATTGTATTTTTATTCTTTTTTTTTTTGGTCTGGAGCTCTTGGAGAAGATGGTCTGCAAAGTTGTATTTTTCCACTCAACCTTTTACAGGTAACCTTCCTACAGTAAAAAGTCTCTTGAATTGGAGTTCCCCAGAGTTCCCCTGGAGTTCGTCCACAGGCCACGTAAACTGGCCACAGTGAGCACAGCCACTCGTGCTACTCACCATTAAGCACGGAAACTAATGCCACTGGATTCGCATACTCGTGAGTGATAAAAATGATAACTATTATGTTATTTCTGTTTTATCCCAATAAAGACAGGAAATGTTTTGCCCTGGAGTTAGGGAGATAAAGAATAAAAGAAGACAACTTGGGGGGGCACTAGCAGGAAGGAGTGCTGTTTGGGGAAGGAGGAAAAAAATGCCTAGAGTTTATCCTGCCTCTTTTCTGCAAACTGCAATCCAGTCTCCAGCTATTGCCTTACCCAGTCCACTTCCCTTTCTGGGAGCATGGGGTGGATTTGTCAAGTTACCAAAAAATGGACTAATGGCAGGATAAGCAGAGAAGCCTGATGTCCTCCCTTTCATTGTCCTGGGTCACGTCCTCCATCGATCCTGGATCTCTAGGCATCATCCCAACTTTGATGAATGACTTCCAGTGACATAGCAACATTTCAACTCCTTTCAAAGTTGATCATATTTCCACAGGTGACAACTGTGCCTCGTAATATTAGATAGAGAGGTGGCTTTAATATTGCTCCCTGAGATACAAAAAACAGTGGAAAGTTTGAGTCTTAAAATATATCAGTATACACACGTGCCGTAAGCACACATACACACCCCTGTACACGCACGTATCCACACATGCATTTACAAAATAGTCACGTAGATAAACATGTATATACCTTTAAACTTACTTTCTTTTTTTTTAGAGAGAATATATTTTTATTTTATTTGCATTTCCATAATAAGCTTACTTTCTAAAATAAGGATTTAATAATTCTCTAAAATTACACTAAATCCTTATGTTTGCCAAACACGACAGCATGATAGGGAAGGACCTGGGGCCCCTGTGCTCTCATCTCTCTGGGCAAGCACGAGGCAGGAGGTGCGCTGGAGGCCACCCTTTTTGGAAACAGCCCAGCACTTAAAGCTAACCCTGAGATCAAGACCATCAGGGAGACAGCTTACAGGGCTTCATGGCAGAGCATCACAGAAATTCAGGCACGTATCAACGCATTCGTCACCCTGGTGGCAGGAAATAAGCCAAAAGAATTTAGAGAACTGCAATCACACGTAATAGTGTTATCATTGGGAACTGTAGAGTTTGAATTATGTGCATGCCAGGCTTCTCTCATTAAATGAGCTTCTCCAGCAGGCACTGCTTATAAGCACTCGGGGAAAATGGGGTTCTGTATAGAATCAACTAGTGACTAGCTACTTACAGTCAGACAGATGCTACATAGAGCAGCTAGGATTGGTGAAAATCAATTCTAAGTTATATGTACAGCTTTGGCAGCACTGCTGGGGATTTTTTTCCCCTGGGATATCAAAGCTTAGGACTCTGCCATGTTGATGGAGATGCAAATATGAAGGCCTCTGCATGGCATAGTATTTGGTCCGTAGGGTTGCTCTCCTCATGGCTGTGACAGATGGTATATGTGTGGGAGGGGGCAGTGCAGTTGGGGAGTGAAGAGGGCTGTAGAGCTGGCCAGGTCTCTACTGCCAAGGTGATCCAAGCCCCAGGTGCAACCGTCTTACCAAAGGCAGGGACCAAAGTAACCCATAGCCTGGCAAGCCTCTTAACACTTCCTAAAGTTGGCAGATAATATACCAAGGAACTCTTTAAAAACAGAGGTTCCAGGAGTTCCCTTATAGCACAGCTGGTTAAGGATCTGCTGCTGTCGCCGCAGCCACTCACATCACTGCTGTGGTGTGGGTTCAATCCCTGGCCTGGGGATTCCCACATGCTACAGCTGCAACCCCTCCTAAAACAAACAAACAAAAAAAAACCCCCACAGATTCCTAGATCTGCCACCCCAAAAGTTTGATTCAAAGATCTGTGTTGGAGCCCAAAACCCTGTCCTTTTAAAAAAAAAGTTCCATGGGTATTTCTGTAATTCAGTAGGTTTGGGAACCATTGGTTTAAGTGATGGTCCATTTTTTGCTAATTCTTGGTATAAAAAAAGAGAGAAAAGAGAGAAAAGAGAAAGAGAAATATGTTAGAATGGGATTTGAACACTCTTCTGGGTCTTCGGTGCTCTTCTCTGCTGCATAAATGTCCATGGCCCTGAAGTAGTCACCAGATGATGAGAAGGAACGCCTTGCAACCTAGAGAGCGATGAACTGCTTCATGCTAAAGAAAAAGAACCAAAGAAGGGCTTTTGTTAACTGATAGAGATGATTTTCCTCTCTGTGTGGTTTGTCCCCAGACCACAATTACGAATGAGCATCTAACTCAAGTCCAGTTCAAATCAGTGTTTCCGCTTGTATGAGCAAGGGGGGATGTCTCCATCCCCCTTTCGTGGACATGGACTTTCCCTCCCTTTCCCTCCCTTGGTAGGGCAGCCCTCGTATTTAGAGCTCTGCAAACACCAGGGTTGAAAAGCTTAGCGAAGACACAGTGGTCAGCAACCCTTTTTAAGGTTAAGAAAAAAAAAATGCATAAAGCATTATTTTAAATCCTAATGTCAACCCTGCAAGATCCTTATTAATATTGAGCATATTTTAACGAGATTACCAACATAGCAGGCTCTGGTTTTGTACTAAACAGGTGACCGTTTAAATGGCAGCTTCTGTACCACGGCTTCTGTGTGGAATGCACTGCATGGCATGAAGGGGATTCTGCACAAGTGACATTGCTGAGAGACAGCCGGTGCCAGGCACGTGTGCTGCGTGGGGCTAAGTGGTTTAGAGAAGTCCGCAAATGTACCACCCAGGAAACTCTGGAGTATCACCCCGTCCCTCATTTCAAATGAGATTTCTTAAGAGGCTGAAGTAGAAGACATACAATCTATCTCAAAGTCTCACTTTCAAATGCCCCAATTGTACAATTAAAAAAAAAATCACATTTGATTTTACTCATCTAGTTACCAGATATTTCGGAGAACTGGAATCAATTACCTCATGGGAAGAATTTTCATCTCTCCACATTCATACAATTTATTTTAGTCACTCTAGGAAGAGTAATGAAAGAGTAATAAATTGCTATCTTACTTAGCTTTTAGTGGGTGTGTCCAGAAGCTATTTTACTAGGATTTACATAACTCAACCTGTATGCCAAATCAGACAAGCATGCTCTTGCTTGGATATTATTTGGTGGAAAACAGTGTGTAACATTAACAAGTCAATAAGATGCTTTAAAAAAGAAATATCTGCAAAATGTAACTACAAACTTAGAAAATCAGTGGATTCTGTGCAGTGACAACATAAAACCCCACTTCCACTTCCAAGCATCTTCATTGGCACCAAGATATCCTCTGGGTGGGGAACTGTGTGAGTTTCTACCAGGCAAAAAGATGAGATGTGGCCCTGTCCCAGTTGCTTACAATCCTGTTTGGAAAACAGAGCTCAAACATGAAAAGATGGAAAATAGATCACAGCAATTCTACACAGCCTATTTCCTTGCAGATCATCTTGATTCTGGCAAAAATCACCTTGATGAGAAAAACATCAAGCCCGTGCTGGAAACATAGTTCAGAGGGTTTCGGTGGGATCTGCAGCGAAAAAATTCAAACGAAGAGTGCATTAATTTACTTCATTTTGACATGCTTGGAGAACTTTACCTGCAGTCATTTCTTAAGCTGAATATCATGATTTTTAAACATTTAAACTGAAATAGCCACTCTTTCCTGACAGGCTTCAGTGTATCAAATACTTCACATATTCAGTCTTCAGTGCAGAGACTGTCATTCTACTCTCAGCTCACAGTGATACCCAGATCTTTGAGAATACCTTATACACAGGAGGGAGTCCCCAGTGGTTGCACCTGCGCCATGTGCTCCTTCCAAGAGTCTAGAGATTAACTGATTTGTTCAACTGAGCAATCAGAATATTATTCCTGGGAATGTCTTTTTGTTGGAAATATCCCCTTATTCTTTTTTAAAATTTTCTTATGAAAGTATAGTTGATTTGCAATGTTGTATCAACTTCTGCCATGAGCAAAATGACTCAGTCTCACACACACACACACACACACACACACACACACACACACACACACACATTCTTTTTCTCAAGTTATCTACCATCATGTTCTATCACAGGAGACTGGATATAGTTCCCTGTGCTATACTGTAGGACCTCATTGCTTGTCCATTCTAAATGTAGCAGGTTGCATCTACTAACCCCAAATTCCTAGTCCATCTCACTCCCTCCCCTTCCCCCTTGGCAACCACAAATCTGTTCTCTATGTCTGTGAGTGTTTCTGTTCTGTAAACAGGTTTATTTGTGCAACATTTTAGATTCCACGTATAAGTGATATCATACGGTAGTTGTCTTTCTCTTTCTGGCTTATTTCACTTAGTATGAGAATCCCTAGTTGCATCCACGTTGCTGCAAATGGCATTATTTCATTCTTTTTTATGGCTAAGTAGTATTCCATTGTGTATATGTATCACATCTTCTTAATCCAGTCCTCTGTCGACAGACATTTAGGTTGTTTTATGTCTTGGCTATTGTGAATAGTGCTGCAGTGAACAATAGGAGTACATAGCTCTCTCTCTCTCTCTCTTTTTTTTTTTTTTTTTTTTTTTTTTTTTTTTTTTTTTTTTTTTTTTTTTTTTTGTCTTTTTAGGGCTGTACCTGCAGCATATGGAGGATCCCAGGCTAGAGGTCAAATTGGAGCTGCAGCTGCCGACCTACGCCACAGCCACAGCAATGTGGGATCTAAGCCGCATCTGCAACCTACACCACAGCTCATGGCAACACCGGATCCTTAACCACTGAGCAAGGCTGGGGATCGGACCTAAGTCCTCATGGATACTAGTCAGATTCGTTTCTGCTGAGTCACGACGGGAACTTCCTAGCTTTTTGAATTATAGTTTTGTCTGGACATATGCCCAGGAGTAGGATTGCTGATCATATGGTAGTTCTATATTTAGTTTTCTGAATATTCCTGGGAATTTTGAAATTAGAAGTGAGGGAGGAAGGTCACCACAGTGCACAATTACCTTAGCCCTGGCTAAGGTTTTCAAACTTCTGCTGCTGATATCCTCATAGTGGCCCTGGTTCAGGTTCTTCGGCACTCGGTTGTTCAATTCCTCCAATTCCATAAGCTTCTCCAATATCATTTCAATAAACTAGCCTCTTTTTTTCCTTAACTTCACCAGAAACTTTTTTTTAATTCCTTGCAACCAAAGGAATTTGTCCTATTAGAGATTATTATATCATGATAGAATGTCTGGATTTTACCTTTAAGACAATGGAGAGTCACTGAAGGGTTCTGAGAAGGGAAGTAAAATAAGACTTTTGTTTTGGAATGACCATTCTTTTGGTGGTATGGAAGACAGGTAGGTTAGAATGATAGAACTGGTTAGAATGTTGTTGTAACACTCTAATCAAGAAGTAATGAGATCAGAAAGAAGAGAGAGGACAAATGGATTTCAGAGCTCTTGCAAAAGAAATGGGATCAAATGGGCTTAGTGATCAATTGAATGAGTAAGACTTGGTATATTAGGAGTCAAAGATGATGCAGAAAGTTGATTTCCAGTGACTGGGAAAATGGAAAGTGGTGCCATTCAATAGAGGAGGAGGATATGAGCAGACTCTACCATGGAGAGAAATATTGATTATTTAATTTGTAACAGATTGAACTCTGGGTACTAGTCAGATATATATAATTTTTTTTCATTTTATTTTATTTTATTTTTCTCTTAATGGATTTTATTTCAATTATAGGTGTGCATAAATCATCACAAGTCAATTTTACATATTTTGTATCCCAAACCCCCAGTGTATCCCCCCACCCCCCCAGATTGTCTTATTTGAAAAACCAAGGTTTTCCAAAGTCTGTGAGTCATTGTCTGTTCTGTAAGAAGGTTCATTGTGTCTTTTAGTTTCCACATGTAAGTGGTAGCATTGGGTGTTGCTGTCTAATTGTCTGACTGGTTTCACTTTGCATGATAATTTCT
>PVHT020004944.1:3884281-3930318 GCA_004024745.2 Catagonus wagneri | reverse complement strand
GTAATAGGGATCCTTTTTCTCCACACCCTCTCCAGCACTTATTGTTTGTAGTCTTTTTGATGATGGCCATTCTGGCTGGTGTAAGGTGGTACCTCATAGTGGTTTTGATTTGCATTTCTCTAATGAGGAGTGATGTTGAACATCTTTTCATGTGTTTATTTGCCATCTGCATGTCTTCTCTGGAGAACTGTCTGCCTAGGTTCTCTGCCCATTTTTGGATGGGATTGTTTGTTTCTTTGGTGTTGAGCTGTAGGAGCTGTTTGTAAATTTTGGAGATCTGGGTACTAGTCAGTCAAAAGTCTCAGCAACTAGATTTAAATTTAAGAGCAAAATTCGACCTCTAGACTTAGGGGCCATCAGTGTACAGGTTGTTCATGTTAGTGACCATCGGCAGTGGATAAGAATACCTAGAGAGATGAGAGCATTAGATAAGAAGAGGGAGATGAGAAGAGGGAAACGGAGGGCACCCTCGCGAAATGTCGACATTTAAAGAGTAAGAGGAGGCAGAAGGTAGTACTGTCCTGGAAGACGGGACAGGAGAGACTCTCAAGAGGGACGTAGACGACAGTGTCAGATTTCCTCAAGAGGCCAAATAAGGCAAAGACTGAAAATTCAATTGTATTGAGAAGTTAGGAATTTGTTGCTGACCATGGCAAAGCAACATCAGTGGACAGTGTGAGACTGAAAGATACTGGAGTGAATCAGAGTGAGAAAAGGAGTAAGAAAGGTAAAATGGCAAACGCCAATCCCTTCTTTGAAGCTTTGAAATTATATCATTGAGGGAGAGAAGGAGAAGATGTTGACGAGGGAGGTCGAGCAGGGGCAGAGGTGAGGCTGGAGATCTTAAAAGAAGAGGACTCTAATAGGTACAAGTGTGTGCTCCTCTCCACCAGGCTTAGGTATAGGGGGAGAAAGTGGTTAGCTGAACTGACCCAGGACCGGGAATTTTTTTTAGATGGGTATGTGGAAGAACAAGAAGAAATGAAAACGAGAGTATTAAGCAAGAGAAAGACTGAAAGGATGTGTCTACCTGGAAAAGGAAATAAGGACAAGATGCGACTGAGAAATTGGAGATGGGGTGGAGGAGCCAAGGGGCTTTAGTGCTTTTGATACAATTTTAAAATATGCATGGATAATGTTAGGATATGGTGCTCAGATAGTGGACTTTTAAGATGTCAGAGATGGAACAATTCCAGTTGATAACGAGATCTGGGGAGTAATCAAGAGTGTAGGACAGAAAAAGGAGGTAGCAGGTAAAGATGAAGCCTGGGAGGCTAGGATACTTGAACACCATGTGTTGATGAGGAAAATTCATTAGAGAGGAAGAATGCGTCCATCAGTTGGAAACAGTAGGTTAATTTGAGGAAGGGACCACTTACAACGGTGTGACTATAATATAGGGAACCAACAGGGGACTGTAGAGCGCCCCGGGCAAAAACACAGCGGAACAATTACCTTAGATTTAAAGGGATCAGGGAAGAGGGCAATTACCAGGAACCGGAAGGCAGGCTGTCTTGAGAGGGCAAAGACTTTGGTCAGAAGAAATAGCAAACCTAAGAAGGCTTTACGGAGAAAAGGTTAGAAAAAATAAATACCGCTATCTCATGCCGCTCTGTCACTGAGATCTCCTGCTCAGGTTTTCCATTGGCCGCCATGCCCTCCCGCCCCGCGCCAGAGAGGAAAGGGTGCAGAAACCTGCCGATGCAGGTCACGTGGGCTTCAGCCTCTCCTAGCACAAGCAGGCTGGAGAAGATCGAGGCGGCTCTGCAGAGGCAAACAGGGCTCATCAGCCTAGTGAGTTTAGACACACAGGCTAGAAAAGGGCAAACTGACAGTGGATTTCGGACAAGGTGGGAGGGGTGAGATCCCTGACTCAGGTAGAAAAATGGGACTTAAATAGGAATGCTGACTGCTTTTTTATGAGAAGAGAAAATGAGGATGGGCTGTATTAGCAAACTGTTTTGTGGTTTCCCTTCCATCTAGGAAGCAGAGGCCATCAAATGGAGATGACTGGGAGAAGAGATGAGGGGGAGGAAAGGTTTCATGTTGTCACTGGCGAACAAAAGAGAAAACCAACCGGAGAGCTGTCACAGGATGGCTGAGCCATACTGCGGTCATTTGAGGCATGATCATGAACTTAAGGTGCAATCAGTCTGCTCTTTGTGAGATTTTTCTCGAGCATTGCTTAACTGCTCGAGTATGGAGAAAGCAGACAGTTAGGCTCCATGGCTGGAATTTTTGCCAAGTGAAAGCAGGGAGCTTTTGAAATGATGAACCATAAATCTCAGTTGCAAAGGGAGGAAAGTAAAGGCAGGAGGTGACTAATCCATATGGAAAAAGTAGAGGACTCGATAGAGAGCCGAATAGTGAATTAGGCATTGTTGAAAAAACTAGCCAGAAAGATGGCAAGCTGTAGAAAAGAACAAGATGCTTGAAGTCGTGATTTTGAAGTTGCATTGGTCTGTACCCTTTCAGTTATAAGTTGAAGAAACTGAACTCAAACTAGCTTTATTGGCTCACTTAATTGGAAGGGACAAGGGCACAGGTGGCCTCAGACATATCTGGATCCATGGGTTTGGAGTTCACTATCAAGACTCTCTTTTTTTCATTTCGAAGGTTTCTTAGAGGTTTCTATTCTTATCCTCTCTTGCAATAGACAGACTTTTTCCACGTGGCTCCATATGGAAAGATGGCTACTGATAGCTCTAAGCTCCCCTACTGGCACCTTGTGGTCTGTCAGAAAGAGGGACTCCTCAGTGTCCGTAGACAAAAATTTCTGCAAGGACTGAGACTGATTGTGCTCAGGTCTCAACCCATCCTTGAGCACTTACATGCACCGGGTACTGTGCAAACTCTCTTATACCCATAGTACTATTTACTTAGGAGGACAATTCCTGTGAACTACTGAATTGGGTAGTTTTTTGTGGCTTCTCCACTGTTCGTTCCCCTTTCCCCTTTCCTAGTAGGGCCCAGGTTATCTTTGGGGAGAAAAGGAGCTCTGCTACTCTTAGCAAAATTGTTCAAGGATGACAGATTCCACTCTCAGAGGCAGGGATAGTCCCAGACTGGTTTAAGCTAATCACCCCTGGATCTTTCATGGGATTTATTAGTCTATAGCTCTTTTTAACTTATGTACATACTTCAGAACGATTTATACTGAAAGTATAGGTATAAAGAAGTAAATTACTTTAAAAATAACATGTATTCGATTTTTTATTATAAAGTCATTTATGTCATTTATGGTTGGACTGAGTGTTTATGGTCTTTTCTGTAAAGAATGCGCATCAGGTCTTAGAAGAAGAAGAAATATTCTTCATTATTTGTTGTTCAAGAGAAAATCACCTTGACGTTGATGATTTTCAACTTACATTACCTAACTGAGAAGCATCAGTCATGATGAACACAAGGATTACTTGTGTAAAACAGTCTCTTAATCTCTTTCTGTTTCTTTCTCTCATTCCCTTCTCAGATTTGTGATCATTTAGATCTTTAGCATTTTACACAAAACCAGTTAGGTATAGTCTTTAAAATGTATTTTTGTTTTTGTTTGTTGCCTACAATCTATTCATAAAATTATTTACCAAAGAGCAATGAGATTATTATCTGTCCTTGTGCTCAAGAAACTGTGATGCTCTTTGCCACAAAAAATAGGGAGATGAAGAAGTAAATGTCTGTAGTGAGTTTGTTTCTCTGATTTCACATACTTAGTTTTGCAAATCCAACTCATGACAATAAATTTATGAAAACAAAGCCTTAAAAAACTTAGTAATAATGAGCCATAAACAAAATGCTGCTGAAACTCAGCTCCACCACATCCTCAGCTCTGATTTGGATGGAACAGGAGTGTTTTAAGTTGCCCTGGGCGGAGGCCCTGGCAGGAAGGAAGCATCGGATATTGCTGGAACATATCTTTGTTTGAGCAACAGCTAATGAGAAAGGTCACCATTATGCTCTGCTTTCAAACACCATGTTTGTTTTGAATTTAGTACTGAATATTTCATCACAAATGCTGGTTTGTAATCATCGAGGTACAAAATCCTGTCGTATTAACCTTTTTACTCCTAAGTCGAGAATTAAAAACTAAGCCTTATATTTTCACCACTGTTTTGATCAGAATATGTCAGTAAAAGATCAAACAACTTCCTATTTATGGACCCCAGGTCCTAGTTATTTACAAAATTCCAGTAGTGGGTTTAAAGGACATTTAGCCTAATAAAATTTTTCCTTCAGTCTTCGTGTCATTCACGCTCTTGTCAAACTCGTTGTCAGGGTTTGAGATGCAAGGCTTTCTGGACTTCGCTTCCTAACATTGTATTGCATTTGTTTATTGGACCGAATCAGTGGCCATGAGATCCTAAGAAAGACCTTAACCTTTTTCTGTGCAAAATGTTTGCTGACAAATGCAATAAACATCAGAAGACCTCCTTCCTGGAAGGGCTGACATATCAAGAACAGTAAAAGCAGTAATAGCAGAAATGTCTGCTAGAACTTTGAGGGAGAGAAAGGAATCTATTAAATCTCTCCGTTTATATTTTTGTTTTCCCCGTTGGCTGGGCCGCTGTATTCCCATGTCCGCACGTTCCACTGTGGGAGCCTGGAGCTCTCAGAATAAACTTTGGGAAAGGTTGGGTCCACCCTCTGGGGATAAGGGAGCCAGAGGGAGGAAGGGGAGGGGGCAGAGGAAAAGGGAAGGGGCGGCCGTCTTCCTGTGTTTGGCTGACCTTTCCTTGTGTTTATCTGGAGGGACCGGGCAGCCCCGCTGCGGGGTGTCATTCTGCCACGTCGCCCCACGTGATCTCTTCCTTCACTCTCTGTGGGTAAAAGAGCTCTGCTTCTGCTCGAAGGAGGAGATTCAGATCTCCGAGGAAAAATGAAAGTGTACAAGTCTGCTAGGGGTGGGCGCCTCGAGAAGGAAGCCCTCCCCACCCCCGACGCCTCTGCCTTCCTGCTGAGAACCAGACCAGACCAGAGCGTCTTCCGACTGGTGACCCCGCATCATTTAGCGCGCTGCCCCCCACCGGAGGGTACCCCATAAATATTTCTTGAGAGAGTGAATTAATGAATGAATGAATGAGCAGAGTCTCTGAAAGGTGACTGGGCAGGAGGCAGTGGGGTGCCAGTGCCGCTCTAAGGGCCTGGGGAGCTCCACTTCAAAGAAAGGCCTGGAGCCTTCCTGCCTGACATTCCTGGTGGGTGAATCACTTGTTTCCTCCGGGTGGAGAGACTACCTGCTCTGGTTCCCAGCTCTCCTTTTCCCTTCAGTGTGGACCTCCCCCCAGCCAGCCCTCCACCTGCCTAAACGTTATTCCTCCAGAGAAGCTCTCCCTTACTGTCCTCGCTCTCCTCCATCAAAACTGATCCTCCCAACACACCTCTTAGGAAATTCCATTTTCTTTGAAACACTTAGCACAATTTCTAATTACACTCACTTGTGGGATAATCCGTTCTATGCCTGCTTTCTTCGCTAGATTATAAAGAGAGGGGGGCCGTGTTTATTTTCTCATCACTCTGTCTTCAGCACCTAGCACAGTACCTGGCATACAGGAAGCACTCAGCAAGTCTGAGTTACATAAATGAATGGGCAGATTAGTGAGTGGATTACATCTGGAAGGAGAATTTATCTAGGTCACTAAGGAGGAATGGGGGATAAAGGCCAGTGTCCAGAAGTCCTATCCCAGTCAGACCCTGAGCACTTTATGAGTTTAACTTCTGGAAGGAGATGAAGTGGTTAGTGATCATAAGTAACGTGAATTTTACCTTTGGAAGCTAGTTAGCAATCAAGACTCCTGGGAGTACCAGCAGTGTTCTCTTCCATACCCAAATAGCAACTTCCTTAGTAATAAATTACCCGAACTTCAGGAGGACCCCTTTCCTCACACCGCACACCTTCACAACATCCTTGTTAGTTTCTTCCTTTCCATTCCCGTGAGGGCCGTTGGATCCAATGAATTAGGTTTCTTTCTCTTACAAGTGATAGAAATTCAACTCTAATTAGCTAAAAGCAAAGACTAGGAATAAATTGGATCATGTATCTGGGAAGTTGACGGGGCTGGTTGGCTTTACACATGCTTAAATCCAGGGGTCACGTGGATGCTCAGGAGGCCACCTCTCTCACCACCTTCCCGCTTGGGCTTAAGGTGGACAGCCAGGACCCCTGGCTCACTGCCTCCTCGGAGAACCAGAGTGGACGCTGATGGCACCCGTATAACCAGCTTGCTGGGGAAGGGGGGAAGGCTCTGATTGGCCCAGCCTGGGCAACACGCTCAGCCTGTAGCCCTTGTACACAGGACAGTGGGTACAGTCACAGGAAGAGTTCCCTAAGGGAAAGAGGGACTGTGTTACCGAGATGAGCCGAAGCAGTGCCAGGTAATCAAGAACAATCGGCTGTCTTCCTGGCAGCCACCCTCAGCCAGGTGCAGCGGTAGGGCCTTTACCTACAGGAGGCAGGATGTACGGGGAAAGGAGGGTGCACTACGGAATCAGATTGCTTTTGTCCAAATCCCACCTCTTTCTTTTACCAGCTGTGTTATTTTGGACAAGTTAACCTCTCCAAGTCCAAATTGCTTTCTGTGAAGCAGTGATGTAAGACACTTAGTGGGCAAGTTCCCATTGTGGCTCAGCTGGTTAAGAACCCTACTAGTATCCATGAGGATGTGGGTTTGATCCCTGGCCTCGGTCAGTGGGTTAAGGATCCAGGGCTGCCGTGAGCTGTGGTGTAGGATTCAGACATTGCTGTGACTGTGGTGTAGGCCGGCAGCTGCAACTCTGATTAGACACTTAACCTGGAAACTTCCATATGCTGCAGGTGCAGCCCTAAAAAAGAAAAGGAAAAAACAAAAGGAAAAGGAAAAAGAGACACTCAGTGGAATAGCGTTTGGCCTTAAAAGAGAAGAAAATTCTGGCACATGCTAAAACATGGATGAGCCTTGAAGACGTGCTAAGTAAAATAAGCCAGACACAAAAGTACTGTGTGTGATTCCACTTATATGAAACATCTAGAAGAGTCAAATTCATAGAGTCAAAAAGTATAAGGGCCTAGAAGCTGGCAGTGGGGAGTAATTTTTTTAATGGATATGAAGTGTCGCTTTGAGAAGCCAAAAAAAGTTCTGGAGCTGAAGAGATGGATGGTGGTAACGGTTGCATAACACTGTGAATGTACTTAATGGTACTGAACTGTACACTTACAAATGGTTAAAATAGGAGTTCCCATCGTGGCACAGTGGTTAATGAATCTGACTAGGAACCATGAGGTTGTGGGTTCGATCCCTGGTACTGCTCAGTGGGTTAAGGATCCGGCGTTGCCATGAGCTGTGTGGTGTAGGTTGCAGACGCGGCTCAGATCCCGCGTTGCTGTGGCTGTGGTGTAGGTCGGTGGCTACAGCGCCGATTAGACCCCTAGCCTGGAAACCTCCATATGCCGTTGAGTGTGGCTCTAAAACAGGCAAAAAGACAAAAAAAAAAAGGTTAAAATAGTAAATTTTATGTTATATATATCTTACCACAATAAAACAGTGATGTAAGGATTAAATGAGGAAACAGGCATAAATGTGAAATATTATTTTCGTAATAACCCTTAGCATGATGTATATGCTACCTCTATTTTTATTGCTGATTATATGAAGCGATATGGAGGTTAGAGAGTGGTCCAAGCCCACCTAGTTAGAGAGTGTCAGAGCCAGACTCAAACCCCATACTTGATCCCAAGGCTCCTGCTGTTTCCATTATTCCACGTTTCTTCCCAGCACAGTGCTTGCTAGCTGCTATCACCCAATTAACATTTTTAAATGCTGCTTTATGTCAAGCTCCTGTTTAACAAAACTTTAAGAGGTCTACTCCTGGTTTAAAGCCCAAATGCCTCCTCCTGGCACAATTTTCTCTGCCATCTGACACCCAGTGAGTTTTCCAGCCTCATCTCAAGGTCTAGGCCCTGCTTCTCCCTGCCCCGGTGTCACCTGTGTCCCTAGCACGCACTGATTCTCCCAGTGGGACAGTACTGAAACTCTACCCACCATTCAGTGCCCAGCTCAAGACCCAGCTCCTCCAGAAAGCCTCTCCTAACTGAAGTAGAGACACAGTCACTTCTTCCCCTCAACTGCGACGGTGTTTATTATTTGAGAACAGCATGCAGGGTTCTGCTTCCGTAAGAATTATTACTTCAGTGGTTCACGTCTTATCTCCACAGCAGACTATCAGCTCTATAGAAAGCATGGCTTGTGTTGGTAACTACCTTTTTTTTTTTTTTTTGGTCTTTTTAGGGCTGTACCTACGGTGTATGGAGGTTCCCAAGCTAGGGGTCCAATCAGAGCTGTAGCCGCCGGCCTTCGCCATAACCACAGTAACGCAGGATCCGAGCCGCATCTGCAAACTACACCACAGCTCACGGCAATGCCAGATCCTTAACCTACTGAGCGAGGCCAGGAATCGAACCCATGTCCTCATGGATTCTAGTCGGGTTCGTTAACCACTGAGCCACAATGGGAGCTCCGCTGGTTACTACTACTTTAAATTCCTCTCAATGCTAGTTTGGTGTTTTGTACTGAACAGTGACTTGATGATAATTTCTAAACAATGCTGATATAGGAAATATGATTAATGATGACTAGTTTGCACAGACATTATTTGGGTTGAAGGAAAACGTGTCTTATTTTCTTTTTTGTTAGAAAAGATCTTAGAACTTTTCCTTGTACGTTTAGGTCAGTTCAGGACATAATGTTTGCCAGTCAACATGGAATTAAAAAGATTAAGCCTGGTTTAAAAAACTGATCTGTTGGTGGGCCTGTGTGAGAGGTAGATGTCTCTTACTGATTAGGTTCTGAAAAACAGAAGCAGGCAGAACTGTTTATGAAGCAACCAGAGATGAGGCAGTGGTTTTTTTGAGCACATCTCAAAATTAAAAAAGTTCATTTCAGGTTCTGCAAATAGTGCCTGCTGTGCAGATCCTTCAGTTTCTACACAGGGGCTGGAAATGTTAATCACGGTGTCTTCAGGCCCAGAAATCTTCTAAATGACACTGTCCCTTACCTCCAGCCACTGCTTAATGGCTAGTCTTCTGTGGACCACGTAAAGGATCTGCAGACGTTCCCCAGGAGGAGGTCATGGTCAGGATGTTGGAAACAGTAACCGCAGGTGGTATTCAGCAGAATGCCGTGGTGAGTAGTTTTGAGTGGTCATGGGGTTTCTTCTGATGGACTGGTTCTTTAAGTATTTCGAAGTTCACCCCTGGGCAAGGGGAACAGCACTGGAAGGCAGCTGTGCTCACCCCCAAACAACACTGGAATAGCAGGCAGTTCTATATGGTAGGAGCACAGAATATCAAGGAGAGAACGATAGAAGATGAGGCAGGCAAGGACCAGAACTTGAAGGACTTCAGATCAACCATTTGGGCAGATAAGCCACAGAAAATTGTTAGCAGTACTGTGAGTGGATGTACATTTTCAAAAGATGAGAGAGATTTGCTTTACAGTGGATCAGATGAGCAATGATGAAGACTTGAACCAAGAGCTTCGGCAGTGCCAGTGGATGGGCGCATAGATGTAAGAGATACATTTTTAGTAAAATTGACTGGTTCATTTTTGGATGGAGAGAGTGTCCAAGAGGAGCGAGAATCTGAAACGTGAATTTTCTAATTGGTGTGACATGCCAAGAACACATTGATGTCTCATGTTTATTTTCACTGCCTACCCTCAAAGTTCAGGGAATAAATTGTGGTTGATCAGACATAGGATACACGAGTAGAGCTGTTGAATGTGAGGTTTCTGGCAGCTCTTGAAAAAATGCGGTCACCCCGTCTGACCACATTTTGGTTCAGTGAGAGTCTAGACTGGAGCAACCACTCATTTGAAATCGCGTGAGTCCAGGAGTTCCCTGCTGGTACAGTGTGTTAAGGATCCTGCACTGTCACCACTGTGGCTGAGGTTACTGCTATGGCGTGGGTTTGGTCTCTGGCCTGGGAACTTCTGCCTGACACTAGAGCGCCGCCCCTCTCTCACCTCCCCAAAGCTGCATGAGTTCTGCCTGCCATAGCTGAAGGAGATTCAGAGAATGTGCTGAAGGCTGACGGAAACTAGGAAAACAGCAGGCAGATGCCTTTGGTTGAGGCCATTTCCTAAGGAACTTACAAGGCATCGTGTGCTCTTCTCTGCAGTAGTTGAGCCCTGCATACAAGTGGGATTGCTATACACCTAAAAGCAATCAGGCCTAAAAGAGCTATGATGGGAATGGAGAGCATCTAAAGAGTTTGAGAAGCCCCAAAGGAGAGGCTCTGAGTTATTTCCCCAACGTGGAACAGAGAATCACCCTGCTGAAGCCTGGGTTCACAGAGGAGGAGAATGTGAAATGGCTGGTGTCTGAAATCCGCGGTGATATGAATCCATCATACCCACAGCCCTTAAGACTCCCTTCTTCAGGAGTGCTTTCACTCTGCCTGTCCAAGTAAAGGAGAATATAACAAACCAATAAGCGGTGTGAGATTTTAGGAGAGTTTTACATTTCAGCTGGATTTTAGGTCTTCAATTTTCTGACTCCAGATTTTCTTTGGAATGATAGTTCTTCAAAGATAGCAGCAATTTCTCCTCTCAATGAGGACCAAGACGAAGGTACCCTTACAGTTTTAAAAACAAACTCTTCTTTGGACCTGCAAAGAAGCATTCAGATGTCGTAACCTGAAAATAACCTCGGAATTTTCCCACACTCTTACAAATCCCTAAACTGCCAAATGGATATGTACCAACATTTCCAGATCCCCCTGGGAACACATTTGAGAATGCTTAATACCAAAGAAAATGTGAGGGAAATATATACACACTCGAAATAGGAGTTCACACCAAAAGTGCTCTCCTGTTACAAGGAAAGTATCTCAAGTACAACATGATATATTATTATTTTGCATATATAATAAATTATTTATACAATATAAAGATCATCTGCAATGTAGCTTTCTTGCCCACAAGTTCACATTTTTATTTTACTAAGACGTTTAAAGCAACAACCAAACGAACAAGTTGCACCTCTCTCTCTTCATTTATTCGCACGTATTCCTATGGGATGACTAGAAAACAAAACTATTTCTATTCCGTCTTTACTGAAAGTATGACAAAAAGATAAAAATATCTTCATTTCTCTCATCCCTCTGTCCCTCCGTTATGCTTGTCTTAGCCACACCCAGTCCCAGTGTGAACCCAACCAAATCATTCTCATGAGCAGCTGACCATGGATGAAAAAAATCACCCGAACTGCAGATAGATGCTAGTATAAATTCTTGGCTGCCTCCTCATCTGCAGGACAATCTAATAAGCTAGTTCTTCCACTTTCCACAACAGTTATTTCAAACCCTCACTCTCCTCAAACATCTGATCCTTCTCCTCCACTCCTTACTGTAAATGGATGGCTCTGGATAACATTTCAGACAGAAACTATAAGCAAATCACCACCAGCACCTTAAAAAGATTTTATAATGGAACATAAAGCGATTATAAAAGTTGTCCCTAAAAAGTAAGTACACAAGAATACCCAAGAAAATGAGGAAAACAAAACAAGGGCAGTATTACTCTCCCAGTTATCAAATAAACCATAAAGCTACTCTCATTAAATCATGTGGAATTTGATGGCACAGACCACAGACCACAGATAAGAATCAAGATAAGATAAAGGTAGCATTTCAAAACATTGATAAAGATTAGAATATTTAACAGATGGTATTGGAAAAATTGGCTCTCCATGTGGAAAAGAAATTTTACTTCTACTTCTTACCAATTTAAAAAAATTGGATAGATTTCAGAAGCTGCATATGAAATACAAAATAAAACTGTAAAATTTCTAAATAGAAATATGCGAGAAGTTTTATGATTTTCAAATGGGAACATCCTCACAAAGTAAAATAAAATCAAGAAAAAGTTCCAAAAAACTGACAAATTGATATAGACTGTTACTGACAGTAGATGATGGCTGACTTTCATTATCACATGGCGTTGTGCACACTGACCTTAGCCTTTAAAGAAGTGCACTTGGTGATATTCATCAAAATGTTCCTATTTACCTATTTCTGAGATTCTCTTCCTTAAAAATATTCGCATCTGTACACAGATGTTCACTTTAGCACTGTGTGAAATTAGAAGCAATTTCACTGTCCCACAGTAGAGGATAATTTGAAATAAATCACAGTACAGTCATATGACAGAAAGCTGCAAACCTTTCTAGAGAATGAGGTGGATAATAAGTTACTGACATAAAAATAATTTCAGCAGAGAGGGAGAGAAGAGTCAAGCTTCAGAACAATAGAGCATGTGTGGTCATCTTTACCAAAACCAAGACAACCGTCTGTGTGCCTGCGTGTGCCTATCCTTAAGTCAGTGCATAGAAGGTGCTTTCAAAGGATACCCATCAGATCGTTCATTCCCAGTCCTCCAAGCTGGGAAATGGGGTTTGGAAGGGCAGTAGGTCTTGAGGAGGAATGTCAGTGCTTACTGTACTACTTTTGTCTTGTTCGAGTTCATTACCGTGAGCATTTGAATTTACTGCTTTGAATTTTTAAACACTGAATCAAGTATACTTTTATAATTTCATTAAAAATGAAATAGAAGAAAATAGAAATTATCAGAGTCTATCGCACATAATAAAGGCAAACATTGTTTGCTTAAACTATTGCTTTCTGAAACATACGTCCCAATTGCATGTGTGTAGAGGACATACTGAGTGATGTAAGATACATTTCCTACTGGGCGATACATTTTAAAAGATGATTTAAGTAACATTGCTCTCATGAGTTCTTTTCATCAGCTTCCAAACATGCGCTAGTTATCTCCCGTCTCTGAAAATTCTCCCTGAGCTTCGCATGTTCATCCAGCTATTGTCTTCTCACTCAGGTTTGTTAACGAGTGGTCTGCATTTGAACGTTCCCCTTACGAACATCCCAGCCGCTTCTCAACACACCCACTCCAGTTCTGGCCCAGTCTTCTCCATCGTGTCTTCCGAAGTCGTCCATCAGTAACCTGGCTGTGGAGACCTGTCATGGCCCTGCCCTTCCTGCGTGTCTCAGCACTAGTCTACGCTAAAGATGGGCCGCGCCTTCCTCTCTCACTCCCTCCTCCTGGCTTCAGTGACAATGCACTGTCTCTTGCTGTCCCTTCTGCCTCTTTGCTTACTTCCTCTCAGCCTCCCTGGGTGGCTTCTCACTTGTGGGCCACCTGACTCTGAAATGTTAGCATCCTTTGGGGCGGGTCCTGTGCCTCTTCCGCCTTCACTCTCTGCTCCCCCACACACACACCCACCCTGGGAGATCCCAGTCATCCTCATGAGCACATCTGTCGTTCCCCACTCTACACCACCCAGCACTTAACACAGCGGCTGGCATACAGCGGGTGCCTAATAAATAATCATTGACTGAATGTATACATGACCGAGGGTCTCCTCGCTCCTCATCATATTCAGTAGTTCTTGCTGCCGGGAATCTTGTAGGTATCTATTTAATTGTTTTCAAATCATTTTGAAAGGAAAAGTGCTCCTGAATTTAGGAGTGTCATTTCAAATCATTTTCTATGCAAGAGACCATTTCCAGCCTTTACCCCCCATTAAACAAACTGGATTTGGTAAATTAGAGAATGACATAAGAAGTTGTCTGTTTCAACTGGTTTGACTCCTGGATGACATATGCACGATTTCAGTATTTGTAACACATTTGTTTCTGTACTTGCCCTCTGGCAAAGCACTTTTTCTTCCTATGACAGGAGTTCCGTGTGTGGTCCTTAAGGGTAAGCGCAACTCCTTTTGTCTTGTGCATCTTTGAATCCATAGTGCATTACAAAGGGCCCGGCGCAAAGTTTATGCTCCAGGTCTGTTGATTTGATTTGACTGAATTTAAACTGTTTTGATTATGATAGAATATTCTAGAAAAGTAGACTTTAGCAATAATGCCCAAGTGATAATAATCCTTACCAGTTTACAAAATATTTTTACATAGGTTATTTGAGAAATTTCCCTTCCCCTCCAAGAAAAAAAAAAACCCACTAGAAACAAGGAAGAAAAGATGCTTGTGGTCAGCGGCAGTAGTAGAGAAGCAGCGATTTCCCACACCTGCTTCCTCTGCTTCATCTCAGAAATTAAGCTGTTTATCCAAGGTCTCGGTCTGGGTCTCTTCTGGTTAGGTCATGCTGCCTTTAAGTATAATTTGGTACCAAAAGCCAGGTGGGGCGTTTGGGGACCGTATTTCTTAATTCTACAGAAATACACAGTTCCTCAAAAAGTAGGAAGGGAAATTAATGTCTAAGACCTACCCTTTTTCTACAAAGAGATATTGTATAGTGTCTGCTATCAGTACTAAAGCCAAGTCACATCATCCTCTTCTTTGTTTTCATTCCCGACGGATGCAGTTGTATCTTTTGCACCATTTCAAATCCTCCTGCTCTCATCTCTTAGTCCCGCCGCTGCTGCAGGAACCCATTTCGGGTAAATGTCAAAGGTGCTTCTGGACACGGCCTTTCCCCACCCTGCACCTTCTGCTTTCTCCTCCTCTGGGGCGGGGGTCCCCTCGGCACTCACGCGTGTGCAGCCCTGCAGGGACGGAGTCAGTGCCAGGGGGCTGCCCTGATCAACACAGATGGGAATCTTTGGATGGGCGCCCCCCCTGATTTCTAAGGCTCCTCGGAAGGTTGTGAGATTGAGCTCCAGTGACCCACCGCCCTGGCCAGCCCACACTTGCGCCGGTCTTCCGGCCCCCGCTCCCTGTTCCACTTGGCCTCTTCCCAGCCCCGCTCCCCAGACATGTTCCCAAGTGTACAGCAGAGGTGCCGTGCGTGCAAGCCTGTGGGTCAGGCTGTGGTTTGGGAAGACCCCAGACTCAGCCTGGGTCGAACCCCATCCTTTTAAATGGAGGGGAGACATGGGTTCCTGTACGGCGGAGCTTCTTGGCCTCTGTTTCATGCTATCGGGGGTTCCATTTCAAGGTCCCAGCAAACTTATGAGAGCAGTGCCTCTACTTCCAGGCAATAGGTGAGGAAACTGAGGCCCAGAGAAGTTAAGTGGCTTGACCGGGGTCACATCAGCTAGAGAATGGTAAAATCAGCACTCGGCCCCGGTCACCTGCGGGCAGACCGGTCCCCGCTCTGCCAGGGCGCAGGACACCTACCTTCCAAGTACCGGCCGGGGGCTGGGATCGCAGGCCTCCCACTCTGGAAAGTGTTCCTCCTCGCTTATGAGCCCTCGCCTTGACACCCACCGCTGTTGCAAACACATCTGTGCCGTTTCTGGCCTCAGCTGCATCGTGGGGTGAGGGTTTTTCTTTTCAAGAAGTTTTGTTGCGAAGGAGCCCAAAGGGATAAAGCAGTAGCCGGCGAGGGGAGTGGGAGTCAGTGAAAGGGGTTCTGAAGGTGAGAAACACCTGAGCAGACGCCTGTGCTGAATGGACTCACCGGGAGGAGAGAGGGTGGGTGATGCAGGAGGGACGGGGAGTCGCTAAGCAGGGGAACGGAAACACTGAAAGAGGAGTGAGGTCCGTGGCCCTGCACCAGTTGAGGGAGCATGTCTAAGGGTCTATGGCCAGAGGCGGCGGGCCTCTGCCTACTTCTGCTGGATGTGGGCCTCCAGGAGCCACGCTTTCAAAGGAACAAGCTGGAGCAAGTGCGGTAGGAAACAACTAGGCTATTTAAAGGTGCGCTGGCAACATTCTCACATCAGGACCAGTGGAGGAACGGGGTGTGTTTAATTCTAGCACAAAGACTCAGGAGCATCTATAGGTGTGGTTTTTTCGGTATGTGAAAGGCTGCAACCTTTCCAGCACTTTCCCTCGGAAACCTCAAGGCCAACCATTCTTTGCCACGCTTGGGCCGCCCGTTGATGGGCCCTCTGTGCTTTGCTCTGTCTCCCTCCCTCGTCGGCCAGCTCAGATTACATGACAGTCACTTCCTCCTTCACACCCGCACATTCCTCGCACGCTCTCGGCTCTCGCCTATGCTGGGCCTCAGAGCTGAAGGGAGGCACACAGCCCGGGCGTGGCACTGGGCAGCTTCCCAGGGGCCGAGACTCTTCTGTCAATTCATGACCCTTAGGAGGAAAGCATCCTTCCAGACCTGTTTGCTTCCACGTTGGGGACACCCCGGGCCTCCCTCTCTTCCGTTTTACCTCCCCACTCTGTCCCCTCCAGATGGAATGATGCACCGTCCTGGGGATTTGGAAGGAGAAGTGGGACCTGCCCCAGGCAAGAGTAGCTTCCTTGCCTCTCTCTTCTCGACAGTGAGCTGCTTGCAGGAGGCCACTTTCTTTCCGCGCTTTCCCCTCCGTGCTGTAAGTTGCGTTCGGGGCCCCTTGACGAGGTCTGTGATGGTCCGCCGGAGCTCAGCCTCCCTAGTCCTGGAGTTCATATCGAAGTTCATTCAGTTCTCATGTCACAGCCACGTCCTCCACCTTCTGTCCCCCCTCCTGAGGGAGCTTGCCGCCTTCACAGAATAGGGATCCCCTCTGTTCTTGGGGCGTGGGAGCTAAAGACCCCAATGGAATCAAACTTTCCTTCCCCCCCTGAGCCTCACCCTGGAGAGAATGAGCTCTCACTGCACCTACACGCTTCTGGGACTTGGTTAAGTGTGACATAAATGTTTGTAGAACAAACAAAATAACTGATGCCGTGTTTTAAAGAAGACCACATTTGGGAGGTGGGGGCAGAGGAGGCCTGGAGTGTGGTGGTTGAATCGTAATGACCCAACAACAAAGTCATCCTGAGTGACGTCAGCCCCTCTGCTGCCTGGCAATCCGCACTGCTCTCCCCAGTCAGCTCACTCTCCCGTTCTCCAAAGGCAGGTTTTCACTGATTCTCTCTCCTCGAGCCTTCTCACTGCTTTTTTGTTTGTTTTAGGGCTGCAGGTGTGACATACAGAAGTTCCCGGGCCAGGGTTCTAATTGGAGTTGCAGCTGCCGACCTACGCCACAGCCACAGCAGTGCTAGATCCAAGCCGCATCTGCGACCTACGCCACAGCTCACTGCAATGCCGGCCCCTCAACTCACTGAGCTAGGCCAGGGATAGAACCCACATCACATGGATACGAGTCGGGTTTGTTTCCACTGAGCCACAGCGGGAACCCCAAGCCTTCTCTCTTTCAGCTTCTGGGATTGCTTCTTATTCTACTTAGAAAGTAAGAGCATAATAAGAGAGACTCTGCAAAGGTACCACAAAGTCTATCAAATATCTGCCTCCACATCTGCCGCTTCGGTCCTGTTGCAGGGCTCCTTCCGTCACTGCCCCTCCCCAAGGCAAGCCCCGACCTGGGCCCCGGCTCTCTTCTGCTTCCTCCGTGCAAGCCCCTGTTCTGGCCATAATCTCTTCTGCATCATCTATTTCCCTCTCTCCACTAGCTTATTTGGATCAATATACAACGTGCTGTAATATCTTCCACCTGTAACAAACACTTTCCTCTCGCCCCATATCTGCTCCCAACTACTGCCGCACTTTTCCTGCTTCTCATCACGACAAAATTCCTTGAAAAACTTTTCCTACTTGCTTCCTCCACCTCCTCTTCCCTCATCTTCCCTCGCATTCCTCCAGCCAGGCTTTCCCCCTCATCGCTCCGCCCTCCCCTCGCTCCGATGTCTAGATAACCAATGAGCACCATGCTGCCAGATCCAGTGGTGGGTTCTTGGCCCTCATTTGTCTCTGCCTGTTAGCATTGTACCAGTCCGATCCGCCCTCCTGCTTTAAACACGCGCTTCATTAGTTTCTAAGGCATCCTCCTCTCCGGGTGCTGACTCAGCCTGCCTGGCTACTCCGTCTCCGTTTTTGCTGGACGCCACGGCTTCCTGAATTGCGCGTGGCAGCGTGCCCAGGACTCAGACCTCATCCCTCTGCATCTGCACCCCATGCCTGTGGCTTCACATAACGTCTGGGTCCTGATCACCTGTGCCTGCCCCCTAAAGACTTCAACCACCTTGTCGACGTCACCTCCCGGGTGTCTAAGCAGCGTGTAAAACCTACCAGGTCAAAATCTGAGCTCCCGACCTTTACCTCTAAAGCTGCACTTCCCCCAGGTTTTCCCCTCTCAGTCCATGTGGACTTCATTTTGCAGTTGCCCTGGATGGAAACCTTGGGGGCACAGCGCCTGCCACGGCTCTCTAGGGCACGCATATTCCCCTCCTCCCACATGCCCCTAATCTCACCTCACCTCAGCCTCCTGCTGCAGTTTCCTGCACCAGGGCCTTTGTACTTTCTGCCTGAGATGCTCTTCGCTCTAGTTATCCATCCATGTGGCTTTGCTGCTGCGTTTCAGGAGGGCCTTTCCCCAGAGGCACAGCAGAGCGGGCTTCCCTACCCGCTACTGCGAGATCCACGCCCCTCTCCCTCCCACAGTCACCTCCTGCTTGATTTTTCTTCATAGTATTTCTTACCACCCGACAGTACTTACCTCTTTTTTTTCTTTTTTTTAAGATATTTCTCCCCTCTAGAAGGTAAATTTGCAAGCGCGGAGAGCTCGAACATTTTGCTTACAGCTCCCCTCCCTAGTACTTAATAGCGTGCTCGGTGTGCAGTAGGCACTCCACTTAGAATGAACCCCTAAGGAGTGAAAGTTATTCAAAAGTGTATGAGTTGCTTGGAGAGCTGCTCATCAGTATTACTGGAGTGGAATGGGCAAGCAGCCAGTCCCTGGGGGTTTGCCGAGGTGAGGGTGAATATTTGAGTTAACTGAACCCAGGACTCTGGCTCCATGAAATCGAGCTCCCTGAGGTCATCAGTACTCCCCAAACACCGCACCCCAGGTCGCTGTCACTTATTAACTTTACAGACAAAGTTTCCTCTCTCCTTCCATGGCTTAGGAGGCAGCACTGAGTCGGCTGTGTCCTCCGCCCCGTCTCAGGTCACACTGCCCATCGGTTTGCTGGCTTCTCTTCCTCCTGCTGGTCCTTTAAGTGGAAGCATTACCCAACTTTGCTTTTGACCTTCTTCTCTTTAACACTCTAAACTCTTGTTAATCATTATCTTTACATGATATCGATAGCATGAGAAAGCTTAGCAAAAAATGCTAGAAGGAATATTTTTAAAAAGCAAAACACATTTGGCTTTGCATTTTAATGAGTCTTGATTTTGACTGAAGAGACCTAGGTTTGAGCCCAGATCTGTCACTTACAGGTCTTGTGTCTGTGGGCACAACTCCTACCTTCTCTGGGCTTCCACTTCTGCGTTTACAAAGTGAGGATAATAATGTCTGACCTTCCTTGTGTTATCTTGAATGGTGGATTTGTTTTATGAAACATAGCTTTTAATAAATCATAATGTTTTATAAAATATAACTCCATCTATAAATATAGATTCGATCTCGACAAACCAAAAGAAAATGTCACCAGATATTTTCAATGGAGAATAATAACTGCTGTGGGGAATTGTCTCTTCATCTCTTTGTACATGTAGAGAAAAGTTGTACAGGCCCAAGGTTGCCTTTTAGGCCCGAGGTCAATCAAATCAAAAATGCACTATAACTTGTCAGTGGACCTAGGGTTGAAACCACAAATAATCTAAAAATATGCAACCCACAGCTTGAGCTCAAATGCTTCTTTTGCCCATATCAAGCGGGAATCCATTTCACTCCCAGAAGTTAACAGTCCTCGAATCTTCGCCGGCTTCATTCCCACCAGCCCTGCCTGTCTGCTGACGGACGGTGGTCGGAATCTGGCTGAATGAGCCTCCCAGTAAAGGGGGTTCACTGGGACCTGAGGCAGCACACCAGCACGTTCCTGCCCTGAGGGGCGGGAGCTTCACCACAGTCCGGGCAGAGCTTTCCTTTCAGAGCACTTCAGACAAGGAGTTCAGCTTACTTTAATGTTGTGCCTTTGCTGTTATTGTTTTGTTTTTCCTCCATGACAGCAGAGTGTGCTTTTGAAGGAAAAAAATCCTACCTGCTAAAATTTATAGTTGGTTCCGGGAGAAGCCAGGCTGTTCACTGAAAGTAGAAGATACTGTAAGCTGCTCAGCTCTTGTCTAATCGTTAACATCCAGGCCTCCCTAACCAGAGCATTTGCTAGGGGTGGCTTCTTAACAGGATCGGAAATCAACCCTTTCCCAAAAGGTCTGTTAAAAATTACACGTTTGGAATTTTGTCCTAACCTGACTCAGCGCCTGCATCCCCTTGATATTTCCTGGGGGGCGGGGGAGAGGAAAAGAGCCCTGTTCCGTTAACTCCAGCATGTTTTTTAAAAATCTGGTGTCATATTTGAGTACTTGCTGAAGGGAGAATGTCCAGCCAGCCTAGTTTGCCTGGGAATGAGGAATTTCCCAAGACACAGGCTGAGCTGATCACCCTGGAAAGGAGTTCTTAGTCCAAATCGCTCACGGGACAGAGGAGGAAATTGAGGCCCAGCAAAATGTAAGAATTTTCCCTAATATCGCATAAGTAACAGTCACTGTGTTACTGGCACCAGGACCCAGATCTCTTAAGTCCTAGATGAGGGCTCCGCTCACCCACTGTCCTTGTCCTGGCTATGAGGTATGGGGTCAACTCTGAGGAAGAAATTAAGTTCCCCTTGTGGCTCAGCAGTAACAAGCCTGATTGGTATCTATGAGGACGCAGGTTTGACCCCTGGCCTCGCTCAGTGGGTTAAGGATCCGGCATTGCCGTGAGCTGTGGCATAGGTCGCAGACACAGCTCAGATCCCACGTTGTTGTGGCTGTGGTGTAGGCCGGCAACTGTAGCTCAGATTTGACCCCTAACCTGAGAATTTCCATATACCTCAGGTGAAAAAGAAAAAAGAAAGAAATTAAGTTTGAGTACTAGCTCTCAGGCATTTGACTACTTGATTTAATTCACATGAGAGCAAAGGAGAGCGATGATCCAAGTACGTTCTACTCAGTAATCACGGGAATGCAAACTTTCTACAGCAAAGTAAAAATAATGACCACTTCTTACATACCTATATTTACAGCACCATTATTTACCGTAGCTAAAACATGGAATCACCCCAACCAAGTCTCCATTGATGAATAAATGAATAAGCAGAATGTGGATGCAATGGAATATTAGCCTCCAAAAAGGAAGGACATTCTAACACAGGCTACAGCATAGATGGACCCTGAGGACATTATGCTAAGTGAAATAAGCCCATCACAAAAAAGACAAATGCTCTCCGATTGCACTTACATGAGGTACTCTGTGAGTTCTTACAGATCTAAGATACAAACACTCACGGAGTATTTGACCACTCTAGCAGTCAAAATCACAGACGAAAACTAGAAAGCTGGTTGTCAGGGGCTCTGGGGACAGGGAAATGGAGAGCTGGGGTTTGATGGGCACGGGGTTTCAGTTTTGCAAGGTAAAAATTGTTCTGGAGATGGACGGTGGTGAGGGTTGCACAGCAAAATGAACGTATGTATTATCCTTGGCCTGCATAGTTAAAAATGGTTAAGATAGCACATTTTCTGTTATGTGGATTTTGCTGTAATTTTTCAAAATGAAAACCATTTAAAGAATGATTACAATGGGCTCATCTACTCCACGGGTGCCTGTTTCTGTGAAGGAGGTCTGCAAAGTGCTTTGTGGCCATTGATTAGCTTAGGATGTTTTGTCAAATCAAGCCACATTCTTTAGATAAGGAGTTTAGTTTGCTTTGATATATAATGACCTTCCCTTTACCCAGGGTGTAGGGTTTCCAGATGGGTAACCCCCCAACACCTAGCAGCTCCTCAGAGCCTGGCACGTAGTAGGTGTTCCATAAATGTTTTTTAAATAAAGAAAAGCCAAGGCTAACAGCGACTTTAAACATTCATGCAGAAGTGGGTTTACCTCGAGTCTCATGAAGCTGCAGCTTCAGGCCCTCCCACTTTAACAAGCCCTTCCCGGGTCCTGGGAGGGGCCTTAGCAATGCGTTCATAGAAAGCTTGTGCAAAAGTTAGGTTTCCCTTCTTTTTATTAAAGAGGGCCCCAAAGTCATTAATCTTCAGGCCCCACAAAATCTGGGCCTGCCGCTGTACTTCCTGCCTTAGGGCTCCGCTAATTGCTCTCCATGGTCACCTCTTGTTGTTGTCTTCACTTCTCGGATGAGAAAACTGGATCACTTGAGCACAGTTCCCCTCCTAGGGACTGAGACGCAAGGGTCTGTACCCCGGTATCTGAGGACGCTACTGTGTCACTGAGCAGAGAGGGGATCGCCCCTGACTCTAGTCCCTGAATCGGGTGTGCATTTGGTGACTGCTGTGATTTCACCCGACGCAGCTATAATGACAACAACGTACAGTGTGGGGACACCATTTATTAGACAGGCTTTTCCTGCCCCCGCCTCCATTTCATGTTCTTGTTGAGTTGATGGAAGGATGAAGAGAGCCAGACTCAAGGGGGGAGTGACAGGAACCGTCACCAAGGTCCTCCACCCCCACCCCCACCCCTGTTCCTTTCTTTTTGAGGGATGCGCACGGGTGCTTGGTGACGTGGGAAATTCCACTTCTGTGTTTTATCTATGATTTGTGTCTGCCCTGTCCCCCTAGGCTTTCTACTCTGAGGCTCTATTTCTAGTCTAAAAGCTCTAGAAGTCAAAGGGCAGAAAGGAATCTTTCCTGTAAACAGCCTCTGGGCCACTCCCGGAAAAGGTAACCAGCAGCCCCTGCTTCCTGACTTTATTCTGATTCTTGGAGCCAGTAATACAATTTTCTATTCCTCTAAGATGTCTTGGGGCCGGTGGGAAAACAGAACTGAAAGGTTACAGGATTGCAAGTTTCCTCCCGTTGAGGACGCTTTCACACGGGGCGGGCCCGCGCCTGGCACCGAGGAAAGGCCGCCCACTGGCCGCCACCTGCTCAGAGAAGCCCTCGCCCAACCAAAGGCAACGCACCGGTTTTCTGCCCTGATTTGCCGACCTCGGGACCGCAGCGCTAACCTCAGCATCTCCTCTGCCGAACCCTCCCCCGCGCAGATCCCAGTCGCCACCGCGGGTTTCCTCCCTGTTGCTGCTCATCCTCCGCCCCTCTCCTCCCGGTCGGGGGCAGTACACTCGCTTCCCCGCTGGGGGCTCTGCCTTTAGAGTTACTCTCTCCTGGGAGTGGGTTCATCGTTGAGCTGAGAGATCCCACACTCCAGAATGCTTTGCTTGTGTAGATAAACCCCTTTCCAGGGCCTGTACCTAATTTTGTATTGGTGGCTTCATGTTCCCTTTCTTAAAGCAGATTCCCCAAACCGTATAAGCTTCAGGTCTCTCAAAACAGCATCTTCCCCACCCCCATTCATTTTGCACTCATGTCAGATTAATGTTTTTTTATGTTTGGTAGACTTTATTTTTCAGAGCGCTTCAGTTCACAGAAAAATTGAGCGGAAAGTATACAGAGCTCCTTACTTGAACATCCAAGAGTCTCTGTACTCTGCCCCAATTTTACCCCTCACACTGATGTCCCGATGGTCACTTACACACACTCCCCACAGCAGGGGACCCCGAGCTGGCCATCCCCATCGTCAGCTCTCAGCGTGGTTCACAGCCCCTCCGCACGGGGTATGGGTGGATTCGATTCAAAGGAGACGTGGTGAGACAGAGTAGTGCATCCAGTCTGACCATGAGACTCCCAACTGCTTACCCCACGCGGTCAGTGAGCCCCTCCGGTCCTCCCGCTGCCCCCAGCAGCAGCAGCAGTTTCTAGTTCAGGAGATTGAACAGACCAGTAAGACTTCTCAAAATAACCACAAAGCCCAATACAGGATTGTCCATTTTTTACTCCACCAAAATGAAGACTTAAGACAAAATGCCACTGTTACAATTCTCTTATTGAAAGAAAAGACAGTTGATCCCTCCAAAAGCACAAAAGGCATCATCTCAGAATAACGGTCAGTTCTTTGAAGGTGGTGCTTCAGATTCGCTGCATTTCTCTTTACTGTGTGGCTGAGGCAGTGGAAACAGTTTGACTGGCACCTGCACCGGTTTAGCTCTTACTAACGAGCTGCCTGGGGGCACTGTCTGCACTGATGACTCTCTAACATCTCTTGCACGTAAGTCATTTCCTCAGCTGGAAGATGCGCTTTATAAGGAACTTGCACACGAACTGCTCCTTCGGCCCCAGCAGGGCCGTTCGCATGGAGGGTGTTCTGTAAATCCTTGCTGAATGAGTGCATCAGCCTGGAGAAGGCCTTCCAAGCCCACGTAACCGGTGCATCTCCTTTTAACGGGGTGTGAGCGCCCCTTCCCGAGGCAATTTCTTTCCACAGACTTCTTTAAAAAGAGTGAACCAGGACAAATTGCTTTGCTTTTGAGTGAAAGCTGAACATTAAAAAAAAAAAAAATCTAATATGAAAAATAAACAGTTTCTTCCTCGAGGCAGTAGCAAGCCCCACCAAGGAGAACCAAGGCACAAGCACGCCTTTCTCACCTGTCGTTGGGTGACCCCAGCTATTTGGGGCTTTGTTGGTCGGCACGCACACAGGGTGCACTCCTAGCTTGACCTGACTCCATAGGGCTTCCTTCTGCGGCTCTGGCCTGAGCCTGACGCCTCCGTAACGCCTACGCTGTCTCCTTCTCTAACCCGGGTGATTTTAAAAGGAAAGACGTTCCACATCTTCCTTGGTTTTAGGTTCTAGTGTTGATGTGGCCCAATGCAGAAAAGGGTCTTTCAGATTTAAAATATCCTTTTCACTCAGCACCTGGAGCTACTTTATGGGATAATGTCGCATCCATGCCTAAAACAGTCACTGCCTTTCACTTTAATTCCATTCAACAGCTATTGACTGAGTACCTGCCAAGGCCCGTTGTAAATGCTGGGAATATATCAGTAAACAAAACAGATAACGATTCCTACTTTCTTCCTCTTCCTGCCTCACAGGAGAGGGGGAGGGGGAGGCAGACAAGAAACACAATAAATAAATAAACAAATAAATAAATACATGGATTATGCTATATTAGAAGGTGCAGAGGAAACGAATCAGAATGAGGGGGTTGTTACAATTTAGGTGAGATGCTTAGGGCAGGTCTAACTGAGAACGTGACTGGAGCAAAGGCTTGAAGCAGGTGAAGGGCATGGGCCAGAGGCTACCAGGAAGAAGAAAAAATGTCTTCCTACACCGTGACCTCAGCAGGACCCTCTCACCTCCTCTCATGCACACCCTCCCCACCCTCGCTCTCCGGCCACCCCGCCAGCCCTTTCCTACCCCGGGGCTTCACACATGCTATTCCATCAGCTCAGCCTCCTCCCTTTTCATCCTGGCTCCTGGACCAGCTCCTTTTCCTCCAGGTTTCATCTCAAAGCCGTGTCCTCAGGTCGGCTTTCTTGGTTCTCCAACCCAAGGCAATGCAGGTTCCTTCTCGTGCTTATTCTCACAGCCTCGTCTTCCAATACTCAGCATTGTTTGAATACACGAACAAACAAAAAGGCTAAAAGGGCTGTGCTCATTGAGGACAGGGCCTCTGACTTGTTCGTTTATCCTCAGTGCCAGGCACACTGTCGGATGCCTTTGATAGATGTTACCTGCATCAATAAGTGTCTTTACTAAGGGTGGATACAGGGATCAAGATCAGGATGCTCGGATTTAAGCATCATTCTAATAACTTATAAACCTTATGAAAAAGAGGACATGAAGCCTTAAGTTGTGTTATGGAGAATGAATGTTCTGCCTGCTTCACTCTTCCAGCAGAGCGGCCTTCCCTCTGGATGCAGCAGGCCTCCAGGTGGGCCCTGCTGGGCCGTTTTCCACCCAGGAGGGGCCAGATGGTACAATGCTCGCTTCTTGTGAGTCCTGGTTTTCTCAGCAAGAACATCCTACCTGACAGAGTTTCTGATTCTTCCTCTTCTTTGAGTCTGAGATCAGCATGCCCTTCAGTTTCCTCTGTGCCTCAGTCAAATTAATTAAAAATAGCTGTCATATCTCCAATTCTTAATTACAGGGGCAATTGAAACATTTTAAAATGTTCTCCCTTAATCATTTGTACTTTGGTATGTATCTCCAGTGGTGTTTTCGTGTTGATGTTTGCTCAGGAAATGCCGTAAGAATGAGGAACATATCTGTTGAATCCCTGCCTCATTCTGAAATACGTTTTAGGTGACTTGTACAAACCTTGCAAAAGAGATAAATCAGAGCGAAGAGACAAGGATAGTAAAGTGAAGCAAGAAATAAAGTCACCGCACAGAAATTCCAACCATAGGGATCCGGGCAGTTACTGTGAGGGGACCACGATTTGGCTCTGAGCAATGAAGGCGCCAAACCGGTCAAGGATCCGAGATGTTTCATAAGATGGAGCTCGGACTGGAGCCCTGAAGTTTCTCCCATGCGTCTTTGGAAGGGACACTGACGTCGTAAATCACGTTTGCAGGGAGTGTTTAGTGGTTTCTCTTACGGTGTCGCTCACGGAGCCTTCACGGAGGGGCTAACAGCAGAGAGAGGTCCTCGGAAACGCCGTTCTCTGAGGGAACAGAGTGATGAAGTTCAAATACGAAATTCTTTAATTATCTGACTTAATCCGAAGAGAAAATTTTAAATATCTAGAAAAAGCAAGGAGCGCTTCCTCCCATACGTGTTATTTTCTTCAGTGAAACATCAGTAAGAATCAATCAGCAGGGAAGTCAAGGATAATTTGTTTGGCAGGGACCTTACATGTATAATCTCTGTATTTCTTTCTTTCTTTCTTTCTTTTTTTTTTTGTTTTTGTTTTTTAGGGCCACACCTGTGGTATGTGGAGGTTCCCAGGCTAGGGGCCCAATCAGAGCTACAGCTGCTGGCCAACACCACAGCCACAGCAACGCCAGATCCGAGCTGCGTGTGACCTGCACCACAGCTCACGGCAACCCTGGATCCTTAACCCACTGAGCGAGGCCAGGATCGATCGAACCCGCGTCCTCATGGATATTAGCCAGGCTCATTACCGCTGAGCCACAGTGGGAACTCCTAAACTCTGTATTTCTAATGAGATGCAAGTGTGTAACCAGGAGTGTGGCAAATGTTTATGAAAAGGAAGCTTCCTAACCAGGCCAGGTGCCTGCAACGACCTGTCTCTGTAAAGAGGCCAACTAAGGCGTACCCATGGGCACGAGCCAGATTTCCTTCAGAAAACAGTTCACGTTTGCTCTGACACAAAAACAAAAGGACAGCCAGAGCCCTGTGGAGCATGACCACCAAGTGACATAAATAACAACCCTCCCACAAGTATATCATATGTTCCACAGTTTAGTTTTCTATTACCCTGTTTTGGTTTATTCATCCTATGCCTCTACACCCATTAGAGCAGATAGTCCTAGAAGCGACTGTTAAAAACAAAATCAACCTGCAGAGAAAAAAGTCATTTTAGATTAATGACTGTGGCCTGAGGCTGTTGGCTTAGTGTTTAATTTGGCTCCTTCTCAATCCGGTCCTGGCAGGAGATGGGTCACCCCATATAGCTTCCTCCACCAGTGGGATGATTTTGTGTTTTAGAAAATACGTTCACTTGGTAAGCTGTCCAAGTGAGCTGTGCTTAAGGTATGCGTTATTCAGAGGGAGAAAATATTTCCAGCACTACTTGAAGTCTTTATTCCTGACCACGCACTACGAATTCGACATAGTAATCTTATTGTTTTAGCTGTTGCTTTTACCATTACTCATGCAACACGACTGGGGAGAAAAAAAAAGCTAATGATGACTTTTCCCTCCTCCCCATGTTTTGTGTGTGTGAATTTTTTTTTTTTTTTAACTTTTGGTTTGGGATGAATGCACCTAACAACCCACCATCTGGTGTCCAAATATTTTTACAGACACGAGTCCAAATACCACAGAATCATGGCCACAGCTCAGGCTATGTAGGTCTTTTTCTCAGGCAGACAGACTTTTTATTAAATGTGATTATACTTGAACTAGGAGAATCTCAGCCAAGAGATTCAGCCTTGAGATGAGAACTCGTTATGTTGCCCAATATTAAAAAAAAAAAAAAAAAAAAAGAATACGGAAGGGAGAACTCCCCCTGGAGCAAATTTTGGTTTTAAAAAATGAACTTTTATTTTTGTTATCATCGTCAGCAGTACACAAACAGAATCAAAGTGACAACTCCTGCTGCATTCCTGCCCTTAGCGTCACTGGAGGAAGAAGATAAGGTGCAACCTGCTCTGTGGGAATCCAGTTTCAGTCCTCAGGTGTAATCAGAACCGAGGTCTTAAAACAAAGGCCTGCCCTCCGCCTCCTCCCTCAGTCCAGGACTGCTCACCCCCCTCCCACCCCAGCCCCAGCCCCGGGCACCCCGAGGAAGAAGAAGGATCAGATCTGTAAGCGCCAAAACCCCAGACCAGACAGCAGTGCCAGTTCGCCATCTGTACCCCCAGGATCAGTGACCCCCATGTACTGTCGGGCTCCCCACTGCTCTGATGGAAAACTGGCAAGAGGTTTTTAGAAAACAGTTTTTCAAAATTAGATTTCCCTCTTAACCCTAGGCAAAGAGACTTGGCTAGTGAGTCTGTGCGTCGTGATGGAGTTCCCAGAACAACGCCACGTCATGATGGAGGGAAGAATTCTTTTTTTCCTGAAAGAAAAGAGATGGTGCATTTGCTCAAAGTGTCACCCAGATTTTTAGAGCCCAGAGAAAATTGCTCTGGTTAGTGACTGCACCCCGAAATTAAAATCTGTATTGCTGAATTCCCTCACAAAGTTAAAAATAAGGACAAACAACAACAACAGCAACAGATGACTTATGCTTGCAGCTTCCAGCTTTGCCAGTGAAACTGATTGGGAAGTTCATTAAAATACCCCGGACTTTGGCCTGTCCCTGTTGTGTTATGGGTAAGACTGTCCTAGAATGACTGGATCTCGGTGCAGCTGCCTTGGAAGGAAAGGGGGAGGGTGAAGCCCCCATTTCGGCCATGGAAACACCAAGGAACAGCCAGGCCATGGTGCCAGGGTCACTGAAAGTTGCTGGTGAGCTGGAGACGGGTCAGAAGAAGTGGAGGAAGTGTAGACACAGGTGATAAGGCGATAACCCAAGGAAATTAAAACCCTGTAGTGTGGGAAAAGGACAATTAGCCAAGACAGAGGAGCAGGAAGGAATACAGAATGAATTACAATCAGAGGAAACGAGCCAGCAACAAAAGAGGCCTGGCGGGGTGGGGGCCTGAGAGGAGCCTGGAGAAATGACTTAGGAATGCTGGCTTTCTTTCGGGTTCTGTCAGGGCCTTATTGTTTGGTTGCTGCTGAGGCTCATAGCTTAACCCCTTTAAGGCCTCCAAGTGTCAGACTTGCAGGCAGCTCTCCGTTCAGTCGGCTCTTTGAGACTGCGTCGCGAACACTGCAAATTCCAGATGGGAATGGCTTCCTGATTAGCTCAGAGGGACCTTCCCCCGACCCAGAAAAAGGGCAACAGTTTAAGCTTGGATGGGTAAGCAAGATATTTCCACCAGAAACCACAAGAAACATCTAGGGCACAAGTATCAGCAAAGTGTAGACGGTTGAAGACCAAGAAAAAAGTATTTGTTCGTGAGATCCCTTTTTGAAAGAAAATGTGAAAGTGTTTAAAACTAGTATCAGGATGATATTAGTGCTTAAAACCAATGGGATGAAATATTCTATAACTAGTGGGAGGCCACGGGGAAAAGTACAATTGTTTTAGGACAATAAGAATTTGCTTATTCTTTATTGGTATGTTTACCGCACATGATTATTGGCCCAAGAAAAAAAGACTTACCACGAGTCCAAAGTAAAACTGGTTTTGACTCATTTCTGAAAGTCGATTGGCAGAAAGCTAAGGGAGAGGGCGACCTCGGTCAGCCCAGATGTTAAAATCATGGCAGAAAGGCACGCAGAAGGATGAACACAGCAGCTAGAGTCGTCGAAATGAAGAGAGAGAGCTGGTTATAAAGCGGGCAAGGACGCTAAATAGAAGAAGCAGTTACTGTTACAAAGGGTTTATTTAGGGGGCAAAGTGGACAATAAGGCAAATTAAGGATTCTTAAAAATCCTCTATGTCCAGGAAATGAATTAACTGCTCAGACTAATAAATAAAGAAGGATCACATGAGAATGGCCAAAAGTTACCATGGAAAAAAAGAACAGAAGCCTCTTGCTTTATAAAACCAGCACACTTAAAAAGAAGATTAAATACACACACACACACACACACACACACACCAGGGAGAGGGACTTTGAAACAATACGGGGAGGATGTAAAAGAGAACTGAGAAAATCTGAAGTAGATGGTGATGGAAGGATACGGCCTTAGAAAATCCACAAGGACAAAAGATGCTTTAAATACCCTCAAGTGGTCGTGGGTGAGGCGCAGCGTCCAGGGACTGGGGAAAATTGGCTTCAGTTTTATTTTAATTTATTTCAGTTCAGTTTTTTGTCCTGCCTTCATGAGGCCAGCAAAAAGGTATCAGAAATGGAAGCAGTGTCAGAAGAGTGATAAATTAAGGGCAATTAGGAATTCCCACCAATAAAAATTAAGATGACTCAAGAAGAGACAACCCCTGAGTGGGAAGAAGCTGCAGAGATTAGTGCTGCCTTAATGCAGCGTTTGGATGGCTTCTTGGAAAGACAGAACATTTGGGGAAATCAGAGCCAAGTAAATCTAACACGTTTCTATAAATGGAGCAGGGAGGAAGCAGAAAATCACTGGCGTTTACCTCTTAACTCAAGAGTAACTAAAAAATTTAAAGCGTGAAGGTATCAGGGGGAAGTTACCAAACGCCTACACTTATGTGAGTTCAGAAAACTGGAAAATGATCTAGTGTTGATAAATTACCTCAATTAAAACATGTTTATGGAGAAGGCTGGTAACTGAACCTGTACTGGCATCTCCATCATATTCTACAAATGTTACTTGTTAACTAACCTCACAGTGGGGACTGGTAAGAAGGTTAAGAGCAGATTAAGCATCCCCTTCTGACTCGATTCTAACATCTGCGTTGGAAGGAGCTGACATCCGTGTAGACATGAAGCATCCTACAAGCTTGGGCATCAAACATTAGGAAAAAGCACATGCATTGTTCGGCACATGCGTGAGCAAGAGGCTCTCCATCTCAGGTTCATTTGAAAAGAGAAGACTTCACAGAAAAGCTGTACATGAGGAAATCCTTGATGAGAGATGATGGGACAGCAGTTTGCTGGGCAGACAGGGTATTTCTGATGCAGAAAGAACCTCCGAGAAGGCCCAGGGCCGACAGTGGGAAGTCCACCTGAGGAATCCTGAGCAGGGTTTGGTACGAGCATAGTTTGGTGAGAAGGGGTGAGGAAGATCGGCTATTCTGGAAGGGAGGGCAGTTCTGAGCACGGGCTCAAGACAAGCTGTGTTTGAAGTCCAGCTCCATGGTTGTAAACCTTCCTCTGCCTTGGCTCGCTCATCTCAGACGTGAGGTTTTGGAGTTCCCATTGTGGCACAGTGGAAACAAATCCAGCTAGTGACCATGAGGTTGCGGGTTCAATCCCTGGCCTTGCTCAGTGGGTTAAGGATCCAGCGTTGCTGTGAGCTGTGGTGTCGGTTGCAGACGCAGCTGGGATCCCAAATTTCTGTGGCTGTGGCACAGGCCAGTGGCTGCAACTCCCATTCAAACTCTAGCCTGGGAACCTCCATATGCCTCGGTTGCAGCCCTACAAAAGCAAAAAAAAAAAAACAAAGATTTTAATAGAACTGACCTTAAGGATCATTCTAAGAATTAAGTGAGATTATGTGTGGGGAAAAAAAAAGGGGGGGAGGACTCCAAGGATAGCTGTCGTTGTGAATGAACTGTAGTCGGTCTGAGAATGAGAATCCATGCCTTCCCCAGCTCCTCCGTGTCATCTCTGCTTGACTTCCTGTTGCCTTTTCACATCTGTTATACTCTCCAGGGACCACGGCTCCACTTGGCTCTTTTGCTCTAAGAAAAGATGGGAAGGTCTACCTTACGCTCAAGTTCTCTTTTTCCACTCAAAACATAGTCCATTTCTTCTGCACTTGACCTCCCTCCTGCTTTGGAGGACACCGCCCCACTCCTTTCCAAGTTCAATCTCTCTCCTGCCCAAGGGTTTCAGCAATTTCTTCAAGGCTCTTCAGGAGGATATTTTATCAGCAATCCCTTCGTCCCATCGGCAGTAACTCCTCCATCAGCTCCTTCCTTCTTGCCACACCCAAGTTTTTTCTGGCTCTGTACACCTCTTCCCTCCAAGGGGCACAGGGGCACAGACCACTGCCCTGCTTCCCTGCATAAGCTGATCCCCCTCTGTCTCTGTGTTGCCCCCTTGCTCTACAGAAACAGCCGGCTGCATGGCCAGCAGGGAAGAATCTAACAGCTTTCCCATCCTGTTCTATTCCAGCTCCTCGTGATGCTGAGCTCACCTCTTTGGAAGCAGACACTCGGTCTGCAGGGGGAAGGCGCGGAGTGCTTGCATCACTGGCTACACTGAGAGAGGCATTTTCTCTTCTCTCGTTGTTGTTTCTCCGTCTTCTTTTCTTTACTCAGACTATTACCGCCAAGGATTCTAGGCTTAGCTTATTCAGTTTCTCATACTGTGTGTTCTTCCTCTGGGCAGCCTCAGTCAAGCCCGTGGGTTTTTTCGGAAGTCATTCCTTCACTGCTCTCCTGAAGCTGGAATTTCCCACTGCCTTTTGAACACTCATGTCATTGCCTTTTCACTCATTTATTCGTCCTCTCAACACATATTTATTGAGTGTCTCTGAAAAATGTCTAAAACCATCTAATTACCTCTCTTCATTGCCACCCCGTCCGCAATGTCCTGTCCTTTCTCTGGATAAATGACATCTTGATCACTACACCTGAATGAGGATCTTAGAAGTCTTTTTTTTTTTTTTGCTCTTTTAGGGGCCACACTCGTGGCATGTGGAGTTTCCCAGGGTAGGGGTCAAATCAGAGCTGTAGCCACCAGCCTACACCACAGCCACAGCAAGGCGGGATCCGTGACCTACACCATAGCTCACAGCAACGACAGATCCTTAACCTACTGAGTGAGGACGGGGATCGAACCTGAGTCCTCATGGATGCTAGTGGGATTGGCTTCTGCTGCACCACAACGGGAACGTCTTAGAAGTTGTCTTGAGCCCCCTCACCTAGACATCTAATCAGCCACTGAGTCAGGAAGGTTATATATACACTGACTCCTGTAACGTATGTGTCTACCTTTAATAAACTAGCATCTAGCTTATTTCGTAGGGCAGAAGCGAATTCCAATTCTCTTTGCTCTCTCCCAAAGCAACTTAGTATAGTTTCTAGGACTGAGTGGAACTCCATAAATATTGTGGAATTATACTGAATTGAAATCATTCATGAAATGATAGTTATGGCAGGGTTAAAGACATATCTAATTCTTTGGCAAAAGTACAAATGCACTAATTATCAACTGATACCTACAATTAACATTCTAAAATCCTAGAGAAGGTGCAGAAAAATTATGTCATGGGCCTAAAAACATTGAAGGTGGAGGTAGAATTATTCAGAGAGAAGACTAGCCATTGTTTAGCAAATGACCTTGGAAAAGAAAGATGGATAAATCAAATGCTCGACATCACTGATTATTAGAGAACTGCAAATCAAAGGTACTATGAGGTACCACCTCATACCTGTCAGAATGGCCATCATTAACAAGTCCACAAATAACAAAGGCTGGAAAGGGTGTGGAGAAAAGGGAACCCTCCTATGTAAATTGGTACAACCACTATGGAAAACAGTATGGACTTTCCTCAGAAAACAAAACATGGAACTACCATATGACCCAGCAATCCCACTCTTGGGCATGTATCCAGGCAGAACTTTCCTGGAAAAAGATACATGCACTGCATGTTCATTGCAGCACTATTCACAATGGCCAAGACATGGAAACAACGTAAATGTCCATTGACAGATGAATGGATTAAGATGATGTGGTACATATACACAATGGAATACTACTCAGCCGTAAAAAAGAACAAAATAATGCCCTTTGCAACAACATGGATGGAACTAGAGACTCTTGTACCAAGTGAAGTAAGTTAGAGAAAGACAAATACCATGTGATATCACTTACATCTGGAATCTAATAAACGGCACAAATGAACTTTTCCACAGAAAAGAAACTCATGGACTTGGAGAACAGACTTGTGGTTGCCAAGGGGGAGGGGGAAGGAGTGGGACGGACTGGGAGTCTGGGGTTAATAGATGCGAACTATTGCATTGGGAGTTGATAAGCAAGGAGACCCTGCTGTATAGCACAGGGAACATATCTAGTCACTTATGATGGAGCCTGATAATGTGAGAAAAGGAATGTATACGTATGTGTGACTGGGTCACCTTGCTGTACAGTAGAAATTGACAGAACACTGTAAACCAACTATAATAGAAAAAATAAAAATAATTTTAAAAAAAAGAATTGAAGCCTGGCAGCCAAAAGGGAAGAGAAGAGAAGAAAAGAAACAGGCACTAAGGGAGGAGAAGTAAGAGTATTCTCATGTCAGGGACCATCACTCAGAGAGCCAGCAGGTAATGAAGAACTGCTGGGTGAGCTTTAAACACAAAGGTGTCCAGTGTTTAGCTTGACATTATTGGCTGTGCTGTGCTGTAATTTTGTGTAAGTCCCGTCATTCTCTCTTTTTATTATTGTATTGTATTGTATTGTACTGTATTGTATTGTATTGTATTGTATTGTATTGTATTGTACTGTATTGTATTGTATTGTATTGTATTGTATTGTATTGTATTGTATTTTTTGTCACACCCACAGCGTGTGGAAGTTCCTGGGCCAGGGATGGAACCTGTGCTGTAGCAGCAACCCAAGCCACAGCAGTGACAACATTGTATCCTTAACCATTAGGCCACCAGGGAACTCCTCTCTCCTCTGTTTTAGAACCTCAAAAAAAAAGTCTGCTCTGTGATGCCGTGAGGTAGTGGGTGTGGCGGTTGTGTAACACGCAGCTCAGGGCTCTCTTGGAGAGAATCTGCTGCAAGGAGTAGCGTTACATCAGCCTCTGGCTGCTGCACCCTTGGGATGCATTAGTGTCCATGCCAACCAAGACCACTGCCTCCCCGGGCTGCCCCAGCCAGTGACTGAGCACAGCAGGGACTCCAGCCCGGCCACTCCCGGCCTCTGCAGCACCCCTGCAACGGTGACCTTGGCTCTCAGTCTCCCCATCTGCCTGCCCAGGACTTTCTGGGGCTGCTCCGTGGCCCGAGGCTCTTCCTACCAACCCCCTTCACTCTTCGCTTTCTCTCTCCGTAGTGTCGGACCCGCGTCCTGTCTAAGGTTTCCCCTAACCACTCCTGCCACCCCCTTTGTCCTTCAGAAGCATTTTCCTCAAGAAATCCCTTGCATTTCTAATTCTGTCTTTTTTTTTTTTTTTTTTGTCTTTTTACCTTTTATCTAGAGCCACACCCGCGGCATATGGAGGTTCCCAGGCTAGGGGTCTAACAGGAGTTGTAGCCGCCGGCCTACGCCACAGTCACAGCAACACGGAATCCGAGCCGTGTCTGCAACCTACACCACAGCTCAGGGCAACACCAGATCCTTAACCCACTGAGCAAGGCCAGGGATCGAACCCGCAACCTCATGGTTCTTAGTCGGATTCGTTAACCACTGGGCCACGAAGGGAACTCCTCTAATTCTGTCTTGGTGAGTGACCTCAGAGGACCTGAACCGACTCGGTGGGATGTTTTCTTGGGGATGGGGCCCGGGGAGTGTGGGAACTGGAGCCCTTTCTGTGGTGGAGTGACCCGATGTGGAAAAGGACAGGGCGTACAGGAGGCGAAGGGCTGAGTGGGCTTGGAGAATGTGGCGGAAGCAGAAAGCCGGAGTCTAGACCTGACTAGAAGAATAAGCCTCTGGGAACATCTAAGATTTGGGGAGAGAGGCCCGGGATCCCATTTCCTTTTCACCTTAGAGGATAAGAGAGCCTCGGCAGCTGGAGGACTTTCTAACCAGGCGTCTTGCTGTGCGTGAGCAGATACAAAGCCAGAAAGCTCACACTGCGCCTTGTGGAGGGGGACCTGCAGCCTGGGGGGCGCGGGGGTGGTCAGAGCTGGCCATTGTTCCTGCGGCACCTACCTCGGGGCCCTGCAGGGGAAGCTGGTGAGGTTGCTGAGTGAAAAGAAACCTGCCGCTCTCAGGGAGCGCTGCTTCCTGGGCCGGATGGATTACATCAGCTACCCGGTGGACTTGTGAATGATGTCACCAAGTCCCAGTTAGTGACCATTAAGAAATTGGGAAGAAGGAAAGTGCTATGTACTGGGAGTCAGGCTGTGCCAGTGGGGAATCCTAATGAAACCGGGAGGATCTGCTTTGTTAACTCAGAGCATGATTTTTTTTTCTCCCGGGGGAGTGACGGACATTTATTTCACATTTACATTCTGTACATTTTCCCTAAATATTTACTGTCATCTCGTGTCTGCTCCCAGGCTCTCGCTCACTTCTGATACCCAGTGATACAGATGTGGACACTGAACTTGGCCTCCCGGCCCCCGTGTCCTTGGGCCTGGCAACCGGCAGCTCCTAGGACTCTCCTAGCCCCAGCTACTCTGTTCCCTCCTGCCAAAGGCCCGGCAGCGCTCAGCAAGCAGCCGTCCGAGCGGCCCTGCTGCAGAGGCTGCACAGGCAGCAGCCAGGCTTACATCACGGGCAGTAGCTGCCAGCCTGGGGAACGCATAAGGAAACAGGGAGCTTGCCACACTGCTGTCACCTTAACATCTTCATGAAATTGCTTGATGCTGCAATACGATCTGTATCTCCCTCCAGAAGGCTACCACTGCCTCACTTACCTCCTTTGTCCAAGAACCTGAGACCCACTCGGTCTGAAGTGGGGAGGTGATGAGCGCTGACAGTATTGGCTACGCTAAGTGCTCTCCACGAGCTCTATCCAGCTATGTTTACGTAACTAAGAGGGTCCACTAACGGGACTTCTCCTAGCGCAGAAAGTCTGCTCCGTGCTCTGGTATCCATTTTAAATACTCTCAGACACACTGTTAGCCGAAGTGTTGGGTGGATTCTATCAACTAACGATCAGTTATTTGATGAGATGCTCAGCAAGCGTCCGGAGTGGACTGTAATGGCAGTTTCAGTAGCAGTCTTCTGATGAATAAGGGAAGAATTACACGTGTTAACTGTGGTATCTGGCCCTGCATGACCTTGGGATATGCAGAAATCACTGTGTAAGAAAAAGGGAGCCCCTGCCAAAATTTACTACTCGTGGTTTTACTTCCGCACTGCCTTTCTGTTCCTGTACCTCTAACTGCTTGTCCTCTGCTCCTGACCCTCTGAGCTAACGAGTGTACTGTTCCACATCTTTCTTCTGTTCCCTGTTCCACCTTCTGACTTGATGTTCCCCTCAGATGTGACCATTGCTTTTCCTGGCAAAGATGCTGGTCCTCATTTGGTCTGCAGGACTGCGTTGGGCCGTTTCAGGTAAATGCCCCTCCTGGGTACCTTTCAGCCAGGGCTGCGCTGCTCGGGTGGCACACCCAGCAGGGTTGCTGTTGGAGCTCCGTACCAGGAAGGCGCGAGCTGACGTGGTTCTGCCTTCAGATACTTGGTAGAGGCATGTTTCTTATTCTCTGTGGCCCCGAGGGATGGACTGAGGAACACTGGGACATTAGAGGGGCAGAGTATAGCTTAAAACAGGAACGAAAAGATTATTTGACAGCAGTCAGAGCAGCCAGAACTGTCATTCCCTCGCCTCTCAAAGATGCTCGAGCGGAGTGTGGGCAGAGAGACCCACACATCCCACAGGTCATTTCCTGCAGGTCTGCACGCCCTCCAGCACAGAGCTTCTCTGAGTCTAAACTTTTATGATTCTCTGAGTTAAAAGGAAAAACAGTCAGACTTTTTTTTTTTTTAAATGCTTTTTCTGGAGCTGCACTCGCGGCATATGGAGGTTCCCAGGCTCGGGGTCCAATTGGAGCTGTAGCCATCGGCCTACACCACAGCCACAGCAACGCCAGATCCGAGCTGCATCTGTGACCTACACCACAGCTCATGACGACGCCTGACCCTTAACCCACTGAATGCGGCCAGGGATCAAACCCGCAACCTCATGGTTCCTAGTCAGATTCGTTAACCACTGAGCCACAACGGGAACTCCAGCAGTCAGACTTTTGACGATAAGGAACCATTTGGAGTTGGAACCATTGAAGGGTCACTCACAAATGACTACTGTCAAAAAGGAAATCAGGAGTTCCCATCCATGAGGACTCAGGTTTGATCCCTGACCTCGCTCCATGGGTTAAGGATCCGGTGTTGCCATGAGCTGTGATCTAGGTCACAGATGAGGCTCAGATCTGGCGTGGCTGTGGCTGTGGCTGTGGCCATGGTGTAGGCCGGCGGCTACAGCTCCGATTCGACCCCTAGCCTGGGAACCTCTATATGCCGCGGGCGTGGCCCTAAAAAGCCAAAAAAAGAAGAAAAAGGAAATCAAACACTGAGATGAGAGGCAGTAGAGTTTGAATCCAGTTTGGGAGGAACCATATCCTCAGAAGGGACCTGGTAAACTGTCCATGTTTTTCTAGGCCAAGTGGAGCAGCTTAGACCTCAAGAATGTCAGCCATCTTTGCCTTCCCACGCGGCCACTCCATAATAATTAGTTTTACTACTTTTTTCACAAGCTATTACTTTAATTATTTTAATTAGGCTCTTCATGCACTCAAGTTGTTTACAAGCGCTTTTCTTTTTACAGCACGTCAGTAAACAGTGGAGGGAAACCACCCCCTCCGAGAAAGCCGGGGAGTTTTTCCTGCGTAGGCCCTGGCCCGTGCAGGTGGCTGCGGGGACTCTTAACCGGAGACCACCAGCACCCTGGGACCTCCTCAGAGCACACTGGGGTTCCCTCCCCTGGGCAGCACTTAAGTCCCAGCCGCCTCCCCTGTGGTCATTACCCCTGTGGTCAGAGAAAGAGAGCAAATAACCCATTTTCCGTAGGGCCCTCTGCCAACAACCACCCCGAGGAAGTAGCAAAGGTTATGCAGTTAGTGGCCCACCTTTGTTTAAGCTTCACACACTGGGCATCTCTTAGCTTTCTGGTTTGATTCCTGTTCCACCCCTTACCAGCAGTGTGACCTTGAAAAAAAAATAACTTCTCAAATTCTCAGTTTGCTTATCTGTCCAAGGAAGGGGCAAGCACCAAACTGGTAGAGTCAGCCTTGAGTGGGCACTAAGACTGTGCCAACAAGTACTGGTCACCTGTCGTCACCAGCGCACCTCCTCCTGTCTCAGCCTTTCGGTTCCAGAACTGAGGGCTCTGTCTTACTTCATCATTTGTTCTTAAGTCTGTTCTTTCCATAAGTATGAAAGAGAGAAAGTGAAATGAGTTGAAAAATCATCTCTAAGGAATGGTCACTATTTGGTCAGTCCCACTGGGACGTCTGAAAGACCCCCAGGTTCCTTTTCTCTGTGGCTGTTATGTTGTCCTCTTAAAAGCGATGCACATATGCTGTTTTGAATGCGTCCCTCAGCTCTCCCCCACCTCCAGGGGGCTGACCAGCCTGTGAGACTGTGTATGGCAGGTGGCAGGTTTGCGTTGCTCCTCAGACCCTCCCCAGGCTCGGAGGACCGGCCCCTGGGAGGGAGACAGCGACAGGGACGTGAGCTCCTGCAGGCCCAAGGCCCTCATGTCTGTTGAAAACCATATTTGAGGGTTTACTTTGATCAAAGCCCAGGACTCCAAAAATCCCTGCTGTTGTGCTTCCAGACAGCCTCTCCTTCGCTTGGGTGTAATCCTGCAAGAGAAAAGAAACCAAGAGTCACCAACATATCTTTCTTCGCAGTAATCCTGCAGATTCGGGAGGTGGGGCTCCGTGTAGCAGATCCCAAGAAGCCATCCTTTCTTCATTTCTTTTTATGAGCAACTCTGCAGCGTATGGAGGCTCTTGGGCCAGGGGTCCAATTGGAGCTGCAGCTGCGGTCTACACCATGGCAGCATTGGATCCTTAACCCGCTGAGCCAGGCCAGGGATCCCACCTGCGTCCTCACAGAGACAATGTCAGGTCTTTAACCCTCTAAGCCACAACGGGAACTCCAACCCCTATGCAGTGGGGTTGCTAGATCACCGCCAGTGAAGTGTGATTTAAATTTTTTTAATTAAAACTTCAACAGATCAATATGAAAAGGAATTTTTTCTCCAGGAGTTTCACTATGACAAGGATCTCGAACAGAGAAAAACACTTGTCTGTGTTGAATTGAGACATTGCCCTTGAACTCATGCACGTCATTGTTCCAATTAAATGTGATAACCATTTATTATTTTTACTATAAACATCAAATGAGTAACTGGCCACCTAAGTTTTCAAAAGGAATCTTTGGGCACCATCTAGTGATTATTTGGGGTACAATTTAAACAAAAAAAACCCCAAACCCGCTTAAGTTTTCAAAAGAAGTCTCTGGCGCCCTCTAGTGGCACATCACCCAAGGGTTTTGGGATAATGCTAATTGAACCAGGAGTCCTGCAGGTATTTGCCCTCCTGATGTCTTAACTGTCAGGGATTCCCTGAAGAATCACAGTGTAGCCATACTTTTTAATTTGTGTGAATTTGAACAGTGATCTGAGATATATTGGTAAAGTTTTGTTTTAACTTAAAAATGGAACTAAGGAGTTCTCATCGTGGCTCAGTGGTTAACAAATCCAACTAGGAACCATGAGGTTGCGGGTTCAATCCCTGGCCTTGCTCAGTGGGTTAATGATCCGGTGTTGCGGTGAGCTGTGGTATAGGTTGCAGACGTGGCTCGGATCTGGCATTGCTGTGGCTGTGGCGTAGGCCGGCGGCTGTAATTCCGATTGGACCCCTAGCCTGAGAACCTCCATATGCCGTAGGTGCGGCCCTAACATGACAAAAGACCAAAAAAAAAAAAAAAAGGAAATAATGGGACTCTCTCTGCCATTTGCTAAGAATCATGAAATTTGGGGAGTTCCCATTGTGGCTCAGTGGAAATGAACCCGACTAGTATCCACAAGGATGCAGGTTCGATCCCTGGCCTCACTCAGTGGGTTAAGGATGCGGTGTTGCCATGAGCTGTGGTGTAGGTCTCAGGCCCAGCTTAGACCTGGTGTTGCTGTGGCTGTGGTGCAGGCCTGGTGGCTACAGCTCCGATTCCACCCCTAGCCTGGGAACCTCCATGTGCCGCAGGCGTGGCCCTGAGAAGCAAACAAAAAAACAAAGACAGACAAGAGTCTTTTCCCTCCCCGACCCGTGGATGTGCCCCGTGAACACGTCAGTTGGACAGCCGGCACGTCACTGACTTCATTCTCTAACCTCAGCTCTTGCTCCCAGCTCTGCCACTCTCCTGCTTCCTCATCTGACCTCTCTCCCCTTTTGCTCACATCCAGTGAGCAGAACATGGCCCTTCCCACTCTGTCGCCTCGTCTCACCCAGCCCTCCTCTCTCGTCCTGGGACAGTGACTGCTGTTCGCGCACCACTCACCTCCGTCCTCGAATCTGACAGAAGCCTCCTGACTGGCTCTTGGCCTGAAGCCTTGCTCTTTTCCACTCTGTTGAATCCTGAGCTACAATTTAGGGAAACACGGTTTAGATTTAGGATCACTTGCTCGCACCTCAGTTGCAGGCCCGGGAGGGAAACGGGTATGTGGCATCCGCAGGCTTTTGTGGCGGGTGAGCCCCGCAGCAGGAGTGAGTGGCGATGGCATCAAGGTAGCAACCGATGGTGCGGCAACTGCAGCTTAAACATCAGGCCCCTGCCCCTGAGGACGGGGTGGGGCTTCTCCTTACCTCCCGTCCTCAGTGCGCGCATGGCCCACCGGGCCCCTGACGCCGGGCCTCAGCCCTTACTCCTCAGGTACGGCCAGCACTCTCCCAGCCCAGGCCCTCTGTGCCTCCTTCCTTCTCCAAACCACGTCTCCAATGTCACCCTTCCTGAGAGGTCCCCCAGCGCCCCCCGTGGAACAGCAGCCCTCCGAGCCTCCCCAGCCTTCTCTCCCTACCTCTGGATTTATGTGTCTGTTTTCTGTTTCTCCTCTCTGACAAATGGACAAACTGACTTTGACAAACGGACAAATGGACTTGGTGCATTTTGTTCTTGGCCGTATTCCCAGGGCCACAAAGGGGGTCTGGCACACAGTTGTTACTGAATAAACAGCAGCTGGGCACCTGCTCCAAGAGTCAGGTTCCCCCCCGCCAGCCGGATCTGCATGTTCCAGCCTGGGCTGTGAGAGGGGTTTTCCTACTTCTGGGTGCTGGGGTGGAGGAAAGGGAAAGTTCGACCGGCTTGGAAACCCCAGCCTCTTGGCAGCATTCGCGGGCTCAGAGGTGGACATCTCCTCAAGGCCAAGTCAAACAGGACAGGCAGTGGTTGGGTCAGGGTTGGGAAGGTGGCCCAAGACGGTCTGATCCAGCCAAAGGCCCTTGGGCTTTGTGCTTTGGGCGTGTGGGAAGCACTCTGTCCTCTGCCTGGGCACCGGGAAGGGCCGCAGGGACTTTGCTAATGCGAGGAGCCCCGGCCAGAGGATGAGGTACGGGGCTGAGCCGAGAGCACGAAAGACAAGCAGAACCGAGCCCCTGCCACAGCGCAACCTCTCCTTCTAACGCTGCTGGATCTTTCCCGCTTCTGGTCTCTTTGTTTCATGAACCAATGAATTCCTTTATTGTTTAAGTTAGTTTGAGGTCATTTTTTTTTTTTTTTAATGTGTGTGTCATTTAAGCATCCTAGGTAATTCACGGTCCTTAAAACAGTATCATGCCATGGTAAAGTTTTAAGAAGACCATTGATTAATTAGAGTATTTATTTATTTATTTTGTCTTTTGTAGTATTTATTACTGAATGAATGAATTCATCCAAAAAGTATTTATGCAGTACTGTACACAACTACCTTAGGAAGTGAGCTAACTGATAAAAGATATAAAACCTACCTCATTTGAGGGAAAATAAGAAAAGGGAAGTGTATAGCCTCAAGACGGAAGACTGAGAAGGGCCATCCTGGAAGTCTTCACAGCAGACGTAGTGCAGTATGTTTGAAGGTGGTGACACGTTGAGACGTGGATTTAGCTGGGACCTGGTGGAATACAAGATACATGAATTCTGTTTTAGGTGCCAAGCTCCTCATCTAAGATACCAGTAAGGAATATAGCCACAGAGAACAAAGCAAGGAAAGGCAAAATCTTGCCCTGAGCTTGGACTTCAACTCTAGACCACCGTGTTTCCTCTGGAAAGAGGCCTGGCCCAGAGGGGCTAGGAGCAAGGCAGGCAGAAGGCTTCCTCTGGTTCCTTCCACACTGAAGCCCAAACCTTTGCTCCAGGGCTTACTGCCCCAGAGGGCAGAGTCCAAGCCAGATGAAGTACCCAGTGCAGGAATAAAAAGTCACTTCTTTGTCTGTATCTTACCCTCCCCCTGTCCCCTTATTGAGCCTTCAGATGAGATCACAGCCTTGATCGGTAGTAGAAGTGCAGCCTCATGTGGGACCTTGAGCCATGGGGATCCAGGTCAGCCATTCAAGGATTCCTGACTTGAACAAACTGAGAAAATAAATTTTTGTTGTTAAGCTGCCAAGATTCTGACATTTCAGAAGATGATTTGTTACACAGCAGCAGATAACCGACCTAAGTGGGTACATAAAATTCCCTTATGTAAATTTAGGTTTTATTTCCAACTTTTCCCCATTGTGGTATAGCATTGAATGTCTTTGTACATACAGTCTTGAGAATTCCTGAAAGTAACAGTGTAGGATAAATTAGACATGGAATCATTTGCTCCTATTTTGTGTTACAGTGCTGTAAAAATCATCCTCCTAAAAGGTTATATACAATTTGTACTCCCAATAAGATGTGTCTGAGTGTCTTGCCCCTTAACCTTGCCCATACCAAGCATTATAAATCTTTAGCACTTGCTAATTTAAAAGACAAAAAATAGGCATCATGCATTGATTGCTTTCCCCACACTGATCCCTGGCCCCTTCAGCGACTCTATGGTTTGGGTGCTATTGTTACTCCGTTTAGTTCCCCAGTGACGGAAACAAGACCTGATCCAGATTCCGTAATCAAACAGTAGACCAGGTGGTCTCAGGAAGCCTGACTTTAGAATCTGAGCTTTGACTTGCTGGTGAGATTGAGCCTGGTCTCATCTGTCTTTTCTCTGCGAGCTGCCTTCTCACATTCTCTCCCGCTGTGCGGGGCAACTTCTCTCTGCCACTCTTCCCTTCTCCGCTCTGCTCTCACCCGAGACATCTGGCCGCGTGGGTTGCATCAGCCTGGCCCCAGTGCCTTCTGGCTCCCGGCTGGTGATTGACTGGAGGTGGGAAGGGAATAAACTCAAAGTGTTGACTCCCCTGGCTCCCTCCTGGGGGGCGGTCTCGGACTGGTTGTGTCTTCAAAACAAAGTTCATTGCTCTTCCAACGCTGGGCTCCTGTAACCTTTCCCCCTTTGACTTCTCACATGTGGCCGCCCTGAACCCCGGGTAACTGCACTCGCTCTGCCTTTCACTCGCTGCTACACAGGCAGTTCCTTGGAAATGGACCCTTCTCACTTCATCCTATTTTGCTTGAGTGCTTTCATTTCCAGTTCTCCATTAGGTTGTCTTTTCTCACTGAACTGTAGGCATTCTCTTTATATTGAGGTCATAACCCTTTGCTTATCATTTCATGGGGAGCCTCTATCGCTGCTTGTTGCTTCTTCATCTTGTTTAATATAGTTTTTGCGTGAATCTGTTCATAACCTCACCCAAAGCTCCACTCTAGAAGATATGGTCTTGACCCTGACAAGTTCATTGCATCTTGCTTCCTCCGTTCGGGTGGAGTGCAATGTCTAGAACCTGATCCTCTTGTGACCCAAATATCATCTTCCCCTCCCTAAAAAGTTACTCTCTTCCAGAGGTATTTGGAAAGGTTTCAGCTTGTTCTCCGCCTGCATTGTCCAGCAGGAGCTGCCCTTCTATGTCACCTGCTTCCTTGGCTCTTAGCCCTGCTGGGCTTCCTACAACTGGTTATGAATCAAGTTCCACAGACAAATTATTTGTGTTACTTATGACAGTTTAACATCTTGAAACGTGGCCTGCGGTTAATCTCCAAATCTCAGATTTTCCAGTCCCCGATCCCCAGATTTTTATCCTAGGAATCATGCTCCACGTGGGGAGCTCTGGCAGGGGTTCTGTGTGTCCACAGGTTCTGAGGACACTGTGCAGCAGCAAACACCTTCTCCTATTGCAACTTTCTGCATTACTTCTCCAATAATTGCATGGAGATCCAAGGAGAAGTGGGTCGATAAAAGCTGTACATCATATGTTAATATATGTGACCTAATGAAATGTATTTTATGCAGTGTGATTTATAATTATGTCACTTACCCACATACCTGATGCTCTTGTTCGTACGTAAGAAAAAAAGCTTCCCTGTGTTCTCACAAAATTATCATTTGTTCAAAATTACCTTCTTTTTTTTCTTCTCCTTCCCACTCACAGAGTCCATAAATGACTCCCTCCCCTGGCTTTGGTGCCTCAAGAAATATCTGCAGGAGCGCCCTGGTGGCCTAGTGGGTTAAGGATCCAGTGTTGTCGCTGTTGTGGTTCCCGTGACTGTACAGTATTCCACGGTGTGAATATCCCACGGTGTGTTTGTAGTTCTGTTCTTGCTGGGCATGAAGGATCATAGGGTTGTTCTGGAGACTGCGTGACTCGTGCCCGTGCTGCAGGCACCACCCCCCAAAAGAGAAGAAAATGGCTTCAGGCTTTACCTGCAGGTACCTGGCCTGTAGGGATTCTTGGCTGACCTCCGGTTTTACAGGTTTGCTGGGACACCTCGCCCTACTTCCCACCTCAGACCTCTCCTACGAGCTTGATGTTTTAGCCTGGGTCTTTTTCGCAGAGTGGTCTGGGGTGGGAGTGAGTCCAGTAAGCTCCTTGCCTCTTCTGGCTCCTGGGCCCCAAGTGGCAAACGGCAAACCTAGCTCCGGGACTCTGTCCGCATTGTAGATTTTCTTCAGCTTTCTGATGAGAATCTTGTAGCATTTAATGGAAGACTTTGCAGACTAGGCCTCCATCTTCCCAGAAAGGCCTTAAGCACCAGGGTTCAAGATCCCACAGCTGTTTTCTGTGCTACACCCTGCCTCCTGCCATCACTCTCTGGTGCCCATCAGGAGACCCCAGCCACACTGGCCTGGGCTGCTTCTCCAGTGAAAATTCACCCTTAGTTTTCTTTCTCCTACAGATATGTTCAAACCAGAATTCACAGAATTCCAGGCTGGAAGGAAGGCTAGTGCAGGACTGGTACCATGGC
>PVHT020004944.1:3852103-3883281 GCA_004024745.2 Catagonus wagneri | reverse complement strand
CGCTCTTCCGATCTTGCCTTTTGTCATTTTATGGCCGCGGGTTTTATGGCCGCACCCGCGGCATGTGGAGGTTCCCAGGCTAGGGGTCTAATCGGAGCTGCGGCCACTGGCCTGCGCCGCAGCCACAGCAACGCAGGATCCGAGCCGCGTCTGCAACCTACACCACAGCTCACGGCAACGCCGGATCGTCAACCCACTGAGCGAGGGCAGGGATCGAACCCGCAACCTCATGGTTCCTAGTCGGATTCGTTAACCACTGCGCCACGACGGGAACTCCCTAGACTTCCTCTTTGAGGCCCAAGACAGAGCCTCTGCCATCACTACCACGTCCTTCTGTACCCGGATTAATGTCTCAGTCCAAGGGAAAAATCAGTATAGGAACTTCAGGAGCAAAATCGCCTGACTTTCCAAGGTAGAACCTGGTGATATATGGAATTTGTTCAGATGCCTGGGTCTGGAATCCCGGGGGGCATGGCTGATGTCAATACTGCAGATTAGACTCATTCTGCTAGTTGGAATCCTATTTCTATTTTATTTATTTATTTATTTATTTTTAATCTTTTTGGGGCCACACCTGTGGCATATGGAGGTTCCCAGGCTAGGGGGTCTAATCAGAGCTGTTGCTGCCGGCCTTCGCCACAGCAACACCAGATCAGAGCCAAGTCTGCAACCACAGCTCATGGCAACACCAGATCCTTAACCCACTGAGCAAGGCCAGGGATCAAACCCGCAACCTCATGGTTCCTAGTCGGATTTGTTTCTGCTGCGCCACAATGGGAACTCCCTGGAATCCTATTTTTAAAAATTTGTTTGTTTTGTCTTTTTAGGGCAGCAGGCGCGGCATATGCAAGTTCCCAGGCAAGGGGTTGAATCAGAGATGCAGCTGCCGGCCCACATCACAGCCACAGCAATGCGGAATCTGAGCCGCTTCTGTGACCTACACCACAGCTCACAGCCATGCCAGATCCTTAACCCATTGAGTGAGGCCAGGGATCGAACCTGTATCTTCATGGATACTAGTCAGGTTCTTAATCCGCTGAGCTACAAGAGAAACTCCTGGAGTCTAATTGATTCCAGCTTAATTAAATGCCATACAAGACAAATTGGACTGGTTTGCTCTCAGCCTCTACTAGGCAGGCTAATCTGAGTGGCCAGTTGAGTAGAAGACCAGTGAGAATTTTTTCAGAATCCAGCAGTGTGGATAGTGTAGTCATGATCATTGCCCAGTACACGATAAATATGCTATTTACTTCTGAAACAAAAAACAGATAGATTTGGAGTTCCCACCGTGGCTCAGAGGCGACAAACCTGACTAGTAACTAACAAGACACGGGTTTGATCCCTGGCCTTGCTCAATGGGTTAAGGATCCAGCTTGCCGTGAGCTGTGGTATTGGTTGCAGACATAGCTCAGATACCGAGTGGCTATGGCTGTGGCTGTGGTGTAGGGTGGGAGCTGCAGCTCTGATTTGACCCCTAGTCTGGGAACTTCTATATGCTGCTGCGGGTATAGCCCTAAAAAGCCAAAAAAAAACCAAGTAGTTTTACTTTTCTTTGTAATATTTGGGTTTTCAGAGTTCCCATCGTGGCTCAGTTGTTAATGAATCTGACTAGGAACCATGAGGTTGCGGGTTTGATCCCTGGCCTCTCTCAGTGGGTTAAGGATCAGGCGTTGCTGTGAGCTGTGGTGTAGGTTGCAGACGCGGCTCGGATGTCATGTTGCTGGGCTGTGGTGTAGCCCGGCAGCTACAGCTCCAATTAGACCCCTAGCCTGGGAACGTCCATATGCCGCGGGTGCAGCCCTAGAAAAGGCAAAAAGGCAAAAAAAAAAAAAAAAAGAAATAATAATAATAATAATATTTGGGTTTTCTAAGTTCAGTGTTCCTCTCTTGTGATGAAACCCATTACGTGTGCAAGTGTCACCTGGCCGTTTTTGCATCATTCCATGGGAACTGGGGCTTGGGCAAGCAGCACAAATGCTCACACTTTGGCAACTGCCATTGCTTGGAGTAATAAAGTCCTTTGTCTTTGACCCAGGAGTCTCAAGTCTTCTCCAACATCCACGAACTTGTGGGAGGTTAACTTCTTGGCTTGCAAGTTGGGTAAATGTTTATGGTTCTTGACATCCGTCCTTCTCATTTCTAATGCTCTTCACGGGTTCAATCCCTTCACCAAGTGAACTGGGAAAATTCTGTTCCTCTCCACATAGGAAAGAAGATCAAATGAGGAATTAGGGTGACATTTGGTATCCTTTGCAGCTATCTCTCCACTTGTAGGCTTTGCCCGCGTGCTCTTTAAACAGCCCTCTCGTAGGAGCAAAATGACTTCAGCTGATCTCTCCGTGCTCTGCCTCTCTCACCCTATTTCAGCCCTGCAGCCTGTTTTTGCTCTCTGTCCACCTTAGCTGTAGGGGGCACTGTTGGTTGGCTATCTGGAATCCATTCTCTACCGTCACTACCCCCCACTGAAGGATGATTTTTCTGGTGGAATTCAAAAACCAGTTAGACATTCACTTATTTCCCACCCTCAGCTTCAAAAGTGGAACCGACTGGCCCGAGAGTAACCCATTCACTCCCACTGCCAGCAGATCAATTCTGCTCAGCGAGGTGTCAGAGGAAGCCTGAGGAAGAATTTCTCTAAAATGGTACCTTTCTCTCTTAAAGCCACAGAAAGAAACATCTGCTTTCTGGATGTGCGGCTTGGAGATGCTGTACCCATTTGCTACCAGCTAGAGGATAAAGTCACTGCTAATGGTGCAGATCAGAGAGGAGGACAGTGCGGTGCTGCTCCGTCAGCCGCGAAGCCCATTCTCCGTCTGGGCCCCTGGTTACGCGAGAGCTCCCTTGCTAAATGTTTACATCTGTTTCAGGAGGGACTCTTACTTGTCACCAAGTTCTGGGCACTCTTCTAAGTGCCTTAACTATACATTCTTGTAGTTAAGGCTTCTAACAAAGCTGTAGGTTTGTTGTTTCTCTCACTCGGAAGATATGGAAACGAAGCTACAGAGAGATGAAATACTTGTCCCGGTCACACAGCCAGTTAGGTGACAAAGCTAGAATTTGAACTCAGATCTTAGAGTTCCCAGACATAATCTCTACCACTTCTCTCTATGCTGTGTCTCACCGCCTGAAGCAACTGATCCAGCTGATGCTAATGACACTTTGCTTCTCAAGGCTACTTCAGGTGACACTTCAGCTTTGGAACACTTCGGCCCCCAAGTCTTTGTCCCCCAGCTTCACCTCCCATGCCCATTGTAAGGGCCCACTGCTTGCCTGAGAGAGGAGGTCAGGTGTCAATATCTAATTTCATTTCCTCTTTGAACATTGGGAAAGGCCGCTGGAAGTTAACGCGTGAGCTCTCCTTTCATACTCTCTTTATTCTAAGCTCCTTGAGGGGATCAGCCTATTCAAACAAAGGGCAGCTATCATGTAGGGCAAATACCACCTTTCAAGAGACCCTTTGCTCTTAAACTCTGGTTGGCAGCAATTAGGGCTTTTATATTTGTCTTGTTGCCATTGAGGAAACAGACAAATAGCTCCACAAACATTTTTCAGGAATATAAATATGTGTGTGTGTGTATGTGTACTTTTTTTTTTTTGGTATATATATATATATATATATATATATATATATATTTGTTTTTTTTAAACCAAAGTGTATTTGGTCGTAAGAAACTCCTGCCTCTAGCAAAGCCTTACATATTCTCCTAATTTTAATCATCTGAAGAACAGCGCGGTTACCCCCACATTACATTGTTAGTATAGAAAGAGGGACATAATCAGCAGGGAGGATCGATTGATTTCCCCTTCCTCCCTCTGCCCTTGGCCCTGAGAAGTCCCTCCCCCTCTGCTCATTGACAAACAACGCAGTTACCCCCGCTTTCTCTCCCACCCGTGATTAGGGGAAAATTTGACTTTGCATCAAGACGCATCCGCAGCTCATTTTTTCCACCCAGCCCTACTATCAATAATCTGTCAGATAAAGTTCCAGATAGAATTACTGTTTTTTTTTAATCATTAAAGAAGCTGGGGGAGGAGTTGCCACTGTGACGCAGCGGTTTGAGGGTCCCACATTTTCTCTGCAGCTGTTGCATTGCAGCTGCAGCTTGGATTCCATCCCTGCCCTGGGACTTTCATATGCTGCTGGTGCAGCCAAGGGGGAGAAAAAAAATCAGGAGACTGGGGGAAAGGTGAAAGGCGTTTTAAATCTGGGGCAGAGGATATCAGTTGGGTGGTTCTGTTTGATTAAGTCAGGAGGACTATTGCTTAATCCTGGGGCGGCACCCCTTCATGCTAGCGTGTTTGAAGCCACCTCATAAGAGTCTACGGTAGAAATGTTGAGTGACTCATTTTGAGATATTTCTGAACCGGAAGGTGTTTTACTGAATGAAATGGAGATAGGAAGACTTCACATATGAGAAATTCTAAAATGTTCTAAGATCTGCTCAGATCTAAACATTGAGGACATGGTTTTTTCCCCCTAAAATCTGTTGTATTATAAACATCTGAAGCTTGCTTTTAATAAGATACTAAATGAAACAGATGGTTCATACTGATCTGAATTTAGAGTTCAAAAGAACTATAAAATCTTTTTTCTAACTCACACTGAGCTTTTAAGATAAAGGTCAGAGCCTTGAGAGGTTTCATTTTTATATGGCTAGCTAAAGAAGACAATGCTCAAAGAGAGTTAGGATTTTTTTCTGTGTGCAGAAATGATCTGTTTTACATTTTAAAAATTCAAGCGTTCTTCTCTCTAGACAAAAGGATGAGAGAGACAGAAATAATAGGTATCGGAGAAAGGATGAAAGAACTACAATTTTGAAAGTTTTATGCATTCCGTTATAGGGCTTTGCTATCTGAGAGCCCTCAATTTCTTAACAGAAGAGTTCAATGCCAAGGAAATGATCAGGGTGATGTGTTTATCTTTTCAGATAAACTACTAATCCTCATTTTAGATAAGTATTTATTTAGTTATTCTTATAATAATGTCATTTTTAGGAGTTCCTGCTATTGCTCAGTGGTAAAGAATCTGACTAGTATCCATGAGAATGTGGGTTCAGTCCCTGGGCTTGCTCTGTGTGTTAAGGATCTGGCATTGCTGTGAGCTGTAAAGTAGGTCACAGACATGGCTTGGATTCTGTGTTGCTATGACTGTGGTATAGGCTGGCAGCTGCAGCTCTGATTTGACCCCCAGCCTGGGAATTTCCATATGCCAAATATGTGGCCCTAAAAAACAAAATGTGTGTGTGTGTGTATATATGTATATGTATATATAAAATTTTAGTATAATTTTAAAAGCGATATATGTGACCATATATGGCAAAGCCACAGCCAATATCATAATCATCAGTGAAAAGCTGAAAGCATTTTCTCTAAGATCAGGAACACACAAGGATGCCCATTCTCACCACTTTCATTCAATATAGTATTAGAAGTCCTAGCCACAGCAATCAGACAAGGAAAAGAAATAAAAGGAATCCAAATTGGAAAGGAAGAAGTGAAACTGTCACTGTTTGCAAATGACCTAATACTGTATATAGAAAATCCTAAAAATGTTACCAGAAAAAACCTGCTATAACTAATAAATGAATCTGGTAAACTTGTAGGATATAAAATTAATATACAGAAATCTATTGCATTTCTATACGCTAAAAACAAATTATCAAAAAGAGAAATTAAGAAAACAATCCCATTTGCAGTTGTATCAAAAAGAATAAAATACTAGGAATAAATCTAACCAAAGAGGTAAATGCCTTATACTCAGAAAACTAAAACACATTGATGAAAGAAACTGGAAACAACACAAACAAATGGAAAGATATACTGTACTCGTATCTGAAATAACTAATGATTTTACCACCCAAGTCAATCTACAGATTCAGTGCAATGCCTATCAAAATACCAACTGCATTTTTCACAGAACTAGAACAAATAATTCTAAAATTCGTGTGGAAACACAGAAGACCTCGAATAGTCAAAGCACTCCTGCGAAAGAACAAAGCTGAAGGGATCAAAGTCCTGACTTCAGACTATACTACAAAGCTTCAGTGATCGACACAGTATGGTTCTGGCACAAAAACAGACACATAGATCAATGAAACAGAACAGAGACACCAGAAATAAACCCACACTTATATGGTCAGCTGATCTACAACAGGAGTTCCCATCATGGCTCAGCAGAAGCGTATCTGACTAGTATCCATGAAGACACAGGTTCCATCCCTGGCCTCACTCAGGGAGTTAAGGATCCAGCATTGCTGTGAGTTGTGGTGTAGTTTGCAGTGCAGCTTGGATCTGGTGTTGCTGTGGCTGTGGTGTAGGCCGGCGGCTACAGCTTGGATTCGACCCCTAGCCTGGTAACCTCCATATGCTGCAGGTGAAAAGGCAACCTACTGAATGGAAGAGATATTTGCAAGTGATATATCCAATAAGGGGTTAATTTCCAACATAAACAAAAAACTCATTCAACTCGACATCAAAAACAAACAAACAACCTGATTACAATATGAGCAGAGGACCTGAATAAGTATTTTTCCAAAGGAAGTATACCAGAGTTCCTGTTGTGGCACAGCGGAAACAAATCAGACTGGTATCCATGAGGATACAGGTTCGATCCCTGGCCTCTCTTAGTGGGTTAAGGATTCCCCCTTGCCGTGAGCTGTGGTGTAGGTCACAAATGCAGCTCAGATCCTGTGTTGCTGTGACTGTGGTGCTGGCTGGCAGCTGCAGCTCCGATTTGACCCCTAGCCTAGGAACTTCATATGCTGTGGGTGCGACCCTAAAAAGTAGGAAGAAAAAAAAGGAGATATACAGACTGCCAACAGACATATAAAGAAATGCCAGTTTTACTAGTCATCAGGGAAATGATAATTAGAACCACACTGAGATGCCTTCAACACCTGTCAGAATGACTATCCTCAAAAAGGCAACAAATAACAAGTGTCGGTGAGGATGTGGAGAGAAGGGAACCCTCGTGAACTGTTAGTGAAATCGTAAATTCCATAGCAGTCATTACGGAAGACAGTACAGAAGCTCCTCAAAAAATTAAACATAAACCATCCTATGATCCAAAAATTTCATTTCCGGATATTTACCCAAAGAAAACAAAAATACTAATTCAGGAAGATACACATACCCCACTGTTCATAGCAGCATTATTTACAAATATGTATGCAAATGTCAAATCAATATGTAGTACAACTGAAATTAATATAATATTGTATGTCCACTCTATTTCAATTTTTAAAAAGCAGTTCATGTTTAATGTAGAGAGGAAAAAACATTCTTCACTGAAGCAATCAATACTTTAAAGATCTATTGCATTTATACACTAGGAATGCAATATGAAACAGAAACAGACAAGATCTCTTTTCTCAAGGAGTTTAGAATTGAATGGAAAGCACAGGGAAAAGTAATTCATTTATTCATCCAACAAATATATACCGAGCACCTGCTTTTATAGACAAGTGAAATTTGTCTGTAAATACACTTCACTGTTACGTTTTGATAAGTAAGTAGAGAGCGAGTGGGAAGATGATAGATAGGTAGATACGTAGGTAGATGATAGATAGATTGATTAGATAGACAGACAGACAGATAGGACGAGCACACTTTCAGATCTCATGGATAGCCATCTTCGGGCTCACCAGCTAGCCCTAGCAGAGCTGTCAGATCTGACCCCTGAACCTCCTGCCTTCCCCTGGACCAATTTACTCAACCCACTACATGCAATCACACAAACCCACATTCAACACACGCTGATGTAGGTGAATATGAAACAAAAGCTTCACAAAAGTTACCCTTAGCACATAGGATCCATACCGAGATATTTTTCCTCTATCTTGTCATTTCATTAAAAAGCACTGGTTGTGATGCCTTGATGATTAACACCTGTAGTTTGAAAACCGCTGATCTAAACTTTGGCCAGCTTTTCTTACACTTCGAAGTCACGGGAGGTCTGAATATGCCCCATTTCTTGGACAACAGGGGTAAAGCTTAATTCTTAATCCTTTTATTGTGCTGGCTACCTTTTGAGGCCCTGGGCCCACACTCAGGAAGTCACTCTCAGTGGATTAAAGTGCTGGTTGCTTCAGCAAGGCCCTAGGCTCACCCTTGCGCAAGGGGTTTCAGGCTCCAGTGCCCTCTCTCAGAGTGAGAACACGCCTGCCCTGATCACAAGTGACCTTCTGGCACAACTATTGCTAAAGAGAAAAAATAACCTCAGAGCTCTTCTGACCTCAACAACAGTCAGATGCTACTTTAAAAAATTAAGTAGTATTTGAAATTAAAATAGCAGTTACCTTTGGGGCACAGTGACTGGAACGGAAGAGGAAAGCTTCCATTTCATTTTTTTTTTTTTGTCTTTTTGCCTTTTTATCTAGAGCCGCACCTGTGGCATATGTAGATTCCCAGGCTAGGGGTCTAACAGGAGCTGTAGCTGCTGGCCTTCGTGACAGCCACAGGAATGCGGGATCTGAGCCGCGTCTGCGACCTACACCACAGCTCACAGCAACGCCGGATCTTTAACCCACTGAGCGAGGCCAGGGATCGAACCTGCAACCTCATGGTTCCTAGTCGGATTCATTAACCACTGAGCCACAACGGGAACTCCCGAAAGCTTCCATTTCTTGACTTCTGGTTACAGGGATGAGTTCACTGTGTGAAAGTTCAGGACCTACCACTCAATCCCCAGAACAGCACTCTGATCCTATATGCCCGTCAAGAACTAAACTATAAGTACATAGTAGAATATTCACACGCAGAACCCTATACGGTAATGTGCGCAAAGAATTTATTATTTATAATTACATGCAGGGAAGGAATCTCAGAACCTAATTTTTTTGTCTTTTTTTTTTTTTGTCATTTTTCAGGGCCGCACTCAGGACATATGGAGGTTCCCAGGCTAGGGGTCTAATCATAGCTGTAGCCACTGGCCTACGCCACAGCCACAGCAACGCCAGATCCAAGCCATGTCTGCAAACTATACCACAGCTCACGGCAACGCCGGATCCTTAACCCACTGAACAAGGCCAGGGATCGAACCCACAACCTCATGGTTCCTAGTCGGATTCGTTTCCACTGCGCCACCACAGGAACTTCTCTCAGAACCTAATTTTTAAGGAAAGATGTCAAATATATAATAGAATGCACAGCATCGTTCCACTGACAAGAGATACAAAGCCGGCAAAGCTAATCTGTGCCATTAGACATCAGGATGGTTGGTAGTTTGGCACATAATACAAGAAGGGAGCATAAAGATGTCCAAAGTCAGGGAAAAGTTCTGTTTCATGATCAAGGGACTGTTACATGCATGTGCGCTTTGTGAAAACACAGCGTAGCTTAAAAACTGCAACAGCTTTAAGACACAATGGTTATTACTATTTTCATTCACCTCCGGGAAATCTGAGTTTCTGAGAGGCTGATGACTAGGTCAAGGTCACATATTCCTTAAGTGGCAGAGGCAGGTTTCGATCCAGGTCGCCTGCCTCAGGCACCCAGGTGCACAGCGTTCTGGGGAGCTCCTGTTGCTTGGTAGCATCTGGTGTTGTCAGTTTGGGGATTGGGGCCATCCCAACAGGCGTGCAGTGTCTTTACCACTCTAAGCACCATCTGTCTTGGTATATGTTCCATGCGTATTTGAAAATGTGTATTCTACCACAGCTGAGTGGCGTGTGCTGTAAATATCTGTTGGATCTTGCTGGTTGACCATCTTGCGGAGTTCTGTATCCTTCCTAGTTTTCTGTCTAATTATTCAATCCATTCTTGAGAGAGGGGTGTCAAAGTCTCCGGCTGTAATCGTGAACTTTCACTTCTTTTCCAGGCCTGTCGGTTTGGGCTTCACATAGTTTGTGGCTCTGACCTTTGTGCCTGTGTTTGTTTTAATACACAGGCTGTGGAGAGAGACTTGGTTAAAATAAGGACATGAACTTTGCTCTGTGGGGTAATAAGCTGATGTGACTTTGCCGGGCTCCTGGGAAGGACAAGCAGAGAGAGTTACAGAGGGCTAGTGCTTTCTTCACTGGATCAGTCACCATTCCCCAGATCCCTCTCCATGTTGCTGTTTTCTGACTGAAATCTCTGAAATGAATCTCTTATGACGCAAGTCCCCAGTTCTATAATGTCATTTATTATATTATCTTGAAGTGTAGTCAGCCCCAAGTTTCTTAGAGCTCTTAGAAATGAGTTTCTGAATGTGAACTGATGAACTCATAATTTAGACAAACACAAAACTAATAAAAGAAGTGTCTCTGTCATACGTTATCTATAACTTTTCCCAGACTGTTTCTCCTGCTTCCGCGGAAGCATATTATCACTTACACCGAAAAAGCTATAACCCTAAAGCTGTGAATATCCCTCAGAAGGGTGGGTTTCCCTTCTTTTCATGGCTGGGAGGAATAAATCTTCCTCTCCCCTTCAAGGTTCTTCTGACTGGTCTAAGGATTAAATTGACATGAGACAGATTAAGAGAAGGAAATCACACAGAATTTTAATAACCTGTACACGTGGGAGAGACTCAAGGAGACTGAGTAACTTGCCAAACAGCCAAAACTCTCACCTTAAACACCATCCTCAGCCAAAGACAAAAGAGGACATTGGGGTAGGGGTTTGGGACTTCACAGGGGAGGGAGGCCATTCATACGGAGATGGAAAAGCAGAGGTCTGGTAAACAAGTGCTTGCTGGGCCCCGTGGAGACCACTGGACGCAGAGTGGACTCTGATATCTAGGTCCTGCCTACTTACCCGACCATACGTGGCCCGTATTCTTCGCAGATATCTTTGCTCATAGCTCCGTTCCAAAAACAGGCCCTTTGTTTAAATTCTTTAGGCAGCAGAGGGGGAGGCAAAAAGAAAGCCTTTCCTACTTTTTCTGGCCAGCCCAAGGCATGCTACCAAACCCGAGCCGGCGGAGACAATGCTGAATCCTTAACTGCTAGGTCAGCAGGGACTCCAGGAAAAAAACCTCCTGAGTCCTCTGTTTCCTGACTGTCTTCAGCTCAAAATAACCGGCATGACAAAGAGATGCTTTAGGGTGGCAAATTTTGCTCCCCTACACATGACAATGACATGATAAGTGTTTTTAATATAAATGTATATGTGCAATCTGCCATCCTTGTGACTTTTTTGCTCTGTTATTTACTATAATATTCTTTAGGAAGTGAGTTTAAACTGTGAACAGAGTATTTGTATTGAATTTGAAGTCAGAAGAAAGTTTCAGATAGCAGGCGTGGGAGGCCTTTGGTGTCTGCCTTAGCGAGTTCTCTCTCCCTAATTTCCCTTTAAAAACCCACCTCAACTTCCGGTTGTGGCTCAGAAGAAACGACCCCAACTAGTATCCATGAGGATGCAGGTTCCATCCCTGGCCTCACTCAGTGGGTTAAGGATCCTGCGTTGCTATGACTGTGGTGTAGGCCGGTGGCTACAGCTCCGATTAGACCCCTTGCATGGGAACTTCCATATGCTGCAGATGTGGCCCTCAAAAGCAAAATAATAATGATAATAATAATAATAATAATAGTAATGATAATAATATAAAAACAATACTGTGGTCAGGGGGCCTGACTGTATCAGGCCGCTCTTGTAAACAGCCATGCCTCTGTGACCAAAGCCTCTCAAGTTTCAACCAGCTTTGTCAGGTCTTTTCTCATGCTAACATGAGGGAGACCCTTGGGGACCTGTTCTCCAAAGAGTAGTTAACTCTCCAAGTAGAGAACCCTGTCCAAGAGAGGTCAGGAAGCTATGGATAAATGCTTCCTGCTTTCTCCCCGAGTGAATAGTTTTGAGGCATGTATCATAATTCTCAAAAGATTCTCAAAAGTAACTGGTCGCCCTTGAGAATAACCCGTCCATGGGGATAACGTATTCCTGTGTTGGTTTCCTCTTCTTCCCTTTTAACTCTCATCCGCATGCCATGCTCCCAAGCATCACGGTTTTTTTTTGTTGTTGTTGTTTTTGTGGGGTTTTTTGGTCACACCCATGCCATAGCTCTGACCCAAGCCACTGCAGTGACAACACCAGATCCATAACCCACTGCATCCCAAGGGAACTCCCCAAGCATCACATTTCTGCATCGGCTAACTGCACCCAAGCCTTTGTCGCAGGCTCTACTCCTGGCCAAGACAGCAACCTTCTGGCACTTCTCTTTAGCCCTGTCACTGCGTGGCTATTAGTGTGATTAATATCAGTGATGATTGTTATAGGTCTTCTTTTATCTACTAATGTAATCTCAGCTCTTTTTTCCTTCAAATTAAAGTGTCCTGGTCTTAGCAGAATCCCCAGTAGACAGTGCCAGGTGTGGATGAGGATACTGGTTTCTCGGCGAGTGGGTAGACATCTAAGCCAGGGAGGCATGGGCTAAAAAAGAAGAAGGGGAGCAAACAGCTATCTTTATTTGCAATAACAGGCATGATAATCTCCATTTTTCAACTAGGAATACTGATGCCCAGAACATTTAAGGAATTTGCTGTTGGTCACACAGGGCTCAGTCTAAACCTGGGCCTGTTTCCTCTACTCCAAACACCCCTGCCTTTAGGTTCCATGTCATCCAGGACACCCTGTTTTCAAATTTTGGATGACTGTTTTGGGCTGAGCTCCAAGGGATACAGAGGAAAAGAAGCCAGAGGTTTTGCCTTTAAGTCATTCACAGTCTTAAAACCTCAAAATGCCGCCATTTAAACACGAGTGGCTCCAGGCCAATTCTTAAGTCTCACCTACCCATACTTGAGCTGAAGGAATCACTCAGGAGGAGGTAAATCGGTGAAAAGATGGTTTGTCTTTAGACTGTGCTGATGAACGATTCCACGAAATATTGTCTGGAAATGGTCTGTAATTCACGCTACATTAAAAAGAAACGACATGTTTCTTTAAACAGCCAGTCTTTCTAATGCACTTAAAATGTCATTTGATTTTAAAAGTTAAATGTGCTATAGGCTTGGGGGAAAATGCACATTTAGTTTTCAAAGCCCTTCGATCACCTGGATCCAATGGCTGTGTTTAAGGAAGCACAGTCCTGACGAGGCTGTCAAACAGGCTGCCTGGGTCACCGCTTGCCTCACTTTTTCAGCAGGTGTTTTGCTTGGCATGTGGCCTCCCTGGTAGAAAATGCCCCATTCTTCCAGTCCTTATATAACCCTTTCCCTCAAGGAGAACCCTGTCCCCACCCCTTCATACCTTGGCTATCAAAGCCCAGGATTTATTTAAAGCTTTTACTTCCTATAAGGTTCGGAGCCAGATCCCAGCTGCCATAAAGAGCTCCTCTCCCAGCCCAACCTGTGGGGATTTCTTCACCCTGAATCTGCCCGCCTTTCACTTAAAACATAGGGACAGCAGAGCATAATGGCCAAGACTTCGGGCTCTTGACTCAGCCTTCTAGATTCAAATTCACTGTTGACTGGGCAAGTTCTTTAATCTATCTCAGCTTTAGTTTTTTCATCCAAAAAATAGGGATTAAAAAAAAACAACCTCAAAGCTTAACTCTTATAAAAGTGCTTGAAACAACCCAAACAGACATGTGGACAAACAAAATGTCAGGAAAGTATACAATGGAATATTTATTATTCAGCCTTCAAAAGAAATGCAATTCTGATACATGTTACAAAGTAGATTAATTCTCCAGCCATTACCCTAAGTGAAATAAGCCAGGCACAAAAGGATAAATATTGTGTATTTCTGTTCATATGAGGTCCCTTGAATAGGAGAATAGGTAGAGACAGAAAGTACAACAGGAGCTACCAGGGGGTGGAGGAAGGAAAGAAAGAAAAAATTATTGTTTATCAGATACAGGCTTACGGTTTGGGATGATGAAAAAGTTCTAGAGATGGAAAGTGTTGCTCAGCAATGTGAATGCATGTCCTGCCACTAAACTGTACACTTAAAAACGGTTAAACAGGGAGCTCCCGTTGTGGTGCAGTGGAAACGAATCTGACTAGTATCTTTGAGGTGGCAGGTTCGCTCCCTGGCGTCGCTCAGTGATCAGGGATCCAGCGTTGCCGCGAGCTGTGGTATAGGTCGCACATACGGCTCGGATCCCACGTTGCTGTGGTTGTGGCGCAGGCTGGCTGCTGTAGCTCTGATTCGACCCCTAGCCTGGGAACTTCCATATGCCATGAATGTGGCCCTAAAAAGCAAAAATAAAATAAAACAAATAAAATAAAATAGTTAACTGGTGGAATTCACTGGTGGCTCAGCAGGTTGAGTGTCCGGCTTTGTCACTGTTGTGGTGCAAGTTCAGTCCTTGGCCTAGGAACTTCCACATGCCACCAGCGTGGCCAAAAAAAGGGGGGGGGCTGTTAAATGGTGAGTTTTGTTATGTTTATAGTACCACAAATAGATTGTTAAAAACTATGTGATACAGCAATAAAAGATGTGTTTAAAGGAGCAGGGTCTGAGGTACAGTGCATTCTCTGCGTTATTTGCGGTACCTCTTGCACTGTTGCCTAATGTTCTTAAGGTTGGCACTTTCATTCCACATTCAGTTTGATGTCTTCTCTCCAGCTTCAGGTCAAAGACCATGTTACACTTTGGCTCGTACCTGCTGTACCTGCTGATGTACGTGGCATACAGCTGGACTCTGTAAATCATTGATTAGCACAGATTCCAAATAACCTGTGTTAAAATAACATGACCCATGCTTTCCTGCTAACGGAGTGCATCTTAATGTTTTCTCTGTGGGGGCTGTTAGCATGGTGACTAAGAGTCAGGATTTGGGGTCAGTCTAACCTAGATTTGAGTGTTGGTTTTGCCATTTCTTAGCCGTGTGCCTTTGCAAAAGCTAATAGTCTCAACTTCTGCTCACCTGTGGTAGGACAGGTAATATCTACTTTCCCATATTTTCTGTGTTGATAAAACTGAAATAACATATGTTGAGAACACGGTTCAACCCAGGAACCCAATAAATAGCAGTTAATACAAATATTTCTTATCCCAAGTAATTCTACTGTTTTAACTTTATCACTCTGAGAGTCAATTTCTGAAACTGACTTTTCGATTAAAGTGAATGCCAGTTCCTTCACCACTGTGGGCATTTCTGCCATGAGGATGGTATCTGATAACCATCACCACCCGGGAGGCCTGTGGATCTCCTCTGCTCCCCGGGCCAGCAGTCTCAGATGTACCAGGAAGATCCTAAGCCCAGCCAAATGAGAAAAGACGCTTTCTCAGAGTTAACTCCCACGTACTGCAGACTACCGCTTTTAGGAGTGAATGGTGGTACAGAGCCCTTAGCAGAGCAATGCTGAGTAAAATTAAAGACAAAAGCCTGGATCTCTCCCCAAAGTCCACGACAAAGACAGGAACAAAGGAGCTATTGGCTCACCTGGCCTTAAAGGCCAGTGAGCACAAAAAGACCAGGTACGCTGCCCAGAGGCTGAACTCAGTTTAAAAAACTGGTGGCCACTCTGGATGACACAGAGCCGCAAACAGTGGAAGCCATGCAGATGAAACCGTGCAAACTGAGTTTTTCCTGTAGCAGATCTGTACCAGATCTGAGCAGACTGAATCTTGTTCGCTCTGAAACATCTCAGGGCTTTATTACTGAGTGAACGTGGGGCGATCTCTCCGCCCAGGGGATGGGCAAGTGGTCCCTGCGTCAACGTGAGTGCTGACGGACAGAGGGGACTCTCTTGGAACTGACCTCCCAGGAAATCTAGAAGTGGGAAATGTGATCGTGGACTGGAATGAGACCTTGATTTCACAGCCCCTTGATATGACTCAGGAGCATAAAGCAGAGAGAGGGAGAAATCGAGGGAGCGCAAATGGAGAGGAAAGGAGGGGACCAAGCATGTCAAGAGAGCACACCAGAAGTGGAGCAGTTACGGGCGGCCACTGTCACCAGCCCCTGCCATCTGTCAACACTCCTTTGATGGCCATGCACCCCACGGTATAAAGGCACCTGCATGTATCAGTCACAGACTCAAACATGAACCAATTTCTGTTTTCCTGTCTGTGGAAGATATTTGCAACCAATTTCCCAAATGCCTTTACATTTCGGAGCCTCGATATCTGAATTATGAATCTTCTATCAGTCATAACCTGCAGCTTGAGAAACATTGCCCCAATCCGTCTGTAGGGGATGTTTTTCTACGTCACTAAGACTTGTTTTGAATTTTTCATAAAACGTGAGGAAATACATACACACACACATACCAATAGACTGTATAGTATATAACTGTAACTATGAAAAAAGACTGGAAAGATATTCAATAAATGTGTACAACGGTTATATTCATTTTCTTCGTTGTATTGAATACATACTTGCATCTCCCTCTCCTCCCTCTTTCCTCTGCCTTTCTTTCTCTGTCTTTCTCCCTTTCTTGCTCCAGGAGCCACTTCTCCGTTTTAAGCAAAACTCTCTGAGCCGTGGGTGGGTAGGAATCTTTGAGGGCTTTGCAGCGGCTCTTTCCTAAACGGTGGCCTCAAGGCCATGGACAGCCACGAGCTCCTTAGAAGAAAGGTGTGATGACAATTTGGGTTATCCTAAATTATGTTTTAATTTAATCATAGGAACAATAAAAGTCTAAGAGTTTGATAAACACATTCTTATCTCTCTCGAAGCAAATGTTAAATTGCTAAACAACTGAGCTTTTATTCTCTTCTGTTACATGTGATTATAGCCCTGGGAAGATGGTCTATCGAATTCAGCACATATTCATCTCTTACTACATCCAAGGTAGTTTGAAGGAGTGCAAAGTTGGATTTTAATCTAGTGGAAGAGAAAACACAAGTACATAAAAACAATATCGCAGATCAGAGTACAATCAATTAAGCAAAGGCAGTCCAAATGCTATAGGATGCTCATAATAACATTTTATACTTTCTGAATCTTTCAGGATCATTACGAGGACTACCCATATAACCACTGGGATTTTCTTTTTTCTTTTTTTTTTTCTTTTGCAGCCGCACCTGAGGCATATGGAAGTTCTCAGGCTAGAGGTGGAATCAGAGCTGCTTCTGAGGCCTATGCCACAGCCACAGCAACACCAGATCCGGGTCGCATCTGTGACGTGCACTGTAGCTTGCAGCAAGGCCAGATCCTTAATCCACTGAATGAAGCCAGGAACTGAACCTGCATCCTCACAGAGACAACATCAGGTCCTTAACCCACTGAGGCACAATGGGAACTCCACTATTTGGATTTTCTAAGCACTCTGATATTTTATCATTACAGTAAAAGAATTCACTGAAAAAAAATTCGCTGGAACCATTAAGGTTTTCTACTAGCAACATTTCTTTTATTCAATTTAATCTTCAGAGTTCAATGTCTCAGAAAGTCTACAATGATTATTTTGGCAGCTACAAGAAGTTTAACTAGTTCTTTGATTTGCTATTATTTGCTTTTCAGTAGATGTGCTCAGATATATTATTTGCCTTTGGTTCTAGAGCTGCAAACATATTTTCTACGTGAAACTTATCCTGTTAAGATATGCTTGAACCTCTCCTTCACAATTTCAGGGAGAGCTAATCCCTCGCCGGTGTTCCTGTCAAGTCCCGGGCAGCGTGTCCTGGTCACATACCGGCACCACCACTTAGCCCTCTGCCATCTTGGACGGTCACTGAGCCCGTGGTTAACAAAAGCCTTGGGTGTTCCAACATCATGGTCCGTATCATTTACTTAATATCGGTTCAGTGGAGACCAGCAGCGGTGGTGGTGGCTTTATTGGGGGACTACAACAACAACAAAGTCACTGAAAGTCAGCAATTTCTGTTCTTGTTAAGTTCTCAGAGCCCGCACTTGACCCTGCATGGCACGGGGCAACAGCACATCGTCTTGCTGTCTCTCTCTCTCTCTCCTCCTTTTTCTCCTCCTCACCTCTACCCCTTCCCTTCTGGGTTCCCTGAAGAACTCCAGACTCTCCTGTTTGGAGAACAATTCCATTTCTTGAGCCCTTTCCACAAACTCAGATTTAAACTTTGCAAAACCAAACCCACTGAGATACTTAACCACGGGGTGGGGGGGGGACCCTCAAATACAGCATCAGGCATGTATACAACATTGTTGTAGGAGAAAAATAGCAACTTTTAATCTGTATGGGTGAAGGTCTCAAGTAGACATTGCTGAGGGTATACAAAAGTCACCTTTTGTAGATAATCCATGTTCGTAAAAGGCTGTTTGCAAAATAATTTGTAAATAACTCATTCCAGATATATCCTGAACTTTTCTGAAGATGTTTTCTATTTAAAAATAACTTTAGGAGTTCCAGTTGTGGCTCAGTGGTTAACGAATCCGACCTGGCCTTGCTCAGTGGGTTAAGGATCCGGCATTGCCGTGAGCTGTGGTGTAGGTTGCAGACGCGGCTCGGATCCCGCGTTGCTGTGGCTGTGGCGAAGGCCGGCAGCTACAGCTCCTGTTAGACCCCTAGCCTGGGAACCTCCATATGCCGCGGGTGTGGCTCTACATAAAAAGGCAAAAAGACAAAAAAATAAAATAAAAAATAAAAATAACTTTAAATGAAGACTATATTACTGAAAGATCTCTTATTTGTGGAATGTATCTTAATATACAGATATATCAAAACCTTTGTGTGTGTGTGTGTGTGTGTGTGTGTGTAACAAAACCTTTCCTAATTTGTTATAAGAATGTGGGGAATGACTTCAGCTTTCCCTGTTACAGCTCACCGTGTTCTTTTGAAAGTACTATGTACAGAACCAGAATTTGTTTCAACATACATTTTCTTATTTAGCGATGTGGGTTTCTCTTTGATTAGCCTATCTCCAGTTTCATTCTTTATCTGAATTATGTACAAATCTATATTCCAATTGTCCCCTAAGGGGAGCACCTGCTGGCCACCTGCTGAATATCTCCCCTTGGTGTACCATATGCATCTTAAAACCAAATTGTTCAGAACAAAAGTCATCATTTGCCCCAAGACTTTCCCACCTAGCATTCCTGTTCTAGCCCTCCTTCTGTGTTCACTACCTTGAATCATCACCATCTTCCCAGTAATTCCGCCTTGAAATCTGTATAATCTCCAAGTTTCTCCTACTTTTAGCTCCACACTCAAAAATCTCTGGAGAAATCTTGTTGAGTCCATTTCCAAAATATCTTTGGAATTTATTCCCTACTTTCTGCTCTTACAGCATCCACCCTCATTCAGTCTTCACTCCTAGCTCTCTCTGGCCTCTGGTCTTCTCCTTCAGAATCTCCAACACATGGCTGCTGAGGAAAATATTTCCATACATTCAGTTATGGAACTGTTCTTTTTGCAATTCTCAGATGACTTGCTATTGTGGAGAAAAGTACAAACCCAGCCTGGCATTCAGAGACTTCTGCATCTTGACCTTAGTCACATTTCCAGACTTATCTTCAGTCAATTTATTCAACAGATATTTATTAGGTCCACTCTGTGCCAGGTGCTGAGCTAGACTCTGAGGATACAAACATGAGCAACACCACGTCTAGGCACTGGCCAGACCTGCATGTCACTCATCACTTGACCCCACATCACTCATCACTCTCCAGATATACTTTATGCTTTCCTCTCTCTAGGCCTGTCCTCTACCTGGATTGTATTTTCCTCCTCATAGTCATTTGCTGAATCGTTCAAAATGCAGGCAGACAGGAGCTCCCAGGTGGCCTAGCGGGTTGACAGGCAGGTGTTGTCACTGCTGTGGCTCAGGTCACTGCTGTGGTGCAGGTTTGATCCCTGGTCCAGGAATTTTTGCATTCCATGGGCATAGGCAAAAGAGAGAAGAGAGAGAGAGGGAGGGAGAGAGAGAGAGAGAGAAAGAGAAAGAAAGAGAGAAAGAGAAAGAAAGAAAGAAAGAAAGAAAGAAAAAGAAAAACTGGATCAATAAATTCTTTATAAAAAAAAAAAAAATGAAAGGCCAGACATAAGTCTTGCTTCTTCCAAAACAGCTTCCAGATTCCCCAAACTGAGGTTAATTCATTTATACTCCAAAGGCCATTTGTATTTCTGTTATAATTCATCATGGTACGCGAAAAAGACCATGAACCTTGACGCTAAAAAACACTGGGTTCAAAGCTTTTTTTTTTTTTTTCACTTACTTACCATTTAAATTTGAGCAAAATACATAGTTCTTCAAAGTCTGATTCTCCATTATAAAACAGAAATAATCGTGTCTATCTCACAGGTTGTTATATAGAGCGGATAATACAGATAGAAACAACATAATGGCTCAAAAGATGGTCCACCTTTTATGCTATGTTTGTGGAAATGGCTCATTAGTGTTTCCCAACGGAAGTGTTAAAGGGAAATCGTCTGTCATAGATACAGTCTTTCACCACGGCAATGTCAGTTTACCTGTTCTTTGAGGTGAATATGCTCTCATGCTTTTAATTCCTGCTCTGAACCAGCCATTCTATATAATCTCATTTAGTTATCCCCAACCCTATGAACTAGACACTACCTCTCATTTTTTATATTATTTATTAGCCATCAGGTTTTATCTCCGCCCTTTTCTATGCTTTTCTTTGTATTCAAAGGGCTAGAAGCTCGAGAACTATATTCCTGGATGAGATTTAAATGCCTCAGTAAGTTACACTCACATATTGGGAAAAGGAGAGGGAGTCGAATGCATTCTTCCAAAAGAGGCGGCAGTGGACAGGGTGACTTTGGTAGGCAGGAGTTTTGCAGGTCTGGCCAGACTCCTTGTTCTGTTAGTGGTACCCAGGCTTGAGGCTGTTTTTCTCAATAGCTCTAAGTAGAGAAAATTTGGAAAAGCACTCTACTTGGCCCGTTCTGTGTCCCATGTCCATCTCTGGACCAACTACTATGGCCAGGAAAACGGAGTTCCCTGAGAATATGGCGTCTCCCATTCAGATCATGTTCCTGCAGAAGTTCCCCAAAATAAGTGGAATAACACAGACAAGGCCACAGAGCAATCAGCTTATCCTGTCTCCCCCAAAACAGTCTTGCTTACAGGTACTTTGAGAAGTGACCCTAAGGAGCAAGACCGAGGGCCTGGAGGAGTAAACCAGGGAAGGAAAAAAAAAAAAAACCCAAGTTCCATGATGTGTTATGGGTTTAGTGACTGCTCTGGGTAGCTGGTACACAGTAGTGCCAGCATGTATGGTTTTTTTGGCTTGTTTTCTTGGCTGAAAGAAGGTTCAGTTTTAAGTTTCTCGCTGTAATGGCTCTTCACAGGTCGGGGAACCAATGTGAGGGTTCTCCCAGCCACTGCCTGGACACATCCCACCTGCACGCTCAGAAACTAGACAGAGGACCACAGGCTAGGCCCATGAGAGCCCCGAACCCCTCTGAGACAGGCTTGAGCTGGAATCCCACCCTTAGCCTGGCCTCCCCGTGACCCCGTTTTAACTGGAGGCTAATTTCAGGACCCTTGACTTAGTATGAACACAGCGCAGAGGCCCTATATTCCGCTGTTCTTTAAGAGTCTGAGGATTCCCTTTGGGTCGGTTTCTACCAGCCGGATAAACAGTTTTCGACTGCCCTTTGGAAAGATCACGGGGCTGTTGACCTTACACACACTTGGCAGCGCTGCATTGTCTCTCTTCGTGGGGATCCACCCCTCCTTCGGTGAGAGGGCTCTGGGTCTGAGAAATGACATACTTGGGAACTCAGCGGGGACTCTTTTCCTCTGAAATGAAAGCTGGTGAAGGTTTTTTTCCATTCACCAGCTCTTGATTTTTTTTTTCTTTTTTACACGTCAGATAACATTCTGATTGGCTCTCCGTCTATCTCCCCCAAGGGAACACAGTGACTTATTAGGTACTGCTACCTATTCCTAGGGGTCAAGGAATATTGAATCCTACTACATTATGGCTTGTGTTCCCTTTATCCTGATAGTCATACTGCAGTGCCCTCTTCCATTCCAGGATCCTGTTGTCTCCTTGAGGTTAGTGATCCCCCATTCCCTCGCAACCCCTTCTTTCTGCCAGCTCCAGCCTACGCAGCCTACGTGGGGTAGTTATCAAGAGCTTCTTAACTTCACCGGAGCCCCTTAGCCATGCACTCCTCTCACTTTAGTGAAAAAAAAAAATGTCCTCTGGGTCCTCCCAGAGGACTGGCATTGTTGAGTGCCAGTTTCTCTGATCACCGAAAATAAATTTAGTCTAATATTTTTACCTCCTTGAATCTTTGTCTTCCTTCTTCAAGATTATGCAGTTCCGCCTCATTTATAGTGGGGCTGTTATCATGCACGTGCCTCAGAGAGCCATCTCTGAAGCACGTAGACGGGCTCCTGTGGTCCTTGGCGGAACACTGAGCTGCAAGCCATGGAAGCGTACTCTCCTGTCGATAAACTCTGCTCCCCCCAGTTTTGTATCCCCACTTCCCACCACCATCCTTGATCCAGAATCCTTGAGCTCCCCTAAGATAAATATTCTCCTGAAATAGTCGTATTCATCAAGTCCTGAAATTTTTTGGCTAGTAGGCTCCTTCTTCCCACCACAGGAACCGTGTTTCTGCTCTGGGACCGTGCTTCTATCTCACCACAGTTAGCAACCTGCAGCTAATGAGGGAAAGCAGGTCGGATCTTGAGGAAGATACACATAACCTCGAGAGGAACTTGCCTCAGGTGTGGTTTTTTCAAATGTTTCCAGAATATTACCCTCTTCTACAAAGGTCAAGAGACAGTGAAGAGAGGGCTGGTTCCAGTTGCCACTAGGGGAAAAAAAAAAAACCTCAGTCTATCCCATTTGCCGTAGACCTGTGAGAAGCTGGTTCTGCTCTGCAGAACACGGGCGTGGACATCCTGCCCTCCTGGTAAGGTTTGTGCCATGTGGGAAGCTCATAAAAGAAAATAAGATCCTAGCATCAGGACAAAGTAAATGTATATACATATATACGTATGTATACGTATGTGTGTGTGTGCGTGTGTATGTATTTGGGATAAAAAGGGGGTGAAATGAGGTTTAAGTATGGAAATTGGACCAAAAGAAGGAGACAAGCAGTGTCTTAGACAGTGCTGGATATAGAAACCAAAGGAAAGACCTAAATATTAGCAGATACTAAAGGGGCAATCTTGCTGTGGGAAAGGAGGGAGCTTGTAAGGGCAGTCTGATTGGAACAAAAGTACAAGAAATTCTCAAAATTTTTTTTTTTTAAGGGCCACCACTACAGCATATGGAAGTTCCCAGGCCAGGGGTCGAATTGGAGCTGCGGCCGCCAGCCTACACCACAGCCACAGCCACACCAGATCCGAGCCATGTCTATGATCTACGCCACAGCTCATGGCAACACGGGATCCCTAACCCACTGAGCGAGGCCAGGGATCGAACCTGCTTCCTCATGGATACTAGTCAGATTCATTTCCACTGAGCCACGGTGAGAGCTCCTGGTTTTTAATACAATGTAAATATTGTCTTTTCTTTTAGTGAAAGCAGTTTAATAGGAGACCAGTCAGGGTGTCTAATCGCTGACATCTGCAGAGGGTGGAGAGTCAGGGGGATCAGCATTCGCTCTGTAATCCTGCATACTTTTGTCATACATGTTATAAGTGTTACTCATTGTTCACGTATATACAACCTGTTTCCCCATCTTTTCCTAAGCTGTAAGTCTCTAAAAAGGGAAGTGTCAAAATACTAATTTTTCAATAAACAACCTATTACTGTGTTTTACAAAACAGCCAAGAGTAAATATTTTTCCATAATTCAGAAGATAGCAAAAATGTTCTAGTTTAGCTTTTAGATTAAAATTGACCCTGCTGTTAAAAATCATAACAGACGTTCTGCACTGAAATTAATTTGCCTCCAAATCAGAAAGTGTGCCTTGACTTCGGAGCAGGTACACCATGGGATTTTTTTGCTTATTAAGTATATAAATTCAACCTCTATGAGATCATCTTAAATGTACAATGAGAAGAATACTATTTACTCTGGAGGATTATTATGACTGTTCAATGAGGTAATTTCTGATTAACTAACATTTACTAAACATGTTTATTATGTGTTAAAATTCCCATACTGTGCTGTGGGGCTGGAATGAAGGGAACGTTTTGAAAGATATTTCACATTTCGTGGTTCAGAGGTTTAGAACCCTTGTACCTCACGTGGCCCAAAGAATTTTAGCAATCAGAGGGACTGACAAGATCATCCTGATCAATATCTTTACTTCTCAGATGAGTAAACAAGGCCGAGGAAGTTTAAATGAATTGAACAAAATCGCATACAGGTTAGTTTTAGGGTTAGAATTATAACCTATGTCTCCCTGCTCCTGGAGCTCTGTTTGTTTTGCTACACCCTGCCAACTTTAATAGTATAATGACCAGTTATTTCACAATCAAAAGCAAGTTTACTTGGGAATTGAAAGAGGAATTGCAATTTGGGATATGAGAATGATGGCAGACCATAGGCAAACCCAGAGAACAAGGGGGGAAGATTGCTTTTGTAGGGAAAAGGGAGGACTGGGGTGGGCTGTATAACCAAAGAGTCCATTGGAGGAAGCTGGGAGTACAAAGTTAGCCACTTCTCATTGGTTGGGCTGCTATATTTTCTGACTGACTGGGCTATCGTTGAGCAGGAAGTTTTCTTCTTCCTGCTGGGTGGTAAAGTAGGCAACATTCTCCTGTTAGAGATGTAGATATACATCTCTTCCTATTTGGAGTAATTTATGATTCATGACTCAGCGTGAGTAATTTATGATTCATGGCTCACCCTACAGGCCTATGCTAACTGCAACTTTAGTTGAAGTTTCTTTAATTCTGCATTTCCCCATTTTGGTCAAGATCTTTCCTGTAAGGACTGCTGACCAAGACTTTGGACCTCCACGTGTAGTGGTTTGTCCCTTGGTGCTAGGAAGGACTTTCCCTGCTTGTCGTGTCCCATATTGAAGTGGGAGTACAAAGGTCAGAAACCTCATGGGGCCACGTCTGAGGAACAAGGGAACCAGTAGGGAGAACCCTCAGGTGTTTCTTCTTAAAAGTCCATTTTGGGAGTTCCTGTTGTGGTGCAGGGGAAACAAATCCAACTAGTACCCATGAGGATGCGGGTTCAGTCCCTGCCCTCACTCAGTGGGTCGGAGATCATGTGCTGCCGTGAGCTGTGTTGTAGGTCACAGACGTGGCTCTGACCTGGTGTTGCTGTGGCTGTGGTGTAGGCTGGCAGCTGTAGCTCCGATTGGAACCCTAGCCTGGGAACCTCCATATGTCGGGAGTACCACCCTAAAAAGCAAAAACAAAACAAAACAAAACAAAAAAAGGTCCATTTTAAGTCAACCTTGTCAGCACTGGTAATTATCTCAAAGCCATGAGCTAGCATCATCTTATTAGGCATGTTATTTTTATAAATCCTTGACAAGCAATAAGTGAAAAACCTAACAAGTATATAGAGTAACATTTAAAACAACATAATAAACCCAGTGTGCAAGATAGTTTTAATCCTGGAACCCAGACCTGAATTAGCCAGGTGCAATACATCAAAAGATAGTGGGTTGTGTGGTGAAAGTTGCTGTAACCAATTCTCTTGCTCTTCAGTTTTATGTAATTTGGTCTTTACTACCCCAGAGGCATTTACCCAAGTGCAGCGAGAGGTGTTTGCTATTGCTCAGACACCTCCTTGCTCAGCAGGTGCGTAATCGAGGCCCATGCAGTTGTCCAAAACCATTTTGGCCAGTGAATTAAGTGACCATTGCTGAGCTGGAACTATGCTGGCTGCAGAGTCAGTTAACTCTCCTAATGTCAGAGAAAGACTCCTGGTTATTTGTTCATTGGCTCACACCCAAACCATGGGAGGAAAGCTTATGTGTGGAGGGAAAGCCAGACTTACAGACACCTTCCAGAAGTTCTCACTTAAGGTAGTTATAGAGATTTAATGAGACAGACCAATGAGAGGGTTCTGTTCAGTTAGGCAGGGAGAATAGGATAGCGAGGCACACTGTCCTTGAATTCTCCAATTGTCAAGGCAATGGGTTGCCCAAACATAAAGGCCACCCCCAAACTTCCACATCTGAATATAGGCAGGTGGTGTACATAAGGTCCTCTCATAAGTTGATAGGATCTATATTCACTCATTGGCATTGAGGTGTTAGCATTACTTAACCAAGGCATAGACGTTATGTTGTTGCACTGGGAGGTTTCCTAGATGCATAGATCTACCAGCAAGTTTACAAATAATCCAACTTGCATTGCCAACTCTGCAGAAATTTTCATACAAATATTCAAAAGGCTTTGTTTTCCCATTCCAGAACTGGGTCAGATTAATGCAAGGAATAAGTTTAGGTGGGCTCAGCACACCGACTTTATAAAATGGAAAGACAACAGCCTTTGCAACCCCAGTGAAATTACTTAGAGGCTGAATCAAAGGGTCGTTGCTACCTTGGATGGACTGAGGTTTCCAGTGGCAGATCCAGCAATCCGAGAGGCCTCCCTCTTTCACAAGAGATTAGGGAATATAGACCAGGGCACTGTCCTTCCACAGAAGAGAGTAAGAAAATACACTAGGAGACCGTATTGAAAGATAGGTATATAAGCCTGGTATGGACATCTTAGGAAAACTGTTAGCCTCAGATGTCTCTGCTTCAGATCCTAATGAGTTTTTTTTTTTCCATTGCTTAATGAATTTTATTACAATTATAGGTGCACAAAAATCATCACAACTCAATTTGATAGCATTTCCGTCCCAAACCCTCAGTGCATACCCCCACCCCCCAGATTGTCTTATTTGGAAACCATAGGTTTTCCAAAGACTGTGAGTCATTATCTGTTCTGCAAAGAAGTTCACTGTGTCCTTTTTTAATTTCCACATGTAAGTGGTAGCATTGGATGTTGCTGTCTAATTGTCTGACTGGTTTCACTTTGCACGATAATTTCTAGGTCCATCCATATTGCTATAAATGTTGTTATTTCTTTCCTTTTAATGGCTGAGTAATATTCCATTGTGTGTATGTACCGTATCTTCCCTATCCACTCCTCTGTCGATGGGCATTTAGGTTGTTTCCATGACCTGGCTATTGCATAGAGTGCTGCAATGAACACTGGAATACAGGTGTCTTTTCGGGTCATGGTTTCCTCTGGATAGATGCCCAGGAGTAGGATTGCTGGATCAAATGGTAATTCTATTTTGAGTTTTCTGAGGAATCTCCATACTGTTTTCCACAGTGGCTGCACCAATTTGCATTCCCACCAACAGTGTAACAGGGATCCTTTTTCTCCACACCCTCTCCAGCACTTATTATTTGTAGACTTTTTGATGATGGCCATTCTGGCCAGTGTAAGATGGTACCTCATAGTGGTTTTGATTTGCATTTCTCTAATAACGAGTGCTGTTGCCATCTGTATGTCTTCTTTGGAGAATTGTCTGTTTAGATCTTCTGCCCATTTTTTGATGGGGTGGTTTGTTTGTTTGGTATTGAGCTGTAGGAAGTGTTTGTAAATTTTGGAGATAAATCCCTTGTCAGTCGATTCATTTGTAAATATTTTCTCCCATTCTGTGGGTTGTCTTTTCATTTTGTTTAGATATGACACTCCAAAACCTCTGGGAGGCAGCAAAAGCAGTCCTAAGAGGAAAGTTTATAGCAATACAAGCCTACCTCAGGAAACAAGAAAAGCTCAAAGAAACAACCTAACTTTATATCTAAAGCAGACTAGAGAGGGAAGAACAGACTAGACCTAAAGTTAGTAGAAGAAAAGAAATCATAAAGATCAGAACAGAAATCAATGAAGTAGAAATGAAGAAAACCATAGAAAAGATCAATGAAACTAAAAGCTGGTTCTTTGAAAAGAACAAAATTGATAAACCCTTAGCCAGATTCTAATGAGCTTTATCTTCAGGTCACCATGTAGTGTGCAGGTCCAGTTGGGGTTTGGTGCCTTCTGTAGGTGTAACATGTGGATCCAGAAGTTTGCTCCGTAAGCCCTTCCAGGAAGGCTGGAGAGAGTCCTTTTGGAGGTGACTTTTCAAACAATCTCCAGGTTGTAGTGTATGATGTTTGGGGCCTTTGACTTCCGGGAGCAAGTTGCAGAAAAGAGTGCTCTACCAAAGCAAGGTTATTTTCAGTCGAAGCAATTAGGCCTTTACAATGTCTGTCTCCCTTTATCAGTTGTGGATCATAAGAAGCAGGAGCTGGGTGCACTGGGCATCCCATTACAAGGGGACCGGCCTCCCATTGAACCTATGCAAATACACACATAGTCAGGAGAAGCAAGAATGTTTACAAAGAGTTTCAGAACTCTTGAAAGATCAGGTAGGAGAAAAACGAAAAACTACTTCAACATTTGTTGTGAAGATACAGTCTCCCAAGTTGCTGTAAGTTATAAATAGCTTGCAGGAGAAGAAAAAGAGGATCCCTATACATCTGGAACATAAAACATTAAGGCAATTAGTTTTCTATTAGAGTTTTAGAAATTCTTACCCAGTGTAGTGTTATAATCTTCAAGTTATCAAAAAACCTCTAATCCGGAATTCCTGTCAGAATCCTTCCCATGATTTTTTTCTGAAGATGAAACATATTTGCAAAAGCATCAGAGTAAAGCGATAACTGTCTACAAATGACAAAAAAGACCTGAAAATGCCCATTATTAAAGATCTGTTGACAGGTCATTATAATGAGATTGACAAAGGGATCTGCTTATTTCCATGGCTTACATTTTAAAATTATGACCAATATCAGCATATTGGGACACCTTAGAATTTCAGGAATTTCACACAATTTTAGAATACTCATAGACATGTACCTATACAAATATGAGGTTCATAGTTTTTGTATTCCTTCTTAACAAGCTTCCCGTGTAATTTAGCATATGCCAGGTGAGAGACAAATTCTTTATGATTTTCCAGGGACCCCGGATGAACCCAAAGTTAGTTCAAGGTCAGGAAGACTTATATTTAGAACCTGACTTTTGGAAATTTGTCAAAAACATTAAAAGGCTTTGGACAGTTGACTGAACAGGACCACGATCCTTTTGAAATGTTACTTAATTTATCTATTTGACCAATGTAGCAAGAAAAGATTTCAAAAAATACAAATAGGTTACATAGTCGTAGCAAAACTAAACTCTTTCAATTTTGAGAAGATTGTTCTCTTTTGTAATAAAAGACCTGACTAGGACCCCACGAGACCCCGCAAAGGCAAGAAATTATTTTCAGAAAACACAAATCTTTGTTTTCTAAGAAGATTACTTAGTAGGCAAAGAAAAATCCTTCGCAATCTGTCTTCAGGAGCAGACCACTATAAAAGCATATTTTTCTTATAGTAAGTTTTCTAATTGGCACAGAAAATGGTTGCCGATAAACCCAAATACCTTTTGTTCCTTTTTAAAAAAGCCAAAACAGGATGAACCTGTTTTTAGTAATGTTTCTGTCAACTTAAAGGATATGCACAACTTAAAAATTGAGAGTTAATTTTCATTTGGTATGAAATGAGGGCTAGAGCCCAGGAGGCAGAATTTCAGGCAGCTCTGAACATCACTCCAAAGACGTAGGGGGAAATGTCAGTGTACATGTGATTTTAGTGAAGGGGAGGTACCTGCAGCCACGCACACATTTGACAGAAGTCTGCTGCTGTGAAGGTTCCTGCTGGTCACAAGAAAGAGTTATCACCATGAAGAATTTTAGTGCCTTTCTAGATACAAGGAGATACAAGTGGGCTCATAAAATCTTCTCCTAAAAATATCTAACTCTCTGAAGACCTGTTCTGCCAGTTTTCCCAACGAGTTCCTCACGTGATCTCTGCCCTGAGCTCTTTCAGGGCATGTTGAGGGTGGGCAGCTGCCTTGACTCGTGAGTCAGTGCACAGGGAGGCGGATGGCAAGTGCCAGTCTCCAGTTCACAGGGCTCCCCCATGGTCATAAATTCAACCATAGGGATTTCCTGCTGTGGTGCAATGGGAGTAGCAGAGTCTCTGGAGCACTGGGACACAGCTTTGATCCCTGGCCCAGCACAGTGGGTTAAGGATCTGGCATTGCCGCAGTTGTGGCATAGGTTGAGACTGCAGCTTAGATCCGACCCCAGCCCAGGAACTGCATGTGCCATGGGTCAGGAAAGAAAGAAAGAAGGAAGGAAGGAAGGAAGGAAGGAAGGAAAGAAAGAAAGAAAGAAAGAAAGAAAAAAAGAAAGAAAGAAAGGAGGGAGGGAGGGAGGAAAGAAAGAAAGAAGGAAGGAAGGAAGGAAGGAAAGAAAGAAAGAAATAAAGAAAGAAAGAAAGAGGAAGAAAAAAGGGAGGAAGGGAGAAAAATTCGACCACACTTTTGGGAGGTATTTCATGACCATTTCTTCCCACGGTGCTAGGAATGCTCGTTCCCAAGTCTGGCAAATACTTCATAGACAGGCCACTCAGTGTGCTATTACTGCACTGGCCTTGTGGTAGCAGCCAGAAGTCTCTGGAACACCTGTCTTACTAGTCTGTTATGGTCCAAGATAATATTCCCTCTTGTTGCATCTTCCCATATGTAGAGTTACATTATTACAATCATTGATCTGGTAAAGAAATATATTTGATCAATCGCTTCATCTCATCATCATTATTTTTTGGAAGCTCAGTCACATATTTGGTAGTACAAGAAACAGTAATCTTGTAAAACAGTCAAAATAGAAATAGCATAGCTGATTACATTAACAGAAGTTACAAGTAAATACTTAAGCCGAGAGCTTCCTATGCCAAACCAGTTTTTGAAGGTGTTGTCACGAGAAGGGAGTGGGTCACTTAAAGCAGCATAGAGACCTGAGAATTCAGTAGGTTAATGGCCTGGTTACTGTCATTTAAAATCTGTTGAGTGAATTTCATTAACCCTTTGATATGGCTGATTACATGCTCTAATCCTATTGAAGCTAAATTGTTGTTCTAGCAGAATACAGATTTCTTGTACCAACAGTAGATTGCTTGGGGTCATTTTTGATTTGTTATGTATATGGCCTTGAGTCCAAGCAAATCCTAGAGTACATCTGCCTATCCATCCTGGTGGAAGCCAAGACCATAAATCAGTACCGCAAATCCACTGAATTCCATTAGGTGAGACGCAGTGAATCTCCAGTAGTCTAACCCCGTCTGTTCCACACCAGCCACTGTCTCTAAGGGTAATAATATGCAGGCATTGTTCATAAGGCACCCAGCCTAATTTCCCAATGTTACTAGGCTAGGCTGCTCATTATTAATGTGATTTAATTATTCCCAACATAGAGGAGCCTTTAAGCATAAATAGCCATGCCTGCTGTTAACCACATAAATCCATCCCATAACTGTGGAAGGTTCCTTCTAATAAACAGGAGGTTATAGTTTCTGATTAAGACTTAGCTAATAGTTCTGAGTTTGAGTGGCCCTAAAGGAAAATTTATA